>JALIGW010000003.1:117518823-118118823 GCA_023053685.1 Diadophis punctatus similis | reverse complement strand
AGGACACTGCATTGAAACGGGGTTGGAGTTACACAAATCAAATGTGTGCAAATCATAGCTTTCTGTGGCATTCAGACTCAGCAAAGAACAGCTTACAGTTTCATCTGGATCATAGTTCCAGGGCTAATGAAGGATTACACAATCCAAATGACCCATGGCAAGCGAAGGTTTTCACACAGTTAACAGTGAGATGAAAAATTAGAATGTCAAATCAGTGTGGAGCACTGTACTATGGTGTATATCTCTCAACATTGGAAGCCATGGCGGCGCAGTGGTTAGAATGCAGTATTGCAGGCTAACTGTGCCCACTGCCAGGAGTTTGATCCTGACTGGCTCAAGGTTAACTCTGAAGTCGGTAAAATGAGGACCCAAATTGTTGGGGGTAATATGCTGATTCTAAACCACTTAGAGAGGGCTTTGAAGTACTGTGAAGCAGTATATAAGACTAAGTGCTATTGCTAATACAAATAAATAAATACTTTCAATCAAGTTAAACGATTTGCCCATCTAATCTAACATTGTCAGTTCTGAGTGCCAGTGAGGACATAGGGATGTCATTTGGACTGAAGAAGTGTGGCCAATAGTAGTCAAGAGAGGAAACATAGTTAAAACTGATGAGATGGAACCTCTCTGCCATCTATTTATTATTATTTATTTTATTTAAACGCTCTTATAGGCCGCCCAATCCCGTGGGACTCAGGGCGGCGTACAACATGAATAAGAGGCGTACATTTAAAAACAGTCGTCATTAATTTAAGTTAAAAATATAATTAAAAAGAAGACATTATAAACACAACATTCAGGGGGAATCTGGTTGTCCTATTCACCCCATCTGCTGGAAGAGCCATGTTTTTAAGGCTTTACGGAAGGCCAGTAGGGTGGGGATGGTCCGGATCTCTGGTGGCAGTTGGTTCCAGAGGGACGGGGCTCCCACAGAGAAGGCCCTCCCCCGTGGTCCCGCCAACCGACATTGTTTGGCCGACGGGACCCGGAGGAGGCCCTCTCTGTGGGACCTAACCGGTCTTAGGGAGGTATGTGGTAGGATGCGGTCCCGCAGGTAGCCTGGCCCTGAGCCATGTAGGGCTTTAAAGGTAGCGACCAACACCTTAAATTGCACCCAGAGGCTGACTGGTAGCCAATGCAGCTGGCGAAGGATAGGTGTTACGTGGGTGTATCTCGGTACACCCACTACTGCACGCGCAGCTGCATTCTGTACCAGCTGGAGTCTCCGGATGCTCTTTGAGAGTAGCCCCATGTAGAGCGCGTTACAGTAGTCTAGCCGTGAGGTGACAAGGGCATGAGTGACTGTGAGCAAGGCCTCCCTCTCCAAGTAAGGTCGCAATTGGTGCACAAGACGGATTTGTGCAAAGGTCCCCCTAGCCACAGCTGAAAGATGTTGCTCCAATTTTAGCTGTGGATCTAGGAGGACACCCAAATTGCGAACCTGTTCTGAGGGAGTCAATTTTTCTCCCCCGAGAACCAAGGAGGGACAGTCGACATAGTCCTTGGGAGGCAATATCCAGAGCCACTCAGTCTTGTCTGGGTTGAGCCTGAGTCTGTTCACTCCCATCCAGACCCTCACATCGTCCAGGCAGCGGCACATCACATCAACTGCTTCACTGAACTGACACGGGGTGGAGATGTATAACTGGGTATCGTCAGCATACTGTTGATACCTCACCCCATGTCGTCGGATGATCTCACCCAGCGGTTTCATGTAAATGTTAAACAGGATGGGCGAGAGGACCGAGCCCTGTGGCACCCCGCAAACCAGGGGCCTAGGGGCCGACCTCTGTCCTCCTGTCAACACCGACTGCGTCCTGTCAGAGAGATAGGAGGAGAACCACTGTAAAACAGTGCCTCCCACTCCCATCTCCCCAAGACGACGCAGAAGGATACCATGGTCAATGGTATCGAAAGCCGCTGAGAGGTCAAGTAGCACCAGGATGGAGGAATGACCCCCATCCCGGGCTCGCCAGAGATCATCCATCAGCGCGACCAAAGCAGTCTCCGTACTGTAGCCGCGCCTGAAACCCGATTGAAAGGGATCCAGATAATCAGTATCCTCCAATAGCCGCAGGAGTTGGAGCGACACCACCTTCTCAACAACCTTACCCAAGAAGGGTAAGTTGGAGACTGGACGGAAGTTCTTTAAATCCGCTGGGTCCAGGAAGGCTTCTTGAGGAGGGGCCTCACCACTGCAGCTTTTAAAGGCTGTGGGATGGATCCCTCTCTCAAAGAAGCGATCACAACCGCCTGGAGCCAGCCGCGTGTCACCTCCCTGCTGGCAGAAACCAGCCAGGAGGGGCACGGGTCCAATAAACAGGTGGAGGCGCTCATCGCTCCTATGGCCTTGTCCACATCCTCAGGAGTGACAGGTTCAAACTCGTCCCATATAACAGGACTAAGACTCACCCCTGTCATCTCGGCTTGCCCTGTCCAAATGGAGTCCAGGTCTGTCCGAATCTGAACGACTTTATCCGCCAGAAACTGGGAAAATTCCTCAGCTCTGCCCTGCAAGGGATCTTCAGCCCCCTCCTTGGCTAGGAGGGAGCGAGTCACCCTAAACAGAGCGGCTGGGCGGGAGTCGGCGGACGCAATAAGAGCGGAAAAATACGCGCATTTTGCCGCCCTTATCGCCACTAAGTAAGACTTAATGTAAGTTCTTAAAAGTGTCCGGTCAGACTCAGCTTTACTGGCTCTCCATCGTCGCTCTAGGCGTCTCTTTAGGCGCTTCATCTCCCGGAGCTCCTCAGTAAACCAAGGGGCCCTCCGGGATCCGCTGCCACGGAGAGGCCGCAAAGGCGCAATCCGGTCTAAGGCCCCCATTGCCGCCTGGTTCCAAGCAGCAACTAGAGCCTCAGATGAATCGTGTACCAGGGAGTCAGGTATTTCCCCAAGTTCCCTCTGAAATCCTTCAGATTCCATTAGGCGCCTGGGGCGGAACCACTTAGTCGGTCCCGCCTCCTTGCGGTGGAGGAGTGGTGCCATGAAATCCAACCTCAGAAGGAAATGATCTGACCACGACAAGGGTGTTGTGACTAAACCCCTCAGCCTCAGATCATCTCTCCACTGCCCCGAGAGAAACACAAGGTCAAGCGTGTGACCTCCCTCATGAGTCGGACCCTGAACTACTTGGGTCAGGTTCATGGTTGTCATGGAAGCCATGAACTCCTGGACTGCCTCCGAGGTTTCACCGGGCGATGGCAAATTAAAGTCCCCCAGCACCATCAACCTGGGGAACTCAATCGCCAGCCCTGCTACCGCCTCGAGCAGAACAGGCAGGGCCTTTGTAACGTAGCTAGGAGGCAGGTACGCCAACAAAAGGCCCACCTGGACCCCTAAGTCCAACTTCAGAAGGAGCGTCTCACACCCAACAATCTCCGGGGCAGGGCTCCTTCGAGGATTAAGGTTCTGGCGAGCTATAATCGCCACTCCTCCACCCCTTCCCTGGGGTCGCGGCTGATGCTGTACTAAGAACCCGTCCGGGCACATCTCGGAGAGGGGAAACCCCCCCTCCTGGCCTAGCCAGGTCTCAGTGATACATGCCAGGTCCGCCCCCTCTTCCAGGATTAAATCCCGTACAAGGGGGGCCTTGTTGGTAATTGACCTGGCATTCAACAGTAGCAGCTTGAGCCCAGGGCCCTGACATCCCTGGTTACCAGGACCTCGGGTTGAGCAAGATGGAACCAAACCTGAGGGGCCAGAACAAGGAATCGCTTGGAGACAGCGAGTTCTCATTCCCCGAGAGCGGCCTACCCCTCTGCTCCTGCCATACCTACCTCTCCCTGTTATGACCATAATACTCCCGCTCCCCCTTGTACCAGAGATCCCCTCCCCGCCCCCACTGGTCTCCCTCTCTTCCGGCAAACCATCCATACCACTCACTCTAAAACGGGGATCAGGCTCCAGAACCCCTCCACTTCTGTTTTCACACTCAGTAAAGGGGGCCGGGGCCCAAGCACCCGCATTAGCATACATATGGACTGGCTACAAGTACCTTGGTATCCCACAGTCACATGGCAACCATGATGAGGAAGCAAGGAAGACAGCAACATCCAAGTACCACCAAAGGATTAGACAGGTCCTGAAGAGCCAGCTCAATAGGAAGAACAAGATCTATGCCATGTATGCCCTGCCAATCATCAAATATCTTGCCAGTATAGTAAACTGGCCAAAGCAGGGCATGGAAGCAGCCAGTGTGAAGACTTGGAAATTCCTCACAATATATGGAGATTTCTGCTCCAAGTCAGAAACCCAGAAACTCTACATCAGTCAGAAAGAGGATAGTTGGGGTCTGTTGAGTATCAAAGCCACTGTCCTGGATGATACCCAGAGCATCCAGGAGTACATCAATAAACTGGCACTCAAAAATGAGTGGAGCGGAGTGGGGTGGAGTGGGGTGCGGTGGGGTGGGGTGGGGTGGGTGGAATGGAATGGAACGGAACGGAACATAACAGAACAGAACAGAATAGAATAAAATAGAATTCTTAATTGGCCAAGTGTGATTGGATACACAAGGAATTTGTCTCTGGTGCATAAGCTCTCAGTGAATATACAAGCAAGAAGTGATAAATCATGATCATAATCATAAAATACAATCATCATAAATCATAAGATACAACAGTCAGTGATAGTCATAGAATATTAAATAAGCAATCAACATAAATCATAATAGGATACTAATAAAAGCAATCAACATAAATCATAAGATACAAAGATATATGTATTGTGTATCATTGACAGATGATCTGTTATGTGTATCATTCAAAGTTAGCTGAGGTGGTAGTCACTGGGAAATTTACCAGTGGTTGGAAAGGATTGAACAAAAAGACAGCACTGAGGCACTTATAGTAACACATGAACAGGCATCAAGCACCAGATCCATAGAAGCAGGATTCTATCGCACTAGACAGGACTCAAGGGTTAAACTTTGAGAGAGGCCTCAGAGAGAAGCCAACACACAATGGCAGGGTGTAAGATGAAACCATTGGGTGAGATCATCCGTAGGCATGGGGTGAGGTTCCAACAGTACGCTGATGATACTCAGCTGTACATGTCCACCCCATGCCAATTCAGTGAGGCAGTTGATATGATGTGCCAGTGTCTGGACACTGTAAGGGTCTGGATGGGGGTTAACAGGCTCAAACTCAACCCGGACAAGACCGAATGGCTTTCGGTGTTGCCTCCCAAGGACTTTGACATCTGTCCCTCCTTGGTTCTGGGGGGGGGGAATTGATCCCCTCAGAATGGGCTCGCAACTTGGGGGTCCTTCTGGATCCACAGCTAAAATTGGACCAATATCTAACAGCTGTGGCCAGAGGGACCTTTGCAGAAGTTCGTCTTGTGCACCAGTTGTGTCCTTTCTTGGACCGGGAGGCACTACTGACAGTCACTCACGTCCTTGTTACCTCATGTCTTGACTATTGCAAAGCACTCTACATGGGGCTACCCTTGAAGAACGTTCGGAGACTGCAGCTAGTGCAGAATGTGGCGGCGCGTGTGGTGATGGGTGTCCCTAGATACACCCATGTGACACCCATCCTTCGCGAACTTCACTGGCTGCCCATAGGTCTCCAAGTGCAATTCAAGGTGTTGGTGATTACCTTTAAAGCCCTACATGGGTTAGGACCAGTTTACCTCCAAGACCGCCTTCTCCAACATACCTCCCTAAGACCGATTAGAGTCCACAGAGTCGGTCTGCTGGTGGTCCCGTCAGCCAAACAATGTCAGCTGGTGGGCCCACGAACGAGGGCCTTCTCTGTGGCAGCAACGGCTCTCTGGAATACACTACCCCCCAAGATCCGCATTATTCCCACCCTGACAGCCTTCAGAAAAGCAGTAAAAACATGGCTTTGTCGACAGGCCTGGGGCCAATGATTTTAATACAATATCGATTATTCTTGGCCCCATGAATGATTTATTGTATGGGTTTTTAAATTGTGGTTTTTAATGTTTTTAAATGTTTTAATATCTACTGTTTTTAATGTTTTTTTTATATTTGTTGTTGCATGCGAATTTTTATTGTTGTGAGCCGCCCAGAGTCTCTGTAGAGTGGGCGGCATACAAATGCAACTAATAAATAAATAAAATAAATAAGATGCAGACAGGAATAGCACACACTGAACGGCACAACCAAGTAGTTGGTATTTCCAGGAACATCTGCACAGCGTATATAGGCTCCTAAATTCATATGGGAGATTCCACAGAAAGTTGTGGAGAATAACAGAGCTAAGATCCTGTGGGACTTCCATGTCCAGAGGTACAGCAGGTACTGACTGTCAACCAGACATTGTGGTAGTAGACAAGAAGCAGAAGATAGTGGTGGTGCTAGTTGTAGCTGTGCCAAGTGATAGCAACATCAAGAAGAAGGCATATGAGAAGCTGGAAAAGTACCAGGGCCTAAAGGAGGAACTAAAGACAATGTGGAAAGTAAAGGCCAAAGTGCTTCCAGTAATGATAGGAGCACTCAGGGCTGTGATTTCGAAGCTGGAAGAGTGATTCTGACAGACCCGAGGAATGATAACAGAACTACCTATACAGAAGAGTGTAGTGTTAAGAACAGTTAAGATGCTATGCAGAACCCTCAGACTCCCAAATCTCTGGTAGAGGAGCTGAAAGTGAGAAAGACAGATACCATCTATAGAGGTGAGAAGAGAATTTTTTATATATAGCAAGCTGTTTTCAGTCAAGTTAAACTAGTTGCCCATCTAGTTTAATATTATCAGTTCTGAGTGCCAGTACCAGTAGCTTTCCAAAAGCTCATGTCAAAGTTTTAAGCTGTTTCCTGTTATTTTTAACTGAAGATTCTTCAGATTAAACAAAATATTTACTGCTGCTAAAAGCATAATTCTGTCCATGAGCTGTGCTATATACTCAATTCTTCTGTTTCAAATCTAGTCTAGTCTTCAAAATTGCACACAGGGCCCCACTGAGTAGCTACTTTCAGTTCCTTCTGCCTTAAAACCTGATATTCAGTCAAAGATTGGAAAGGGTCCACCCATCCAGTAGGGGATAAACCATGTCCAATCATAGCATCAGTAGAAAGGATCAGCCACGCAATCCAATACTAATTCTCTTTATTCTATAAAGGCAATCAAGATACTCATTATGAAGAAATCAGTAAGCTTATTTGCAGTAAGTGTCCAAGAATTTAATTATGTTTAATGTTCTGTAATTTTTGTTCAGCTAATAAAATAGTGTGTTTATTTCTTTTAAAATAATAAGTTGATAATGGCATGTGGTTAATTAGTTGAAAATTTTAATAGGCTTTTGCTAGTTTCATGAGTGGCCACTTCTTAAAGCTTCATTTGCTTCTATGTAACCAAGCTATTCCTTAGCTAAATCATTAAATATCTCCTGGAAATATTCCAGGCAGTATAAGTATATTGTCCTGCTTATCTAGGAAGATAGATATATAGATAACTTGCTTTCTGGTCTATTTGCATTCCTCAGTATAAATTGTTTGATGCTGTTTTTAAACAAGCATTTTATATTTTATTTTATTTATTTTATTTTATTTATTTATTTTTGTCAAGTACGTGTTGGTAATATACATAGATATAACATTGTTTATATACATAAGATGGGTACTGATAAGAGGGAACATTAGAACATACTGACCTCTTAGGAATCGGGTGCGGTCAACAGTGGACAGTCTAAGGGTAAAGTTTTGGGGGTTTGGTGACGAAACCACAGAGTCAGGTAGTGAGTTCCAGGCATTTACCACTCTGTTGCTAAAGTCGTATTTTCTACAGTCAAGTTTGGAGCGGTTCACTTTGAGTTTGTATCTGTTGTGTGCTCGTGTATTGTTGTGGTTGAAGCTGAAGTAGTCGTTGACAGGAAGGACGTTGTAGCAGATAATTTTATGAGCTATGCTTAGGTCGTGCCGAAGGCGACGTAGTTCTAAGCTTTCTAAGCCCAGGATTTCAAGTCTGGTTGCGTAAGGTATTCTGTTGCGAGTAGAGGAGTGGAGGACTCTTCTTGTAAAGTATCTCTGGACCCTTTCTAATGTATTTATGTCTGATATGCGGTGTGGGTTCCAGACAGATGAACTGTATTCAAGGATTGGTCTGGCGAATGTTTTGTATGCTCTGGTTGTGTGATATTACCAGAGAAGAAGCTACGTAAGATTAGGTTAACAGTTCTTGAAGCCTTTTTGGCGATGTTGTTGCAGTGGGCTTTGGCACTTAGGTCATTTGATATGAGTATTCCAAGGTCTTTGACATGGTGAGGGTCGTCTGCAAGGTCTTGTCTGATCATATGCATATAAGGATATTTTTATGCAGTTGTCTCTAATTGTTTTGCGTCTATGTGTATATAAAAATAATATGCAGGTTTTGAGATAAGAACTGCATCTGAAAACCTAGGACATTTTCAGATTACTATCATTAATGAGTCATTACTAACATCACTATTTTCTGAGCTGTATTGTAATCCAAGAAATGCTAAGGAGAGCAAACAAATTGATTGTATAAGAACTTGAACTACATGATTCACATCAGCATCCCAGTTACTTTTTTATATGCAGCAGTAAAGTCCTACCACATACCTCCCTACGACCAGTTAGGTCCCACAGAGAGGGCCTCCTCCGGGTCCCGTCAGCCAAACAATGTCGGTTGGCGGGGCCGCGGGGGAGGGCCTTCTCTGTGGGAGCCCCGACCCTCTGGAACCAACTCCCACCAGAGATCCAGACCATCCCCACTCTACTGGCCTTCCGTAAAGCCGTGAAAACATGGCTCTTCCGACAGGCGGGGTGAACAAGGAGATCAGATTCCCCCATGAATGGTGTTTTGTTAATGCTTTTATATTGTGTTATTTTAAATTGTTATTATTGCTTTTAATGTACGTTTCTTATCCATGTTGTACGCCGCACTGAGTCCTACGGGATTGGGCGGCCTATAAGAGCATAGAAATAAATAAATAAATAAAGCATTTTATATTATTCTGTATTATATAGCTTTACAATACATTTTCATATTATTATCTATTTGCTTAGTTGATTTCCCTTTTTTTAATTTGGTTATATTTCTAGTTAACCCATTTTATCCTCACTGCTGTCGTGCCAAGGCCGACATATGCACCTTGGTGGGAGGGAGAGACGCTGGACCGAGGGATTGATGGTTGCCAAAACAACAAACTCTTATCAGCAGTTAAATGCCTGACGCCGGTGATTAACGTCTGTTGCATGAGACGCCGAGAACGCCAAGCACAGAGAAATGCTGCAACAGGAAGAGGCAATCTAAGCCTTGTCCAGCTGAGAGGGGAGGGCTTCACAGCACCGGATGGTGGTTTGGGGGAAGGAATGGTGAGGTTTTGCATAAATAGCACTGAGAGAAGGATGATCTCAGAGCTGACTTTGACCTGAATGTGATCGGCATGGTCTGAGTTCTTATCTGTAGCGTGATTAAAAGCTGAAGTCCTTATTTTTGAAAGTGTCCTGAAGTCATTAACGCACAGGTTTGACTAGCCAGTCCGACAACTGCTGTGTAAGCACTCTTGACAATACAAGGCTACCTGCTGTTGAATAATTTTTATTTATTTGTTTATTTATTTATTTATTTATTTATTTATTTGTCAAACATGTATAGAATAGCAGTAGTTTGTATAAACATAAGTAAAAAGTAATGATAAAAGAGGACAATAGGACAGAAGGACAGGCACAGTAGGCACAGTGGTGCGCTTATGCACGCCCCTTATAGACCTCTTAGAAATGGGGAGAGGTTGACTGTAGATAGTCTAAGGTTAAAGTTTTGGGGGTTTGGGGAAGAAACCACAGAGTCAGGTAGTGCATTCCAGGCATTGATCACTCTGTTGCTAAAGTCGTATTTTCTGCAGTCGAGTTTGGAGCACTTTACATTTAGTTTGAATCTATTACATGCTCGGGTATTGCTGCGGTTGAAGCTAAAGTAGTCATTAACAGAAAGGACATTTTGGTATATGATTTTATGAACTACATTTAGATCAGATCGGAGGCGACGTAGTTGTAAATTGTCTAATCCCAGTATTTCAAGTCTGGTGGAATAAGGTATTTTGTTGTGAGCAGAGGAATGAAGGACTCTTCTTGTGAAATATTTCTGGACTCTCTCAATTGTATTTATGTCTGATATGCAGTGCGGGCTCCACACAGGTAAGCTGTATTCCAGAATTGGTCTAACAAATGTTTTGTATGCTCTGGTTAGTAATGTAATGTTGCCAGAGAAGATTATATTAACAACTCTTAGTGCCTTTTGGCAATGTTGTTACAGTGGGCTCTAGCACTTAGGTCGTTGGATATGAGTACTCCAAGGTCTTTGACAGAGTGAGAGTCATCTACAAGTTCATTTCCTCCAAGTTTGTATTTTGTATTCTGATTTTTTTTGCCAATGTGTAAGACAGAGCATTTGTTGGTTGAGATTTGAAGTTGCCAGTTGTTTGACCATTCTGTTACATGATCAAGGTCTTTTTGAAGGGTAGCAACATTGTCGGTGGTGTTAAAAGGGCGTTGTATACTTACCTGAACGCCCCTTCTCGTAGGGTGGAGCTAACCTCCAAGATTGGGTTAAACCTGCCCTCTAGCCAATCAGGACTGAGTCTGGAATAACAAAAGCCTTCGTTGTGCATCTACACCCCCTCTTTTGACGAGGGACGATGCCAGACTCGCGTGCCACTCCCAAACCATTCCATAGCTGTGTACCAGTGAGTGTCCCTCAAGTAGCCTATGCCACATGACTTAGGGAGGGACTTGGAGGTTAGCTCCACCCTACGAGAAGGGGCGTTCAGGTAAGTATACAACGCCCTTTCTCCATAGTGGGTGGAGCTAACCTCCAAGATTGGGACATACCAAAGCAGTCTGTCCATTGGGTGGGCAACTAAGTCAGGCCAGGGAACCCAGCCACGCGCCCTATCAAATGCCACACCCGTCATAAGGAACCACCTTCGCCAAGGTGAAATTCATGCGCAGGGATGGGTGCCCTGTGTCGGATAGTAGGCATTGGTACAGTAGGCCTCCCTCCGCGCTGCTCAGGAGGACCGTGTGTCAGAGGAGTCTGCCTTGCCGCCTGACCTAAACTGCTGCGAAGCAGGACCAACACAGTGTCCTATCGTGAAGGAGGATACTTATAACTCAGTGACCCATCATGCGGTAGGAGACTTATAACCCCTGGAGGGGCCAAAATGAACCCGCAGGGTCTGTCTGACGGTGAAGCGGTGACAGTAGTCCTCAAGTGGCGTCCTTGAACTGTTCTAGAAATGGCCCAAGTAGGTCTTGCATGCTAGGGCTAACAGGAGCCACCGTGGAACGGAGATGTAGTTACAATACAGTGCAACTGGGACAGAGGTGTAGGTACCATACAGATCCACTCCGCCGGGCAGAACCAACCGTAAACCTTGGTCTAAGGGAAGGCTGCCAGGTCAGATGCTCGCTGACAGCAATTCTCCACCAAGGATTGTCACTCTATTGGCCAGCTGCGGAAATGCGCACATTGACAGGTTCATGAAGCGCCCCCAAGAGCGAAGGAAGTACCTTGGTAGACCCGAGCTGGAAAAACCGGGTCGTGGAGAGCAAAATAAGTACAGTGGAAAAAAACCCAGGCGGGAGACCCATGGATCATATCAGAATGTAGATGAGGACCCAGATCACCGGGGGCCACACGCTGAACCTTGCAAACCGCCCAGAGAGGGCTGCAAAGCACCACAAAGCGGCATACCAGCCCAAGTGCTATTGCTAAGTGCTATAGATAGAACGACCCTTCTAGAATCACATGGGAAGAGAGATCGATGGCCCGGCCAGATACCTGCGTAGCACGGGATGAGCAGGCAGAGCACCAATGAGTGCTAGGACAGCCACGTCGAAGGGGCTGCTATACTGTGGCGGAGCGTGATGGAGGGTAGGCAACGAGCCCTCCCGTGGCCCCGCAATCGGGATAGCCCGCTGATAGACAAGGCAGCCGGGGAGTATCCAGCGGCCTACCCCCTGGGGACCAACCAATAAGAGCTCTTGAATGTAGCCTGTGCGCGGCTAGGCCAGGTGACCTCTCCCTTAGCATAGGGGAAAACGGCAATCTTCAGTGAGTAAGAGAAGCCACCCGGTCCTTAAGGGCCTAAGGGTAGGACTACGAGGAATCAATCCATATACTAGGAACCTGTATCCGAATGGGGCATGCGCTGCAGGGAGCCCGTGGGGCTGACCTATCTGGAGCACTGACCGCGGGAGTATATGACCGACTAAGGGACCTGGTTCTGTAGTGAAAGCGAGGTGCCACAGGGAGTGAAGGTGAAATACTGCCTTCGATGTTGGCTAATGAGTCCAAGACCAACATCAGGAAGGTTAAACAATGGAAGGAACGTCCCCTTCCTGACGAACCAAGAGGAGTGCAGAAGGAACTGACGGGCCAGTCGGCGAAATACCAACACTGCCCCTCGCCGCTTTTGGAGTAGTGGGGACTCTGAACAAGGGTAGAAATCCTTGTCCCCGCTGGCCCTCAGGCACCACCCCGCCCGGTGAGAATTAACAGAAAATGAGGCCAGCCGGCTCCTTGGATTCCTATGGCCGGGTTGTGGCACCAATACCATAGGGGAGACCACTGGGATGAGGAGTGGAGCGTCATAGCGAGGCGAGACTGGATGGACCTTTGCGTCCGAGGAACTGGGGCGAGGCCCTTTCCTCAATCCAGATACTTTTACTGTAACGCACTCAACCAAGCCAATAAGGCATAGTGGAACATAAAAGGGAGAGTGAACTGGCCCAGTCCAGTAATATCCATGGAAGACATTGAACACCTGGGCATGGCCAGCTGACTTGCAGCAGGGGGTGCAGAAATGCCCCAACTGGGGAGGTGAATGACAGTGTGCTCTTCCGAGCAAATCATTCTCCTACAAGGGACCAACCCCTGCTCATGCCGAAGCATCGGGACGAGCCAAAGGGAGTGAGCCTGAGGCCAGGTTGCCCTGAGAGTTGGAAGGGCCTGGCTTTTGGCTATGGAGCCTGGGAGTCTGTCCAGGACAGAGGCAATGCTCTGTAACCGGACATCTCCTTTCGTCACGTGGCTACCGGACCGCTCGGCAACGTGGATATATCCCGCAATGGCTGTATCGGCGAAGCGGTAGTCAGGGTCTGGTCCGTCGTGTCTAGAACGGAAGCGGGATGGTAGAGCCACTTTTCCGCCAACGACGGGAGGGACCCCGGTCCCGGAGCCGCTTAATGGTGCGTGCCAACTGATGTGTATGACTTGGATGAAAGCACAAGCTTACCCTGCAGGATAAATCGCAGGAACCATTAGAGTGGTGCAGAATCGAATGGTTCAGGGGTCGTGAGAGCCAGGGCTGACTCTAGATCTGTCCAGGGTAGCGAGAGGTGGGATAGAGGGAAATGATCGAGGGGCGCGTGTCGGACAGATGTTCCACCGGCCGGTTGTCGCCCTTCGCAAGCTGAGGCAGGACTGCCCGAAAGGTGACCCAGAGTAGGGTCATTGAAGATATTTAGTTTGTCGCAGTGAGCCCTACTCTGAGTTGGACCGACATGTCTTGTCGGGCCATTTAGTTTCCTGCAGCGAGCCACACCTGAGGTGATTCGACCTTGCCCGATTTGCCAGGTCAGGCGAAGCTGTTATGCTTTAAGTCACCATATCCTCTCCCCTTCAAACTGCTTGGATCCCTGATCGTAGTGCAGGAGGCAGAGCCCGTGAGCTAGCATGACACCTGGACACCTGGGGAGCTGCTGGCAGGAGTCTGCAGTCATATAGCCTGCCCTCCTGAAATGTCATTAATGTTAGAGTGAGGATGCCCTGCATCCGGCGACATCAGAATGGTGTCGTAGAGGGCTACCGATGCCCCTCCGACTGGTAGCCCCTGGGATATACCACTGCCAGGAAGCTACAGGGAGAGCCATCCCCAGCAGGTGTAGGTGTCCGTAGCCAAGGGAAGTGATACGTTTGAGCAAGCCATGTTGATCTTGATGCACTCTATGATTTGATGTGCCCTAGGCATTATTGGAACTTGCCACTAATGGCAAGAAGTGTGAACCTGGTTCTTCTGAGCCATCTGGCCATGATAATGGCGGTGTTGACCTTGACTGGTCAGTAGGAGCAGTGGTGGCCTTGGCCCTGCTCCAATCCCGGTGAGACTGGGGGGAATTATCTGGGGCTCAATCCCAGCCCAACCCATTTAGATGAATCGCAGAGCCCCGGCGCTCGAATCCGCTACCTGCCCCCTGCGGACTGCTGTATTGACAGCCACCCAATCATGGGGGGGCAGGTTCAGTCACTGTGGGGCTGCTTGAATGGCTCTGGACAGTGAGATTTGAGCAGTGAGACTTGCTGCCAAGCGCTAAACAGGAGCGCGATCTTTTACGAGCCGACAACAGCTGATTGAGAGAGAGATGCCGCTAAGGCGCGCCGCCAGGACTGAGGAGCGCGAAGTCTTGCAAAGGCCGACAGAGAGCTGATTGAGAGAGAGAGAGAGAGAGACTGCTAAGGCGCGTCGCCAGGATTGGGGAGAGCGAAGTCTTCTAAAGGCGAAGAGACAGCTGATTGAGAGTGACCGCTGAGGCGCGCCGCCGGGGCTGAGGAGAGCGAACTCGCGCAAGGGCCGACAGACAGCTGATTGCAATGAGCGTGAAGGGCAGTAGAAGCGCACCGTCAAACTACTGCCCACGCACACCGTGGCGAGCAAAGCTGCCGACAGACGTCGATGTAGCCTCTGCCAGGGCTTGCCTGTCGTTACCTGGAGATCCGAGGCGAGGGGTCGCGGTAGGTCTCCATTCTGTCATTTGTTTGAACTCAGCTGCTGGCCCCGGAATCCTTGCAGTCTACTGAGAGCCGCCCGGGAAGGGTGGGCGGCCGGAGTGGCGAGTGCGCATGCGCACGCACCGAGAACGCTGACTGACAGCTGGGATCAATAGCGTCAGCTCGGCGGCCACGGAGCCATTCCTATGCAGGCCGTGGGCGTTCCCGGTGTGGAGCAACTTACCAGATCGTAGGAATGGGCCCATAGTGCCGCTCGGTTGGGCCATGTGACGTGCGGCTGTGCGTGTCATGCCAGGGAGGCGTAGTTAGTCTGGGCCGTGACGCAGCTACCAATTTCGTTAGCGAAGGCCTTAAGGCCGGCGCTGAGCCTGCGATCCGCTTCAAGGCACCCAAGGGACTCGCCGTTAATGAACAGGACTCCTCACAGCTGCAGCGTGTTTGCGGTCATGGCCCAGGATCCCGAGGCTCCGGAGCCCATGCAGGGAGCCTGTCCCTTAATGCCTCCCCTAAGATCATCAGTTGTAGCCCTGTCAATGAGTGCACTGTAAGCCATTGTAGGCCGAGTTAACACTGAGGGCTCATGCCAATCCGAGGTCGGAAGGAACCCGATATGGGAATTCTGCATTGGGGGGGGCGGCGAAGCTTCGACCGTGGAAGCTGGTCACTGTGACAACATCGCTAGCTATCAAACTCAAGAGCCAATGTAGGTGCTAGTGAAGTGAGATAAGGGTGGTTCCATACGCGTGCTAAGCCTTTGAGCCGCGTCTGAAGCTGCAACCCGAAGGATAGCTGTCATCGGAACCCAGGGCCCTGCGACGCCATCTCTTGGTGTGTCATTTTCCCGCCATCACACAATCCTGAGGGGGAGGGGTGGGGCGAAGAGCGAGCAGGGGCCCTAACTGCCGCCATGGAACTGACGGCCTAGTTTAATCATGTGTGTGGTGAGCACGGCTGCTGCCAGCGGTAGAATAATTTTTCGCTGAGGTGCTGCTGCTCAGATGGACGCTGTACAACTGCCAAATACCTTAGATAGCCGCAACGGCCTTTGCGCCCACGCTGAAACGGCCTGCTGATCGGCAGAAGAGGTAATTGCTGTCTCAGAAAACCGCTCTAGTATGATTAATTACTCTGCAGGAGTTGTAGGAGCCGGGCCAGCTATTGGGGCACTAGGCCTAGCTGGAGGGAGGGAACGGCGGCCGCTCAAGCGCTAGGCTTCTGCGGCTTGAAGTCCTCACGAATCGAGTCCTCAGGAACAGATTCATCCCTCCCTGTAGGCGGTTATTAGCTTGAAGCATGGTGGGCCCAGATAGTTTACAGGTGCCAATAATAAGGCAAGGGGCCAAATAGTGAAGGCTCAACAGCCGGAAAGGGAGAGCAAAGCTCTTTAATGTTAATGTCAACGGCTGGAGATCCGGCAAGCGGCTAGGTCAGAGCCCTTAGCCGCCCTCAACCCAGGAGTCGAGACAGTCATTACTGGGGAGGAACTCACTGCAGGAATCTTGATCGATGTGAATCTTGATCGATGTGAAGAATTCACCAACAGATGATAGTTTAGCCTTCGAGTATGGGAGCAGAAGGCACGTGTCCTTTTATGGCTAAGGACTGAGTAAAAAGAGGGGGTGTAGATGCACAACGAAGGCTTTTGTTATTCCAGACTCAGTCCTGATTGGCTAGAGGGCAGGTTTAACCCAATCTTGGAGGTTAGCTCCACCCACTATGGAGAATAGTTTAACATCATCAGCAAAGAGAATGCAATTGCTTATAATATGATCACAAAGATCGTTTATGTAGAGTATGAAGAGTGTTGGTCCTAGAACACTGCCTTGAGGGACACCACTGTTGATAGGAGCAGGATTTGATATGGCACTTCCTATTTTGACCACTTGTTGTCTGTTAGACAGGAACGTAGGGGTCCAGAAATGCCATAGGATTTTAGTTTCAGAAGTAGTTTGTCGTGTACTACTGAATCAAAGGCTTTACAAAAGTCTATGTAAATTGCATCTATTGTTTTACCCTGATCAAGACAGGTACTGATCAGACAGGTACTCTCCTAAACAGTACTTACCGGTAATTTGTGCTAGAGCATTTCCATGTCCATCTTTGGCAAGATCTTGAAGGATAAGGACATCTTGAGGGCAACAAAGTTCAGAGCAGACAGACCTACTCTTTCAAGTAGTGATGAATAGCTGCTACTGAGAAAGAGGGGGAGAATTATGGATTTGGAAGTAGTTCCTACAAGATCTAATCAATCTGCCCAAGTCCAAATGAATGCTGACTCTTCCGTTGAGATATATATATGTTGAGATGTAAGCAATTGTCTATGCAGTCAGATGAAAATGAGGCTAACTCAACTGAATTTAAGGAATAAGTAATCTCTCTGGCATTTTTATTTTATCAACCCAACCTTCCTTTCTAGGATATATGGACAAAAATATATAATTATACAGAGGATTGTTTTCTTACCAGTAAACAACTACTTGAGCTTTACTGTATTTAATTTGAAGTGCCAAAGAATTGAATATTTAATTTTGTGGTATGTAACATATATACACAACCAATAAATTATTACCTCTCTTATAGATTAGTCATTGAGTCAAGGCTGCCTTATTGGAGGAGGTGATATAAAAAAATAAGTGTTATTGAAACCTATTTAGAAGCTATTAAGCATAAATTTTCCTCTTTTTTAAGTGTGTATTTCTCTGTGTTCTTTCATTGGAGGTTCTCTGCTTTCTTCATATTAAAGAGCCAAGATATACTGCAATGAAAGTGTAAATCGTAAGGAATGTGGAGCTAGTTGGATCCTTATTGAGTGAATGAGGGACATAGAAACTAAACTGCACAGCTTCATTCTCCAAATGAAATTTAGTAGAATCAACAACAATGTGAAACTAAACTGTAAGCAAAAGCAGTTTTCTGGACATTTTGCAATCTTATCCCTTTACTTATAATGAAATTTTCATTGTTTGCTGACCAGATCATATAACCAAGCTGTTTCTTATTTAGTGTTTTATCTGCACTAGGCTGGTAGTTTCTTTCAAATATTTTATGTGCTTGCTGTCAGCTCCTACAACTCAGCCAATCTCATACTGTTAGATGTGTTTAGTTTAATGAGGTAATGGGCCATTGCCAATTAACATTAAGTCATGGCAAAAATGAGTAATATCCTGATTTGTTTAAACAGAAAGACAGTTGAAGCCCACTGGGTCTCTTGGAACAGATTTTTGTAAACAATCTCTAAGCTGAACCTATTCACACTTGAGATTTATAGCAACAGCCAGTCATCACTGTGGTTATATAAGGCCTGTCTGCATCCGTGATATACCACCATAGTGGCGGCTGGATGATACTATAAATTGCTAGTGTAGATTGCCTAAAGGCTTAAAACTGATGTTATTCCAGAAGAAGCAAGTAATATTTTAAGATTTACAAATATATTGTTAATATATGGATGTGATGATTGAAATAAATCTTTTAACAATGCATAAGTCCTTCAGGTTTCAAAATTAAGACATTTCATAGATTTCTTAATAAACATGACATCTTCTGCTTTGACAGATCAATATCCTCCATTGACTGGTTGGTCTAAGTATCATTCCTTAGGAGTCATGAGTAAAGCAAGATATATTGTTAGATCTGTTTTGTGCTAAGCTATTTTTTTATAAAGCATAACCTTCTGATGCAGAAGTAGTTAAACAAAATGTAAAAAAATTGTTTGCATTTTAAATCATCTGTAAATGAACATAAATAATGCATTTTAGTTGGAGGAGAAAATTATATACCAGTAAAATGTAATTTATTGCTTTGGTTAGCTTCTTAATAATGTGTTGTTCATCACAAAACAGCAGAAAGAACTCATCTCCCAGAGCTATCGTACATGTGCTGGCAATTATTTCAATATACAGAAAACTCTGTTTCAGAAAGTGTTCACGATTTGGAAATAGAACAAAAACACCTTAAATATGTATGTGTGAGCTGATGCTTGATTTTCAAAAAGAGAGTTGTTGGAAGTCAAGGCTTCTTATAGCCTAAGGCTCCTATTTGCAAATGTATGTGGATTGGTTGTAGTTATTCAGCTGAGAGCAAAATGTAAAAGCAGGCAACATCTACAGGGAAATGATCACTTCTCTGATATTATTTTCTCTATTCCAGAACTGAGCTCTGGCACTAAAATAGATTGCAAGATTTAATCTTGGTGAACCTTGGCACCAATCACTCGATTCAGATATATTTGCAAATGAAGTGGCTTAAAGATTCTAATCCCAGTTTGCTGAAGGGCAACATGGACAACATGTCTCCCAGGTTTGGTTAAAGAATGGTTTACACTGCATTGCATTCGGATTTTGGATTCATGAGATCCAAAGCAATGCAAATACACAGCCAATAGGTGCCCATATTAATTTTTCCTCCTTTTCTGTCTTTCTTAGATTTATATCCCACATTTTATTCAGCAGCATGAGGCAGTGTACATAACATTAACTACTCAACTACTTTCAGTTTCCCCACAACAAGGACCATATCCCCTCTTTTGGTAATACAGTCAGTGGTGGGTTCCTACCGGTGCTGTGTGGGATGCCGCACCGGTAGGAGCCCGGTGATGATGTCATTTTAGACGCTTTTTCCGGCTTCTCCGCGTCCTGAGCTATCGGAAAAAAGCCCTCCCACCCGTCCATGTTTTAATACCGACCTTTATACTTCCTCCGAAGCACAGCTGAGAAGCTCCTCAGCTGTGTTTCGGCTTGTAATGTCGTCCTAAGCATGCGCGGAGGTGAAATCACCCGATGGAACGCAAATTCACTTCTGCGCATGCTCGCAATGCGCACTGGTAGCGAAAATAACTGGAACCCTCTGCTGAATACAGTGTTGGTCCATACTCTTTGTAATTCAGTTACTCATTAGGCTATAACTGCACAAAGTGCAATATATGCATCTAGTATAATGTGTCAATATGACCATCAGCCATTGAGTATCTTTGTGCCAGTCATTCTCTCTCAGTGTAAATGCTCTTCAGAACATTGTTGTAAGAATAACATAAGGAAGAACCATCCACACTATTTTAAATTCCCTGGACAAAACATACAACATAAAGGAAAACAAGACAATGAGTATTTGATGACTGCTGCCCTGGCCGCTAACACTATTCCTGAATGGAGAATTTACAATATGTTTTATAAAATGTGTGACAATGTGACATAAATTTATGAATAAGATACAGTCCTTTTTGGGGAAAAGTAATATTACAGGTCATAATTACAAACTGAACTGAATGCATGTGGTTTACAATAAAAATGGAAGGAAATCACTTATCTCTTTCTATATTGAAGTCACACCTAGTAGGATGATGAAAGCAGAAGCTATGTCAGGCCATCACTGATAGCTACCAGTTATTTTTGCTTTGTTGGATTACAAATAAGTAGGCCTGTTTTATCGCACTAGTCTCATAAAAGATCTTTTTCTATGTAACAGATATTAAATGGAGGCTTTCATATTCCGGCTGCAAAAATATGGAGGACTACTATATGGCAACAACGAAATATAGAAACTCTATCTCATAGTCATCTAGATTTTTGCAGCCCAAATAAAATAGTTGTAATTCAAATCTGAACACAATCATTTTGTCTTCTTCCTGAACATATGATTGCTACCAGATTTTGCTCCAGATAGAATTCACATCTGATTTGATGACCATGTCTAGTGAAATATGAAACAAACTTTTCCGCAGGTGAAGGACTTTTTATTACAAGCTCTGTTTTCAGCCCTGTACTTTCACTTCTGTTGTAAATTTTTAAAAATAGGCTGACAACTCAATCTAATGCATATTTATCTAGGAGTAACCCCTGTGGGGATTACTCTTAGGTTAGTGTCCATTAACCTGCCACTGGAGACTGCTGCTTATTTAAAAACTTTCCTTTACAGTGTAATATAATTGTCTGTATTTAGATCTGCATTATTTTGAAGCATAATATATTTCTACAGAATTTGGAACAACTTTAAAAGGGTTTTGCTATGGGATTATTTATATTATTTCACATCCACTACATGTCAACATAATTGATGCACTATATAGAGCATGATATTATAAGTATAGCAGATCTTGTAACCTAATTTTTCACATCCTTGCACAGATTTTAAAAACACATTTTGGACATATAATGCAACACTCCCATTTTATCCACTGACATTTCCAAAACAATTCTACAAACATAAAATTAACCAACCAATGCTGACTATCCTAAATCTTCCTAATGTCTAATTTATTCTACCATTGAAAATGGTATTTTTATGTATTAGTTTGCAAGCATCATCCATAAAAATCTAACTGCATGCCTACTTAAATATGGGTTAAGGACATTTATATTTTCATAAAAGCTCAGATGGAATTTAACATTTGCTGTTTAGTTAAGTTGATGATAACACGGACTTCTTTTGTAGATTTGACTTTTGGATATAAAACTGGAAATATGAAGACAACTTTAATGAGACATAATCAATAATTCTACAATAGAAAGACAGTGATCAGTTTTTAAAAGCCTGAGGAGTTATTTTGACTTTTCTTTTTTCTTGCTCAGTGTATTGAAAAGTATTATTAGTAGTGTTTCACAGGATTGCTTCAGAGTCTGTTCTTTCCATTGCCTAATGTTTGTTATACTACATTTATCCAAATTATTTTCTATTATTCATTCCAAAATAACAGAATAATAGAGTTGGAAGTAACTTGGAGGTCTTCTAGGCCAACTGCCTGCTCAAGCAGGAAAAGCTATACCATTTCAAACAAATGGATGTTCATTCTATTTTTAAAAATCTACAGTGTTGGATCACCCACAACTTCTGGAGGCAAGCCATTCCACTGATTAATTGTTCTGTCAGGAAATGTCTCCTTAGTTCTAGGTTGCTTCTCTCCTGGATTAGTTGCTTTCCATTGGTTCTTGTCTTGCCTTCAGGTGTTTTAGAGAATAGGTTGACACCCCCCCTCTTCTTGGTAGCAGCCCCTTAGATATTGGAATACTGCCATCATGTCATCCTTAGTGCTTTTCATTAAACTAGACATACCCAATTCCTGAACCATTCTTCATATGTTTTAGCCTCCAGTCCCCTAATCATCTTTGTTGTTCTTCTCTTCACTCTTTCCTAAGTCTCAACATCGTTTTTTTTATATTGCGGCGACCAAAACTGGATGCAATATTCCACGTTTGATCTTACTAAGATATTATAATGTGGTACTAACATTTCATGTGATCTTGGTTCTATCCCTCTGTTAATACAGCCTAGGACCATGTTTTTTGGCAGCTGCAGCATACTGCTGGCTTATATTTAAGTGATTGTCCACTAGAACTCCAAGATCCTTCTCACAGTTACTACTATTGAGTCAGGTATCATCTATTCTATACCTGTGCAATTGGTTTTCTTGTCTAAATGTAGAATCTTACTTTTTTCACCGTTGAATTTCATTTTGTTAGATAGGGTCCAATGTTCAAGTCTATTGAGATCCTTTTGTATTTCTGGCATGTTGGCTGTCATCTGCAAATTTCATGAGCTTCCCTTCTATCCCCTCAGATAAATAATTGATGGAGTTATTGAAGAATACAAGGCCTGAGAGAGAGCCTTGAGGTACCCACTGCATACTTCCCTCTAAGTAGATGCAGTTCCATTAAGGACTACATATCGAGTCTGGTTGGTCAACCAGTTACAAAACCATCTGGTAGTGATGGTGCCTAACCCACATTTTTCTATGTTCTATGTTCAAGTAGTAGATTTTGTCTAGTTTATGAAATACCTTACTGAAGTCCAAGTAAATTTTATCCACAGCATTTCGCTGGTCCACTAATTTTGTCATACGTCAAAGAATACAATACAATTTGTCTGGCATGATCTGTTTTTGACAAATGCAAATGTTAGCTTCTGGTTGACTTTGCTTGCTGGTCCGTGGCCTGTTAGGAATCTGGCCGCACAGCTGGAGATGAGTGGCGGGTGAGCAAGTGAAACTGAACCCACCACCGCCACCCTGATCCATGGAAAAATTGTCTTCCACAAAACTGGTCCTGATGCTAAAAAAGTTGTGGACTTCTGCTCTAGCTTTATATTCCATATCTTGGCTTCATTCCACCAGGTTTTGGTAATGGAAACAATATTATATCTGCCCTCATGTACTTGGATTTCTAATTCAAACTGTTTATTCCACATACTTTGTGCATTAGTGTATAGGCATTTCAGTCTTTTTTCAGTGACTTTGTGTTTGTTTTCTACATAACTTTCTACCTTACTTTGTTTTACCTATATACAGGTAAAACCTGTACATAATTTGTTTTGTGTCTGTGTTCCCCTTCTTTCTCACTACCTGTTTGATTAGTGCATATGGTATGGCACACACTATCAAAAGCCTGGTTTTTCTTAGCAGCTACTTAATATTCTTAATCACACAAACTTCTATGTTAGAAACATTGACAACCTTATTAGTTTTAGATTGCTGGGGACAGAAGTTTTCTGTACAAATTAACTCTCTAGCCCCATTATTCAGTTTAAATGCTTCCCCAGAAAACCCCTGAATTTAATACTAAGTAGCTCAGCCTCTTTTTGTGATGGATGCAAACCATCTCTTTTATACAGCTTTTCACAGACCAACTGCAAATATCATGACTAACATAATAAAAGCCTCCCACTTTACACCACTCTTTTAGCCACACGTTGAACTCCACTATATGCTGGCGTTTCCTTTTTGCTCCTTATATAGAGGTAAAACCTTTGAAAAAGTAGGACTACAGTCTATCTTGCTAGCTTCTTGTCTCAAGCACTGGAAAACCTCCTGCACAGAAAGTACATCCTTTTTGGACAAATCATTTGTGCCGAGATGCACAACAATGTCAATCTCACAGTCCTTACTGGCAATGCTCTTTTCTCTGCTGGCAATAGCACCAGGCAGACACCTCACCTCTTTCAAAACCTCCTCATCTTTCCATAAATTGACACCTCTTACAATTGACTCACCAATCAGAAGGTGGTTTCTCTTTTTTAGATAACTTATTCACCTCACATGGCTGATTTGCAACACCTGATTCATAACTTCCCTTATCCAGGACAACTACTTCTTCATGGACCACAATCCCGTGCTCAATTGAATCATTATCGTCACCACAAACAGCTGAACCTGCCACCTTAGTATCCTTATTAAGTTTAGAAGGGCATTATATCTGTTATGCAGGGACACCAAAACCTTCATGTTTATGGTCCACAGTTCTCATTCTGCCAGATCCAACAGTTGTTCATACTGTCCGTCTCTTGCAGAGTCTTTGTGGTAGAGCAGGGCAGCTCAATAGAACACACCGGCTGAGTTGGCCACCTAATTTCAGCCTGAAGAGCACAAACTAAAGACTCTAGAGCCGTGATGGTGAACCTATGGCACGCGTGCCACAGGTGGCATGCAGAGCCCTCTCTGCGGGCACGCGAGCCATCACCCAGCTCAGCTCCGCCACGCATGTGTGCATGCCTCCTGCCAGCCAGCTGGTTTTCAGGTCTCTGCCACACATGCGCAGGGGTGGAGCGCATGCGGGAGATGCAGGCGCATGCGTGGGGGTGCAGGGGGTCACATGCGCATACCTGGGGGTCATGTGCGCATGCACGGGGGGATGGGGTGCACATGGGGGTCATACCCACATGCCAGGGGGTGGGGCACATGCAGCGGGGTTGTGCATGTGTGGGGGGTGGGGCCATGGGGGTTGCACACACATTGCATTATGGGTGTGCGCACGCGCACGCGCTTTGGCACTCAGTGCCGAAAAGGTTAGCCATCACTGCTCTAGAGAAGTAATCTGCCAATACAAAGAGCGATCTGCTTACAAACAGGATAGTATCCAAACTTTAAAAGAATACTATGAAAAACAGCAGCAAAACAAATGTTGCACTGAAATAAAGCAGATATTCTAAAATAAAATTGCAATCCCACACACATTTCCCAAGGATGAATTACTGTTGTTTTCAAATTACTGATGTTTTTAAGACTACACTTTTGCTCAGATGGCCTCACAATGATTAGTTTCACACAGTCAATACAAATAGATCTTCCTTGATAGCCTTTCTGTTTTAGATTTCTTGTGCATGATTTGCGCACCTTTAGGTGCACAGACCACTAGCTTGCTCCACTGAAGGAAGTCTCACTGTGAGCTACTCCTCCCAGCAAGCTCTGGTGTTCTGCAAATGCAGTGAAAATACAACCAGTGACTCAGTTCCCAGGCTAGCTTGTTCTATATTTTCTTTTCTAAAGAAAAGAAAAGAAACTAGATATACATTCATACATTACACCAGGGGTGGATTCTTTCCGGTTCGGACCGGATCTCCTGAACTGATAGCAACCCGCTGGTGACGTCACTATGGCATCACGGATCCGGTTCAGTCAGTGCCGGTCTGTGGGCGCCGCCATCTTTTTTGGAGGGATTTTTTTCTGAATTTTTTACTGTTTGGAAGTTTTTTTCTCTGCTGCCACTTGAAAAAGGGCCCTCCCGCCTGCCCCCGGGTTTATACTTACCTTTATTCCTTCGCCTGAAGCACAGCTGATCAGCTCCTCAGCTGTGTTTCGGGCTGATTATAGCTACTGAGCATGCGCAGAAACAGAATTGCATGAGAGGACGCGTGCGTGCATGCGAGCGTAGCGTGTGCACGTACGCAAAATGTCACGATGCGAACCGGTGGCGAAGGTAAGTGGAACCCACCCCTGCATTACACATAGCATACACACACACACACACACACACACACACACACACACACACACACACACACACACACACACACACGGCTTCTTTATGGTGCTTTGAGAAGTTTAGCTTCTGGAAGAAACTTTTTTCCCGTACAATTGTGGTAGAAGAAATAGTAACCTCTATGATCCCCACTTACATGTCAGCAACTTTTGGAGAGATTCCAGGGTCACATCCAAAGATTTCAGGGATATTCTGTTGTCATGGAGAGTCAGGTTGTCCATCCTCCATTCAGATGTTCTGTGAGAGTTATTGGCATTATGTACCTGTGATAAAATAGCCACCATTCTCTGAGAATACAAAGAAAGTGTCTGACCATTAAATAAAACATTCCTGTGTCCAAGAGAGGAAAGAAATGTGAAAAAGAATCATATCACTTCAATTACGCTCGGTATAAGCTGAGATAGAGAGTTATTTTGTCAGGCTTTCAAGACTTTGCTACAATACCCTACAAGCAATAAAGATATTTCTAGAAATCCAAGTGCTTTTTATTTCCTAAGTTTGCTTACCTCAAAGGGCTTGACAGTAAAGGAAAATTAAACCTGTATTTACTTAAAGTGATTTGTGCTCAGCCATTTCCTGGAGAACATTCTCTAACCCTCTCTCTCTCTAGAATTATAAGTGTGCTTGAAATCAAGAATATAGCAGCACTTTTGATTAAATCTAGACAACAGTCAAATCAATTTTGCTAGGGTTTATAGGAATTCATAAAGTATAACTCAAGCACAAATATAATAGTTCATTCTGTTTCATTCAATAACTGATGTCTAACAATTAGACGTTTTTTTCATGTAGACAAAACTGCACCATTGTCTCTACCTGGGTTGTGAAAATGTTGACCCAACAACCACATGTGCCCTAATTTCTTGCAGCTCTCTGCATCATTTGGCCCCCAAGACACTTTAGATCTCAATAATCCCAACCTGAAAAATAATTCATTTGCTGCATGTGTTACGCATGTGCCTAATGCCAAAAAGATTAGGTGACATAGAGGGGAAAGCATATGTAAATGTGCAGTACTACAAGTCCTGCCCATTTAAATTCTTTGATTGGCTTTTTCCATGGGTCAATAATCCTTCATTGAATAATATTCTCCCATTCAGGCTATGCACACCTACCTTCAGATAAATTCTAGTAAAATTAATGGCTTATTTTTTAATAGACCTATAAAGGATGTTTCCCATGCAAAGCCGGTAGTAGATATGGAGAATTTAATAAATAGACAATAACATTCAACAATCTGAGAGTAGACATAGTTTATATTTGTTCACCATCTGGCATTGCAAAAGTAGTTCTGAAATACACAATCAATTTATGGGCTGCCTTGAAGTTTTCATTTTGTATAAAAGTGCTGTTGCGTTCAGAATGGGTAACAGATATAATAATGCTATGTTTTCTCTGTAGACATTTTGAATCCCTTGTTGTTGCACTGGGTAAAACTGCCAATTATCAATCCTCAAGATTTGGAGGGGGGGTTGTGTGTGTGTGAGAGAGAGAGGGGGGAGAGAGAGGGAGGGAGGGAGAGAGAGAGAGATGGGTAGTTGAAGATGAGACAAAGCTACTTTTATTATTATCTTAAAAGAGGGAAAAGCTCAACAGTACACAAATTCTAGAAACCAGTAATCACAACAGGAAATAATGACTATTCCTGTACAAAGCTAATATGCTAAATTGTAGATAAGTGGTTCTAGATAAGTGGCTATGACTCTGCTCCCAGTGGACTTCCAATAATGTAGGATGGAATCAAAAGGTTGTGTTGGTTTTTTTTTTTAAGAATATCATGCTTCTGCAGGCAAAGCAGAAGTACCAAAAAAAATCTCACTTCCACTTTGCCTGGCCAGGCCCAGAGTAGAATTGCACAGGCAGAGTAGGGTTAAGAGCCGAGGTGGCGCAGTGGTTAAATGCAGCACTGCAGGCTACTGCTAGTTCAGCAGTTCAGCTGTTCAAATCTCACCGGCTCAAGGTTGACTCAGCCTTCCATCCTTCTGAGGTCAGTAAAATGAGGACCCAGATTGTTGGGGGCAATATGCTGAACTCCGTAAACCGCTTAGAGAGGGCTGTAAAGCACTATGAAGCGGTATATAAGTCTAAGTGCTATTGTTATTAAGACACCTGAATGATGTTTTGTATTTTTAGCTATTATTTCACATTTCTGGTCTTTAAAAAAGGAAAAGCTTTGTTGAGGAAAGCTTACCAGTGAAGATATCACTGAAGATAAAAGAAAGCCTAACTCAAGAAAGTATGATAAAATCTACATATCTCTTAGTAAGCAGTATGCATATTTATTTTTGCCCAATCCTAAAGCTAATAATTTTATACATAAGAAGGTTGTATGTATTCATTTATCATATTAAAAATTATAGCATTTCAAAGTCTGAGGATCTCTCTTCTAGACTCGCAGGGGTCTCCAACCTTGGAAACTTTAAGATTTATGGACTTCAATTCCCAGAATTCCTCAGCCAGCTTTGTCGGCTGAGGAATTCTGGGAGTTGAAGTCCACAAGTCTTAAAGTTACCAAGGTTGGAGACCCCTGAGGACTATAAAATGGATAAAGGAATTCCCTCAATAACTGGGTGCTTGCAATAATTTCCAATCCAATATACTAGATGCGCATTTAGATTCGAAATTCATTACAGTAATCCCTCGCTATATCACGGTTCACCTTTCACGGTCTCGCTGCTTCACGGATTTGCATCGTGCATTGTGTTCTGCATTCTGATTGGCTGATTGGTAAAACAGCTTGCCAAGAGCAGTGAAATACACGTGAGGCCAGGGGTGAAATCCTCCCGGTTCGCACAGCTCAACAACCTGGTGGCGTTCGCGGCGTGGGGCTTCCCCCACCCGCTTCCCCCGCCCACCTGGATGTCGGCATCTGCGTTCTTTTGCCCTCTGCGCATGCGCAAAGCTGAAGTTACTACTTCACGGATTTCGCCTATCACGAGTTCTTTTTGGAACGTAACTCCAGCGAAAAACGAGGGATTACTGTATTACAATTATATCCTGTTCTACTTCCAAATTTTTAGAAAATGTAATTTAGCCTTCACTATTCAATACTTTCTCATTAGGAAACTTACAGTATTTTCTATCTTGGAGTTATCTGTATCCTGAAACAGAGGCATTCCTAATGACATTTGTGTATAATCTATGTTAGAAAATTTCAGATGAAATGTTTGCAGATTGTAAACTGAATGAAACTGCCTATCAAAATAGGAAGTACCAAATGGCTCAAAAAAGTAAAGAGCTTAAATGACAAACAAGATATGGAAGAAACTAGTTTCAAATAAAGTTATTTTATAACTAGTCATGAACAAGCATCTCCCAGATAACCTTATAACTAGCTTTTGTTTATTTTAATTTAATTTTCCAAGATGAAAAACTACAATGTATTGTAGCCTATAGTTCTCCCAGAGAGTTACTCCTTTAATGTGATAATCTCAGCAGCTCCAATGATACTAAGAGTGACACCACCATGACTACACGTTACCATAGGGATTGCAGGAAGCTAAGAATCTATGGTGAGAATGAGGGCATATAGGAAACCAACTTACTTAGGAGAAAGAATTCCAAGATTTTATCAGAAAAAGGGCACTGGCATAACACTTCTGTAGTGTCAAAAAACAGTAAGAAAAACATCGACATTTCACAAGTAGATCTGGAGGGATGATATGACCACAACAAACAGTGAAAAAAAAATCTACTCATTCTTCATATCACTATTAAATGAAAAGTTTCTCATCTTGCAAAGATACGTACAATTGGAGCACTGAATGTGAGATGCATGAACAAAATTGTCAAAGCAATATTAATTTATATATTTGAGAAATAAATTAATTCAGGTAGACCACAATGGGCAATTTTAAATTAGGTGATTGGCAATATTATATAGTATTTCAGAAATGACAAGTGAAGGGAAGAAGTGGTAATGACACTCAGGATGTGCTCAGCTATCATCCAAAGAAACATAGAATCGTGTCTATTGGGATTGGTGGGATATCCAAGGAATATCTGTGTTATGAAAGTTTATCTCCTTGCCATAGATGCAAAGGTAGAAGGCACTTAAGAATTCCATTGCAAATTTCAAGATGTAATAAATGCAAGATCTAAACAGACTGTAGTACTATTAATGCTGGGTGGGAATGTCAAAATTGGAGAAACAGGAATTTGGAATTATAGGAAGACTAGGATTGATAGCTGCAATACTGCATAGGTCCACGGGATTTTGTGAAGACAATTTTTATTTACCACCAATACCCACTTCAAGAAGCATACATGCAAATGCTACCCCTGGACATCATTGGATGGGCATCATTGAAAACAAATCACTCAAATGATAGGAAAGAACAACTAAGAAGTGCACTCAGTCAGGGCACTGCACAGATTGTAGAAAAGACTATGGAATATTAGCCTCAAATATATGGATTAAATTCAAAAAATTAAAGAGAGTGTGACATCCAGATTTGGAGAACAAACAGAATATATGAATATAAGACCCGTGTAAGGAACAAATTCAGTACATGTACTTTATGTAAAAGACAACCTGAGGAACTACGGGGAGAGTTAAAAGACATTTTGAAAAGTGAAGCTGAAAGCATATTCTCCAAATTTAAAAGGAACGATCCAAGTGGCTTTCAGAACAAGTTATCATGATAGCAAAGTAAAAACAAAAGACGAAAGCAAGGGCAAATAAGGAGGTATGATGATTGAATGCAGATATTCAATAACAAGAAAAAAACAAAGAAAGCTATCTCAATCAAGATTTCAATGAATAGAGAAAAAGAACAAAAAATAGAAATAAGAAATATTTTAGGAAGATCAGAAGAACCATAACAAGTTTACATCTATGGTAGTGCTCTACAAGAGTAGTCATGAAAGTGAAATAATAGTGACAAATACATTTAAGGAGATAGACTATTCTAAGCCCTGTTATAAACAATATTATAGAATGATGAAACTTGCTGAAAGAAAATGTATTCAGTATCGAAACATATTATTTTGTGATGTTCCCTTTACTGCTATTAATATCCTCATTTGTGGCATGTGCTTTTAAAATAGTTTTCATAGGCAATAATAATAATAATAATAATAATAATAATAATAATAATAATAATAATAATAATAATAATAATAATAATAATAATAATAATAATAATAATAATAATAATAATAATAATAATAATTTATTTATTTTGTGAGATTTATATACTGCCTCACAGTGCAAGCACTCTCTAAGTGGTTTACACCAGTAAGCAATGTATATTTATATTGCCCCCAACAATCTGGATCCTCATTTTACCTACCTCAGAAGGATGGAAGGCTGAGTCAACCTTGAGCCGGTGAGATTTGAACCGCTGACCTGCGGATCACAGTCAGCTAAAATGGCTGCAGTACTGCCTCTAACCGCTGCGCCACCTCGGCTCTTTCTAATAATGATTGTTAATATGCATTCACTGGGGTTTTTTAACAGAGTGTTGCATGCCTCCCAGAGTAAATGTCTTGTGAGATGGGCGGCTATACAAATGTGATAAATAAATAATATAAGAATAGTAAGATTAGAAGAGAGGAAAGGTGGATTAAGAATTGAAGATCAAAATATGAACAAATTGATATACCACTTTGTTAGCTGAAAGTCGAAATCTAGAAAAGCTCATTAAGGAAGTGAAAAATGTAAAATTATAATGAGGGTTTCTTTAGGATTCATCTGATCAAAGAGCATACAAGGATTTCTTTCTTTTCTTTCTTTCGTTTTTCTTTTTTTTTGTAAATCAGCTAAAAATGAAGCCTTTGCTAACATTTCAAAGGTAGAAAAGGTTAGCTTCTCTTTCAACCACCTAAGACTAATTAAACAAGCACCATTCAGCTAAAACATGCAGATTAATCCCACCCACCAACCCGGCCCTTCTTGTAAGCTCTGACTTCAGAAAAATATAGAATGTGCAAAAATTAATTCACAGCTAACTGCCTTACTATTTGGAGCTATCTCTTAGCTATTGTTAAGTGTGTAGTTGATTACTAAATTCCCCAAGAGTTAATCAAGGACTTTAGTTAGAACCTAGTGCATACAAACTCTATTTACAGGCTTTTACCACATCTGGAATTTGGGTTCCTCTAAATATAAACTATTTAATTTCTACTACAGGAACTACTGTAATTCTTAACCTTACATTATTAGTGTTACTTTATGTTTTATAGCATGCTCTGCAAAGATGGGTACATTGCAGCGGTGGGTTGCTCCCAGTTTGGCCCGGTTCTGTGAACCGGTAGCGGCGGCAGTGGGAGGCTCCGCCCACCCACCTGGGACACTTCTGCGCATACGCAGAAGCTTTTGTGCATGCGCAGAAGCGTCGCGCGCAAGTGCGCGAACCGGTAGTAACGGGTTTTAGAACCCACTACTGGTACATTGGATCACAAGATCATATCCTGCTGTACAGTAAGATCTACAATAAGCTACTAAAACCTTTTCTTAGCCCACTGCCATTCTATGTGCAAGTTTTTGGCACATCAAAATTATTGATACTTTTGACAGATCAAGATCCCAATAATTTGTGTTCTTAATAGCAAGGTAGGTTATGCATGACTACAGCTCTTTTTTATCATGTATATTATCTCCAAGCCAATCAATAGAGTCAGCTTTTGAACACGACCAAGAAGATGGGGGTGGATCTCACCTCCAGCAGCATGATGTTCCAGAAAGCAGAAATGTGGCAGAAAAGGCTTTTCTCCTGGATCTTGCCATTCATAGTCCCTTAACCAATAGGGTCCACAGCATGCCCCTTCTGCCAGTGCAAGTGGAGTGGGCTAATCATATTTGGTTGAGATAGTTCCTTAGATAGCCTGGCCCCATGCCATCAAGGGCTTTAAAATGATAACCAAAATCTTCAATTGGCCTGGAAGCAAACCAGCAACCAATTCTTAATACTCAGTGTTATATGACCTATTCTAGAGGCCCACGGTTTGCCTACGCTGCTACATTTTGTGCCAGTTATAGCTTCTGAATAGTCTTCAAAGATAGCCCCATGTAGAGTACATTTCAGTAGGCCAAAAATAAGATGACCAGGGCATGAGTGACTGAGTGCAGGGCCTCACAATCCAGGAAAGGATGCAACTAGCATAAAGGCTCTCCTAGCCACAACTATCACCTGCTCTTTGAGCAGGAATTGTGGGTTTAGGAGAACCCCTAGGTTGCACATGGGGTCTGTCTGGGGCAGATTAATAACTAATTGATAGTTAAGAAAAATGAAAATACTCAAACTGTGGTCACCTTCTGAATGCACTACTATAATATGTTCTGCATGTGACTACCCTTAAAAAACATCCAGAAGTTTCAACTAGTGTAAAATACAGTGGTATGGGCAGTTATGTGTGCCCCTAGACTAGCACACAGTGCAGTTCTGCTATGTGAGCTGTATTGGTTGCCAGTTTGCTTCCAAGTTCAATTCAAGGTGTTGGTTTTGACCTTAAAGCCCTACATGCCGTAACACCAGATTATTTGGGGGATCATATCTCTCTGGTAACATCCTCCCCAGCAGGAGTGACATGTCATGGGTCCCATCTGCTAAAGAGTTTCATCTGACAGGATCCAGTGGTGGGCTTTTTTTGCCATGGCATCTGCCCTCTGTAACATCATCCCCCACCCCTAAGTGAGATTAGCCCCAACCCAAATGGCCTTATGGAAAATTCTTAAAAATGGTTTTTCTGGCAGTTTTGGGGATACCATAGAAATAGATACTGTGAGATGATTATATTATGTGTAAGATGTTGATCCATTCTCCCAGAGTCTTATTTATATTTATATTTGTTTTTCATGGCTGTTTTAATTTCTTATTAACTGTTTTATTATATACCACCCAGAGTCATGTTTGCAAGATGGGCAGCTATAGTCTGTCTGTCTGTCTGTCTGTCTGTCTGTCTGTCTGTCTGTCTGTCTGTCTCTCTCTCTCTCTCTCTCTCTCTCTCTCTCTTCTTTCTTTCTTTCTTTCTTTCTTTCTTTCTTTCTTTCTTTCTTTCTTTCTTTCTTTCTTGCATATAAAACTCCTTTGTGCTGATCCATTTTTTATTATCTGGAATAACACTGAAGCCTTTCTTTTCTGTGGTTTGAAACTGCCTAATCTTCCTTTTCTTTGCCAGCCATTTTTACCATCTTCTCCTTTTCTGAGTTTATCAACAACTCTTTTTGCCAGTTCCTTAATTCATATGAACTTCATTTTCCCCTTCATCAAATATTTCTTGTGTATGAAAAAAATACATTTTCTCCCATTTTTTTTCCTTCCCCAAGTTATCAGCTGCAAGTTTATATGTCTGCAACAGCACATGAGAGGACAACAGATAGTAATTAACATCTCCATTCTGCTACAATGAAAACTGTGAGTCCACATTATATAAGAAGTAAGCAACATCTCACAACATGCTAACTAAATTCATTGTTGATGAAAAAGAAGTGAGGTGACAGATTGCTTTGTTTTCTTGTTCTCAAGAATAGATAAAAATGGACAATATGCTGCAGAAAAAAGAAGATTAATCTGACATAATTCTCAATAAAAATCAGAATAGTTAAAATAATGGTTTTTCTCAGTGATAGTGTAGAGCTGAGAAATCCATACATTAAGAAAGAATGAGAGAAAGATAGATGCCTTCAAATTAAGGACATGGCTGATTATTAAGAGAACCATGAACTGCAACAATCACTAATCAGTCCTTGATTAAATAAATGCTGACTATTCCCTGGAAGTAATTATTAATAATCAAAAACTTACGTATTTGGGGCATATAATGCCAGTGGATAATGGAAAAGCAAGTATGTTTGGCAAGGCTGAGAGAAGTAAAGGAAGGAGAAGACAATGGATGAAATAGTCACATGGGGTCAGGAATATCATTGGAATGTCTTTGGAAGAGTTTTGAATTGGCACATAGCATAGCTTGGAATGGGCTGTGTTTCTCTACATAGTCAGATAGATAATATGCACAATTTGATGGAATCAAACTCTATTAATTCTTACTAAATCCATGGTTGCAAATTATATGGCCTTGAAAACTCCTAACCTTGAATATTTGCAAGATCCAATGCTTTCAACAAAAAAGGAAAACAGTGGTGCACCGGTATGATGAAAGTTTTACCCTTTCTATACAGTATGTGATATCATGACACACAAACATAAGGATCAATGCTTGCTTGCAAGCTGCTTTTTCACTTGCTCCTCACTGCTGAGGTTTCTGAAGGTAGCATTATTATTATCATATTGAAATAGAGTGAGTGAAATAAAGTATGATATATGTCTCTTGTCTAATGCCAGCTATAGCATTATATAACAAGAGCATGATTAAATTCAGGGATTTCTTGATCATACGTCAGTCTCTTATCCATTAAACAATAGCTGAGTAATTTTTCTTATGTGTCATGCAATCTTAATTGCATTTTCCATCACACCCCATCCATAGCTTTAGGAAAACAAAATAATAAAATAAAATTCCAGTATAATAATGTATAGCAGATGATTTCATGCATCAGAACAATACATCTCCTTATATTATTCCAAATATTGTAAATCTATTGTGAATCATATATATCATTATAGATACATATAGATATATGAGAGAGAGAGAGAGAGAGAGAGAGAGAGAGAGAGAGAGAGAGAGAGAGAGAGAGAGAGAGAGAGAGAGAGAGAGAGAGAGAGAGAGAGAGAGAGAGAGAGAGATTTTGTATATGTGTAACATATGAATGCAAAGTTGAAATGAGGACAAAATATTCTTAGTGTCCAACAAAATATATAAGGGTTAATATGTAATTACTTGGCCTTCATTTTGTAATAGAATAATAGCTGAACTTCATCAAATTGGAAAATGAAAACTCTAACAATTCATACTCAAATATTACCTGTATATATGTGGATAAAGAAGAGTTTTATTATTAAATAATGTTTTTAGTCCGAAGATTTTATGATAGTGTTATATTACCAAGGACTACTGTGTAAGCTATTTTATTGCAATAAATATTTATACTACAAATGTAAAATACACAGACCTTTCATGTCTGCATTTCTCGGACTTAAGAAACTTCTTCTCCATAGTGGGCGGAGCTAGCCTCCAAGAATGGGTTAAATCTGCCCCCTAGCCAATAGGACCGAGTCTTAAAAAAGGTATAAATAGTGCCCTCTCAGATTGGCACTCCCTCTTTTAATCTCGGTCCGTAGCCAAAGGGCATTGTGCTTTTTCCTGTGCTTGGAGGCTAGTTCCACCGTTGCTACTCCTATATTTTCTGATTGATTCTTCTATCGTGAGTGACATTTCTCCATGATCTAAAGTCTCCCCTAACTGACAGCTGTCATCTGTGGGTTGAGCGCGGCGTGGGCAGCTGCCCAGCCGCATACTGCGGCCCTTAGATCCATCCAGGGCCACAGGGCGAATTAGAGGGAGGCCTATTTCTTCACCTGCTCTCTCCTTCCTAATCTTCTGGGGGAAAAGCAGAAGAGCGCGTTTTTTGTAGCCGCAGAAGCCGCGCTTGGGCGGCCACCGGCTTTCCTCCCTTCGGCTGGAGCCCGATCCTTCCACAGCCATTTTGCAAGCACCGCGCTGACTCTGGCCGCCCCAAGCAGAGCCCTCCTCTGCCAGGCCTACCTCTCCCTTCGGTGGCCTCAGCCGTCAAATCGGCAGGCCTTAAACCGTCGCCGGAGCCTCCCTGACTTGGCGGGAACAGCCGTTGCGACTCCAACGCTGACGTCACGGCGGCCATTTTGGAATCTCCGATTCGGCTCTCCTGATTGGCTGTCGCTCCTCGTCATCAGTTGCCGGGCAGATTAGGTGCTCAATTGCGGGCCCGGGCGATTCGGCTCTCCTGATTGGCTGTCGCTCCTCGTCATCTGTTGCCGGGCAGACCAGACGAAGCTCGGAGAGGGAGGAAATCGCTCCAGAAGCTGTTTAATAAAGCCTAAAACTAAAAAATACAACAATCATGGCTGAGGGGGCTCACAGGCAGGGCAAGGCCAAGTCCAAATCATCCAGGCCTTGCCCTCCCAAAGGCTCACAGGAAGATTCGTCCCTGCCACGAGCCACCAATGAACACAGGGACAGATCCCCCCTCAATTCACCCCCCCCAAAGGCTAAGAAGCCTTCAAAAATGGCTTCTAAGGGGGAGGGGCATAAAGGCTCATCTAAGCCTGCGTCAGGGGGCACACCTGCAGGTCCCACCACCCCCATGTCACCAGCCCGTGGCCATGGGGACGTGGCACCTCAACATCTGACACACAGGGTGGGGCAGCCTTGCTCACCTGAAGATGTCTCCCTGGACAATCCGAGCGTCCATCTTCAGGAGGGGGACGTTTGGGGTGCTCACTCCTCTCAGGGTCGCTCCTCCCACCGCAGGGTCACATCAGCAGTCTACAAGGACCCACTGGACGATCCTGTGGTCCAACAACGAATGGATGACACCATTAAGCGAGGGATTGAGGCTGCTGTCAAGGCCATGGCTCACTCCTCCCAGAGCCGTCCTCCCCCCAGAGCGGTCTCACCTCCGCCCGTCCTGGAACCTGCATCCCTTGAGGACATGGAGGACGATGATTATTCCGTACACAGCTCCCCCATCCCGGCTGGAGACCTGGACAAGGAGGAAGGGGAAATTGACGAGGGCCAGGGAGGTTGTGATCCTCCCCACCCACAGCTGTCAGAGGACGAGGACCTGGCTCCCGAACCCTCGACATCTACTTCCCTCTTCCACCCCAGCCTTTTTCGTTCCCTGCTCCATAAGGCCAGGGCAACGGCCAACATCCCGCCATCGGCCGCTGACCCTCAAACTTCCGCGGTTCAGGGTGACCCCATATTCGGTGAAGCCTCAACCTCTTCCACCGAGGTAATCCCGACGCCTAACCTCTTTGTTGATGCCATTACAAAGCAGTGGCATACGCCCGCCTCGGGGCCCACGCCTAACGCTCAAGACAAGAGGTATTTCAACATCTCGTCTCACCTGGCGCAGCATCTTCCAGTTCCGGCTGTCGACCCTCCCGTGTTGGCGCTCTATTCGAATGCTCCAGTTCCCGGGGAGCCAGATGACCTTCTTCGTCCGGAGGAACGTCGGACGGAATCCGTTCTACAGAAAACCCACCAGGCGGCGGCCTGGGCGGTTAGAGCCTCGACTACAACGTCATTTTTTTGTCGCACTTCTTTGAAGTGGTTACATGGTCTACAGGACCATATCCCGCAGGCCGACACGAGGGCTCACCAGGATATTCAGAAATTAATTGCTGCTGCCCAATTCACTTCTGACTCCGCACTCCAGGCCGGTCGTTTTGCGGCCAGGCCAATGGGAACGGCGGTGGTGGCCAGGCGCATGCACTGGCTCCGCGGCTGGTCAGCCGATTTGCGGCATAAGTGGAAACTGGCCGCGGCTCCGATTTCTGGTCAGTCCCTGTTTGGTCCGGCCCTAGACCGGATCACTACGGAAACCAAAGATAAGAGGAAAATCCTCCCCTCTTACAGTAAAAAGTCCCAAAATAAGGCCCCTCCCTACCGGCGAGGCTCCAGGCCAGCAGATACCCCGTACAATAGGTACCAGGGATCTTACTCTTCTGGGCAAGGGCAGTACGGGGCACCCCAAGGGCAATATGGGGCTTCCCAGGGTTCCTATGCCCCGCGGCAGCGCTCGGCTGCTGACAGGCCATACCGGGGCGGGCAATCAAAACGGCCCTTTAGAAGAGCCGGTGGTCGCCCTTACCGCCGGTATAAGTAGACCCGATTCGATCCCTCCCATTGGGGGTCGACTGGCATCCTTTGCCAGTCGGTGGGAGGAAATCACCAATGACGCATGGGTTTTGCAAACCCTGTCAACAGGACTGTACCTGGAATTTATTTCCACCCCTCTGAGGTTTTTCTTACGCTGCCCCTTGTCTTCAAACATTTCCAAACGGGTCCTCGTAGATCAGGCCATCCAGCACCTACTGGATATTAGAGCCATCCAGCGAGTGCCTGAGGACCAGCAGGGGCAAGGCTTTTATTCCATCTTGTTTGTGGTTCCGAAATCCTCGGGTGGGTGGAGAGCAATTCTCGATCTGAAACGCCTGAACAGATATGTGAGGTACAGAAAATTCAAAATGCACACCCTGCAATCAATTTTGGCAGGAATTAGGCGTGGCGATTTTCTCGCCTCAATTGACCTCACGGAGGCCTACCTCCACATTCCTATTCATCCTTCTCACCGCCAGTTCCTCAGATTTTGCTATGCAGGGGTGCATTATGAATACCAGGCGCTACCCTTCGGCCTGTCTTCAGCGCCAAGGGTATTCACCAAGGTTTTGGCCGCCTTGGCCGCCCACCTTAGGGCTCTTCCCATGCGTGTTCAGTGTTACCTGGACGACATTCTCATCCAGTCCTCTTCCCTTTCCCAGGCTCAGCAGGATGTCCAGGTTACCCTCAACACACTTGAGCACCACGGGTTTCTCGTTAATTTGGGAAAGAGCCAACTGTCCCCCTCTACCAGGGTCACCCACCTGGGGGCCATCATTGACTCTCTGGAGTGCAGGGTCTACCTGTCCCAGGACCGGAGAGACAGCATATTGGAATTAGTCCAGCATGTTCTGGCTCAAACAAGGATTCCCTTGAACCAGCTGTCTTCCCTCCTGGGAAAAATGATTTCTGCGATACACATCGTTCCGTGGGCTCACCTGCACTCCAGAGACCTTCAATGGTTTCTTCTCCTCTTTCAGCGGGCGAATCGCAGCCACTCCCCCGCGAGGGTCAGGATGCCAGTGTCGGCGAGGAAATCACTCCGGTGGTGGACCGCCCGCCCTGTGCGAGGGCTCCGACTTCATGGAGCCACAGAGGCTCACGTTGATGACCGACGCCAGCACCACGGGCTGGGGGGCCCACACCGAATCCCTCGTCGCCCAGGGCACCTGGTCCAGGGCAGAGCGCTCCCTTCCGATCAATTTGCTAGAGCTCAGGGCGGTCAGGTTGGCCCTTGCGCATTTTCAACCTCACCTGGTGGGCCGTCACATCTTAGTCTTAACGGACAACGTAACTACGAAAGCCCACATAAATCGGCAGGGGGGGACCTTCTCCAGGGCCCTCATGTCCGAAGCGATGATCCTGGGGATCTGGGCAGAGCGGCATCTCCGATCCATCACTGCGGAGCACATCTCCGGGGTGAGCAACACCACGGCGGACTGGCTCAGCCGCAATGCCATCGACCCGGCAGAGTGGTCCCTGCACCCGGACATTTTCCATCAAATAGTGGACCGCTTTGGACTACCGGCCGTGGATCTGTTCGCCACCCCGGAAAACGCCAAACTTCCCAGGTTCGTGACCAGGTTCCGAACTCCGGGCGCGGAGGACACGGACGCTCTTCGTTGTCAATGGCCACAGGAGTTGCTGTATGCCTTTCCCCCCCTTCCGCTGATCCCGCAGGTCATCCGGAGGGTCCTGAGGCTGAAAGCAGAAGTCATCCTCCTGGCCCCACACTGGCCCCGGCGGACCTGGTTCGCGGACCTTATGTCCCTGTCCGCATCACCTCCCTGGCAGATCCCGCCGACAGAGTGGTCGCTTGCCCAGGGGTCAGTGCAGCATCCAGAGCTGCACTGGCTACAACTGACCGCCTGGCGCTTGAGCGGCTCACTCTGCAACACCGCCTAGTTCCGGACGACCTCTCTGAAATCATGTTGGCCTCCAGACGGCCGTCAACGGAGCGGATTTATTCGGTTACCTGGCGCACATTTTGTGCCTGGTGCGTGCAGGTGGGTTATTCCCCTCTTGATCTCTCAATCATTAACGTCATCCAGTTTCTGCGGCAGGGGCTCGGCAAGGGCCTGTCTCCCAACACCTTGCGCAGGCAGGTTGCGGTGCTTTCAACGGTGTTGTCCTGCCCACACCTGGACTCGCTGGCTGCTCACCCTCTCTTGAAGCAGTTCCTTAAGGGGGTCACTAACCTGTGCCCACCAGTGGTGCATCGTTTCCCTACGTGGGACCTTTCCAAGGTTCTCTCGGCCTTAACGGTTGCCCCCTTTGAACCATTGGACTCTGTCCCCTTGTCACACCTTTCCTTCAAGGTAGCGTTCCTCGTCGCAATCACCTCAGCGCGCAGGATATCTGAACTCGCAGCCTTGTCCGTGTGCGCGGACCTGTGTACCTTCCACAGCGACAGTTTGATTGGACCCGGCCTTCACGCCCAAGGTGAACACGCCGTTTCATAGGGCGCAGGAGGTCATCTTACCGGCCTTTTTTCAAAATCCGTCCACGGACTCTGAGCGCGCTTGGCACATGCTGGACGTTAAGCGAGCACTTAACATTTATCTCTCTCGGACGCTTCCTTTGCGGCGAACTGAGACCTTATTTGTGACCTTTCGCCCCTCTACTCAGGGTCGCAAGGCGTCTTCAGCGACAATTGGCCGATGGATCTGGGCGGCCATCTCCTTGGCCTATAAACACATGGCGCTACCTAAGCCCTCGGGTCTCACGGCACACTCCACCCGCAGCGCAGCGACCTCTGCAGCGTGGAATGCTAGGGTTCCCATCCTCGAGGTCTGTAGGGCGGCCACCTGGTCCTCCCTTACTCCCTTCATCCGCCATTACAAACTAGACGTTTATGCTTCGGAGGAGGCGGATTTTGACAGGCGGGTGCTGGAGACAGGGGTGACATTGAGCTCTCTTCCCAGCCAGGACGATTGATCCCGCCCTAGGGACGCCAGCTTTGGTATGTCCCATTCTTGGAGGCTAGCTCCGCCCACTATGGAGAAGGGACGTTGGTACTCACCTGTGAGACGTCCTTTCTCGTAGGGTGGAGCTAGCCTCCAAGTCCCTCCCATTGGGGCTGGCTGGGCGCTCTACGGCTATCTGGTGTATATAGTTCTTCTCTTGTATGCAATGATTCACCTGTATATAGTTCTGTTTTTTCTCTGCTAAGGGTGTGTATATAGTTACTTATTCTGAGCTGTGTCTCATGTACATAATTCCTACTCTCTCCGATCAGTCTGTACATAGTTAATAAATTGTATGTTTGTTTTGGAAAAAGCACATCGAGTCTGACTTGATCCCTCGATTAAAAGAGGGAGTGCCAATCTGAGAGGGCACTATTTATACCTTTTTTAAGACTCGGTCCTATTGGCTAGGGGGAAGATTTAACCCATTCTTGGAGGCTAGCTCCGCCCTACGAGAAAGGACGTCTCACAGGTGAGTACCAACGTCCCTTTTCTCCAATTACTCTAAAATTGACATGGGGAAAAATTCAATAGAAAAAAATCTAAAATCTTAACATTTATTCACTGCTACAAATGTTCTAGCTCTCCCTGGTAACATACCATTATTACTACAGAAATGGCCATAGTTTGTTCTGGTTCCCAAATTCTCCACACCGAGGAAAAAGATGGCTCATCACATTTGCGAAATGCCCTGCTAACCCAATTAAGTCTCTTCAGAAAATTAAAGCTGTTAGTTCTCAGAGGGTGGCAGTCATTTCTTCTTGTTTTCTAGTGCCAACAAATCTAAGACCATGACAGATAAATACTTTAAATGAGCAGTGATAAAATAAACATTTCCAGCCTGGTAAAAGCCAAAATAAAAATGTTATTTTTCTGCAATACTGCTGTAAAGGGTGTGACTTTTCTAAAACAAAGAGGTTTTTCATGGAGGGGTATGGATGATTCACTTTGTGCTTTTTTTTTTTTTTTGTCACATAGTCCCAGCTACATTCTCGTCATTTTCTTGTCACCTCGTGTGGTTTTAGAGCTTTATTCATTGTTACTTTGACTCCCTGTTTTTCTTTCCCTGCCTTGTCTTCTGTCAAGATGCAGCCTTCAAAAGGCCTTTCTGCACCATGGATTCTTGCTCTAAGGTGAATAAAATATTTTCTAAGTCTCTGGGTTTTTGTTGTTTCTTTTTCTAAAAAAAAACCTTTTGGCTTAATAAAGAGAGGGTATGTTGGTTATGTTAAAGTTCTTTTTCTATTCTTACTATAAGAAAATAGATATTGTTTTAAAATCAGAGGAAGGAACATCAATAATCTGTAGTACACTGATAAATGCTTTTCTGATAGCTGAAACTGCAAATGATCTGAAAGCTCTAGTAATGAAAAACAGTGAGAAGAATGAAAATAAATTAAAGATAAAGATGACCAAACTAATGACAACATGTATAACTGTCACGCAGTGATTTTATGTTGCCTGTTACATGTATATGCAGGGAAATGCATCCCTATCAAATATAATGGTTTATTCCTGAGCACGTGATTAATATGTTCCTAGTACGCATGTGTACATTCCTTTCTTTTGCTTCTTTCCTTTTGTTCTCTGCTTCTGACGAAGCAACACCTATGTTTATAGCCAGAATGTGATTTATTATTTTTGTTAAGAAATAAATATCTTATACCTTAGAATTATAATGCGGTTTATTTTGACAATGTCAGAGTTCCAGGAAAAGATTCATTTCACCTCTGATAAGAGTAATTCTTATCTCAACAATAACAACCAGCTTTCAGACAATTAAATGGTGGAAAACGTCTGCGATTTAGGAATAATAAAGGAGCCAACAGTCAAGAAATATACTGCAGACAAGCTTTTGGTGGCGAAAATTATTATAGTTGGTTGCACAGCTAGCCAGATGTTGAGACTAAATTTAGCATTTTTATTGTTGAGGTTGTTCTCAGTCACTATCAACTCAGGACTTTTCATGAACACCCATACCACAAAACATTCCCACAACCCAGATTTCAGTCCATAAAATAAAACAGAGTCTACATCACTAGTTTCACTAACTCTAGCATGCTATCCAAATTACTATCACTCATAAGTGAGGGAGAGCCTACTTTCAGTTGGCTTCAAAGGAGAAAACTGAAATTCCAAAAGAAAAGGGCAAAATGGAGGCTGCCCTCTCCTCTTTCCACCTGAAAGGGGAAATAATTTCCTCCTGATTGGGGCCTCCATGGCTGATTCTCCCAGGCTTCTCTTGTCTCTGTCTATTACCTGGATAGACAGATCAGCAGCTCCTTCAGCTGTATTTCTTGAAGTCATATTTCCCACATTCAGTAATGTGTCATCCTATATTATTTCCTTAATAGAAAAATCATACACTAACATCAAGTATTTCCATAATGTGTTATTTGAAATTCCAGAAGTAAGTATTGAGATGACTTGATGGTTTTATGGCTGACAGATAGAAACAATAGATGAATGTTGGGGATACTATCTGGAATAATACCTGGTATATCTTTGGTATATGTGAAATGTTAGAAATAAGATGGGGGAAATATTCATATTTCATATTTCATATATAAAGTCTAAAAATTAGACTTAATCAGTATCTTGAAGTTTTGCGAGCTGTCTAAAGATCAAAGGAGCAATTATATTATTCTTTTTCTGCTTATGTACAGTATCTCTGCAACAAAAAAAGGTTCTCTGCCTTTCAGATAAATGTTTTCTAGAACTCAAATGCAACATAAAAATAAGAGCCAGTAACATCTTAATTTAAGACAAAAGTGCATTAAATTCATTGACACATTTTTATGTGTATTATCATTGAGACAAGATGACATTTGCTGTACATCTAATAGCACATTAAATAACAGAACTGAAACAGATTCATTAAGCACAATAATAATATTCTTCTCAAAAGCTTTGAAATAACTGAATTATTTCAGCTTGGAATAAAAAATTACTTTTCACTTCATCAAATGAGATTAAAAGAGTTAATTAAATCAATTATGTGTCCCTCAATGTTGCTGCTAATATTGGACTGGGCTGTTTTCTGCATATAATTCTGTCTTCCTTCAAGCCAAATAAGCAGATTGGAAAAGCTATGATCTTTTAAAAAGTACCCTTAGCAATTATATGACATAATGTCTTTATTAATAAGAAAACAGATTCAGTTTTTGAACTGAAAATATAATTTCTCCTCTTCTTCCACTTCAAATTATTTAAGAGTATATAGGTAACAATGTTGCACTAACATCCTAACCTGGATTTAACCAGATTGAGATACAAGGATTAGGAGCAAAATTGGAGATTCTAAAACAGCTATGCTCAGGGCTGATATGCCATTATCTGGACCTTAGTCAAATTACCTGGATCTTAGTCAAATCCTGTCATGGGCACGATTACAAACTCTGATTCTGCATTGCCATTTCTCTTCCTATTTCCTAGGCAATATAAGAAGGTCAGAGGTGGCAATGTTTCGATTGCCACACACATCAAATGTTCCTTTAATACTTTCACTTTCCAAATTCCTGTATAGATTATAAAATATGACAATTAAGAACTATCCCAATACCAGTACAATACTCTCATGTTGGACTTGGACTAGGGATCACTGATTAACAAGGCTTATACAATAACCAAAATCAAAACACTCAGATCATGAATTGCTAATTTTGGGGAAAAGACCTAGTTTATACTTCCTTGTTCTTTCCGCTTTACATTTGTTTGTTTGTTTAAACAACTCATATAGCCACCCATCACACAACAGTGGTACTGGGGGATGCACTAAAGATTAATACCCCCCCACCAGAACATAATATATAAAATAACTCAATTATTAAATGATCATAGTAATAATAATAAGATATGTCAGAATATTTAAAAATTCCCTTTTCAATCCATAAAGACCACAACAAAGAAATGGGTTTTTTTTTTAACTCTCTTGCCAAAAAGCTGAGGAAACATCCATCAATTTATAACAAAAGAAAAATAGACACACCAGTTCATGTAGGCTGCCTGCTATAGACAGTTACATTTTATGCATAAAGACTAGCTCTTCAATGATATCTTGAGCTCAACCTGGAGAGGGGGGAAACTGTTTACCAAATCACCTCAGATGTTTAGTTATACCCATGAACAATTGCTTGAATAGGTCTATTGTGCTTTTATGTTTGTTCACTTTAATCATTATCACACATCAAATTTACAAATTTACAGATGCAAATTAAATACATATAATCTAATAAACTATTTTGCAGGAGAAGAGTCAACACAAAAGGGACACAGACTGTAAACATAGTATTTCTGTAAATTCAGAATATGCATAAAGGAACAATCAGGATGTGGAGGCTGATATACAGTAGTATATCTGCCTCCTTTTGATGCTCCTTCGTGCATTACCCACACTCACATTAAGAAAATCTGTAAACAGAGCTGATTACTTTTGCTTTCTAAATACAGTATGGAAACTTGCTTTCTTTGATGTACTGTATGTTTCTGTACAATAAATAAGCTCATTTATTGTTAACTTGGGAAAAAATCAATCAAGTCTGTGAGATAAAACAAATGTTTTAATCTTTTTGAACCATTTATATTATTGGCCTCTAGGAGTTACTTAGCAGTATGAAAAATATTCAGCATAATCCTGTGTATGCAAACTCAGAAATAAACTCCTTTACTTTCAATGTGTTGCAGATTGAAACTTGAGAGCAATATATATATTACATTGTCAAAACAGGATCCATGGCAGCAAAACCAGGTACATAACATACAGAGATTGGCATCATCCATCTTGAAATAGTTCTTGTCTCAAAATAGAATATAAAATGTATACATCTTAGGAAAGTTATATAAAATGAATATATTAAGGAAAGATGCATAACAGATAAATGTGTATTGCATATGTTAAAGAAAAAATGTATATAAAATGTGATTTTTTTTCTGGCTTAAAGAAAGTGCAAATGATATAAAACCTTGAATATAAAAGGAGTATATGATATATTTTGTCTGAGTAAGCATTTGCTGCAGGGAAAAAGCCATTCCTCTTAAAACCTCTGCATTGATTTCCATGGAATTTAGCACATTTAAAACCTTATAGTGGTTTAACAGCTCTGCAAATGTTGTCCTACTCTCATGAAACATAAGTAGGCACCATTACCTGTATTATGCTTTTTTCAAATACAAGATAGATAGGAAATCAGAGTTCTGTTTTTCTCAGTTGATGTTCCAGAAAGGTATGCCTGGCTAATTATGACACTGGGATCAGGCAAAAAATTAGTCGAAGTGGTCCTTCACATCTTTTCACAGCATTTGCAGTGTTACTGGAAATGATAGGAAGGAAGGAAGGAAGGAAGGAAGGAAGGAAGGAAGGAAGGAAGGAAGGAAGGAAGGAAGGAAGGAAGGAAGGAAGGAAGGAAGGAAGGAAGGAAGGAAGGAAGATGGCTGTGAAACCAAAAGTAAAAGTAAGGATGTCACAGATCTAAATAAAGGTGGTCTGATCTTGTGGAGATGCAGAGAAGTAAAGCTGTAGGTATAAGAGCTGAAATATGTGTCAGAAATATGAATTGCTATCATCTAAGTTTGTGAAGGCATATGGAAGTATGAATGGGCAGGTTGCTTAAAGTTATATGTAATCCCCCCAGTGAATGAATAAATATGGCAAGCAAAATTAGAAAAACCAGTCAAGGTTCTAGTCTGCTTATACCAGCAAATCTGAAGAATAATACAATGGCCAGAGGATTGGAAGAGATTAATCTACATTCCAATACCCAAAAAAGGAGACTTAATAGAATGTGCGAACAATTGAATAATATCCCTAATTTCACATGGTAGCAAAATAAAGCTTTGGACCGCCCAATGCAGATTAGTGCCCTACATGGGGAAAAAGAATGGGAACAAACAGACATGGAAGAAAAGGAGATAGAAAATAGAATGAAAATAGAATGAATGTAGAAGAGAAAGCAGGAATCCTGTATGGAAAAGTAATTAGATTAATTTCCCAAGCCAATGAATGGAAAGAGGCTGTAAGAAAAGAGAATGTGAAAGCTGCTTGGAACAGAGTGAAAAGAATGATGTTACAGAGTGCCAAAGAGTGCGGACTTATGCTAACAAAAAGGCGTTTGGTGGAATGATAAAATGAAATAAACTGGAAAAAGCATATAAAAGAATGATGGTTGCCAAACATGAGGATAAGAAAAAGATATTGTGTAATAAAAAAAGAGAGAAAAAGACAGTTGCAAAAAAAAAATATTCCAGGCAATCAAGTTCAACTAAGGTTAAAAGAAGCAGAAAAATGCAGACTAATTTTGATGGAAAATATAATGCAACAAAACATTTGTAAAGTGAAGGAAGTAGGCTAAACACTCCCTCCAGCAGACTGGCTGGAAATAAAAATAATAAAATGTATTTAAAATTAATATATATATATTAGATGTGTGTATAGGAATAATGATAATGTGTTGAATAGTTGATGAAATGAATTAAATGAAACAATATTTATTTATTTATTTATTTATTTATTGATCTGTTTGTTTGTTTATGTATTTACTTATGTGCTACTCATCTGACCCATCCCAAGGTGATGCTGAATAGCTTAGAAATGTTAAAACCAGTAGGCATTAAAGTGGTAAAACAAAAGTAGCAACAATAAATACAGTTAAAAGATGGGAAGGAGGGGAGCATGAAGTGCATGGAAGAGATGGAGTCTTAAGAAATCCAATAGCTACTTCCTGAATGGTGCACCCTAATTGGCATGCCATGCCCTAAATGGAGAGCCAGGTTTTTAGATTTATTATTAGAGTTGGAAGGGACCTTGTAGGTCATCTAGTCCAACCCCCTGCTCAAGCAGGAGTTCCTACACCATTTGAGACAGATGGCAATCCAGTCTCTCCTTGAAGGTCGCAAGTGTTGGGGCTCTCACAACCTCCGCTGGCAAGCTGTTCCACTGGTTGATCGCTCTCACCGTTAGAAAGTTTCTCCTCACTTCCAAGTTGAATCTCTCCTTGGTCAGCTTCCATTCATTATTCTTTGTTTGGCTTTCTGGTGCCATAGAGAACAGCCTGACCCCCTCCTCTCTGTGGCATCCTCTCAAGTATTGGAATATTGCTATCATGTCACATCATATCATATCATCTTGTCTTCAGGTCCTTACAAAAAGGGTGGGTAAGGCTCTCACCTTGGAAGGTACGATGTTCCAAAGGGCAGGAACTGGATCCCACCAGCTTCCCAGTATGCCCAGTATGCCCCTTCTGCAAGAATATATTATATTACTTGGTTGTGATCATACCTGTGATCATACTTACTATTTCTCTTTCTTCTGTTCAATTGTGTCCAGTTCTCCAAGACTGCCTGGATAAGTCCCTACAGTTTTCTTGGCAAGATTTCAGAAGTGGTTTGCCATTGCCGTCTTCCTAGGGCTGACAAAAAAAGTGACTAGCCCAATGTCACCTAGCTGGCTTTGTGCCTAAGACAGGACTAGAACTCACATTATCTCAGTCTCTAACCTGTTGCCTTAACTGCTACACCAAACTGGCTCTCACTTTGCTATTAAAAACACCCACATTATTATAGGTTATGGTTAATTTAGGAATGGAAGAATTATGTTTAAAGATTTGAAGATCTTATCTGCCAAAGCAAGCAGTACATTGAATTTTTCAATCCATTTGGGAAATAAGCTAAAAAGAGATGCTAATTACAAATATTTTGATTAAAAATACAATAAAATAAGACATGAGCCTTTGAGTCAGTACTCCCATCTTCACAAGGGCAAAACTTTTGAGCATAAACAGATTTCCAGAATTTACATCTAGCATTACTAATAGCAAGATAAAGTGAAAATCCAACATATTTTAAGTTGATCAAATTATAATGCTGGTTTACAATAACATTTACTATGGGCAGCTGTATTTGGGGTAACAGCTTTCTATACTTTGTAATTCTATATTGAGAAATTTTTGTCTGAGAACTTCATAATGTGGTCTTTTCTTGGGAACAGCTGAAAATCCCAGTTTTTTTAATATACCTTTTGCGTTTTTTTATTGTATATTTTTATCTATCAAAATAAGTAATGCTGAACCTTTAATATTTAAAAAGAGTTTTAGCCAGTACTTAAAATACATAGAATCATATATTATGGGCCCTACCTCCAGATATAGGGCAATATTGAACACACAATTGACCCCTTGGAATAATTTAAGAAGATAAATTATCATAACTGATCCCTTGATAAAGATCCCTTGATAAAGATCCCTTGATAAAGATCCAAATGGTACCTGACTCAGCATCTTGGCTTCAAAAAATTTCAGTGCAGCTGGTATGTACTGGGCACCTATAGAGAAGATAAAAGAAAGTTGCTGCTACTTGAGCAGCATACTTAAAAGAGGTAACCTATATTTTATCCTCTTGAGAGTCTCAAATCAATTTTAAAGCATAACCCTTATTTTCTTATAATTGATTTGTAATCAGTGCTCTTTACAGAAATGGGTCACAACTCTCCTAGTTTTGCTGAGGTCAACAGGTATTAGTGGTGGAGTCGATTGATGGCAAGAAGGTCAGAATATAAATTTAATAAATAATAATAATTGGGTAAAATGGATTTGCTTCTATGACTACTACAAAAATGTTGTAAAACTGGGTCAGTTACCACGTGGATATCATTATTTTTGAGAGGTGACCTGCTGTGGTCCATCTTATCTTCAAGCTGATATTCTTATGGAGTGCATGTGTGTGTAGTTAAACAACAATCCACCAATTGTAGATATTTTAACTTTGATCCAAAGCATTTTGGTAATAAAGAATCAAAGGGCTGCTTAAGATCTACAAATGGGGAAAACCAATTGAGTCAGATGGTTGAGTATTTTTTTAATAAGATAGGTAAGTGTCAGTCTCTGGTCCTAGGAATATGCTCTAAATCCTCACGCTTCCTCAGTTAGGAGGGTCTTCCAGCTGTTATAAAAATTTTCAGTGGAGATGTCTAGCATAGATCTTGCTGATTATCCTAGGAAGGTTCACTGGATGATAATAGGATGGAACAATTGGAATAATGCTGTTAATTTTCTTCTAGATAAAGGGAATGAATTTATTGGGAGAAAAAAAACCCAAGGGGATTAATTCAGATGTTTGGCTGAATTCTGTTCAAAAAAGTATAATGGTATAAAAGATGATAGCTACCAAAATTTGGGAAGTATATGCAGTTTTGTGCCAGGATGGGGAAGTTTTGCTCTACAGCAGTTCACTGAGAAATATATTAATAGAAGATGCGCCAAGTCAGAAGCGTTCGAACCTAGCGGAGCATGGTGGCCACAGCTACTTTTTTCCGCTGCCTCGAGACGCTGAGCAGGGCATCCACGGTGGGGGCGGCCGCTTATGGGGCACATGGCTTTCACCCCCAGGAACAGCCAAAGTACCTGAAAGAGTTGTACAGCACGGCCAATAAATACCATTTCCTGCACAGCCTGGCACTCTTGGCTGTGCCCCACTGCTGCTACCCCATGCTGGCTGGCGGCATCCTGTCCACAGGCATGCGGCTCTTCTGCGGGCTGTTTTATTACCACACACTGACTAGCCAGCCGGCCTTCACCCATGTGGCACCCTATGGGGGGAGTCTGCTCATCCTTGGCTGGCTGGCCTTGGCTCCCTGATGGCCCCTGGCCAACCTCTGTCTGTCCCCCGAGGCTGGGCAAACCAGGAACCTTTGCTCTGCCCACTGAACCTTCCCACCATTCTCCATTTGGGGGGGGTCAGGAAAGGGCTTGGGTCAAGCCTGGAGCAGCGGAGGCCTCTCCCAAAACCTGCACTGGAATTAGATCCTGGAAGGGCTGAATCTTCTCTTTTTTAAAAAAAATGATAAATTAATATTATTGTGGCTCCAGATTTGTGACGGGGAGGAATGGCATTGTGCCAAGGCTGTTTGGCTTTGCGCGAGTGTACAGAATCATGCACCTTTAATTGTGATTTTAATTAACGGATTTGATTTAAAAAAAGAAATATATTAATAAAGAAAACAAAATACTCTGTATTTTGTTGGCTTACAGAAAGTATATGATAGAAAAGGCTTGAATTATGCAATATTTTGCACAATATTAAAGCTGTAAGTTGATTGCTAAATTCGCTAAAAATATATGTTAGAAGTAAACCATGCATGAAAGTAAATAGAATTGTTAGCAAACAGTTTAACTGAGCAGTAAATGAAAGAAGGATGCATGCCATCTCCTTGGTTATTTAATATATTTCTGAAACAAATGTATAAGGAATGTTTGTAGTGATATTAGATGTGTTTTTGTTGTAGAAGTGAACGTGACAATACTATTTTAAGTAGATAGCATCCTGTTGTGAACTAAGAGTCCCTCTTTGAGAGAGATGGGAAGTTCAGAAATGTGATAAATAATCAAATAATATCTTAGTTATTTCCACTGAATAATATATGATGCAATGAAAAATATGAATCTGAAAATTAACATTCAAAAACCAAGGGAATGTCAGGCTCAAGTAACCAGGAACAGGAGCTGAGTTCAAAGCACCAAAAGTGTACTACATGCAATCTATACAGATAGATGTATACACATGAATCTGATCTACTAACGGTCAAATCAAATTGATGTTAAATAAGGGTCAACAGAATTCATGGAGCACTGGACTGGGTCTCTTATGGGACTGTAGTGTCAGTTTCCCGCCCCCCCCCCACATACACACCTTCCTTCCTTCCTTCCTTCCTTCCTTCCTTCCTTCCTTCCTCCCTCCCTTCCTTCCTTCCTTCCTTCCTTCCTTCCTTCCTTCCTTCCTTCCTTCCTTCCTTCCTCTTTCTGTTTAACTCACACTGGATACACTGTTCCATGATCTCCTGGTTCCTTCCTTGTATGTGTTTTTAAAACTAAATTATAAGCCCCTTTTTAATTTTTGAAGGGCTCTTAGTCCTGATATGTACAGTAATAGAAGAGATGAGATTTCAGTATTTGCATAAAATGCTGTGTGAAAAGGGAAGTGGGAGAAGGAAAGCAGGACTCCATGGTCAACAGGATTGCTTTGTCAGCCCTTTGAGATAGACCACATTAGTGAACAAACACTGCAAAAATTGCTGGGACTATTGTTACAGGAGACAATAAGATACTCTTATACTATCTAGCATCAAAATGGGGCAATCTTGAAGTTCTTCCTCTCTCCATCCTTCTTTTCTCCTAAGCATATATTTTGGCAGTGGCTGTTATATACCTTTTTTAGAAAAGCACAGAGAGAACCCTGAAGAAGATCCTCAGCTCAGTGACCCTTTCAATTAGATTGCATTTATCACCCAATCATAGCATTTTGAGTAGGTAGCAAATTTATGGGAATAGAGTTCCTCAAGCATTGATTGGAAAATACTATATGAGAGGAGAGGCTGAAAACAGGCAACGTGGGCAGCGTGAAGGATTAATTGTGGAGATGGACAATGCTATAGAAATAATGTGATCAAGCAGTTGCTTAGGTCCAAATCCAAGAATTAAATAGCCATTAAATGCCTGTGACAATGCAAACAATTGTAGTCAGTTGTGATAATAAACTGATTCTAATTTTAGTCAGTTTTGTTTGTACTTCCTTTGCTTTAGTAGCTTCCCAAAGGGCCATATCCATTGACATCTCAGATATTTTTATTTTAGTGTTTGATTGAAACATGGGTTTTGTTTTCATGAAATTCTGCCTTGCATTTGTTCAAAAGCTGGTCATACATGTAATAATTATGAAAATATTATTATTGGTATTGTTGTTATTGTTATTTTTATTGTTATCTCATATATTCATTAAACATGAAACTCAGTCAACTGAACATTTAAAAAAGTGTCACAAATACCACTGACTGCTGCTAATGGTTGATATGGGTTGCTGCCAGCGTCCTAGCTATCAACCAAGCGTTGTTGTTGTTATTATTATTATTATTATTATTATTATTATTATTATTATTATTATTATTATTATTATTATTATTATTATTATTATTATTATTATTATTATTATTATCAGCAGCAACAACAACAACAACAACAACAACAACAACAACAAGACAAAGTTGCTAAATTAAACCACTGGTCATTATATTAAAAATACAACTTACCTGTATCTGAAAAGTCATGGGAACAAAGTGGGAAAAGTTGCCGAAAATGATAAGATGAAGATCTTGTGGGACTTTTGAATACAGATGGATCGTCATTTGGAACACACCAGATATCACAGTTGTCAAAAACCAAAGCATACAATTTATTAATATCGCTGTACCATCAGCACCAGTCAATTATATTTGTGATACATTTTTAAATGTTCAGTTGACTGAGTTTCATGTTTAATGAATAAAAGAAATAATAATAATAATAATAATAATAATAATAATAATAATAATAATAATAATAATAATAATAATAATAATAATAATAATAATAACAACAACAACAACAACAACAACAACAACAACTAACATACAATTTATTGATATCGCTGTACCAAGAGACGCCAGAGTCGAAGAAAAAGAACTTGAAAAAATCACGAAATATCACGACCTGGCTATCGAAACTATGCAATTATGTATCAAAAATGTGACAGTGATACCCATTGTCATCGGAGCACTTGGCACCATGTCCAAGAATTTTACAAAGTACATCAAGAAATTGCAGCTTCCTGTAATAACACCAGCGGAACTGCAAAAGACTGCACTACTTGGAACAACATACATTTTAAGAAAATACTTGGTCGATACCTAGAATGCTGGCAGCAACCCGTATCAACCACCAGAGCAACTCAATTATATTTGTGATACGTTTTTAAATGTTCAGTTGACTTAGTTTCATGTTTAATGAATAAAAGTTTTAATAATAATAACAACAACAACAACAAAAACAACAATTCAGAAATTCATTGCAACATGTACAGAACCATTACCCTAATGGTTGATTTTTCTAAGTGAAAAGTCCCAAAGATCATCTTGTAGGGAAAATTCTCCTAGTTCCCAAGCATTTCAGTTGCTCTTTATGTTTGGAATGAATGGTATACCTTTAAAATTGATATCCAAAACTGCCAAAATATTCAACACAATTTTTACAAGATGCTGTCCTCATGAGTGAAAAAGAGAAATTCCTTATCAATTACATCAGTACTGTATTGGTATGGAAAATTTGAAGTGAGGTTATAACTGAACTGAAGCAGCCACAGAGATTGTAATTGCATTACAGTAAGTCATATTTGCTATTTGGTTATGCTCAACATTTTTTAATTTTGTGTCCTTTAATCATAAAGAAGTTTCCTACCTTTTCAACTTTTCTGACACACAAAAAAAGCAAATGCATCAAGAGTAAACCATACTGATATGAACGCAGAATGTATTGACTTCAAGGATATTTAATTTTTAAGTGTGCACACAGTGTCATTATATTAATGCAATTAGAATTGTATTGGAACTTTCTTGGGTGCCCAATGTAACTACCAAAGAAACCTTTGAGAAGTGAACATTGTCTCCAAGCTTTAGTGGATATTTCTGAAACACACCATTCCATAAGGAAAATGGCTTCCTCCCTATTTCCATCTTTATTATGTAAAGCAATATCTTTGTCTCTCAAGATAACCTGTAATTATTCTCCAATACATACACAGATATTTTGGAGACTCAGGTTGAAGAAAATGCATGGCTGTTATTCTGTCAAGGTTATCCTGGACCTTACTATAACTTACATGGCTCTATTTCATAGACTATTGCATAAACTGATCAGGCATATAATGGGTCTCAGCCATACTTCAAAATTACTTTCTTCATTATGCAAATCATTAAGAGTCCCATAGATTAGATTGCTTTAAGGATAGTGTCCCTTCATCTTCTTCATCATACTGAGCCATAGCAAGAAAGGATTTCAGAGAAATTTTCACCTAATAAAGGCTAACATAGAAAATCTTCAGGACTGAAATACAGTTTTGATCATCAGCATTAAATAAAGGCAAGAATCTTTTTTAATTTAATGCTGAAAACACATATTCTTTTAGCAGTATTATTGTATCATTTAGAAAAGCATGATAGCTGACTGTATGTAGTATGTTGTATCAGGTTAGTTTTATCCACAGCTATTGCATAAACAGATTAAATTTTTGTGTGCAGTTTATGAATGAAATTTATTCCATGTTTATTTTATTTATTTGTTAGATTTTTCTCCTGCCTTTATTCTTTTATAAGTAACTGAAGGCTGTGAATGTACACAATACTCCTTCCTTCTTCTGTTTTCCCCACAACAACAATCCTGTGAGGTTGGTTGGGCTGAGAGAGAGTGACTGGCTCAAGTCACCCAACCAGATGTCATGCCTAAAATGGGACTAAAACTTACAATACCACCACCAAATTGGCCCTTTTGTTTCACCAAGATGATACCCCAGGTTGACATCTATCTGATATCAAATTTATTTGAAGTTCCCATCAGGGTTATTTTGGGGGAGATGGAATTACAGTACTTCATCTCTCATAGCTGGAGCAGAAGCCATCAAAGGTATGGTTCAGTATTTAAATTTAGTTTCAGGCAGGTTTATATCAAAGAAAACTTGACCCAGCTTAAAATGAGAGGAGGAATTCACATTTTGAAGTCTTTCCTCAGAAAGATATAGTCACACACAGACATAATTAACTCTTTTGCATTTAATATGCTATATTTTGTTTTAATTTATTAGATTTCAGGAGAAAAGTGTCACAAAGTTAAATATATGAAGGCTTTCTTTGTTATAAAGAATTGTCTTGATTAGAAGTTAAATAAAGATTGAGAGAGAATGACTGTAAGTAATACTGGTAAGTGCATTTATTACATACTAATGAGGTGGAAGACCATACAACAAAAACATCTATTTATATTTTCTATAACATTTTTCCACTTAGTGTATAATAATATAATTTATGTCAAGCTATTGTGCAATTTCCACTGGACCGAGGACTCCCTGTGACTTTGAATAGAAAATCAGGGGCTTCACTGAAGCAATGAACCACTGCAAAAACATTTTAAAACTAAAAATCAACATACAGAATATGAATATTTAAGACCATCTCCCTTTAAACCTTCTGCAGTAAGATTAATAGATTAATTAATTGAAATAGAATTAATTCTCCTCCCATTCAGACCCTTTCCTTTTAGTTCCTTTCCCATTTCAAGTAGAAATCTCAGTGAAATATGATTACTGAAGTGGTAGATTTAATGAAGTAAAATCAATTTTTAAAACATTACTCTTAATTTCCATAATGGCCTCTCAGATAGTGTACCTCGTATATAAAATTAAATATTGGTCTGTCTCTTTCACAAGTACATAATCAAATCAATCAGAATTACAGTCATTGATTGGAGAGAAAGAGAGACCTGATCACCACTAGCTGTCTGTTAACAAAATAAAAAATTGGCATACATGAATGCACATAGCCTTTCTCATTCCAGAAAAGCCATGTCCTATATCAGTGATGGCGAACCTTTTTTTCCTTGGGTGCCGAAATAGGGCGTGTGCGCGCTATTGCACGCGCGTGCGTGCCCACACCCATAATTCAAAGCCCCTCACTTGCTCCACCCTCTTGCACATGTGTGCGCGACCCCCCCACTCCCCCATTTCCCGACTTCCAGTGGGCCCGGTGGGCCCATTTTTCACCCTCCCCAGACTCCAGAGGCTTTCTTGGAGCTTGGGGAGGGCAAAAACACTCCCCCCTGCCACCCTGGAGGCCCTCCGGAGGCCGAAATCACCCTCCCAGAGCATCCACGCGAGCCAAAAATCAACTGGCGGGCACACACATGCGCACTGGAGCTGAGTTAGGGCAACGGCTCGCGTGCCGGCAGATATGGCTCCGCGTGCCACCTGTGGCACCCGTGCCATAGGTTCGCCATCACTGTCCTATATGAATTTTCAAAATCCACCCAGCATTCCATGACATCATTTCCTCATTGTCTTCTCTAGATGAAAAACTATTTTAAAAAGAGTCTACCTATCAGTGAAACAATTTACCCATTACTTTTTCCTGTAATCAGTTTTAAACAGTGTGCAATCAGTATTACAAAAATTATATTTATCCTAAGAGCGAAAGGTTATTAAATTGTCTGAACACTAACAAAGGAAACCAGGCCAGACTGACTTTCAGTCTGACAGGAAATAAAGAAAAAAAGGTGAGAGGAAGATCTAACCAACCAATATATGATAGAGAGACAAAGACAGCAGAAGGCAAGGATGGAATTTAAGGATGGGGGACAGCATAGAGAGGCAGAGTAGAAAGAAAGATGAGAAAGAGAATGACTAGAGTTTAAGAATGGGGGTGGGTAAATGACAAAGAGTGAGATAGAGATAGAGAGATATGGGGCTTTTTGTTGACTGGGATGAATGTTGAAAAGAGGCAGCTATGGAGATTTGGGGAGAACAGGGTGAGATAGAATGGGGCAACAAAAGGCGGAAAGGCAATGAGGGGTAAAAATTTGAAGGATATATAGGGGATGAGAGGAGGCAGCAGTATGCATTTATGGATGGGGTTATAATACATAGTGGTGTAATTGCATACAGAGATAATGGGAGTTGTATGAGAAGAGCAGTCAAAGCTGGATAGCAGAGTTAAGCTTGTCATCATGCTGTTGCATTTCCACAAGCACTCCAAGTCCAACACCTTCTGAGTTCTGTTGATTTTTATCTGGCATCAGTTTAGGGTTGAGCTTTAGTTGACTAGATTCTTGTATATAGGCTTGAATAAGTCTTCGATGCTTCAGCCTTACAAATGTTCTGATTCTAACATGCTTCACAGGAGAAATGTCATGGGCTGCTTTTGCCTACCTTTATGTATGAGATGGAACTTTAGGGATGGATGGATGGATGATAGGTAGGTAGGTAGGTAGGTAGGTAGGTAGGTAGGTAGGTAGGTAGGTAGGTAGGTAGGTAGATAGATAGATAGATAGATAGATAGATAGATAGATAGATAGATAGATAGATAGATAGATAGACAGACAGACAGACAGACAGACAGACAGACAGACAGACAGACAGACAGACAGACAGACAGACAGATGATAGAGAGAATCTATCTAGTGGAACATGGATTAATCAGGTGAATCCCCTTGAGATAGTAAGGCTATATTATACCAGAAATATAAACAAAGAGACAAGAAAAGGAAAGACACTTTTTTAAAAAATGCAAACACATTTTTAACTCAATGGGCATATTGAAAAGAAGTTATGCAAAAGAGCTCAAGTCTTTATCCAGCTGTCTTTTTGTCCATTAGGGTGATAACTCACTAAAAGAAGAATGAGGGAAAAAGCTGGTAAAAGAAAGATCAAATTTTAAAATGGACCAGATTCTGGGCTCTAGCCAAATGCTTTGAAGAAAAAGTTCTGAAAAATAATCCCAGAGTCTATAAAAGAGTCAGTTAGACTTGGAAAAGCGTTGATGGCTCTGTTCAAATTCCCCATGGCAAGGCTACTATTAAGGGGTTGCAAAGAATTCCAGAAGCACTGTTCTCTGTATGTTTTCCTTGCCTTCCTGTAGGTACATTTGCTTTGAGTTTGCCTTTTCACCAAGATTGTCATGCTTGTCTGAGTTACCTCTGCAATGTCCTTTGATGGCTGATAACTGGATTCTTCACTATTTACAGCACAATAAACTCTGTTAATAGAGGCCACTGCCTTCTAAGTAAAAGTCTCTACAAAATATCCTACAAGAAACCAGTGATACAGGTAAACCTGGAAAAGTTATGAAGTTTTAGGAATGTATCTACATTATTCAACAGAGAAAGGGCACCAATCCTTGGCCAGAAGCAGCAGTATAACTAGGAAACCAAAGGATAATTAATTTGTAGATCTATACACTTGTATTTATGAAAATAGGCTGGAAATCAAAGCTACGCTGCCAGCAAAAATACCCTCCAGGTATGAGTCACAGCTTACACCTTACCAGTTCATCTCCTGTTAGCGCTTCCTGCTTGTTATGGCATAATGCTTGGGTGCCTATCTCCATGGGAACCGATAAATGCAGATGCTTTGAAGTTAAGGCTCAGTGTGAAAGCAGCAGCAGTACAGCCACTGATTTCAGCATACCGTGCTTGACTAAGGATTTCCTGATCCAGTCAGCTTCGAAAAATATTAGATTGCTCTTACACTGGGGAAGACAGCATCTCACGTCCCTTCTGTCAAAAACAGAAGGAAAAGCTGCTGCTTCAACATCACATCAGGCAAAAAGAACAAGGCAAGCCGAGGTGGCGCAGCAGTTAGAGTGCAGTACTGCAGGCCACTTTAGCTGACTGTGATCAGCAGTTCAGCTGTTCAAATCTCACCGGCTCAAGGTTGACTCAGCTTTCCATCCTTCCGAGGTAAGTAAAATGAGGACCCAGACTGTTGGGGGCAATATAAATATACATTGCTTACTGGTGTAAACCGCTTAGAGAGTACTAGCACTATGAAGCGGTATATAAGTCTCACTAATTAAAAAAACCTAATAAATAAGGCAAGGGCCTAATAAATAAGGCAAGAAGGCGGCTTAGAAACAGAACTGACACCAGAAACAGGTATAGTCTAGATGAATGATTAATAAAGGTATAGCCTTTGTTTTATAAAGGAAAAGAAAGGAGAACTAATACAATTAAAGGGAAGAATCAGCTATACATGCTAAGTAATGTGCCTCTGGGCAATCAGCAGAAGGATCAGTGTATCATGAGAGCAGTGGACACATGATTGGAAGCATAGCTTAGCCTATAAAAATTTGGGAACAAAAACTTTGTTGTATAAAACAACTGGGATCTCAACACTCGTGTATCTTCAACATTTGAAACAATGATAGAAAATTAGCTTTCCATGTCCAGTTTCTCTAAGCTGTACATACAATGTTAGTTTTTATTTTACATCAGACGTTATCTATTTTGAGATTCCTTAATTCTCTAATCTTCTTAATTTTTTTCATTACTTTTAGATGTAATTTTATATTGACAAATAACAAGCTTTAAAAAAATGTATTCTACCTTTTATCCTCCAATTTGTTCTTACAGCCCTGTGAGGGAAGTTGGGCTGAGGGTCAGTGACCAGCCCAAAGTCATTCAATAAGCTTCCATAGCAGAAGGTGGACTTTAAGCTTCTTCTGTGGACATGCATAAAGCCTTAAGCACTTTATAGAACCACTGGCTCTCACGGTTCTGTTCCAGAATGAGAAGTTACAACTGAAAAAGGGTTTCCACTTTTTATTATATTAGGGTGGAAGAATCCACAACATTTCTCTTGGTGTACATATATTGAACAGACAGATTCTACATATTTGAGTGCCTTAACATTGCTTATCAATTAATAGTCAATGCAGTCTATTGTTCCTTTATTATGAATGCAAGGATAATTTGATCATTTCTCTCCAAGGAATGAGTCTCTCTCACTTCTACATCAATTCTTCTCTGTTGATGAAGACCAGCATGGCAGACCACTTTCTTTTTTCCTCCATCTGTTGAGAAATCAGACTGTCAGCAAAAGAAGGCAGGAATTTGCTGGATGCTTGGCAGAAGTAAATTCCCAGAGGCTATCAGGATAATTTGAAATATGAAATGTTCATTATTCCTTGACTTTTTGAAAGACTGGTCAATTGATGTAGGGCATCAACAGTATCTCGTCTGCTCATTTTTGTTCTCTCTCCTTTTATTATTCCCAAAATACTTTCAGTTGGATTTCTGAACTCTAATTCCTGAATTTCTGTGCAAGTTTATTTTTCTGTTGGATTTCTGTTGGATTTTTTTCCCCTTCGGAAACCCTTCAGTGCTATGTGCCAGTCATGAATATTGTCCACCATGTTTCACTACTGCCAATCACAATAGGTTAGTCTTCCTCAGGAAGGATCTCTAGTTTTCCTAAGTTGTTTTCTGAGAGTGTTTTAGTGTTGAGTTGAGGTTCTGAAGAGCACCACCTAACTAGCTTCTCTGTTGTGGTTTCCTAAAATTCTGCCCTTCCTGACTTCCAGACTCTGCATTCTGCTTTCTTGTCCTTAATCCTTGGGTGTGTATTGGATTATGGGTTTTTGCTGCCCTTCTTCATTTGTTTTAGTTTAATGTCCTCCTGAAGAGATCAACAAAGCACCTGCCAAACATTTCCTTCACTGTCTTTGTAAGGTATAGCCCATCTCTTCCCAGAAATAAAGATAATATAAGCCATGATTGTAAAATACAAATCCTTCTTGGTGATTTGGTATACACTTGTGTAATTGTTGTTTCCCAGCATCCAATTTTCTCTTTTTTCACCAAGATGCTCAATTGTAAAAAAAAATATTAAAAATTACATGTGCTGCTATTCCTTTACCTTACTTTTCAAGGCCTCGTAGTCTCTGATTATTCTTTAAAGATCCCTCCTGGCTGTCATCTATTCCGCCATGAAGCAAGAGGAAAGAATGGTTGCTATGGGTTTGAATCAGTGGGTTCTAAAACCCTTTACTACTGGTCCACACGCAATGCTTCTGCACATGTGTAGAAGTGTCCTGGGCGGGTGGGCGGAGCCTCCCGCCGCCGACGCTACCGGTTCTTCGAACGGATCCAAACCGGGAGCAACCCACCACTGGTTTGAATAATATTATATAATATAATATTGAATATTATGTCCTTTATGTAAGCACCTAGAAAATCATATACCTCCTGAAATATTATATTGAGCTGCATGGGTTTGTTTTTAAGAAGAAATCACACACTGCCATAACATGTCTTTTCTTCTCAGGGAGACTCAATCCATGGAGGCCAAAATATCTTCTATAATGATACGTGATGTCATTTGCTCAAGTGGCTGTTGATCATCATCTAGCAGGGCAGCCTGGAACTGGTTCCTGAATTTCACTGGCAATGAGTGTGTCTGATTGTCTTGCTTCCATCTATTTTCCTCTGCCAAAGACAGTTTTTAATTCTGTAATATTCTCTTTATTTCCTTGCCTCTTCTTGAGTAATTTCAACTGTCCTGTCCATGAACACAATGATGCATTGTGAAATAGAAACTCTCTCCCCAGTTTCCTTCATTTGCTCTTCCAGTTGCATTTGTAGCAAGTGTAGTTTGAGTTAGATTAGGGTGATGCTTCCTCATTGTCTATGCTCCTAGCCAAGATCAAACATAAATCTACTCTGTTTGTTTCCTATGTTGTGAACTCCTATAAGCTGCCTTCTCTGGGTCAGGATTAGTCTAGATTGGAAAGAGGAAGAAAGAAAAAAGGAGTGGAAAAAGTGTTTTTGCTCAGTGAATAAAGACGATAGTCTTTAATAGTGCGAGTGAGGTGCCAGTTATAAGCAGATGGGATTGAATAAGCACATTTTCACTAGAGATGCTTAAGAATTTCATTAAGTGCCCATTTTTATACAAGCCTGCCAAATTTGCACTTCTCAAAGTTGATGAAACAGTTATTCTTTGGTATTCACACTTCCACAAATGTTGATGTAAAAGTTCACAGATTTTAAAAAAAATCAAAGACATGTAAAATATATGTCTTAGGATAAATGTATACAAAAATTTAGTCCAGCAGAAGTCTATAAAATATTCTGTGTATTCAATTGATCGCTTTTGATATTTTATATTTTAATAATAGTTTTGAGTCTTACCTCTTAAATTAAACTATTTATTTTATTGTTAGCTGATTTGATAATAATGCCTTCAGCACTAAATAATAAATAATTGTACTGGGTGGGATGCAGTAATGTGATATTTTCAATTGCACACAATTCAGAAATAGGAAGGAACTGTCTTACAAATAAACATATTAAAAATATCCAAAATAAATAAATTCCTCTATTCTTCATTTGTACAAATTTTGGTTCTTCTTCCAAATTTTGCATTTTAATCAGTTCCTCTTCTATTATTTATCATCCTCTCTCTGATACATGTGCTATATTCCATGACATTTTAGAGGTCCCTCAATCTCCAATATTGGGGTTTGGGGATGTATTTGGGAGCTGCACAAAGGAGAAAGGAACAAGAAAATTGCAACATGTGAAGAAAGTTCCATTCACACAACTCAGGATCTAGTCTTATGATATGGAAAATTTATTCCAGAAGCTATTCCACCACTGAATATCTGGTTTGAAACTACTAGCTGCCAATTCATTTTCGACTTCCAGCAAGAGTCTTTTCTCTTCTCGAAAACATATTGCAAAAACGAAAATCTGTTGTTACGCTAATGAATTGCCTCTCTTCTCTTCCAACGATATGGGGATCTGAATGCTGAGAATGAAATGTGTAGCAATTACGATATTAAATGCAGGGTGTGTGTGTGTGAAGTGCAACTTTACAAAAGGGCATTCTCACATGGAAATTCATCTTGAGATACTTTGGATTTATGATAAAGCTCTTCTGGGTATTTCATTAAAAGAATTCTACATTCCCATCTACCTGTAAAAACGCCGTAGGTCATTCCTATTTTCAGATGGATGACTGACACTTAATTACTACTGGCTACAATTTAGCAGATGACCTTTTAGAAATAAAATAGTTCTTGAGAATTTTCTGAAAACCTCCCTTAAAGATTATGGCCTGACATCTCTATTTCCATGGAAGTAATTCAGCCCCTGCAAACCAAGAACAATATTACTCTCTAAAATGGGTGGAGTTTCCTACTGAACCTATTGTCTTTCATGGGACATGTTGTCTGTAATTATAAAGACAGGCTGTTTCCCAGTATTTGCAATTATTGCTTCAGCATACAATACAGAGTGAAAGTTCATTCCTCTATCCAAGAAATCAAATGCTATTACAACTAGTAAAGTTGACTTCCAAGAAAACATGCTGGAGCTTGAAGTTTCATAGTTACAGCCTTTAGAATGTAGGCATTCCAAAAGAAACAAATAAAGCTAACTGTAGTGCATTCAAGTGAATAGAAAGTAAGAATATATAGTAAGTATTTCCATGAGTGATTGCTACTTATCATTACCACTATTATTTACATTCCTTCTCTTTCAGATAAAATCAAGATCATAATCATAATGTCTCCTTTTCTGGCTTCCCCTTGGTCAATTTTAGCTCAACAATAATCCTGTACAATTGATTTTGTTAATAAGCACTGGCTGGCCCAGCATCACCATGGATAAAATGGATTAGAATCTGGGAACACCTAAAATACAACACTTCTTCCTCCTTACCCATTTCAGAATAAAAATGCCTGTTTGTTTCTCTCCTTAAAACCCCAAATTTCCTGTTAATTCAAATTTCTTTTGAAAACAAAAGAATACCAAAGAGAGTCAAGACAAGACAGTCAAGACAAGACAGTCTTGAGTCTCACAACAAACTACATGCTATCCACTAAATGTTAGCAGCCATTGTACATGTTGTGTTCTGACTGACCTCTAACTGAACTCTAACTTGTTATGTTCTAGCTGAACTCTAACTGAACTGTATGTTTTCACCCAGGTCCAGCATTTGAATGCTCAAACGCTATTGGTTGTTGTGTCTGACAGCCCTCTATAAAAGAGCTGGCTGTCAGACCGAGTTTTGCTGGTTGCTTGAGTGAGTGAATAAAAGAGCTGTTCTGAAGTCTGTCTTCTGTGATCCTTGCCCACAGTCTAACAGTACATCTTTAAAATATCTATCCATTTTCACAATATGTTTAGGAAACTTTCTACCAAAGTACACAACTACATCAATATGCTCTAGTTTTCTGTCATTTCTGTATTACTTGTAATAGTCTACTCCATTTTCTCTATCAAACATAATTATCTTTGAAAATTAATTTTCAGATCTATAGTCATTGCACTATACAGTCTATTTGATATGTGCTGCAAATCATTTCTCAGAAATATGACATCATCCGAAAACTAATGTGCACACATGTTTGGATCATCTAACAACACATCTCTAATGACACAAGCATCCCTTATAGATTTACTTGTAAATACATTAAACAACCATGTAGATATCACACTTTCATGTTGTAATCCTTGTTCAATGTTGAATAAAGTTTTCAATTTTCTTTCTATCACATACCACTCTTAACTGCATTCCAAACAATGTTACAAACATTCCATTATTCAAGCCTATTTCTCTAAATCAACAGACATCGAAAAATATTTTTTACTTTAATATATTTCTGAATAGTTTGCTGAAAAACAAAATCTGGCCTGCATGATCCATGCCTGGCTTAAAGTCAGACAGCATTTCCCAGATTTTGCTCATTGTCCCCTTGTATTTTTTTCCTTAAAATTCTGTCAAACATCATTGACATTGCATTTAATAAAATAATCTCCCTGAGGTTTTTGCACTAATTCCTTCAATCTTGTTCTTTGTAGAAGGGAACAATGATATAGTCTTCACAATTACATTCAACAAATCCCACATCATCACAAAGCTACATTCTACTGCAATATTTCTTTGGTTACATCTATCATGATCTATCATGATGTCATTTTTCAAATTTAGTATGCAGTATTTAGCATTTAGTATGTCCATTTTTTTCCAACAATTTTATAAAGGATTATATAAAAATAAGAATATACCTATTAGAGAAATATATGAAAAAGAGAGTGGGAAGAACTGTCTTATCACTGTCTCTTCTTCTGCGTTCCAAGCCTCACCCCATTTTCTATAAACTCATATTTAAATCTTCAACTCGCATTAATCAGCATATGTCCAGGAAGAGTTAACAGAAATAATAAATAGTTATATTTCCATTTCCATTTCAGCAGATTCCCACTAATCCCTCTCTTCAAATAATCAAAATCCCATTTCAATTAACAATTAAACACTATGAAAAATAACCTTAATTATTAATCCATTACACCCAATTAAGTGTGTAAAATAGCTATCATCCAATCCCAGTTTTTTTAAAGAAACTATTAGGCATCACCAAAGATAACAAACCATTACTCTAACCATAATCAAATAAATCATGTTTGTGTTTATCTTCTGCCAGCAAACTTTAGGTCCCACAAATAAAATTCCAACATCTGCTTTCTGATGTCTTTTTGTCTTTTCCCTCAAAGATCTTGTCATCTGCATAAAAGTCCTTTTGCAGTTCAAGTGAAATAGTTCTAGTAACTCCCTTATAGTTCAATATTAAAAAGTCCATCTCGTGGGGTTTATTACTTGTATATCTTTTTAGTTTGTAAGTTATAATCCAATTCCACTTGTAAATCCAATATTTCCATCTTTCTTATGAGAGGTAGTTTTTAAATCCACCCTTAAAGTCCATTTCATTTCTATTCAGTGAGGCTTTTTTCAATAACACATTTTGCTTTCATTATAAATAGCTGAAGAACTTTTTGGACCTATGTGTCAAACATTTCTTTTAAAATGGCCAACTGGCCCTTTAGTGACCAGACCTCAAGATCTTGTTATCGGCTCATAATGTAAGTAAAGAGATTTTTGCCATGGCAAAGAATCCTTTAACTTCAAGGTCTTTCTTTAATTCAAATTCACATGAACCCTTAAACTGGGTTTTTTTTTTAAAGTTTTAAAATCAACATAATAAGCCTTTTGCTGTGTATTAAAAAAAAGAAAAGAAAACTACAAAACTATAGCATATAAATTTCTTTCTTTGTAAATGGATAGAAGAAAGACTTACCCAGCAAACCCCAAACCTCTAGTTCTGAAGCTTTTTTTCCCAACACTTAGCACAGTCTTTGTTGGCCCAACCAATGAGCAAATCTCTATCTACATCTCACAATATTGTTTTTGGGAGAAGCAACCTTCATCTGGCAACATTCTAGTGCTGTGGCCATGAAAAATACAATCAAATAAGCCATTTTATCAACTCCATATCAACCTGTGATCTCTGAGTTCAATAACAAAACCATGTCTTCAGAACCTTTCGGAAAACAATATTGCTGTTTACAATTTTATCCCTGGGATATGATGTTCCAGAGGGAAAGAGCCACTAAAAAGAAGGCCCTTTTTCTTGGTCCCACCAGATAATCCAATTACAAATACTTTTCTTTGAAGCAAATAGGTTAGCTACACAATTCAAGCCAACACAATCAAGGGAAACATCTATTGCAAATGTGAGAAGGTACAGTCCCACCCATCTGAGAGGCACCAATTGCTCCATAGTTGCAACATAAGCAAAGAAGTACAGATAAATGAGGACAATGGGACAGTAAGACAGGGACGGTAGGCACAGTGGTGCGCTTATGCACGCCCCTTACAGACCTCTTAGGAATGGGGTGAAGTCGACTGTAGACACTCTAAGATTAAAGTTTTGGGGGTTTGGGGAAGAAACCACAGAGTCAGGTAGTGCATTCGAAGCATTGATCACTCTGTTGCTGAAGTCATATTTTCTGCAGTCGAGTTTGGAGCATTACATTACATTAAGTTTGTATCTATTGTGTGCTCGTGCATTGTTGCAGTTGAAGCTGAAGCTGAAGTAATCATTGACAGGAAGGACATTTTGGTATATGATTTTATGAACTACATTTAGATCAGATCGAAGGCGACGTAGTTCTAAATTGTCTAATCCCAATATTTTAAGTCTGGTGGAATAAGGTATTCTATTGCGAGCAGCAATGTTCCCGCTAAGCTGCGCTGCTGCGCACATGATAAGAAAACGCCGTGCAGTAGTTTCCAACTGCCACCGGGTGTTTTCTTATGTCAAAGGGAACATTGATCATCAGCCGATCGGGGTGGGTGGGGTGTGGGGGAAAGGAGCCTTCAATGAAGAGAGGTGGAGGCTTTAACTCTTGCCTCCCCAGGCGGGCTCTGCTGCTAGGGAGAGGAGAGCGAGATCAAAGGCTGAAACACCACGCAGCAGTTTCCAACTGCAGCACAGTGATTTTCAATGTTAGAGGGAACATTGGCGAGCAGAGGAATGGAGGACTCTTCTTGTGAAATATTTCTGGACTCTCTCGATTGTATTAATGTCCAATATGCAGTGCGGGTTCTAGACAGGTGAGCTGTATTCAAGAATTGGTCTAACAAATGTTTTGTATGCTCTGGTTAGCAGTGTAATATTGCCAGAGAAGAAGCTACGCAAGATTAGATTAACAACTCTTAGTGCCTTTTTGGCAATGTTGTTAGAGTGTAAGATTCCTTCTGTTCCTAGGGTTATGAAATACCATCAGGGTCCAACAGTCACCTAAAAAACACAAATTTTCTCTGTTCATCTACCAGATATATAGGTACAGCTATTAGTCCTGTTTTGAAAAAAATGAGGAACACCCATGACCCATGTGAGATCAATATTTTGTTTTCCTTGAACTAGGAACCTTCAAGTATCAAGTGATATAATGTAACAGTTGACTGGCACATTATTTAGGACTGCTGTTTCTACAGTTGTCCTTTTTTTTCAAAATTAGGCCATTTTACAGGAGGTGAAATCACTGCCTGCACAAGGAATTTATGCTGTCATTTTATGTGCAGCACAACTAGATGAGAAGTAGCTAGAACAAGAAAATGCCTCCAGTAGAAGAAATCAAGAAAATGCATGTCTCATCTCTTACCCTTTTGCCAAGCTAGATATTTTTAATGCTGTGATATCAACAGGATTCCTTTAATTGGGCACAGTACAGTGTTATTTGAAATGTCAGGGGACTGACTGAATCAGTTAGTGGTACTAACAGAGTTAAATTGGTTTCAAAATACCAACAGAAGGCAGTTACAGAAAAACACATCAGCCAAAATATTGGCCGATTCTACAGCATCTGAAACTTTTAACAGGGAGATTTTAGACAGAATTTCTAAAAGAAGATTTTAGAGCAGAGGTGTCAAACCTGATCCCATTGCGGGCCATATCATATTTTGTGGGCCAGTGCTGAGGTGGCATGGTCCGGTTCCTCGCGGTCTCCGGGACAGTCCCACAGGACAACACTGGGCCTATCATGGGCCAGATTTGGTCCATGGGTCGTGTGTTTGACACCCCTGTTTTAGAGGATTGCTATGAAAACTGTACAATAAGAGTAGAAAGTCAAGGTCACTATAAACTGTTCCTATGATGCAGGGATGAAATACTCCCAGTTCGGGCGGGCCAGTCGGTCGTCGCAGAGCCAACGGAGCCAGTGGCGGTCGCAGTGCAGGGCTTCCCCCGCCCGCTTCCCCTGCCCGCCTGGATGCCGCCATTTGAGTTCTTTTGCCCTCTGTGCATGCACAAAGCGTTCTGCGCATGCACAGAGGGCAAAAGAACTCAAATGGCGGCATCCAGGTGGGCGGGGGAAGTGGGCGGGGGAAGCCCCATGCCGCAACTGCCACCGGCTCCATCAGCTCTGCGACGACCAACTGGCCCGCCCGAACCGGGAGCATTTCACCCCTGATATGATGGCTTTATTTAAATTTTCTGTAGGCCTTTACAAGAGCAAATTCCACCTGTCACAGCAAAAAGGACTATTGTGCTCTTGCTGTAGCACTTTTCAACTCCACAAATGTAATTGCTATTGCATTTAAAAAGCTGTAATATACATACAAATATACATGCATATAGCATTCCATTTTCTGTGGTGTAGTGGTCTCTCAGCAACTACTATGAGAGTCAGAATTTTAAATTCCTAACCCTGATGTAAGAAAAGATTTTAAGTTATTTTTGTCCTCTCCTCTCCCGATGCCTAGTGAATCCAAGAATTAGGCATGTGAGTATTTGTGTTTCTAATGATAGGAGTGTGTCCAATCAAGCATATCCTTTGCCATATTGGTGTTCTGACCCAGCTGCCGGACCAAGGAACACAGCACAAACAGCGTCTGAACAAACCTTGTTTTAATATTCACAAACTACTAATTAATTGTCTTAGCAGTCCTTTTAAAGTCAATGAAATAATAAAGCAGTCTTTTCGGAGCAACAGCTGTTAATTAACCTTCTTAACAGACGGCAATAGTCCAAGCAACAAGAGTCAAAAGTCCAATGAAGAGGTTGTCTGATAACAACACACTATCTTACTATTGATGGCAGAATGCCAAGGAACAATTTGCAGGAAACTGGACGTCTTCCCAAAACGAGCCGAAAAGGAATTTTGAAGTCAAAAAACACAATGGGAATGAAGGAAGTTGTTTCCTGCAAATTGGTCAGTCGTTTTCCTCACTTAAATACGCTATGGGAGTGGCCAATTAACCCTAAGCCTTACTCCCGAGTAGAACTTCTCCTCAGGAGCCACTCCTGCCTTTTGGCAATTCTGCGCGCACGCGCATTGAGGACAGGCTCCTCCTCTTCTTCATCTTCATCTTCTGCCCTCATGGCAGAATCTGGAGGTTCTGAAGGCCCTGGCTGAATCTCTGCCTCTGACACCAAGTCTTCTCCAGCGTCCTCACTGTCAGACTCTGGTACCAGTTGCACAGGCCAATGGTGAATCACCACATCAGCCACCTCGCTGCACAGGCCGCTGGCGGGCCACAACACTTGGCAAAAATAAAAAACAAAATAAATTTAGTTCCAATTTTATGTTGTAAGTGAAAAAAAATCTAATAAACCCTAATAAACCCTCAATGCATTGCAATTTTTATAAATTTCATTTACTTTCATGTGGTATATAATATTATTTTTCTGAATCACTTTTACTTCTAATCAAGTTAGAATTTAAATAGACTTCTTTTTCTGAACAGATGCCTTGGATTAATAAATGTATACTTAATTTACAGGGCAACAGGTTTATGAATGATTAAAAGTATTTTAAGATTCAAAATAAAATATATTAATATTGGTAGTATATCAGTGAAGGGCTAAATTATGCTCAGAACATTTGGTATAGTCTATATATGATCCAAAACTATATGCTTGAAATAGCAGTTGAACAGCTACATTGCCCTGAGTGATGGCCAGAACATTAGATTGTATAATCATCTATAACTAATCCCCGTCTTGATTTTAGGAGGAGCGGGGAAAACAACACAGAGAGACCATACAGTATATAGCAATGCAGGTGCTTCTATTTATTTATTTATTTATTTATTTATTTATTTATTTATTTATTTATTTATTTATTTATTTATTTATTTATTTATTTATTTATTTTGTCAAGCGTGTATATGATTACAGACAATGAATAAACAATGTATAAACATGAATATATAAGAAGTATAAGCATGGTTATGAGTACAAGAAATTTTACGGATACATGGGTACATTAGGACACGGACAGTAGGCACGATGGTGCGCTTATGCACGCCCCTTACAGACCTCTTAGGAATGGGGTGAGGTCAATGGTAGACAGTCTAAGGTTGAAGTTTTGGGGGTTTGGGGAAGAAACTACAGAGTCAGGTAATGTATTCCAGGTATTGACCACTCTGTTGCTGAAGTCAATTTTTTTGCAATCAAGTTTGGAGCAGTTTATATTAAGTTTGTATCTATTGTGGGCTCGTGTATTGTTTCAGTTGAAGCTGAAGTTGACAGGTAGGACATTGTAACAGATAATTTTGTGTGCTACACTTAGGTAAGATCGAAGGCGGCGTAATTCTAAATTATCAAGTCCCAAAATTTCAAGTCTGGTGGCATCAGGTATTCTGTTGCGAACAGAGGAGTGTAGTACTCTTCTCGTGAAATATCTCTGGACATTCTCAATTGTATTAATGTCTGATATGTAGTGTGGGTTCCAGACAGATGAGCTGTATTCGAAAATTGGTCTAGCAAATGTTTTATATGCTCTGGTTAAAATTTTTATATTGCCAGAGAATAAGCTATGCAAGATTAGGTTAACCACTCTTAATGCCTTCTTAGCGATGCTGTTGCAGTGGGCTCTGGCACTTAGATCATTAGAGATGAGTACTCTAAGGTCCTTTACTGAGTGAGGATCATCAACAAGGTCGTGATCATTTAGTTTGTATTTTGTGTTCTGATTATTTTTGCCAATGTGTATGAGCATTTGTTGATTGAGATTTGAAGTTGCCACTTGTTTGACCATTCTGATACATAGTCAAGGTCTTTTTGAAGGGTTGTAATGTTGTCGGTGATGTTGAATAGTTTTACATCATCTGCGAAGAGGACACAGTTGCTTTTTATATTATCACAAATGTCATTTATGTAAAGAATAAAGAGAGTTGGTCCTAAAACGCTGCCTTGGGGAACACTGCTGTTAACAGGTACAGGGTTTGATAAAGCGCTTCCTATTTGATGTCTACCAAAATAACGTTTTGCTTGAGTTCCAATTTAAGGCTTCAGAAGTAGGCTTACTTCAGCTCACACCAATTTGCAAGTTTCCTGATTCAAGTTAGGATCTGAATGCTAAGATCTAAGCTTAGAAATTCGGGTATCTGTCTTTGTTATATGTTGTCATTAGATCCCAACTTCTCTCTCCTCCCTCCCCACTTATCCTACAATCTCAACTCAAAGACCTAGGTGAGAGCTGCAGAAACAATAGGAGAAGTGGAAGGAGCTAAATCTCAGGTAAATAGAAGCAGGAGTGTTTGCAAAAAGCACCTTTATGTGTTGATATCTGCTGTTACACATTTAAAGAGAAAGGCTTTTTGTTTTCTGTTAAATTGGCACTAAATCGTTTAGGATAGTGATGAATAATTGACATAGACCATTATGCATTTGTTGAGGCAGAAAGACAAACACTAAATATGGCCAGGCAAATATCCAATACGGCACACTTCGATCTCACACATTCCCCAGAAGCTCTTTTACCTTCTCTAGAACAGCTGGATGATCTATTGCTTTAGCATCCTCTCACAAATTACTGTAATTAGAAACCCTTGATAATACCTTTAACAATGACCAAAAGCTAGTGCTTCCAATCACAAAGCTGCACCTGCTCTCTCCATCTCATGTTTTTTTCTTACTGGGAAGAAATACATCAACATTTGTAGACAACTGTCTGGCTTCATATAAACTGGGATTTTAAAAGTCTGGTTAAACAAGGCAGCATAACATTGAAAATAACATTAAACCAAAGTACACATAACCCCAAAGCAAAAGAGTCACATTGCATTACTTGTAAACTAGACAAGTAGACCACTAGTTTGCTTCTCTGGATGGATTCCCACATCATGCTAAATTGCAATGTAATTTGTTTGTTTGGGCTTAGCAAATGTAGCCATTATAGCTTTGGAGGCCTTTCTGAGAGGTTCAGCAAACCTATTAAGAGGTAGCAAGTTCAGATCCAGGTCTCCTGTGCCTAGTTTATTTCTGGATTCAAGATTGGCTGAATTCATAGCATTACTTTAGCAACTTCCTTTATATAAAGCCATACATACAGAGGCACTACAGTTCACCAAGCCCTTGGCAGTGTGTGTGTGTGTAACACATTTTTGCTGAAAATGAAAATAAAGGGAGACTAGTATAGATCTATTTCAAGCTATTTAGCTCTCATCAGCTAGCCATACCCTTACTGGGATTCGAACCTGGGCAGCCTGCCTGTAAGGCAGTACCTTTAACCTCCAAGCCACAGGTTCTCCTCCTACATCAGCTTTTATCAGGGAAGGGTTATATGTTTTTTCCTATCGAATTACCCTGGTATACCCAAATATGGGAGGGAGCATACTGCTCCAGGAAATATGTTTGGATTCTAATAGCTAAATTAAATAATTACTCATGAAGCCTAAGGAAAATGATTGTTTTAAGCAGGATAAAGATGCAGCATTTTCTACACTAAGTATTTTATGATAGATTTACAGATCTTCTTTCTTATATTACCTGTATTTTAGAATTCTTTATTATAGGTTGCTTAGTCAAAAAAAATGAAAAGAACATCTGAAAATGCTTCACCTGTTTCAAATTCTCAGTTATTAAGGTTTGAAGGAAGAAATAATCTTGCTCAAGCCTTGACCTGATGGATTTCAAGTGCACAGAAATACAGGAAAAGCAGTATTTGAATGCATTTATAATCTTACCTACTTAATTCATTCAAAATAATCGGATAAATGCATGCATTTCTTCTGAGCACATGAAATGTTCCATAAAAAAGTTGTAATGTTCAGCAATTTCTGCACAATTCTATTCCTCATTCCATTTTATTTGACTTTGTTTTACTTTTACCAATCTCCCAAAACTAGAAATAAGCCAATTTTCTTTTATAATTATGGCTCTTCTGAAGTATGGCAAGTAGGGTCAGAGACTGTCTGGCACCTTTGTTTCTTTTTGCTGGAGAATGAGTTAAATAGTAATTCTAAACTTTTGAAAATAGAATTGTACATTTGGGATGTATTCAAGATGGTCCTATCTATAAGGAGGTAATTTAAATATTATGTAATGTTTTAAACCAATTTTGTCCTATACATAATTCATTTATTTCACAGTAAATCCCAAAGAAAATGCTCAGGGATTGCACTATTATTTATCAGAGTTTTTTCCCCATTTCCTAAGAAATTATCCTTCATTTTTCTCTATTTCAAAAGTAAAATTCTTAACTGTTTCCCAGTGACACCACTAGATATACAAAATTAAAGTTTAACACTATATGGAAAAATGTGCAAAGTACACACATTGCAAACAATTACTTTGAATGTCTCTTGTGTTAAATTAAAGTCTTTATTTGAAATATAGATTTGGGCTATTACCATTGCTTTGTGTTGCTTTGCCCTATATTAGGGGTGTCAAATTTGCATCATCACATTGTTATCACATAACGTATCACAACTTTTTTTTCCCTTTGCTAAAATGGGGGTGGGGGCTGCCAGCACATGATGCATCCGGCCCACGGGTCGTGAGTTTAACACCCCTGCCCTATAATGACATTTTAGCTCAGATGCCCAAGGAGCCGCTGATACAGTTCTACAGAGGAATTATTGAATCTGTCATCTGTACTTCTATAACTGTCTGGTTTGGTACAGCAAACAAGACAGGTATAGACTTCAACAGATAGTTAGGATTGCAGAAAAAACTATTGCAACCAGCCTGCCTTCCATTGAGGACCTGCGCAATATACTGCATGAATCAGAAAGAGGGCTGAGAAAATATCTACAGACCCCCTCACATCCTGGACATAAACTGTTTCAACTCTTCCCCTCAGCATACCAAAACAACTAGACACAAAATGGACTTTGGGAAAGGCCCACCTATATTTGCTTAGAGTTAGGGAAGTAGAGGGCTTGTATCTGTCTAATACTTGGTGACAGAATTCAGGGGCATTCATGATATCATTTTGATGATCAATGACCCTGATTCTCTCTCTTACTATTGATTTTAGCTTCTCGAGATATAATTAGCCAATATTTAGGAGAGATCCAAGACTGCAAAGTTTGGCTGTACAGATATTGTGCCAATGAGATTGGTAGCTGTCTGACAACAGCAGAGGCATCAGGCCTGTAGAATCAAACATGATTCTAAATCCTGAGATTAGAATCCTAGTCAAGACTTAAGCCTTAATGCTTGGCACATTAACTTCAAGCCTCAATACTGCATTGGGGTGCATTTTGGGGCACCACACAAGTCCTAAAGAAATTTGATTGAATGGCTTCATGTGCTCTTAAGCTTGTGTTTGGGCCAAGTTGTATGCCATACAATAGTTAGGCAACTGTTTTAGCCAAAAACAATTTAACTGCTGCTGTGATATAGTTTGCCCCCTGTTGCCTATGAAATTTAATTATTGCTTGTGTGTGCTCTTTTGAGCAGTAAGAGTGACATAATTTACTTGGGCTGTTAATTTTCTAGAGGCCTGAAATACTATGTTCAAGTATTTAAATCATTTGAGCTGCTCTAATTCATGCGTATCCATTTGCCCACTTGTGCTTTTGTCTTTTGTTAGAGAAAACTAGAATTTTAGATTTATCGTAATTGATTATTAATTGTCCCTCATTGCAGTTGGATGTCAGGGTTCTTATTGCCCACTTCATGCCTATAGAAGACAAGGAGAGAAGAACTGCATTGTCAGCATAGAGTAAATTAGCTATCAGCTAATTTAGGTGCATGGATATCAATTCTCTGAAAAGTTTTAATCAGAGAATTCATGTTATTTATTTAGCATATGGCTGGTCACACACAATATTAAATCACTTCATTTTTACAAATTAAAAACAGTTAAAGCAGTAAGAAAACCTAAAAAGGAAAACAGAAATAACATTTCTAAGCTTAATATCAAGTTTGGAGATCCAGTCAGTAGCTGCCGTTGTTGTGCAGAGGAAGTTCCTACAGTCTCCTGGATATCTTCTGTTTGGGCATTCCCTCATTATATGCTGAATAGTCTGTCAAGGAGCCCCGCAATCACATTGCGCTGAAGGTGTCTGTTTATGCAAGGAGTCAGTACTAATTCTATTATATGTCACCCACATGTATCGGGGTAGGCCAAATCCTGGAGGTATACTACTAGGGCTAATGTGCCCAGAGACATCTTGGGGAGTGCAGCTATTCCACGCCTCCATCCACTTTTGTGTGGTGTTCTGATGGTCAGCCATCAACTTACGCGCTGTCAAGAGTGGTGGATTTCTTGATTTTAACTGACATCTTAAGAGGTTAAATCAGGTTAATCCATGTATGGGTAGAGAGGAATTTATCAGGATCTTGCTGTACTCCCAAAAAAGGGCTTCTTGTCGTCGTAAGTGCGGGGGAAGTATGTGACTAAGAACTGGTAGCCAGTGACTAGGTGTTGATTTTATACACCCAGTAATTAGTCTCATCGTATGGTTAAGTTGAACATCAATACGTCCTGAGAATTCATGTATATGTTAAAAAGCAATGGTGCTAGAATAGATCCATGTTTCACCTTCTTGATAGTGTGAATAAAGTTTGAAAGATCTCCCTGATTACATCTTCCTTTAAGGATGGTTTCATTGTATAGTTTATGGATTTAGAAGCAAGAGTCTTTTGTCTATACAGGATCTGCTCAGAATGTCCCAAAGCCTTACCCTTGAAATTTTATCAAAACCTGCCTTGAAATCAATAAAGGCTGCATATAGATTCAAGTCAGAATGCTTTGTATATTTATCTGTCAAATTGCTCTAAGCAATGGTCTATAGTAGAGCATCCCAGTTGAAACCCTGCTTGCTCTGGGTCAGTTAATCCCTCCTCCCTTGCCCAAGTTTGGAGTTTGATAAACAAGTACCTGGCATATAGTTAGAGCTAATGAGTTCAATAGGCTAATTGACTTATAATTAACCAGATTATTCCTATCACCCTTTTTATGTAAGGGAATGATTACAATTTCCCGCCAGTCTTCTGGAATTTTGGCTGTGTGGTTAATGTATGAAAATAAACAAACCAAGACAGAAGCCCACCTATTTGAATTCAATTTAATTAGCTCCCATGGGCTTTACCATACTTAAGTTAGTTAATGAAAGTTTTTACTTTCTTGCATTTGACTGAGGATCACTGCGGTAGTGAAGATAATAGTATATCCATCTCTTAGGTGTCATCATGAGGATCACCATAAAAGTCTTCGAAGTGGTGGACAGAGTTGTATAATGTTGTTATGTGAACAGTTTATAATAGTCTGTGAAAATAGGGAAAGATTTATGAACTCTGTGGCTTTCATTAGTTGTGACCACTTATAGAATAGAATAGAATAGAATAGAATAGAATAGAATAGAATAGAATAGAATAGAATAGAATAGAATAGAATAGAATAGAATAGAATAGAATAATTCTTTATTGGCCAAGTGTGATTGGACACACAAGGAATTTGTCTTGGTGCATATGCTCTCAGTGTACATAAAAGAAAAGATACATTCATCAAGAATCATAAGGTAAAACACATAATGATAGTCATAGGGTACAAATAAGCAATCAAATCACTTTAGGAAACAGTCAATATAAATTGTAAGGATACCAACAACAAAGTTACAGTCATGCAGTCATAAATGGAAGGTGATGGGTGATAGGAACAATGAGAAGATTAATAGTAGTGCAGACTTAGTAAATAGTTTGACAGTGTTGAGGGAATTATTTGTTTAGCAGAGTGATGGTGTTCGGGGGGAAACTGTTCTTGTGTCTAGTTGTTCTGGTGTGCAGTGCTCTATAGCGTCATTTTGAGGGTAGGAGTTGAAACAGTTTGTGTCGAAGATGTGAGGGGTTTGTAAATATTTTCACAGCCTTCTTTTGACTCATGCCGGATGCAGGTCCTCAATGGAAGGCAGGTTGGTAGCAATTGTTTTTTCTGCAGTTCTAATTATCCTCTGAAGTCTGTGTCTGTCTTGTTGGGTTACAGAACCAAACCAGACAGTTATAGAGGTGCAGATGACAGACTCAATGATTCCTCTGTAGAACTGTATCAGCAGCTCCTTGGGCAGTTTGAGCTTTCTGAGTTGGCGCAGAAAGAACATTCTTTGTTGTGCTTTTTTGATGATGTTTTTGATATTAGGTGTCCATTTTAGATCTTGAGATATGGTAGAATCTAGAAATTTGAAGGTCTCTACTATTGATACTGTGTTGTATAGTATTGTAAGAGGTGGTAGTATGGGAGGGTTTCTCCTAAAGTCTACCACCATTTCTACGGTTTTGAGTGTGTTCAGTTCCAGGTTGTTCCGGTTGCACCACGAGGCTAGTTGTTCAACCTCCCGTCTGTATGCGGATTCATCATTGTCTCAAATGAGATCGATCACTGTTGTGTCATCTGCGAACTTCAGTAGTTTAACAGATGGATCATTTGAGATGCAACTTTTTCCTCTGATCTTGATTTTTTTTTTCTGAACAAGGTCTTATATTGTCTTTTCTTTTTGTTCCTTTAAAATTGGGTGGAATCTGGTGAGATTGGCCTGAGCAAGTAACATATTTCAATAATGCTGATTTGACAGCAATGCAAGATTTATCAAAAAAACCCTCTTTGAACCATCCCCTCCTGGTCAGATTGCTGTTTTGCCTTCATTACAAAAGGTTGAAGCTTAACTAGGAGATAATGGTATACATCAAGTATTCTACTATCTTGTGGGATGGTTGGGTCTGAGCATGCTCCTAAGTTACACAGGGTTGAAAAGAATGCAATTCCTTCCTCTGAGCGAAACCACTGGGCTATCCTATATTCAAGGGAGTAATTCCATCTGACCTGATAAGAGCCACCTTGGCCAGGCAATTTAAATGGTCTTAATTTGGTTCCTAACAAAGCAAAACAAAGTTAAGGGAAGCCAATTACTTTCAGTTCTGGGGACTATGCCAAAATCCTTAAGGCAAGGGGCCAGATCTTTAGAAATTATTAAATAACCTATGGTGGATAACTTGTAAGCTGACCAAAATGTATATCATCATGGGTAATCAATTTGGACAGGACCATTTAACAATTGTAGGTTAGGCATTTTTGTGAGATGTATCAGCCTAAATCCAGCTAGGTTCTGATTTGTGTCTTTGAAGGAACTAGACATATTCTAAATAGTGGCTCAATTACTTTTTGACAAGGACAGGCATTGAAGTGTCCATAGAATTTCATCATTACAATCTGCTCTTGCATGTAGAGTAGAATAGAGTAGCGTAGCGTAGCGTAGCGTAGCGTAGAGTAGAGTAGAGTAGAGTAGAGTAGAGTAGAGTAGAGTAGAGTAGAGTAGAGTGACAGAGTTGGAAGGGACCTTGAAGGCCTTCTAGTCCAACCTCCTGCTCAGGCAAGAAAACCTATACCCGTGATGGCAAACCTATGGCACGCGTTCCGGAAGTGGCATACAGAGCCATCTCTCCAGGCATGCCAGCCATCACCCGTTACTCTTGTGGTTTCTGGCGTGCGCATGCGTGCCAGCCAGCTGGTCTACACGTGTGCGGGAGCACCAGAAACCAGTAGAGCAGCTCAAAACTGAGCTTCCGGTTTCCGGCACATGCATGCGCGCTGGCCAGCTGGTCTTTGCGTGTGCAGGTGAACTGCTCTTCTGGTTTCTGGCGCTCCCATGCATGCGCACTGGGGAGCTGCTCTTCTGGTTTCCGGTGCTCCCCTGCGCACATGTGCTCCCATTTTGGCATTCAGTGCCGAAAGGTTTCGCCAACACTGCCCGATACCATTTCAGATAAATGGTTGTCCAATATCTTCTTAAAAACTTCCAGTGTTGGAGCATTCACAACTTCCGGAAACAAGTTGTTCCACTGATTAATTGTTCTAACTGTCAGGAAATTTCTCCTTAGAGAACTTGTCTAGGTTGCTTCTCCCCTGATTAGTTTCCATCCATTGCTTCTTGTCCTGCCTTCAGGTGCTTTGGAGAACAGCTTGACTTCCTCTTCTTTGTGGCAATCCCTGGGATATTGGAACACTGCTTTCATGTCACTCCTAGTCCTTATTTTCATTAAACTAGACATACCCAATTCCAGCAATCTTTCTTTATATGTTTTAGCCTCCAGTCCCCTAATCATCTTTGTTGCTCTTCTCTGCACTCTTTCTAGAGTCTCAACATGCTTTTTTTATACTGTGGTGACCAAAACTGGATGCAGTATTCCAAGTGTGATCTTACCAAGGCATTATAAAGTGGTATTAACACTTCACATGATCTTGATTCTATCTCTGTTAATGCAGCCTAGAATTACAATAAATTGGCTTATAGTAGAATATATGTAGTAGGAAGCTCATTCAGACAAAGATTAAGGAAAGTATCAACCTGATTCCAGGTTTGGGTTTCCTGTAACTGGAGTTGAGAAGGAAGATAGAAATTAATGCATAATAAGTGGCCAAAGCCTAACAAAGCTGAAGCAGCATTCTCAAACTGAGGTGATTGTTTTACAATTTAAATACATGTTGGAGACTATAAACAGATCACCAACACCCCTACTTAAGGTTTGCCACCTCTGAGATTATTAAGGGGGTTACCAGAAAAGTAGTTGGGAACTGAGAATTTCCCCAACATCCATGTATCCTGTAAGAAATTACATCAAATTTGGGCAGGAATGCAAGAAAAGTTGGGTCTGCTTTGGGAGGGGGGTGCTACCCTGCTATGTTCCAATAATGGGTGAGGAAATTATCAGCAGGATAGAGTTGGCGATTTTCTGGTTCTCTTGGCATGCAGTGTTTGGATAATTGTTCAGAAGGAGCAACATATGGGATGAACAAGTTGGTGTCTGAGAGCAGACCTATGGCTTAGGTTAGCGGGCTGGTATTCTAGTTTGGAATAATTTCATAGGAGATGTTTTATGGGCCTAACAAGTAGGCCAGAATGGGATTGGAATCAGGCTGTTGGCAATGTTCAGGGTTTCTATGGAAGGAGTTCACTTGCAAGGAGGAATAGCAGGTTGTAGATGGTCAGCCATAGGATGAATACATGAATCAGGATCTATGTAGGGGGAAGACAATGAACATAGGCAGTGGTGGGTTCCTACTGGTGCGGTGTGGAGCGCAGCTCCGGTAGGAGCCCGGCGATGATGTCATTTTTTGGTGCTTCTCCGCGTCCTGAGCTGTCGGGAAAAAGCCCTCCCATCCATCCTTGTGTGAATACTGACCTTTATTCTTCCTCTGAAGCACAACTAAGAAGCTCCTCAGCTGTGTTTCGGCTTGTAATGTCGTCCTGAGCATACGCGGAAGTGAAATCGCACAGTGGGACGCGATTTCACTTCTGCGCATGCTTGCAATGCGCACTGGTAGCGAACATAACCGGAACACTCCCCTGAACGTAGGGCTGTAGTTTGACTAGTCTGTTCTTTGGAGTTTAATTATGAGGGAAAATCACCTGTAGAATGAACAATTGAAAGATTATAGAAACATTGTGTCATACTAATCAGCTTGTCCCAAAGGTGCTTTTTCAGGAGGCAACTGGACTTTCTTATTTTTCTTTTGAAGATGTTTCACTTCTCATCCAAGAAGCTTCTTCAGCTCTGACAGGTTAGTGAGGAAGCTTCTTGGATGAGAAACAAAGATCTTCAAAAGAAAAACAAAGTCCAGTTAACTCCTGAAAAAGCACCTTTCGGACAACCGTGATCTGGATGAGTGAGAATCTCTACAGACTAATCAGCTTGGTATTTCCTTCATTTGTCTGAAGGAGCTTTGGGCTGGAGCACTTTTTTTGTTTTTGGAGGTCCTAGGCACTCAGAAAATGAACTTGTCAGCTTTTCAGCAGAAGGACAGCTGGAGGGTAGTAAAATGTTGACTCAGTTGCAACAGTCATTGATTGGCGCATTGAATTAACTGTTTCAGGATTGTGTATAATTGTTAATATGCAGTAGAGAAAGTGCCAAACAACTGAGTTCTTCCTCATCTTTCATCAGATCAGCTGCTATCTGTATCGTCTCTTTAATTAAATTAAGGATGTTATGCCTCCTGTGCTTATCTGGACCTGACCTTGGAATTGGTGGAGCATTCTTCTGTGTAGGTAATTGCTGGATGATGATATGAGCTCTGGGGCTAATGCCATCCTCATAGGCTTGGCTCTCCTCCCAGCAGAAGCCACACAGTACACTGCTATTATGAAAGACACGTATAGGTGTAATTTGAAATCCACTTAAGACATGCTTAGGTTTAAAGATCATTGAAGGGAGTGCAAAATGCCTAAAAGTCAATATTATTCTTTCAAGACCTTGCCATCTGGGAAGCCAAGAGGTTTCTGTTAGCTCTCTGGAATATACTCTGTGATGAAGGAGTTGTGAGAAAGGGAATGTAGTATTACTTGTCTGGGTCTCCACCTGCCCTCCTTAAGAGAATTAATTGCAGTCTGGGGCAAAATCCTTTGTCCCTGCAAGACTATCAGTAGCTATCCTTGGCAATTTCTATATGTATATATGACCCAGATTGTTGGGGGCAATATGCTGAACTCTGTAAACCGCTTAGAGAGGGCTGAAAAGCACTATGAAGTGGTATATAAGTCTAAGTGCTATTGCTAATTTCTATATGTGTGGAGTCTTGTGCACAATAAGTTTTTTGAGTAAGTTCTTGGAGCAACTGGCTGGCTGGCTGGCTCCATAAAAGGTTTAGTTACATGCTTTTCTCTTCATTTACTTTCTGATTAACATCTAGCAGCTGATCAAAAATTGCAATAACCATTTTAGCAGTTAAAAGACAGAAACCAAGTCTATATCCATGTTTAAATTACTTACTGTTTTAAAAGTCTCCTGCCCTCTGTCACCTACAGAACCCTTATCATTGGAGAAAAGGAAAACATCCATAACCCAATCAAGTAGGATTTATTGGTGGAGGTTGTGAGGAAGTGGAAGGGAAAGGACAAGGAGACTTATATGCTGTCTCCTTGTGCTGGAATAAATCCTTCAGTTTCAACAATGTGGAGGTTATTGCAACCTTTGAGTGTATGGAATGCTTAGCATTTTCTCTCCACAACATCTCAGGTTTGTTCTTTCCTTTGGTCTTTTTGAATTCTTTTTTTCATTCTTGCCGCCTTGCATCATCGGCAAATGTCCAATGCTGTTAGATTCCAGGTTCTACAATGCCAGCTAACTTTAATTATAAAGTTCTAAAATTACTAAAATCTAGTAAATGGAACTAAAATTACTAACTGATGTTAATAAAATCACTAAGTAAACTATTTTAAAATGAAATAAAAAGTAACTGAAATGGAAGAATTTATATGATCACTAAAATATGATTCTATGACCATATTTCTCCACCCTCCCTGATGGGCATGATTAAAATTAAAGCCAAGGATATTTGCCTCCCTAAACCTGTGGATAAAAATGGCACATAATCATAAACGTTTGAGTGATTCTAAACATCTTCCTAATTAAGGTGATTAGTCTGAAATTAAACCTCCTGGGCTTCTCCCTTCCAGAAGTCCTAGTAATGGGTCATGATCCATACAAAAAACAAAACAAAAACCTCTTTTTATCCAGGTGTGGACCAAAGTGCAATTAGTCTGCAATTAGTACTCCATAAGGAAGGGTTAAAGAAGATTGTCAGTGGCATATGAGGAGAAGGAAGGAAGGAAATAAAATAAAAGGTATCATATACTGGCAATCTTTTTCATACTGTTAAGATTATCATACTAAGGAAGAAACAAAGAAATCAGGATTTTATCAGGATTTTCATTCTGCTGAACTATGTCTTTGTGACATGAGAAAGTAAACCATACAAATAACAGTGAATCACAGAATATCTGGGATGCAATGGTTTCTTGTAGGTTCAAAATAAATTGTTTTTTCTATTACATGTACTGTAATTCCCTAGTTTTGAAGAATGTCACTTTGAGGTTTGAGTTTTGGTCACATTGCCACTGCCTGGTTTATATTGGGTTATTTTTCCACCTGATCATTTCATTCAGCCCAAACAATCCATCTTCCTTTCCTTCTGGTTTTCAGTTGTAAATCTACACAAATGATTTTGTCGAAAGATCCACAGTTGAACTTAAAGCAGATCTTAATGAATAAGAGACTAGCCAAGCAAGATGAGATACAGAAATGATGGAGAATTTTTAGAAAAATGATACTCAACCAATACAGTTAAGAAGAGCAATCTTTTATGGGAAATGGTTCTAGAGATGAAAGACAATAACCTGCTTTCCTTATTATGGTGGCTTATTGAAAATGAACTTTTATTTTGTTTAGTTGAGAGCCAATAAGAAAAGTTTGCTTCTCTCCTTTCAACATCTGCTTCAACCATCCAGCCCTAAATGCCAAATAATGATCACTCAGAAAACTCACTTCAACCCCTCCCCTCTTGCCAAAATGTAAGAAATGAACACTTTAGCAACTACAAGCAGTATATTCCAATTCTTCATTACAAGCCAAAGTTCCTTTGTTGGACCATTGTGTGAATGAAATATGACAGAGCCCATCTGTCATAAACTAAGGATACATTCATACAATATGATTAAAATAAATACGGCCTAATTACATCTGGCATCCTAAACCAAGTAATATTCTAAGTGTGATGTTGCCTATGGCAATACAGCTGTCCCAGTTTTGTGCTTAGCAAGTAGAGTAAGAATGCCATTTATTTTATTTATTTTATTTTATTTATTTTGTCAACACGTGTACAAGATAACAGGTATGATATAAACATAAACAAAAGCAAAGTAGGTACAGGTAAATTAGGCAATAGGACAGTAGGACAGGGACGGGAGGCACAATGGTGCACTTATGCATGCCCCTTACAGACCTCTTAGGAATGGGGTGAGGTCAACTGTAGACAGTCTAAGGTTAAAGTTTGTGGGGTTTGGGGAAGAAACCATAGAGTCAGGTAGTGCATTCCAGGTATTGATTGTTGCTGAAGTCGTATTTTCTATCCATATAATAACCATATCTATATCCATATCCATATCTAGCCATATTACCTATCTATTGCATTCCTATGATAAAAGTAAGTTATAATTTCCGAAGTGTCTATAGTAACTGAGTACTTAACATAAGACAAACTTTCCTCACCCTTACAATCTGCTAGAAGTTTCTTACTAACTCAGAAAATATTTTCCATCAATGCTGAAGTATCTTTTCATCTATTAGCAGCAAATTTATGTATACTGAACAGCATTCTGAAATTCTGATAGTTCATTATTGATTGATGAGAACTGATCAGACCTCTTGGGCCAAAGTGTTGTTCTGTTCATAATGACAGAGTGCCCTAGAACATATATAGGCAAATTTCAAATTTCTGACATTTATTTCACTTTCAACTAACATTATTGGATATCCTCATTAGTGTAATTTGAACGCAAGAAAATATCCTGTTATACCATTTTTAAGACATCTTTAAACAATAGTGGAGATGTACCTTGATGAACTTAGTCACTTTTCAACATATGTTTGCTAAAGATCAATAGTGTATCATCAAAAGATGTCTTAGCACCTATGATGCTCCTAAAGGGTTTCTTCCGAGATCCCTAAATGAATAGAAATAACCTTTTAAAGATATTGACAAATATTGGCAATTATCATGGAATTTTGGTACTCTTCCCAATTTGTTTCATGTTTTCAATTGGTAAAAAATGTGACAATCCTAGACCAGGCCAAGTCCAAAAATGCCAGGGAACTTGGCTTCTGCGCATGCGCAGAAGTAAAAATCAGCAAAAAATCCCCCCCCCCAAATTTTTTTTCTAAAAATTTTTTCCCAAAATATGATGGCGGCATCCATGGACCGGCACTGACAAAACCCGCTCCGTGATGTCACCAGCAGTTTGCTACCGGTTCTATACAACTGGTGCAAACCGTGAGGAACCCACCTCTGTCTAAGACCACCCACACAGACAGGCAAGACACCAGAATATAAACTGACAGCAAACAGCTATCAAGCCTATGTCACAGTTTGGAGAAAGCATCGGTTTGCCACACATATTCTTAGAAGGCCTGCTGACTATGGGAACCTGGGAAGGGGGATTGCATGAGGGACATAGATGTAGCCATAACACATTCCTGCTAGATTCTCAAGGTCATCCCTTGTCCAACACCTGCCCGGAAGCTGGGAGGAGGAACGGCCACGTTGGCAGAAGATGAGTGGACAATGTGACGGATTTGGGGATGTGGGACAAGGTTGTGAACTTTAAACTGGGTGGAAAACTTCGGGGGCTTCAGATTCGGGTTTCCCACAGAGGTGCCAGCATGGCTCCACAAATAAATTGGAACTTTGAGGAATACCTTGCCTCGGACTCTGATTTCATTTTGGAAGTTATCTGGAACCCTGACAACAGCAGTCCTTACTAGCACTGAAGATGTTACCTACTGTAGTTAGGATAATGAAACGTTTGCAAGAAAACAAGCAAGCTCAGAGAGCACCAAAGACCCCTCATTTCAACCCTGAGCTATAAATATTATCCTTTATTGGTATGAGAAAATGTTTTGTATGGTATGTTTTTATTGAATAATTCATTAGGCAGCAGAGTCAAAAGAGAAAAGATATAAAGAGTTAATATTTGTTTATGATGTGAATTTCAGTCTTTATCTAGTCTTCATTCTTCTTCCGTCTAATATTCTATAACAGTGATGGCGGACCTTATAGAGACTGAGTGCCCAAACTGCAACCCAAAACCCACTTATTTATCGCAAAGTGCCAACACGGCAATTTAACCTGAATAATGAGATTTTACTACCTAAAATAATGATAAACAACACAGAGTTCAGCTAATTGTTCTAAGAAAAACGTGATAAATGCTTTTATGGCTTTTCATTTTTTTTCTGCTTTTGAAATATTATAGCAATAGCAATAGCAATAGCACTTTTCTTATATACCGCTTCATAGTGCTTTACAGCCCTCTCTAAGCGGTTTACAGAGTTCAGCATATTGCCCCCAACAATCTGGGTCCTCATTTTACCGACCTCGGAAGGATGGAAGGCTGAGTCAACCTTGAGCCTAGTGAGATTTGAACAGCTGAACTGTTGAACTAGCAGTCAGCCTGCAATGGCTGCATTTAACCACTGCACCACTTCAGCTCACTAAATATTACGTTTAGCAACAATAAAAAAGAAAAACTTGCAATATTATTTCTCTTTCCCTCTCTCTCTCTCTTCCCCCCTCTCTTTCCCTCTCTCTTTTCCTCCCTCTCTCTCTTTCTGCCTCTTCTTTCCCTCCCTCCCTCTCTTTCCCTCCCTCTTTCTCTCTCTTTCTCTCCCTCTCCCTCCCTCCTTCCCTTTCTCTCTCTCTCTTTCCCTCCCTCTCTATCTCTCTCTTTCTCTTTCCCCCTCTCTTTCTTTCTCTCTTTCCCTCCATCTCACTATCTCTCTATCTCTCTCTTTCTTTTTCTTTCTTTCTCTCTCTCTGTCTCTCTCTCTCTTTCCCCTCTCTCTGCCTCTCTGTTTCTCTCTCTCTCTCTTTCCCTCCCTCTCTCTTTCCCTCCTTCTCTTTCTCTCTCTCTGTCAATCTCTCTTTCCCTCTCTCTCTCTCTCTCTCTCTCCCTCCCTCTTTTTCTCTCTCTTTCCCTCCCTCTCTCTGTTTTCCCCCTCTCTCTGTCTTCCCCCTCTCTCTTTCTCTCTGTCTCTTTCCCTCCCTCTCTTTCCCTCTCTTTGAAATGTTATTTCTGTTTTCCTTTTTAGGTTTTTCTTACTGTTTTAACTTTTTAATTTGTAAAAATGAAGTGTTTTAATATTGTGTGTGACCAGCCATACGCTAAATAAATAAATTTCCCTCTCTCTCCCCCTGTGGGGGGAGGAACCCCTGAACTGGTGCTGGGTGGTGGGAATGTGATGTCCAGAGGTCGAAGAGCCCAGAAGTAATGCACCCACACTCAGCTGGTTGGTGGAGAGATGAAGATCAGCTGGACAGCTGGGAATCCCAACACCGGCAGCTCTGCAGGAAAAGCAACTGACATCCGGGAGGCGAGAGTGAACCCATGATGATTCAGGATCGCATTGTGGATCCACGTCGTAATGGGCTCCAGGAGGAGGAGGGGACTCTGTCTCCCCCATTGTAAAGCACGCTAAATTTCACTGTGCTGTGCAAGGGGCAGGCCTTGGAGGCAGCAACAGCAAATGCACCGCGACGAAGGCGGAATGCTGTTTCGTGCAATTTTTTTAGCCCTGCAAATGACGGTGAGAAACACAACGGAGAAACGTGATGGAACTGGGCTGGGGCAACGGCGCGCATGCCCACAGAGAGGGCTCTGAGTGCCACCTCTGGTACACATGCGATAGGTTCGCCACCAGGGTTCTATAAGCAACAGCTTCCAATTAGTAAGACTCTCTAATCCCCAAAGTCAGCCTAAGGAAAGTACAACACTCCATTCCAAAACCACAAATTTATTCACATATGATTATGATGTTCGTCCATTGTATTCGAAGAGGACCTTGACATCAATCATCACAGGAATTTGGGGGATGTCAAGACTCGCATGTGAATTGGATTAAAGTGAGGGAGAGGTGCGCATAGTCAGCCTCACTCTCTCTTCCCAGATTCCATCTTGCTCCAAATAGCAGGACAAGAGTCAAGACAGTTGGAGATGGGCTGGGTGCAGTGGTTGACCAGGGCGTCTTTCGTGTTTTGCCGTGCTCTTAGCTTGCAGAGACCACCTTCATGACTGTTGTCCTATTCTAGTAGATTACATCCACTCAGTCCGCCGGAATCTGTCTTCACATGCTCGGGATAGACAAGTCCCTATCTCACAGAAGGTCAATGACCCAATGGCTACTCTCAACCTGGTTTGGCCAGCCTGTTGAAGCTGTTGCCCGGGGTGTGACCACTGCGCATGCTACAGCTGCTAGGAGCCACAGGTGAGAGCTGAGTGACAGGTGGGGACCAAAGGTGAACGAGCTGCCATTTTTAACACATTAAGAAATGCAGAAATGTTCCTAACATTAAAATTCAACCATGCTGAGAGTGACCATATGCAGAAAGAAGCAAGACTATCCCCATTATCCTTAGTTAATATGTTCCAGCTGCTACAACAAAATTAGCTATTTTGAATGCCTCCTTATCTCTATTGGTAAGTAGCTATTTATATCTCTTTTTAAATGCAATTTGTGATACCTGCCTTGTAAAACCACCTAAAGAGTTTTTCCCCAGCCTCTTCACAAACAGGGCTATAAAACCCAAAAGACTGAGCCCATAATGAACAAGCTAAACCTGTGTTCCATTGGAACAATACTTTCCCAACCTTTCATCAAAAGACTTCACAGCATTTCCTCTTTTTCCCAGTAGGTAAAAACTGGTGAGATAGATCTACTGAGAGAGAGTAACTGGTTCAAACACACCTAGCAGTGTTCCGTGGCTGAGTGTAGACTGGGATGTGGGTCTCCCTATTCCCAGTTCAACATTTTAACAAAAAAAATGACATTGATTTCCATAGAAACAAATTAGAAAAATGAAATTGTACTTGAAATCCAAAGCAGAATGATCCTAAGTGAGATGAAAGAGAAAGTGGTAGAATTCTACCATGTCCTAAGCCAGTGATGGCGAACCTTTTTTTCCTCGGGTGCCGAAAGTGCATGTGCGTGTGCTATCGCACATGCGCGAGTGCCAACACCCATAATTCACTGCCTGGGAAGGGCAAAAACGGCCTCCCCCGCCTCCCCAGAGGCCCTCTGGAGGCCGGAAATGGCCCATTTCCCAACTTCTGGTGGGCCCGGTAGGCCCATTTTTCGCCCTCCCTAGGCTCCAGAGGCTTCCCTGGAGCATGGGGAGGGCAAAAACACCTTCCCCCGTCCCCCCGGAGGCCCTCCAGAAGCCGAAAATGCCCTCCCAGAGCCTCCATGCAAGCCAAAAATCAGCTGGCCGGCACGCACGTGCGCACTGGAGCTGAAGCTAGGCAATGGCTCGCGTGCCGGCAGATATGGCTCCGTGTGCCACCTGTGGCACGCATGCCATAGGTTCGCCATCACTGTCCTAAGCATTGCTAACTTGTGACAATTGGAGAAGAAAATATATTGGAGGGTCTTTGTAAGACTTTTCATCTTGGTATACATTTCTAGTCCCAGTGCTTGCTGATAGCAATGTTAAGCAAAATAGGAATCCCAGCAGCAGGCTGATACCGTATAACTGACAGGCCTGGATTGGCCCAATATGGAGGAAATAGAGTGGGTCTGGATCCAGCAATTCAAAAGCTATCCTTCCCATACTGTTCCCATCCAGCTACACTGAGGGATTGAGCAGTTTGACTCTCCTTGATACTGCCTTATTTGCACCAATATTGCCTCCTTGCTGCTTTCAGCAATCAATATATGGCATTTCACAATGCATTCTTGGGTTTGATCCTAGGTATAAATTACATCAATTGCATTGCTGCCAAAAATACACTGGAAAATAGTAACAAAAATAAATGCTAGAAACAGAATTTGTTTTTAAAAAAACCTTCCTAATTAACAGATTGTTGTTAGACTGAGAGACATACTAGAGATCAGAGCTTTGAGGTAATGCTACGCACCATCTTCAGTAATAACTTAGCTGAAAAAAATTAATAGTACTAACAAATTAAAAGCATCAAACTTTACAGAAGTGCAAATGCACTAAATAAGCTTAAATTATTGCAGTGAAGGAAATAATTTTTTGTAAATCATGGTTGGTTCCATGAAACATTTCTGCTGCAAATAACTATTGAAACTTTTCCTGTGGAAACTGACTCTAGTCTAGCAGTAAAAGAAATTTAAGAAACAGAATGATAATCAGTGGCCTGCAAACAGCTTCACTATCTGGGGCAGGCAATTTTATGAAGCCAACAATCAATTTGGAATGCTGTGACCATGTATTTATAACAATAGGGATGTCCAGTAATAAAATTCCTACTTATCAGAAGACTAACTGTCCCCATCTTCCAGATGTTTTCTCACATTCATGTTCACTTTATCCTTTTCTGGACAGGTAGATACATTCCCAAATAAAGCATTAAATCGCAGCAATTGCCATTTTTATTTTTTAAGTATACCTGTAGGAGACTATATCAGACCAGATTTTGGTCTCAAAAACAGATGTTATGCTTTACACAGCTTCTTATATATTTTAAGACTGAAAATAGGTTTATAAACATAAAATTAGGTGGGCCAGATGCCTAGCAGCATCAAAAGAGATGTCCATAAAAGATGCTCCCTAACGCTTGTTTACACATGATTTGAAGTATAACATTGATTAGATCAGCGGTGGGTTGCTCCCGGTTTGGACCGGTTCTTAGTACCAGTAGCGCTAGCGGTGGGAGGCTCCGCCCACCCACCCAGGACACTCGACCCACCCACCCAGGATGCTCCGCCCACCCATCCAGGACGCTTCTGCGCATGCACAGAAGTGTCGTGCGCACGTGAATCGGTGGTAAAAAAATTTACAACCCACCACTGGATTAGACAAATAATGATAATCACAAAAGGAGCTTTCTTCTCTTTTTATATATTTTCCTAATGACTTTCCCACTCAACTGTTAACAGTTCAGCCATTTCTTTTGTAACACCTGAGAGAACCAAACTGCCATTATAAAATTGGATTTCCATGTTACTCTCATGTTGCTGGAAGAGAGTCCTGATCTTTAATATATATATATACTTTTACCTTTACAGTCTAAATAATTCATCTGGCACCCTTCAGATATGCAGGATTCACTGTTTTCAACCCAGGATCGGTATTCTAAGTATTGCTATTTCATCACAACTGGAGGGCAGCAAGTTGGGGAAGGATGATTTCAACCTACATAAAGCTTTATGTATTTAAACTTTCCATGAATAGAGAAAATTTTCTTGATACAGGTTTCCCTTTATCAAGACAGGGCTACATATTAATTTCTGCAGACTAAAAGGGAAAAAATGTAGATCTTTTGTGCCACTTCTTCCAACTATTCAGAGCAGATATTTTTTTTTGATTGTAGGCTGAAGTAAGCCAGGAGATTCCCGATTTATTTTGTTTTGTATGTGTAATACAATGCATTAATGCATGATTTTCTTAACTATTTCAATCTTCTATTTGAACTGTCTGAATGTTGTTATGAACTGCTTTGAAAATATCTAATGGGGGAAAAAATAAAATACGTACTTAAAAAAATGGATTTCGGATTCAAACCTTTACTTTTTGTTATTTCTGTTTAAGATTCATAGCAAACAACTCTCTTTCTCTGGAGGAGAACAATGTTGCCAGCAACTTTACTTCTCTCTAGATGTTAGCAATTTTGCATATGTGCATGTAAATGTGCATGTGTTTGTGTGTATATCTACATGCATATGTGGGCAGATATAGTATATTTGTGTGTAGAGATACACATATCATATGTATGTGTATGGTATTCCAAAAGCCAACCCTCATAGACAATATATAAATTACATTCAATGTACAAAAATTGGTTGCCATTTTCATGTAAACACTTCCTATGCATGAGTTTGACCATTCCTAAGTATAGCACATTTTATCTGAAAAAAATAAAAATAAAACATATTGTGTTTACCATATGGAGCCTGATTTTTGGTACTGTGTGTGTGTGTGTGTGTGTGTGTGTGTGTGTGTGTGTGTGTGTGTAAAACTACTATGCTAATTAATGTATTTTATGAGTAATTAAGTAGCCAACTATCACTCCTAATTTCCTTTGATTGTTTTAATTTCTGCAAGTGGGTAATTTTCTCAGCATCAGCTATGCATGAACTCAGAGGTGTAATTGTCATCTCTTTATGGTTATCATCCTCTCCAACCAATTTTTTTTTATAAAAATGGTCAAACTTCACAAATTCCATTGGACATCTTGGCAAACCTTGCAAAAAGCAATCTAGTTAAACGGCTTATAATGGATTTAGGATTTCGTTCCAAGATACACATTGAAATTCTGGAAAATAAAATAAAAACCCAAGTTCATAATCCTGTGTTGAATGATTTTAAGAACCACACACCAAGGTAAACTATTGTAACCATTTTGATAGGGCTTTAGCATGTAAACAATACTTCAGTTCTTATTATTTTCATTCCATGCTAACTGCATTCTAATTATATTACACTGTCTATACGTCATAATCTCTATAAATATTTTTCTGGAAGGTTTTTCTTTAACCTGATCTTGCCCATTTTCAAATTCAGTACCAATTTGTTTTTATACTTTATTTCAAACATATTGAGTTAGAAATATTAACACAGTAAGGCAAAGCAGACATACCCTCAGTTCCAAACTCAATCTTTATTTTGCTGGCTTCTCTCTCCACACCACAGTTATCACCCTGATGAACAGGCAAACAGAAAAGCAGAGTCATGATCCTTTGTATACATACATTATGTTGCATTGCAAAGAATAAAAAGAGTTATGGAGCGATACAATTACATTAATTCTTTGAAAGTGTGTAGGTAGAGATTTCTTTCGTACTTTCAGAAATATCATAGCTCTGCAATGTGGGGATGTCAACTTTAAGATAGTTCGAAGACAGTCTAGAGGTGTGTTTTTTTTAAAGTGGTAGAAAATGACCTAACTGTACTAAGGTGAAAAGATTGCAAAGCAGACAGGATTGTAAGATTTAGGGATACTTCAAGAATTCAGGTAGTTAATGTTGATTGTTAATTAATATGTGACCTAGAAGTTGCTTATTCAGTGGATTGCTCATGTCTCTAAACAATGAGGGTAAAGCTTTCAGCATTTAAGTATATGTTTGTTAAGGAGTTATTGTGCTGTTAAGCACATACACAGCGAAATGTGTTGTAGTAATGGTGTTGCAGTTTGATATGAATGCTATTCAGTCAATAAACAGAATATCTTTAATATGTACAAAATAGTAGCAAAGTTAAATAGGAAGTCCAAGTCATACACAGTTATTCAGTCAATGCAAAGCTTCTTCTTCTTGCCTATCTTTATTTTAACTCGCAAACAAAGTTTACAGCTATCACTTAATTCTATACTATCACAGATAGTAACTCTTCTCTTCACAGCAATTCCACACAGTCATAAAGTAATCTACTCATCAGTAAAGCAGCAGAGAGCCTTCAATCCTGAACACACCATCAAACACCACTCACCACACTAAACCACACTAAACCACCAACCATAAACCATCAACCATAAACCATCAACCACACTGAGCATGCTCTCTTGCTTGATTATATAGTAATCATCCACAATGCATTTAAAGCAATATACACTTTAAATATTAAACCAATATTAAACCAATATTTAAATACAGAAGACTACACTGAATATTAGATAAGCCCAGCTGATTCCTCTTGGCTTTATTGCTCCCTATGGGTTCAGAGGAAAGGGGAATCTGTTTTGCAGGTGGTATAATTCGGTCTATGGAAGGAGACAATTGGATATGACCCATGCTTTTATATTTTAAAAAACTGAAAATTAATAGAGAAATGTCAGGGGAGTATAAGAAAAAGTATGTTGATGTAGCATGAATTCAAACAAACTTCACCACCCCTCTTTTTTTTCCACTTTGTGTGTGTGTGTGCCTTTGAGTCAGTCGTGTTCCTGGAAGTTCCTGCGGTCTTCTTGGCAAGTTTTTGGAAGTGGTTTGCCATTGCCTGCTTCCAAGAAAGTTTGGTTGATCCAAGGTCATCCTGTTAGCTTTGTGCCTAAGGCAAGAGAAAATTCATGGTCTCCTGCTTTCTTGCCTGATACCTTAATCACTACATCAAACTGGCTCTCTTTTAAATTCATTACTAAAACCTAACTGGAGTAAGACTGTGGTTTTTGCAGGAACACATAACATCAGAGGCTGAGAATGCTGCAATACATGCAAAGTAGGAGCAATTCTCACCTTCTCATCTTCACCATCTCATCTCCCATCATGGTGAGATGGGCAGCAAACAAATTTAATAAATAAATAAATTTCAAATATTTCCATGGAAATACTAGAAGGGTTGAACCATATATTTCTGTTAAAAGTGAACCAAGATGTTTTCTTCTGTGTTAATATTCTTTAGTTAAACAATGAAGCTTGAGAGCTAATAAATCAGTGTTAAAATTAAATTAGAGCCAAAGTGTTATTCAAGGTAGGCCAGAAGTCCAAAAACAAGAAATACTGTACATACTAGATACAAAATTAACAGTTGTTGTGGTTCAGGTGAAATCAATATACCTAAGAACATAAATTCAGAGAAAAAGATTCCCAAAGATGAAACATAAGTCAGGATGAAATGAACATTATCTCCAGCACTTACCTAAACCTCTGAAAATGCTTCAGCTGACTGCCCCATTTCCCCAAAACTCATCTTGTAGTCATCATGCCTCTAAGGAGACCACTTTTTCCATGCTGTGTTTTCCGCCACTCAGTTCTCTGATCCTATACTTAGCAGTTTCTGCACCTCTTTGCCACCATTTACTGGTCAATTGAATTTTTACAGTTCAAAGATGTCGGCCTAGAAAAAGATTACAGCAACAATACACATGAAATCAGGTAGGGAGGCCATGAAGTTAGAAAAAATACAATCAGCATTTAAATTTGCATATGTCAGAAAAGTGCTAGACTGTCTTATTACTTGTTGAGCTAAAATAGTTTAATATTTCTACTCTGTAAATATGGCCCTTTTTTCTGTGATACCCATGACACTCTATAGGAGTGAATGTTAGATCTTGAAGAAGCAAACTAGGAAGAGTATTTATACTTTTAAACTTTGGTATTGGAGAAGGCTCCTGGAAATACTGTGAACAACCAAGAAAACAAATTGATGGGTCATTGAACAGATTGATCCAAACCAACTTCCCACAGAGGTCCGTACCATCCCCACCTTGTTGGCCTTCCGGAAGGCCATCAAAACCTGGCTGTTCCGGCAGGCCTGGGGATAATTGATCTCATCACGCAAAAACTTTGAAGGTCTCCCCTTTTATGATAATGTATGAGTGATTTTTTTTTAATTTTGTTTTACTGTATTTTAATGATTTATTTCTGTTGTTGTTTTTATTCATTTGTTGTAAGCCGCCCAGAGTCCCCTGGGAGTTGGGTGGCATACAAATAGAAATGAATGAATGAATGAATGAATGAATGAATGAATGAATGAATGAATAAATAAATAAATAAATAAATAAATAAATAAATAAATAAATAAATAAATAAATAAATAAATAAATAAATAAATAAATAAATAAATAAATTCCCATTTGAAGCACAAATGATCAGAACTGAATTAATCCTACTTTGGAAACATTGTGCTAAGGCCTAATGCTCTGTGCAAGGTTCTAATGCTGGAAAAGATGGATGGAAAGAGAAGAGGATGACCAGTAGCAAGGTAGATGGATCAGTTACACTGGTGATGAGTGCATCATTGCAAGACATGAAACACCAAGTTTGGGATGGATCATCATGGAGAAATTCTACCTACATGGTCATTAAGAGTCAAAAATGATCTAGTAGCACTTAATCAATCAATCAATCAATGTCTGTGATAACCTAAGGTCTCAGCTGCACTATTTCAGTCATATAGAAGTAGGGTCATATATTGGAATGCTCCGCCATAAAACTAAACATAAAAATCTTCTTGTAACTGTAGAGTAACATGGTTATTTTCTAGATAAAGCTATACACCAAAAAGAGTATTCAGCACATGAAGCTGTGTCTGCAGTTTCTAGTGATACCTTCTTTTCACATTTAATCTAATTACAAATGTCAGTAATTGTTATCATTCATGTAATTTTTATGTACGGTGTAAGCTTCCTCTATATGGAAAGTTGTTTGTTTTTATGAGCTTTACTTTCCTATCAGTTGCTTTGTCAGGACTTGCCACAAAAGGTACCATTCTCTTCACTGAATATATTGTTCATTTTACCAGTAAAATACTGCAAGGGGAAACAAGTTTCTAGCTTTGTTTGAAGCTTCCACCTTTATAGCAACTATTGCTTCCTTTCATTTCACAGTTTGGAGACAACCTCATCTTCCATAATATAGTAATTTTGTCCCTTTTTTGGTACAGTATGAAAGTTTCTTTCCATTGCTTGAATCAATATGTTTTTTTCTAAGTTAAAATGATACCAGAACCCAGGCTGTTATCATTCAGGTTATATTTTGCTTCTGGACAATTTGGAGTTCTACCATGTGATAAATCTGGGCTTGTTGTGAATCTGCTTGGGATTGCTGATGCCTTATCATCTTGATAGGGCTAACAAACCTACATAAGAGAAAACGGATACTGTATGTTTCTAGTTAGTACAAAATGAAGGCTACAAAAATTTGAATGGATGATTTGGCTTAAAATGGAATTTGTAGAATCACCTCCTTTGAAATAATTGGGTCAGTGCCTCCAAGGTAACTTGGAGATTCATTGAGCATTGTAGCTTTGTAAAATCTTACCTCTGTGTAGACAAAGCTTATAGAAATGTATTCATATTGACATGAGCAGTTAGCCAATGAGTTTCATTACCTTCTGAAGCTCTGTTTATCAGAGTACTTGGAGAAATGTACTTGAGAATGTGCCTCATTCTTTCTCCTAGAATTTGTTTAGGTAGTTTCATAGGGAAAGAAGAAAGAAGAGGCTCACAGTTGTTCCACAGTATCTTTTTAATGCGGTTTGCTTTTTCTTGTCTCATATTTTTTATCTAATTCATACACTTTTTATCTTTTTTCTCTTAATTTTTAGAGTACATGTCAAACCTTTAGAAATGTTGCTATTAGTCTCTGTTTGCTCTGCAGTTCTGGAGCACTTTCAGTCTCTCTTTTAGTTTTATTTATTATTTATTTATTAGTGAGACTTATATACCGCCTCATAGTGCAAGCACTTTCTAAGCGGTTTACACCATTAAGCAATGTATATTTATATTGCCCCCAACAATCTGGGTCCTCATTTTACCTACCTCGGAAGGATGGAAGGCTGAGTCACCCCTGAGCAAGTGAGATTTGAACAGCTGAACTGCTGATCACAGTCGGCTAAAGTAGCCTGCAGTACTGCACTCTAACTGCTGCACCACCTCGGCTCATGTTTTGTTCAATCCTCCCCTCTTTTTTTATTGGAACATAACATTAGAAACCTTAGCTTTTACACTCAGAAAAGCAGGTAGTCATAGAGTGATGTACTGTTGGATCTTTCTTCTTTTAAGATCTTTAAAAAGATCTAAAGAGCTTTTTCAAGAGTATTTGGAAGTGTTTGTTTTTAAGTGAGAATAAAGCACATCTGTCCTGATTCATCACCATCTCTCCTTGCTTGGTTATTGGGAGACTGCTGTACTATACTGTGTACCTTCAGGGCTTGAAGAGAGGAAATATTTGACAAATTTTAAAAAAAACCTTCTTAAAGATATCTAATAAAACTTTGCAGGATGAATATTTTATGATACTGTGGATCTATTGTTTCCACTGGTTTACCCTTTTTAAGTATTATATATTTTACATTACAGCCTAAAGTCCTTTTTTTTTTAATTGAATCTTAAATTGGATCGGTCAAATCTTGTTTCTCTGAATCTCATGTGGCAATTTCAAATCAAATTATATTGCCTACAGAACTTTGAATTGAATCAGATTTTGCCTTATTCACATAATGTTTTTTCTTTTTTTAAAAAAAAAGCTCATCCACTAGGTGATGATTGGCTCAGTTCCTTGACATGTTAATATACTGTGGAAACAGTACTTTGTAACTGAGACTTTAATCTGCCCTGAAATCTATTTGTAATTATTATTAACAATGTGGTTTTCTTTCACTGTTACTGTGATTATATATTTTTTATTTTAATGTAATGATATTACTACACGTGTATATTATTATAGTGTACAGTTACAATAAGCCTGTGTAATACTTTGCTAGAAATGTGGGCTACAATAATGTTAGTAGATAATATGCAAAGAATTTTGCAAGATTTAAATTCAGCAACCACACATATATTATATTGGCAGCACAGAATAATATTAACGTTTCTTAACACTTTGAGAAGAGTTGTGACTATAAAGTAGCAATAGCTTTGTCATCACATAATGCTTCAAATAAACAGATTTATAATGTTTATGTTTGAGCCAATACTCTCATTAGTTGGGGCAACAGAGATATCTCATACTATAGGTAAGATATCTTACTGGATTCCCATGAATTTTCAAGAATTAGAAATGTAGATATGGAAAGCACACCAAACCACATTCTGTATGCTACTGTCTATAGAATGTCTAGAGTCGGGAGTCGTGGTGGCGCAGTGGTTAGGATGCAGTATTTCAGGCTAACTCACTGCTCACTGCCAGGAATTCGATCCTCAACAGCTCAAGGTTGACTTAGGTTTCCATCCTTCTGAGGTCAGTAAAATGAGGACCTAGATTGTTAGGGGCAATATGCTGACTCTGTAAACTGCTTAGAGAGTGCTGTAAATCACTGTGAAGTAGAATATAAGTCTAAGTGCTATTGCTATTGCTAGTGGGTGAAACATTTCTGGGAGAGCCATTGTACATATCACATTGTACAGAACATCCAAAATACAAAAGATGGTATACTAAAGAATGAAATAAAAAATATGAGGCAAGAGACTGGTATGGAAATAATTTTATGAAAAATTCTCCCCTTTTTCCACTACCCACGCAGCTATTGCTCGGTTCACTGATATTACTATGGAAAAATGGATACCTTCTTTTTCAGTATCCATGCAGAATGATATATTTGAACTAATAATTATCATTTTTGTTTTGACTTTGAATATATATTGAACTGAAGCACTGCAGATAATTTTATTCCAATGTTTTAATATTAATCATTATTAAAACTCACTTCTATTGCTATTTATTACTTAAAATGATGTCCATTGTGACTTTTATCAATATCATTTTTTACCTGCATACATTTTTTCTTCATTTCCACCAACAGAACATTGAATATGAATTACAGAAAAGGGATCAATCAGTTCATCCCTGTTGGACAGCAGTGAGAATACTGGTGACTGCTCTATTCTATGCCTTCCTCTCCTCTCCTGGTCACGTGTCCCGCAGTAGAATGTATGCAACCTACTCAAAGCTACCCAGTACACACACACACACACACACACACACACACACACACACACACACACACACACACATGTGTATGTATATATGCATATGTATATATCACCTTTATTGGAAAGGAATTGGAAAGTATTTGAAAATCCACACTTTGCATGCTTTCCCTACCTTAAATAACACCTTTTCTATCATATTGTCATAAATTTTGCTACAACTCCATCCAAATTCCTGACAAATATTACCTCATATTGTTACCTGCCTAGAGTCAGGTATTTGAGATGGGCAGCCATATAAATCTACCAAACAAATAAATAAATACAGACATTCCATTGCAGTACTAATCTAAACAAAATGTAGGATTGATTCATAGGCTGATAAGGATTCAATTGATGGTTCTGTACATAAAGAATTGGAAACTCAACCATTTTATTGCAAAGAACCATGCATTACAAATAAACTACCAATGTCTTAGGAAGTAAATCAGTTCTAACAACATATAGGAAATATACTGAAATTTTTGCTAGTCTTTCTTTCAGTTCAATAAATCTTCTTAAGAATACTTTGTCATTCATGCCTGGGAAAAGAATTAATTTCAGTCAATTGCATAATAGCCTGTCATTAAGCAACAAAAGTAACCACGAAAACTAGAAAAGTTAGGGAAACACACTGTAAAATATACCAGAATTATAAAAGGGTCTATGACAATTTGCCACAGGCAACGGTCAACTCACATCAGCCAACTTGCTGCAGTCAACTCGCTGTGCTACAACTCTCCATGGTCAACTTGCTGCAGGACAGCTTACTGCAAGACAAGATTTACACTAATATCAAAGAAATGGTGGCATAGAATCATTAAAGAAAGGATGCAAAAGGAGGTACAAAATGAAATGTGAATGACAAACATTTAAATATTTTTTAATTTATTTTAAATAATTACATTGAATTGGTAAATTGTCCCGCAGTGAATTGGCTGTGGTGACTTGGCCACAGCAAGTTGGCCATTGTTAAGTCCTGGTACTGAAGAGGCTGGAGACAGTGGTTTAACTAACAGCTCTTTATTGTTCAACAGTTAGATCCAGCAAAGGAACCAAGCTGACAGCTCTCCCTTTTATACAGGGCTGTCAGTTGGTTCAACCAATCAGCGGTCTTCATTCTCCCGCTCAGAATAGCGGACCTTGGAGTAAACAGTTTAGTCTGAATACATGACAGCCATGGCAAGTTGGCTGTGATGAGCTGGCACAGCAAGTTGGCTGCGGCGAATTGTCCCATTCCGTTATAAAATATGGCTGAAAATAAATTGTTTTTACATTGCAGATAGAACAAAGCAAGTTTTCTGACATCAGAAGAATGAATACAGTATACACACAGACTGCTAACAAAGCTTTATGTCTTTCCTCTTTTCATGTTAAGCATTTGCTAAAATTTCAGTTGAAGACTTTCTCCCTCTTATGTGATCACTATACTTGAACAATTCTCAACTCAGGTAAACAAAATTGAATCCCTGTAATTACAGCAAATGTTATGCCAATAAATAAAGTATAACAGGCTTGAAATAATGATCTGATTCACACAGCATGCTAAGATAATAGCTCAACTACCTCAACACATGAATATACAAACAAATATGCTTCGTGAACTCTATTTATATTTATTCACACGTCCCGTATTCATGGCCACACACTGTATTGCATAAACCCCAACGTTCATTTTATATATTACAGAATGTGACATTTTTACAATTTGTTTCGGAACAACAGTAAAGGGCTATAAGATAACGTGGTTGATGCAGCGAGGTATCATAAAAAGTTATCATTCTATCTCCAACATACCAAAATTACAGGTAGGTAGCTTTATATTGTACAACTATGGATAGGTTGTAAAACACAATTTGGCTCTCTATATTTTCTTTTCTGCTGAAAATAGAAAACAAAAACACCTCATTTTATGTGACATCTTCCAGTATAACTTGTTATGTTTTCTAAGAAAAAAGAACCCGTTTCATTGGGTTGCTCGGGGTTATTTTAAAGGTGGAAATCAAATTTAGCTAAGAAAGTAAAAGGTCAAAGAAGCCATCTACATTAAGATTGAACAGCCCTCTATCAGCAGAGCGGGGGGGGGGGAATAGGACACCACCTACCTCCTGTTTACAACATAGTTCTTTCAGCAGTTCCAAGAAAGTTCCACACCCATTTGCACTATTCAGGTGACCTTGAGGACACAAGTAAACTTCCAAGTGGCCTCAGAAAGCGTGCTAATGACCAGATGACTGCAAGGAACTTAAATCCTTCCATTCTCCACCATTCAGTCAGAACTGAAGAAGCTTCTTGGATGAGAAGCAAAATATCTTCAAGAAAAACACCAAAGAAAGTCCAGTTGCTTTTTGCACCTTTAGGACAACCATGACCTGTCCTGAATTATTGAGAATCTCCATAGACACAAAAACAGTAAAGGAAACCTATTCTGAAAAATAGGTTTGGAGAACATGCATTTCCCAGATGTTGTTGAACATCAATTCCCTTCTCCCCTAGATATCATGGTCGGTAATGAAGGTTTGATTGCTGTTTCAGTCAAACTGTAAAGCAGTACTTCAGAGGACAGGCAGTCATTGATTAGATCATTTGTTTAGTGACCATATGAAAATGTGACAGTGCTGAACAAGGAGACCTACGGTTAGTCCTTGAAGTTATGACTGTTGATGGGTCCTTGCAGTCATGTGATGGCATTTCAGATGCTTGGTAACCAGCTCAGAGTTATGACAGTTGCAGTATCCAATAGTCATCTTCATTGCCAGCTTCTGATGAGCAAAGTGGGTGGGAAGGCAGCAGGAGTTTGCAAATTGCAAGCACATGACATCATGTATTATCATCCGCACACAATTCAGTTAACAACTGCCAGAACTGCTTTCATGAGTTGCCATGGGATTTGCTTAATGACTGCAACTGCCATTGTAAGTCAGCACTGTCATGTGACATTGTGCTTTATGATTACATCACTTAGTGACAGAATTGCTGGTCCTACCTACTGTCATTAACTGAGGACTACCTGTATTATCATTTTATACCTTTTTGCATTAATTAATTATGACAACCGTCATGTACTAAACAAGATTCTCTCCACTCCTCTATTTTACCAGAGGTTCCAATTTAACAATGTCCTTTTTGAATCCATTCGTCTGTTTTTATTTCTAAAGGAAATATTTCTGTGTCTTTCTCTCTGCAATACAGATGAGATTTTCCAGCACACCTCCACATAGCCGAGGTGGCGCAGCGGTTAGAGGCAGTACTGCAGGCCACTTTAGCTGACACTGATCCGCAGGTCAGCGGTTCAAATCTCACCGGCTCAGGGTTGACTCAGCCTTCCATCCTTCCAAGGTAGGTAAAATGAGGACCCAGATTGTTGGGGGCAATGTAAATATACATTGCTTACTAGTGTAAACCGCTTAGAGAGTGCTTGCACTGTGAGGCTGTTAGATAAGAATTACTCTCATAAGAGGCGAAATAGATCTTTTCCTGAAACTCTGACATTATAAAAAGAAACCGCAGTTTAAATGCTAAGGTATAAAATATTTATTTCAGTACAAAAATAATAAATCACATCTTGGCTATAAAACAGGTCTTGCTTCTTACAGAAGCTGAAGAGAAAGGAAGGAACAAAGAAAGGAATGTACACATGCGTACTAGGAACATATTAATCACGTGCTCAGGAATAAACCACTATATTTGATAGGGATGCAGCTTCCTGCATATACATGTAACAGGCAATATAAAATCACTGCCTGACAGAGGCGGTATATAAATCTCACAAATAAATAAATAAATAAATAAATAAATAAATAAATAAATAAATAAATAAATAAATAAATAAATAAATAAATAGTATTTCCTTCTTGTTGTTTAGATTTCTAATAACAGCATCTGTATTTATTATTCCACAAAAGTAAGCAGAAAGTATATTTAAAAAAGAATTTCACCCGCAACCACATACACAATGCTAAGCTACGGAAACAAACTTTACAAACTATTTTTATAATGACAATATCAGAAGACTATTCTATTATGTGGTGAAGAATGTACAGTATTAATACACTACATAAGGAATCAAATTTAGTACTCAGAAAGGCAAACTTCTTTTTAACAGAATCCTGTCAAATGGGGTTACTAATATCTACCCCAAAATACTAAAAGTGTGGAATGCCTTGGTAACCTGTTAATGTTAAATTTGGTTTTTTAGCTGAGATTTTTTAAAAAGCAGATCAAATATAATTTCAAGTATACAACTTTAAATCTCAACAAATACATAAACACGAGGTTTATAAACACAAGTCTGGTGTACCTTCCCCAGTATTTGGTGTACAAGGAAAAGCATCTGCTACTACTGCAAGCTTAATTTATAAAAGATTAGCTATGCAAATATTTTCCTGACATCAGCATGCATACATAGGTCAAAGTATATGTACAAATATCAGCTTCCCCTCTCCATTTTATTCTCACAAAACTCAGTCTCATCCAGAATTCCAACTAATATATCTTTTCACCACACTGCCTCTCATTTCAGGGAAGAAAAATATATAGAATCCACAGCATGCTCCTTCCAATTACTTGGAAGGGTTCTACAATTTTCCCTATTATAAAGTGACGGTATTCAAATGGTATTTTGAGGGACAGAGTTGGCTGAATAAAGCTACTGTCTTAGCATGGATATTTGTATTTTGTTTTACTCTTCCCATATAGTCATAAGTTGTTGTGTTTTTTTATTGTGATCCTTAAATGTCAGAATTTGCACCTCTGCTGCTCTACACACCCTGTCCATAATATGATACTGTCTACAGAAATGGATTGCAAATAGCAGGAAAAAATGCCAGTTCTTAGCCATCCTTGAAAAACCCTTCAAGATTTGGCCAATTTTTTCCCCCTCACTCCTCTGTTAGGTCAGACCACACATTACAACGCACTTCTCTTGTGGAGTAGCATTTCCTTCTTTGGAGACTGCCTTCCTTGTCCCCCATCCCAATTTATTCTAGACACATTTTCCCCTCTGCAGACACTGACAGCAAAAACAGAAAACCTGAATTTAAAGGATATTGGTAAATATGTGCAAACAAAACAGAAGGTGGCATGGCAGAGCCCACTGGCATTTAGGAAGTCACCCTCAGTGGATGTTTTTTATCAAACCAAGGACTTTCAGTTGAGCAAATTGTAGAGCAATGCAATTGCTCAGATTGACAATCAAGGAATTGAGATTTTTGTCTACAGTGATATTTCTAGAACTGTAAACAGACTGCAATCTATTGTGGAGAGCTGGGGGCATAACATAACTTTGTTGCTGAAACACTCTCACTAATAAATTATAAGAATTTAGAATATCCATTTCTGTTATTTTTCATCTTCACTGATACGTTGGCAGTAAGCAAGAATTATTTTGCCACTATTTATATTTTCCAACTTTATAATGTTTGTATCGTCAAATTCTGAACATGTTGCAGATACGGTAAGTATTATTTAGATATGTTCAGTTCTTTGCTCTCGATATCAATAAATCATAACATGCAGGTTATTCACACTGCAAAGATGTAGATAACATGTCAATTATAAACAATATATCATTTGCTTAATCTAAAAGAAAATACATACAACTGGTGCATTTCTCAGGCTCTTTGGCAATGAGCAATCACTTTCTTGAAAAGCAAGGACTTTCATTAAATAGGGATAGGGCAACAAACACTTTGAAAGAAACCTTAATCATTTTGGATATGGTAATGCTTATCCATGTGCAGTATACCTGTAATTTACTACATATTACAATAATCTTTAGAAGAATTCTAAAACTCTTACAAAACACCAAAAATGAACATGTATTTTTATAATACGTGTTAATAAAAAGATTCAAATCAAACAAGAGTGAGGCAATTCTTCAACAAGTACAGAGGCAAACAATAATATATATTACTGCAAACTGTAATGATGGTCACTAATTTGAAAGTCTTTAAAAGGGAATCAGACAGTTTTATGGAGGATAATACTGTCATAGGTACTAACCATGATGGCCAAATACCTCCAATATCAGAGACATATTAGGCCTGTTATTAGAAAACAATAATGGGAGAACCCTATTGCATTAATCATAGTAATAATAACTGACCAGAATGGGAATAGAGTGTTTGACTCTAGGATGGCTTTTCACTATTAAGAATATAACACTTTAATTGGTTAACAATTAATGTTAACTTCTTTTTTAAGCATTTGATTAGTTTTATTATTGTATAATTGTACAAACTTAGGACATCAAAGAGAAAGATCTAAGAAGCAAGATATGAAGTAATAAAAATACAAAAAAGAAGTATTCAATAGTACATTGATAGATAGATAGATAGAATTCTTTATTGGCCAAGTGTGATTGGACACACAAGGAATTTGTCTTTGGTGCATATGCTCTCAGTGTACATAAAAGAAGATACATTTGTCAAGAATGGTTGTCATAGGGTTCAAGTAAGCAATCAGGAAACAATCAATATGAAATAATCGTAAGGATACAAGCAACAAGTTACAGTCATACAGTCATAAGTGGGAGAAGATGGGTGATAGGAACGATGAGAAAAACTAATAGTAATAGTAATGCAGCCTAGTGAATAGTTTTACAGTGGTGAGGGAATTATTTGTTTAGCAGAGTGATGGCGTTCGGGAAAAAACTGTTCTTGTGTCTAGTTGTCTTGGTGTGCAGTGCTCTATAGCATTGTTTTGAGGGTAGGAGTTGAAACAATTTATGTCCAGGATGCGAGGGGTCAGTAAATATTTTCACGGCCCTCTTTTTGACTCGTGCAGTATACAGGTCCTCAATGGAAGGCAGGTTGGCAGTAATTGTTTTTTCTGCAGTTCTGATTATCCTCTGAAGTCTGTGTCTGTCTTGTTGGGTTGCAGAACCAAACCAGACAGTTATAGAGGTGCAGATGACAGACTCAATGATTCCTCTGTAGAACTGTATCAGCAGCTCCTTGGGAAGTTTGAGCTTCCTGAGTTGGCGCAGAAAGAACATTCTTTGTTGTGCTTTTTTGATGATGTTTTTGATGTTAGATGACCATTTTAGGTCTTGAGATATGATGGAACCTAGAAATTTGAAGGTCTCTGCTGTTGATACTGTGTTGTCTAGTATTGTAAGAGGTGGTAGGATGGGAGGGTTTCTCCTGAAGTCTACCACCATTTCTACGGTTTTGAATGTGTTCAGTTCCAGATTGTTCCGGTCGCACCATGAGACTAGTTGTTCAACCTCCTGTCTGTATGCGGTTTCATCGTTGTCTCGAATGAGGCCAATCACTGTTGTATCATCTGCAAACTTCAGTAGTTTAACAGATGAATCGTTTGAGATGCAGTCATTGGTATATAGAGAGAAGAGAAGTGGTGAGAGTACACAGCCTTGGGGGGGCCCTGTGCTAATTGTACAGGTATCTGATGTGATTTTGCCTAGCTTCACCTGCTGCTTCCTTTCTGTTAGGAAGCTTGTGATCCACTTACAAGTGTGTTCAGGTACTGCTAGCTGATTTAGTTTAGTTAGAAGAATGTCCGGTATGATGGTGTTGAATGCTGAACTAAAGTCTACAAAGAGGACCCTTGCGTAGGTATTTGGAGATTCAAGATGTTGTAGGATGTAGTGCAGAGCCATATTAACAGCATCATCTGTTGATCTATTTGCTCGGTATGCAAATTGCAGGGGGTCTAACAGTGGATCCATGATGGTTTTCAAGTGGGACATCACTAGCCTTTCAAAGGTTTTCATAACTACAGATGTTAGAGCAACTGGTCTGTAGTCATTCAGTTCCTTGATGGAGGGCTTCTTCGGCACTGGGATGATAGTGGAGCGTTTGAAGCAAGAGGGAACATGGCATATCTCTAGTGATTTGTTGAAGATTTGGGTGAAGATGGGGGCCAATTGGTCAGCACAGACTTTTAAGCAAGAAGGAGTTATCTTGTCTGGACCTGGTGCTTTTCCCTTGTATACCTTACTGTCATTTTTAAAAACTTTTTCGACCATTACTGCTTAGATGCTTATACTTGTCTTAAAATGTTTATTGTTAGGGTTAGGGTAAATTCTCCATTGCCACATATTCTCCAATATTAGTTTCCATTCTTTCATCATTGGCAAGGTTTCTCTTTCCAATTGTGCCAATTGATTCTTGCCACCAATAGCATGCAGTATGTCTCAATAAATTGTTATACTTATACTCTCTGAAATCATTCCTAATAAAACTATTTATGGTTTCACTTCATTTTTTTTTCAAAATTCCACTAATGTTTTGATGAATTTCTTTCTAGCACTTTGCATTTTTATTTTTTTCATACCATCAAAGGTGATAGAATGTTTCTTCTCTGTTATGGTATTTACAGAATTTATTATTATATGATTTGTCCATCTTCACAATCATCAACACAAATCTATACCACCTGTAACACATTTTACCTGAGTTTTTTTTCTTAAATTATATTTTGAAATAATTTGATTGTTTTTTTCTATAGCTCTTCTTTTGTTTATCATGTCATTCTTTTATTTTTCCTATCTCCGTATTGTATTTCTTAATGAATGATCTTGGGTTTCTATAAATGTTCCAAATGCTCTTGTATTTCTCCATATCCCTCCTTTTTGAAGATCTTTTTCCAATCTTTGAAGTTGTTTGCAGATACATTAATCATGATGTTGGTTCCTTCATGCAGCAATTCTTGTGTTTTTATTACTTTTCTGAATCTGAATATATCATATAGATAGAAACCTAATAGAATAGTATTCTTTATTGGCCAAGTGTGATTGGACACACAAGGAATTTGTCTTTGGTGCATATGTTTTCAGTGTACATAAAAGAAAAGATACATTTGTCAAGAATCATGAGGTACAACACAATGATTGTCATAGGGTTCAATGTGAGTAATGTTTTCTTACTATAGTTTTTATAAAGTATTTGACTGTGATGCTAATGGTGAGGCTGCTGGATTAACAGTTGTTTTTAAGATTCCAAATGTTTTAACAAACTTTGTCTTATATTTTGTCCCTTCAGATTCTTTTCTTCTTTTGTTGATTTATACCAGAGTTATCTATAAAGGCCATTAGCTAAGCCTGCTGCTTCTATAATTGACTTGTTGGGTCATCCATAAAGATATTTCTACAGTATATAAGCTTCCTCAATGCACTCAACAACAATAACAGAACTTCTAATATTGTGATGGATAATTCCTATGGAGGGGGAGATAGTGTGATGGATGACAATGAAACAGCAGTTTCCCAGGAAGTAGGAAGCATGTTGCAAGGAGGGTAGTGAGACAAGAGGCAATACTGCCCAGAACTGGATAACAGACAGAGGAAGAAATTTAGGATAGCTAATCCCTAGGATGTCCAAGGGTATATCCATTGGAGCAAGAATAATAAAAGTTTAGTCTGGCAAGATTCTATCTAAGCAAATAAAAAATTATACTTTGGTTGAATTGCTCTATGTCATTCTTGGGCAGGGTTTGACAAATATACTGACTTCACTGGAAAAGCGAGATTTTCGGAGATTTATCTGCCTTGAAAATAGCCCATGTTGAACTGTACATCAAAGTCAAACAGCAGCACAGGATATGTATATGACATTTTATATTATGTCATAAACTGTTTAATAATGTTTATGTCATAAAATGTTTTATAATATTTTCTAAATTTCACTTCCACAGGAATCATGGGTTCCACTTTTTGGATACTTTCTGTGAATGCTGAGATATCTTGGTTCAAAAAATTTTCCACCATTTCACCCAGTTAAAGTTATACCATGTTTCTCCTAAAACATGACCCACCCCAAAAAGAAGGCCCAGCACTGTTTTGTGCGCATGTGTTAATATTAAGCCCTACCCCCAAAATTTGGCCCTATTTAAGTGGACGATGGCAGGTTTTTTCAGGTGGACAGCTACCAATAGCTGGAGTGACCGTTACAGGTAGGCAAGGGTGCATGAAGTGCATGGGACGTGTCACTCGCTCTTTTCGGCTGTGAAAGAAGCAGCTCGGTGGCCAGGCGAGGCACGTGGGTCGCGTTACTCGCTCTTTTTGGCCATGAAAGAAGTGGCCCGGTGGCCAGGCAAGGCACATGGGGGGGAATTAAGACACCCCTCGAAAAGAATGCCTAGCCATTTTTTCGGTGGTCAAAAGGAAATAAGACCCAGTCGTATTTTCAAAGAAACACAGTAGGAACAAGATTTTTAGCATCATATAGATAAGCTGTTATTTGACAGATGACTTGCTCCATAACACAGTTTAGGATTAGGAAAAGCTGGTCTTATTTCTTTTGAATCTTGAAATATTTAAAATCTTGTGGGGTTTTTTCCCTACTTGATGGATTTTATGTAATCAGTAGCACATATTTCAAAAGAACTCTTAAACATTTCTCTGCTGAACAATAATATAACAAGTAAGAGCTATGTTTATGCAACATCAGAAGGACAATAATTAAATTTGGCACTAAAGTCTTATTATGGGCCAATAGAGGGCACAAAAGAAGCTATTAAATGGAAGAGTAGCTATTACTAGCACCGTATACCTGTAATAAATGTTTGCATACTCCATTCTGCAGAGTAAATACATTTATTTATCCCATTTGGTATCCTGTATGCATCTTATAAAATATGCTAGACAGAGAGAGAGTGAACAGCTCAAAATTGCTCAGTGTCTTTCATAGATAGGCAGGGAATTAATATCATGGCTTGTACTATCAAATTGAGCATTAGGTCCATCATGCTAAAGTGCTAGAGTGTAACAAACTATGGGCAACAATGTGGTCACAAATACATTTGTACTCTCCTCTTGGTCTTTAAATTTAGAGGTTCTCTATTTATATATGCATATATAAATAGAGAATATATACAATATAATATATTTTAATATAATATATTCATATATAATGCATATATATGCATCTCAAAAGATCCCTCTGTTAAAGTACTGAAGTTTGCAGATGATGCAACAGTGATTGGTCTCATTCAAGACAACAATGAATCTGCATACAGATGGGAGGTTGAACAACTAGCTTTGTGGTGCAACCAGAACAATCTTGAACTAAATACACTCAAAACTGTAGAAATGGTGGTAGATTTTAGGAGAAACCCTCCTATACTACCACCTCTTACAATACTAGACAACACAGTATCAACAGTAGTGACCTTCAAGTTTCTATCATATCTTAAGACTTAAAATGGACACCTAACATCAAAAATGTCATTAAAAAGCACAACAAAGAATGTTCTTTCTGCGCCAACTCAGAAAGCTCAAACTGCCCAAAGAGCTGCTGATTCAGTTCTACAGAGGAATGATTGAGTCTGTCATCTGCACCTCTATAACTGTCTGGTTTGACTCTGCAACCAAACAAGACAGACACAAACTTCAGAGGATAATTAGAACTGCAGAAAAAACAAGTGCTACCAACCTGCCTTGAGGAGCTGTATACTGCACAAGTCAAAAAGAGGGCTGTGAAAATATCTACAGACCCCTCACATCCTGCACATAAATTGTTTCAACTTCTACCCTCAAAACAACGCTATAGGGCACTGCACACCAGAACAACTTGACATAAAGACAGTTTTCCTCCGAATGCCATCACTCTGCTAAACAACTAATTCCCACAACACTGTCAAATTATTTACTAAGTGTATTACTATTATTATTATTTTCATCCTTCCTAGTATCTATCTCTTCTCACTTATGACTATAACTATGTTGCTTGTATCTTTACAATTTATATTGTTTTATTTGTTTCCTAGTATGATTTGATTGCTTATTAGTAACCTATGACTATCACTAAGTGTTGTATCTTATGATTCTTGATGAATGTATTCTATTTTTCTTTATGTACACTGAGAGCATATGCACCAAAGACAAATTCCTTGTGTGTCCAATCACACTTGGCCAATAAAGAATTCTATTCTATTCTATTCTATATGTATATTGGTATGTATTGTATTTGTATATTATTTTTGTATGTAATTGACATAGGGTTGACCCTTAAAGAAACATTATACTGCCATCATTTCAATTTTGCTGTTATATAGGTCTTGGGTTTAATAATTCACTTAACAGCCACAGACAAATGATGGTGTGAAATTCCATGTAGATGCCATTGAAGAAGCAGACTAATGGAGGAAGAACAGACTTTGTATTTCCTCCTTTGTCTGAGTGATTTGCTCCCATGATGATCATGAATAATGGAATGCCCTAACTCAATCTCCTCACTTGTTAGATAGCTATTTCTTTTTACTGAACTGCTCATACTGTAAGTGAATGACTTATCTTTCCATGTTTATCATAGACATGAAAATGTTTCCTCTATCAAAGCTAGTATAGAGATACAGAGTATTAATATCTTAAGAGGCTAGTCATTTTTGTGAGCTTATTTACCTGGTGCTTTATTTCAGCCTCTCACACAAACTGGCTGTAAATTGGTAGCTCTGTCTTATGCTATTTCCATAAAGGGTTTCGCAAGATTCCAGAATTGCCTCTGAATGCCTATGTTCTCATGTAGCTAACTATATTCAATAGCTTGTTAAGTAAATAATAAATAAATCCCCACTCCACCCTTTTGGGTTTCAATTGATAAACTATTTTGCTATGGATCCTCAAAGCAGAGGGATGGATTGATTTTACAGATTCCCTTTCAAGGCAATTGTTCATTTTATTTATTTATTTATTTATTTATTTATTTATTTATTTATTTATTTATTTATTTATTTATTTATTTATTTATTCATTCATTCATTCATTCATTCATTCATTCATTCATTCATTCATTCATTTACATATTTACTTATTTTTGCCTATAATCAGAGAAATGAACACAATCTTGTTAATTTTACTTTAAAGCACATGCAGGATTGACTGGGCTATTTGATTATTTGCTAATTCTTGCAAATGTTCTTATAACCCAGGCAAAGGGAACAGGGGTGAAACTTATATCCATTTATTCTCCATAGTGGGTGGAGCTAGCCTCCAAGAATGGGAATGACGCATATCTCAGCCAATAGGACTGAGTCTGGAAAACATATAAAAGGTGCCTTCCCAAGATACACCCCCTCTTTCGACTCAGTCGTGCCAAGGATTTGGTCTCCCCAATCTTTGGTTTAGAGCGTTATTACAACTGTCAAAAAGTCCGGCAAGGCCAGGAATAAGTCCAGCCGCGACCAGAGCGGCTCGGGCGAGCGGTCCAGGACACCCTCAAGCAGGGAGAGGTCCAAGGACCGGTCTGGCAAAGACACCTCTAAGGCATTGAAGCCCTCCTCTCAGAAGGGAGGGGCGGCCAGTGCACAGCCCACACACAGGGAACGCTCGCCCCTGAGGCAGCGTTCATCGGAATGGGCAGCTGATGTCCCTAGGGTGGCCCAAGGGGAGGAGTCCAGACAAGCCAGAACCCCTGAGGGCTCCAGACCACCCGACGCTGGTTCAAAGAGACCATCCAGCGCGGGGTTGACCAGGAGCGAACGCATGCCCCCTCCCCCTCCAACGAAGGCAGCAGGGGCTTCCTCAGAGGGCAGGTCAAGACAATCTTCGGGGGCGTTCTTCTTGGACAACCCCAACCTGTGTTTGGGTGAGGGAGATATATGGGAGGACCCCAGGCCTCAGGGCGGGACTCCGCCCACCAACGTGTCAGCAGCTTCTGACCTGTTTCACAGCCCTGAGGTGCAGGCCTTGATTCAGAGGGCCATCCAGCAGGGGATAGCGACTGGGCTCAAGCAGGCCTCCGCTCCGTCCACTCCCACTTCGGCTCCTCGCATACCCTCTCAGTCTATTCAGGAGGTGTCCACGGTGCCCGCTCCCACTGCACAACTGGACGATTTCAATGCTCAGGCCTCTCCGGAATCTCTTCAAGACCCTGAGGCACCTGAAGAGGTCCTTGAGCTGTCCGCAGATGAGGATATGGCTCCGGAGGCACCGGTTACCACAGGGCTTTTCAACCCGAATCTTTTTAAGTCCTTGCTGCATAAGGCCAAGGCTACAGCCAAGGTCACGTCAAAGGACCCGAAACCACAGGAGGAGGAGCTCGGTGATCCATTATTTGAGGAGTCCACTTCTCAGGCCGAGATCATCCCCGCCCCGAAGCTGTTTATAGATTCGGTCTTAAAGCAGTGGCAGGCACCATCCGTGGGGGCCCTTCCCTCCTCCCTAGATAAGCGGTTTTTTAATGTGGCCCAGGGGCTTGCTCAGCATCTCCCATTGCCGCCGATAGATGCCCCGATCAAAGCGCTTTACACAACCGCACAGATGCCGGGCGACTCAGAGGAGTTGCTACGCCCAGAAGACAGGCGCACAGAACAGGCATTACAGCGCACGCACCAGTCGGCGGCTTGGGCAATAAAGGCCTCGTCCACGGCTTCGTTCTTTTGCCGCACTTCCATCCGCTGGCTGTGTGCTTTGCAGGACCGTACTCCAGCATCCGATACGCGCACGCGGCAAGATATTAACAAGCTGATAGCGGCATCTCAGTTCACCTCAGATGCTACACTCCAGGCGACCCGTTTCGCGGCCAGAGCAATGGGGTCGACCGTCGTGGCGTGTCGCATGCACTGGCTGCGGAGCTGGCCGGCGGATTGTCGCCATAAATGGCGCCTGGCGGTGGCTCCAGTGAAGGGTCAGTCTCTTTTCGGGGATGCCTTGGACCCTTACCTCATAGAGTCCAAGGACAAACAGAAGGTCCTACCCAACTGTACTAGGAAGGCCCAAAATAAGCCTGTGACCCCGGCTCCGGCTCCGGCCCCTAGACGACCTTACAGGGCTCCCTCTTACTCCCAGAGTAAACGCCAGTCTTGGAGTAGACAATCACAAGGGCAGGACCGTGGTAGGGGTGACCAAGGCAATAAGCGCCCTTTTCGGGCGGCAGGCAGGCGCCCCTTCCGCCGCTACAAATAGTGGAACCCTGCTCTCCCATTGGGGGCTGCCTGCGCCTCTTCGCAGGCAGGTGGGAGGCAATTACATCTGATACATGGGTCCGTGAGACCGTTACCTTGGGTCTCGCCTTGGACTTTACCTCCACCCCCCCGAGTTTCTTTCTGAGGTGCCCCCGATCCTCGGATCCGGAGAAGAGGGCCCTCATGGTATCCGCCATCACTCACCTCCTCGAGATCGAGGCCATACAGAGGGTTCCGGCGGACCAGCGAGGCCAAGGATTCTATTCCAATTTGTTCCTCGTCAAGAAAGCCTCGGGCGGATGGAGAGCGGTCCTTAATTTGAAACGTCTTAATAAATATTTGGTGTATAACAAATTTAAGATGCATACATTGCAGTCTATTTTGGCGAGTGTGCGGGAGGGCGATCTTATGTCATCCATTGATCTTACTGAGGCATACTTGCATGTACCCATCCGACCAGCACATCAGCAATTCCTTCGCTTCTGCTACGAGGAAGAGCATTACCAATATGCCGCTCTGCCCTTCGGGCTCTCCTCGGCACCTAGAGTTTTCACCAAGATATTGGCTGTGCTGGCCGCTCACCTCAGGGAGGTTCCCGTCAGGGTCCAATGCTATCTGGACGACATTTTGGTACAGTCGTCCTCTTCCACACAGGCCAAAATTGACACACAGATCACGATGGATACTCTCAGTCATCATGGGTTCTCGGTTAACCTGGAAAAAAGTCACCTATGCCCGACTACGCAGCTTACTCATTTAGGGGCTGTCATTGACTCTCTGGAGTGCAGAGTGTACTTGTCGCAGGAACGTCAAGATGATCTGACACAAATGTCCAAACGGGTGCTGGGACAGGGGCAGGTGCCGCTACACCTTCTCTCGTCCCTGTTGGGCAAAATGATTTCCGCCATTCATGTTACACCCTGGGCACAACTGCACTCCAGAGACCTTCAGTGGTTTCTCTTACCTTTTCAGAGGGCACACAAGAGCACGTCGTCGTCCAAGGTACGACTTCCGATGTCGGTTCGGCGCTCGCTCCAGTGGTGGCGACCCCCTGCGTTGACCCGGGGCTCCCTCTTCACAGACCCCCAATGGGTAACTGTAACCACAGACGCCAGCCTCAGCGGCTGGGGGGCCCACACCAGGTCGGGAGTGGCCCAGGGAAGTTGGTCGCGGGAGGAGGCGGCGCTCAGTATCAACCTGTTAGAGCTCAAGGCTTCCTTTCTCGCGCTTCGACGGTTCCAGGACACGGTCTCGGGTCAGCATGTCCTCCTGCTGACAGACAATATCACTGCGAAGGCCCACATAAACCGGCAGGGGGGCACGGTGTCCAAAAATCTCATGACGGAGGCCAAGGCATTGGGGTTGTGGGCCGAGACTCATCTCCTATCCCTCAGGGCGGAATACATCTCAGGGGTGACCAACAGAACAGCAAATTGGCTCAGCAGACACGAGGTGGACCCGGCGGAATGGTGTCTCGACGCGGCGATCTTCCAGGAGCTTTCTCTGCGGTTCGGGCAACCACGGGTCGATCTGTTTGCCACCCCTCAGAATGCGAGGCTGCCCCGTTACTTCTGCAGATACCCAACAGCCGGGGCGGAGGGGGTGGATGCATTACGGTGTCCGTGGCCGAAGGGTCTTCTTTACGCTTTTCCTCCACTCCCATTACTTCCGAGAGTGATTCGCAAGGTTCTTACTGAGAGAGCGGAGATCCTCCTCCTAGCCCCTCATTTGCCGAGGAGGGCTTGGTTTGCGGACCTCAAGGCCCTCTCCGTCTGTTCCCACTGGCGGATCCCACCAACCGAGTCGTTGCTCTCCCAGGGGTCAGTGCGGCATCCAGATCCGCACTGGTATCAACTGACCGCCTGGCGCTTGAGCGGCGCACTCTGACCCTGCGCGGAGTGCCTAACGACATCGCAACAACACTCCTGTCATCACGTCGTCCTTCTACGGTCCGAATATATAATTCCACGTGGAGGGTGTTCTGTGAGTGGTGTTCCACGCGATCCATTTGCCCTCTAGACCTCTCCGCTATCCATATTCTTCAATTCCTGAAGGCTGGCCTAGACAGGGGACTGGCGCCTAACACTTTAAGGCGTCAGGTCGCGGCACTCTCCACGGTGTTGTCCTACCAGTCCTCCGAGCCCCTCTCCAACCACCAGTTGGTGCGGTGTTTTTTGAAGGCGGCGGCGAATATTTCTCCTCCGGTTGTGCACAGGTACCCCACCTGGGACCTTCCCAAGGTCCTTCTTGGGCTTACCTGTGCTCCGTATGAGCCCCTGGCATCGGTGTCCCTCATGCACTTAACTCATCAGGTTGTCTTCCTAGTCGCCATCACGTCGGCCCGTCGCATATCTGAGTTGGCGGCTCTCTCAGTTCGAAACGACCTCTGTGTTTTCCATCCTGACAGGGTCGTGCTGCGACTGTACCCGACGTTTTGTCCAAAGGTTAATTCACATTTTCATCGGGCTCAGGAACTAGTCTTGCCATCCTTTTACCCTTGCCCGTCGTCTGATGACCAACGACGGTGGCAGACGGTAGACGTTAGACGGGCGATCGAGGTCTACGTACAACGAACTGCGCCTTTTCGGCGATCAGAATCGCTGTTTCTTGGGTTTCATCACACCTCGATGGGGCGGAAGGCATCATCTGCAATGATTGGGCGTTGGATCCGCGCGGTGATCGCCGACGCATACGATCTGCAGGATTTACCACGACCCGGTCGCTTAACGGCTCATTATACGTGGAGTGCGGCTACTACTGCTGCCTGGACTTCGCGAGCCTCCATTGAGGAGGTCTGCAGGGCGGCGACCTGGTCTTCGCCATTGCCATTCATTCAGCATTACAAGGTCGACGCCTTTGCTTCTGCGGAGGCAGACTTTGGCCGACGCGTTTTACACTCGGCGTTGGCACCGGGGGTGCTGGACCTGGGTTTTAGGGGCCCTCCCTAGGGACGTTAGGCTTTGGCATGTCCCATTCTTGGAGGCTAGCTCCACCCACTATGGAGAAAGGGCGTTGTCTTCTCCTGAACGCCCCTTCTCGTAGGGTGGAGCTAGCCTCCAAGTCCCCCCCCCCAATTGCATGTATGTTTCAATTTGATTCGATTGGGGAGTACCTGTAGTCTGGCTTATTTTTCGTCTCAAGAGGGGGTGTATCTTGGGAAGGCACCTTTTATATGTTTTCCAGACTCAGTCCTATTGGCTGCGATATGCGTCATTCCCATTCTTGGAGGCTAGCTCCACCCTACGAGAAGGGGCGTTCAGGAGAAGACAACGCCCTTTTTTCTTTTTGGTAAAACATCAAATCCATTCAGAAGATTTTCAAGTGAGTGCCTAGCAGAGAATGGAGGATGCTAAAAATTGCCTTCTTTTTCTTCTTCTCACCTCCCCCATCACTCTTCCTTACTCCGCTTTCAAGAAACTGTGCCTGATGCCTGCCCATAAGGATTATTAAGAATATAGCTCTTTACAACCATAATATATGAAACATAGGTTATACATATTGGAAATAACATTTAGGTGCAAAATTTCTGGTACATATCTTTTCACTTCACTTCTACGTGTAACAGACGGGCGGTGACATGGTAACTACATTGCTACCCCCTTAATTGCAACTATTTTAGAATACCTGGTTTCTCTTTAGGTCATATAAATCTTTCGCCTTTTACTCTAGAATGTTCTATGTAGTGACCACAACTTTCTTATCCCAATCTCATTTCATTAACATATGAATTTGACCTCCAATCTAATTACTCTCTAAATTGAAGTAAATTACCGGTAGTCCCAAGGCCGTTCAGCCAAAGTAATTCAGACAAATATAAGGACTAAGCTTTTAAGTTGTGTCCTGATTCCTTTCGTTATCTTTGAATAAAGATTCCTTTCTCAACTGAAACTTTGGATTCCAGTGCTGACACAAATGCAAGAAGTTACAGAAGAATGAACTAAGAAAGGGAGTTTCTTAGTGCCTGTGTGTGTTTGTGTGTGTGTGTGTGTGTGTGTGTGTGTGTGTGTGTGAGAGAGAGAGAGAGAGAGAGAGAGAGAGACAGAGAGACAGAGAGACAGAGAGACAGAGAGACAGAGAGAGAGAGATGGAAAATAAGTATTAAATTAAGTATTTTAATAACTGTATACTCATTCTTTCACAATATTCAAGCAAATGTATACCATATACAACCAAAATACAGCTACTCATTAGGAAAAAAAGAACTTCCACAATTATCATTTAATTTCAATTGCAAGTAGAATAGGAAGCCTGGAATTCCAATTTTATTTGAGTTTATTTTGAGACCTATTATTTGATGCCAAGGAAATCCTGATATTGGAATCATTATTGGTATAGAAATCAGTTTTGACGCCTGTACTTAATGTCTCAACATATCTATAGAAATATTGTGTGTTTGTGTGTATGTCTGTCTGTATGTATGTATGTCTGGTGAAAGCTTATATTATGATATAATTGCAGTTTAAAAATAGTACATAAATCTATTTTCTGAGTAAGTCAGCCTTTCATAATAATATTATTTTGGATCAAGTGGGTCCTGATGAAGCTGATTTTAAACCTATTTCAAATTAAGAATCAAATTTAATTTATCTCAATATGCTGCTGGGTAGTTATGTCAACTTAAATATGTGTTCTTTGGACTATAGGAACTTAAAGGAAAATGAAATTGATTTAATTATTTACACACCTTAGAAACTGGTTATTATAACCCTGGAGCAATAATTATGTGCTAAAAATGCATATATCCGTTTTAACTGTGTCCCTAGCATTTCAAATACTTGAAGAATTGGAGACTTTTTAGGCATGGGGCTTGATTAAAAGAATCTTATTTGCCCTATAGATTGTAATTTGTTTTTCCAGCTATTGTTCACCCAGCTCAGCCTGAAATTATATAAGACCATCTAAGTTAAGACATTGTTAGACTTTTAACTACATTAGTCTATGGAGATTCTCATTATTATTATTATTTTGTCAGGCCAAAGCCATTTTACTTGGAGTCTTTGGCCTGCCACACTTTATGCTATTTTAAAATATATTCTTTGCTATGGGAATTAGAGAGGAGCCATTGCATGAGGGATGTCTGCATGTAGCCGTAACAAATTCCTTCTAGGTTGGCAAGGTCATCCTTTGTCTTTGCACTCCTGCACCTGCACGGAAGGAGATGGGAGTTGCTGCCAAATTGGCAGATGAAGATTGGTCAACGTGATGGACTTGGGGGTGTGGGGACAAGGGCTTGAACTTTCAACTGGGTGGAGAAACCCCTGGGACTTCAGATTCGGGTTTCTCCCAGATGTGCCAACATGGCTCTGCTAATAAATTGGAACTTTGAGGAATACTTTGCCTCGGACTCTGATTTAATTTTTGATGCTATTTGGAACCCAGACTTATTTATTTTGTCAAGTATATATAAGATTACAGTAAAAGTATAAACCTGGATACATGAGACGATTTTGAGTATATGGGAACATTAGGACAGGGACGGTAGGCACGTTGGTGCGCTTATGCACGCCCTTTACAGACCTCTTAGGAATGGGGTGAGGTCAATAGTAGAAAGTCTTCGGTTAAAGTTTTGGGAATTTGGGGAAGAAACCACAGAGTCTGGTAGTGTATTCCAGGCATTGACCACTCTGTTGCTGAAGTCATATTTTCTGCAGTCGCATTTGGAGCAGTTTACCTTAAGTTTGTATCTATTGTGTGCTCATGTATTGTTGCAGTTGAAACTGAATAGTCATTGATGGGTAGGACATTGTAGCAGATAATTTTATGTGCTACACTTAGGTCAGACCTAAGGCGGCATAGTTCTAAATTGTCTAAGCCCAAAATTTCAAGTCTGGTGGCATAAGGTATTCTGTTGCAAACAGAGGAATGGAGGACTCTTCTCATGAAATATCTCTGGACATTTTCAATTGTATTAATGTCCGATATGTAGTGTGGCAGGGGCGGGTTGCTCACTTACAGATACCGGTGCACTGCACACGCATCTCCTCGCATAATTTTGCTTCTGTGCATGCGCGGAAGCAAAATCTTACCAAAATTTCATGTGGGGATGTGCACACACGGTTTCGGAGAGATTTTGCTTCCACGCATGCGCAGAAGCAAAATCTTGCCGAAATCTCATGCGCGTCCCCTTGTGAGATTTCAGCGAGATTTTGCTTCCGCGCATGCGCAGAAGCAAAAAAGCCCAAAAATTCTTTTAAAAAGATGGTGATGTGCGCTACAGACCGGCAAAGATGGCACCAGAGCAGTCACATGCAAATTGCGCAATCAGCCGCTCTCTATCGGTGCTATGCACCAGATCACACCGGTAGGAACCCACCACTGTAGTGCGGGTTCCAGACAGATGAACTGTATTCAAGAATTGTTCTAGCAAATGTTTTTTATGCTCTAGTTAAAAGTACAATATTACCAGAGAAGAAGCTGCACAAGATTAGGTTAACAACTCTTAATGCTTTTTTGGCAATGTTGTTACACTGGACTCTGGCACTTAGATCATTAGAGATGAGTACTCCAAGGTCCTTAACAGAGTGAGGGTCGTCTACAAGGTCGTGTCCATCCAGTTTGTATTTTGTGTTCTGATTTTTTTTTGCCAATGTGTAAGACAGAGCATTTGTTGGTTGAGATTTGAAGTTGCCACTTGTTTGACCATTCTGACACATAGTCAAGATAGTGTTGTCGATAGTGTTGAATAGTTTTACATCATCAGTGAAGAGAATGCAGTTGCTTATAATATGATCACAAAAGTCATTTATGTAAAGTATAAAAAGTGTTGGCTCTAAAACTCTGCCTTGGGGGACACTGCTGTTAACAGGTACAGGATTTGATATAGCTTTTGATATTTTGACCACTTGTTGCCTGTTTGACAGGAACGCAGTTATTCATTTATGCAGGGGACCAGAAATGCCATACTATTGCAGATTTAGAAGTAGTTTGTCGTGCACCACTGAATCAAAGGCTTTACAGAAGTCTATGTAAATTGCGTCTATTGTTTTGCCTTGATCGAGTTGTATAGTCCATATGTTTTTGCAGTGTAGGAGTTGCAGATTACAGGATAATTTTTTCTGAAACCAAATTGTTTGTTAGAGAGTGGGTTGTTTGTTTCTAAGTGGAGGTAATAGATTGGTTAATGATTGATTCCATAACTTTGCAGGTGATGCAACATAAAGAGATTGGTCTATAATTTTTGACCAAGCTAGGGTCTCCTTTTTTGAAGATAGGGATGACCGTGGCTAGTGACCATAGGTTGGGCAGGGAGCCGGTCTTGAAAGGTATTTCAAAGATTATGCTTAGAGGTTCTGCTAAGGCAGAGGAAAGCTTTTTTAAGAAGTAAGCACATAGTCTATCAGGTCCAATAGCTAGAGATGGTTTTAGGCTGCGTAGTGCTTTTTCAACGTTATCTTCAGTAAAATCGATTTGTGTTAGATCGTTGTAATTATTTGTGGTATGACTAGGAAATATTTGGCATGAGCCATTGCTGTTTACAAAGACTGAGCCGAAGAATGTGCTAAAAAGGTTGGCTTTAGTGGTTTCATCATTACAGTCATTACCACTAGGTCCTTTTAGGGGTGGGATGGATTTTGAGTCTTTAAGTTGGTTGTTTACAAAATTATAGAAGGCGCGAGTGGAATTGGCGCGTGGAAGGTTTTCCTCTTGTTTGATGTGATAATTGGTGCATTCAGTCCTTATCTGGTGGCATAAGTTTTTGTAGCAGTTTTTAAAGTTAGCTACGTAGCCAGTTTTGTTTTTTTGCCAAAGAGATTTTTTTGGGGATTAGAGCTTTCTTATTGTTATGGGTAATTTTTTTTTCTTGGTTATGGGGGTTATTAGTGGTACGTATAGTTTAATGATTCTTTTGACTACAAGCAGGAAAATGTTATAATGGTCTTCTGCAGTATTACAGTCAGTGAATAGAATTTGCCAATCAAGAGAGGAGAGGTCAGTGTCTATGAGATCATAGATGGCTTTTTAAAAGTTACATTTGGGTATTCCATCATTATGCTGATTTTTGTAAGGGTGTATATTGAGACAAAAGTTCATCATGCTATGGTCACTGTTGGAAAAGGGCTCTTTTATTTGTAGTCCATAAATTGTGTTTGAACTGTTGCAAAAAATGAGATCAAGGCACTTGTTGAGTCTAGTGTTGTTAGTTACTAGTTGATCCATTCTTCCAGGTCATGGATGATTAATATTCTTTGCTATAACTCAAAATAGACAGAATTTACTACTTCTCTTTACTTTGGTTACTGTCAAAGTTTTCAAAATAGTTCATTGGTGGTTTTTAGAGTTATCAAAGAATACTAGAAGGAGCATTCTACACTAGTTTTTTGGCAATGTATTGCTGATATGTATCGTTTGTCAGCATATTATTTTTCTGTTGTTTTTTCAATAAAAGACCAAGAAGAGAACTTTTAAGCCCTGTAGTCAAATGTTGAGAAGACATACATACATACATACATACATACATACATACATACATACATACATACATAATGAGTAGAAGATCTGGGGATTAGCCCAGGAATGGGATTTTAGTTGCCATTGCCTGTTTCCATGTAGATTGAAAATCATTACCTATTGTTAATGGGGCAAAAGGAAAAAGGGGGGGATCAATAGCTGAGTATGGTCACCCATATCTAGTCTTCACTTTCATGAAGCATTCATATATATTTTTTCAGGGTTTTTGTATACTAATCAACATTATTGTATTATCAGTTTTGTTGTAATGCATTGTTGATACCGTTATAAACAGTAAAACTAAAGATACATTCCACAAGAATTTAATTCCTGGTAACTACACAGAAATGTCCTTGTAATTAGATTTAGGAATTGTTAGATCATGATTCTTCCAATAGGATGGATGGATGGATGGATGGATGGATGGATGGATGGATGGATGGATGGATGGATGGATGGATGGACGGATGGACGGACCGACAGACAGATATAAGACAAACACAAACAGGGTGTCTTGGGGAAGGTTCAAAATGTCAAGATGGTGAACACAATTGAATGATTAATACAACCTACAGATATAAAAAATATTTGGATGCATCTACCATCTTGACTTTTTTAAGCCTTTTCTCTGACCCTAGATTTCCTTTCCCACTGTCTCATGAAAAAGGAATTTTCTCTACTCTTTTTCCATACTGAAATATGCACTGTGTTTACCTAATGAACTGGTCTGATGTGTGCCTTTTGGTTCTCACCTTGTCAGTTTCAGCTTTCACACAATAATACAGACATTATTTACCTTCTTTTGGAATTATTTTCTCCCCAGTTTCCCAATCAAACCCACAACTATGAAATTACTTAGTGGTCTTGTTAAGTGCTTACCAGGCCTAAGTTTTAGATTTTTTTTAGATCAAACAAAATCAGATGTTTAATCCAAAATCATCTCAATTCATTTCAAATTTTGATTTGTTTGCTCATTATTTTAGAAATTCAGATATTAGTGCACTTCTCAAAACATCAGAACAAAATCCTTGTAAATGCAAATTCAGAAGAACTGAAGAAGAACTGAAGATGCCAGTCATAAAATTTCCAATTTCATGTTGTCCACCCAGAAAGTTTGAGAAAACATGTTAGACTGAGAGTATGATGGTTCTCTGAGATCAGCAAGCATGGTGGAGAGTGGCAATTTTAATAAATGTCTGAATTGCAGATGATGGTTATTTTAGCTTTGACTCAAGCTAATGTAAAATGTAGCCTGCATTCTCTAGCAGTAAGTAAAGATTTTTTTTTTAAAAAATAGCTAAATTATGTTTTAAAAATAAGTGGTTTAGTTTACTAAGAAACATGTTAATTATAACAACCTTTGGAAAGCTAAATGATATTTACATTTGAACAAGTCAAGGACTTTTAGGTACTTAGAAGTCAATTTTTAATAATATGCAGAATTGAAGCATTGTGTAAAAGACATATTCAATCCTATAAAACCTCTAATGCTATAATATAATTTGCTACCTGCAGAGGCAACAATTTTGTTCCTGCAGTAATAAAATTATTTAAAGCTAATGTTAGACTTCTCTTGACAACTTTGCAATTGGCAGCAGACAGAAGCAGGCATTCAAAGATGTAACACTCTGATAAGCACATTTATTGTTAAAGAAAATAAAACCATTATGAAACTATTCCAATGACTGCTATATGTCAAGTGCAAACCCTATTTATAATTAATCTAATGTTTAAAGTTTTGCATCTATTTCTCCCACACAAATAGATGAATTGGAGTGTCTGCCTCTCTGTAAGTCAACTAACCAAGCCACAACACTGCAGCCGCTATTTGCAGAGTTGTTCAGTGATGTAAAATGTACTGTATGTTCAAGCTTAGAATCTTAAAGATCAAGCCAATGATGGAATTGGGGCAGGAATAAAGATATCAGATTGCAGGATAGAAATGAGAGTGAAGGTCACATGAAACAAAAACTTCAAGCTTCTGTAAAAAAGCAAGAAGCCTCTATATTCTGCATGCCCGACATGTTCTTTGAGCCTTCTTGTCTATAGTCATGCAGCACTGGATTAAGTTTCCAAGGTGCCTGGAGTGTCCTGTCAAATTAGCTTATCCTGAAATTCATCAGATAGGTTCTCTTTAAAATGGTTGATTGACATCAGGTGATTTCACATCCTGAGCAAGTTGAAACTCAGACACAGTTGATTTCACACAACGTTTACCTTGTCACCGTTGCTAGGTGTAATGGTCAAGTGTTTTTCTGTGATTAAGTGCAGTTGTCAAGGTGGCCAGGAAATTAGTATAATCGTCTAGAAGACTGCTATATTCCAGGAAGGAGTTGCCCATTTTGCAGCTCCTGTTTTTAAGATGGCTATAAATCTTATTCAGGAACAGTCTCTGAGAAACTCCCAGTCTCAAAAAGATGCATAATTCCCAGCAATGATCATACTGAATCCTAATATCTAGAGACTTCTACCATACTTATCAAGCTAGAATCAAGGATCATATTAGCATAGTCAAAGCCTTTGGTAATTAAAGATATGATATGTCCAGTTGGTTTGGGTATTCTATCACTTGATTTTTTGATGCTATGCCACATGGTTCTGCTATTGGAGATATACCGGTATATATATCCCTGGAAACATGCTTTAGGCAGACAAAAGACTCACACTTAGCCCCACCCTTGCCAATGGGCCATTAAGGACTGGGCCCAGCTCACACATTCCTCCCACCTAGCCTGGAACAGTCTTCTACATAACAAATAGCCATATTAGGAATTGCCCAAGGCCCTTTCATTCAGCCAAGCCTGGGACAGACAAAAGCCTATAGAGTTGCCACTGCATGGCCTCCTGGGAGCCTGACCACCAATCGGAGTGCATTACATACACAGGAACAGGAAACTAAGAGGTGGGGCCCAACAGAGGTTATAAAACCAAGGGACTCAGCATCTTTTTTTCCTTTTCTCTTCACCTACATCTGGAAGCATGTGATCTACCCTTTCTGTACAGGGGATCATGCCATGTGCTCCTGTCCACCATATTAAACCTTCTTTCCAAGCAACTTCCATGAATCCAGTGTTCTTTTCCCCCACTTGGAACTGAACCCAGAAGGATATTCCTTACAACAGGTCATTAGTGCTACAAAGAGGCCAGTGGTGAAATCCACATTTTTTTACTACTGGTTCTGAGGGCGTAGCTTGGTGGGCATGGTGTGGCTTGGAGGGCATGGCTTGGTTTAGTGGGCATGGCATGGCTTGGTAGGCATGGCAGGGGAAGGATACTGCTAAATCTCCATTCCATCCCCACTCCTGGGGGAAGGATATTGCAAAATCTCCATTCCCACCCCAGAGGTGGTATTTGCCGGTTCTCCGAACTACTAAAATGTCCACTACCAGTTCTCCGAACTACTAAAATGTCAGAGGTGGTATTTGCCGGTTCTCCGAACTACTAAAATGTCCACTACCAGTTCTCTGAACTACTCAAAATTTCCGCTACCAGTTCTCCAGAACCTGTCAGAAACTGCTGGATTTCACCCCCAAAAGAGGCCAATCACAATGGCTTAATTCTAGAAGCTTGGTTTTTTTCCCCCCTACCATAAGAGTGATAGTCATAGTCATTGGAATTCCTATCAGGTTTCCTTCAACAATACTAAAACTGGAAGCTGGGACAAACAGGCATTCGAGAACATAGATAAGTACATTTTTAAAAAAAGTTAATGAAGAATTATTGTGAAAGAATTTCAGTGACCTATATCAAAAGCAAGCCCTAATTCTATGGATAGTTTGTTTAAATTCCTATATTTTTTCTCCTTTCTGCATAGTGCTGTGGGGATTAGGTATTCTCTAGAGCAGGGATGTCAAACTCCCGGCCCATGGGCCGGATGCGTCACGCATTGGCCATGCCCACACCCGGTTTAGCGAAGGGGGGGAAAGTCCCAATATGTCACGTGATGATGCCGTGACATGAGTTTGACACCCCTGCTCTGGAGAATGGAAGGGCTAGTTCCTACCTGTTCCTTGTGTTGCTAATAGACCTGTTATTTTAAACAGCTTCTGACTTAGTGAGAACTGAGTGATACCACAAAGGTGTTGAGCCTGTTATTCAATAGTGCAAAGTTCCCTGGGTTTAGATTTAAGGTTTAAGAAGCAACTCAAATCAAATTTGTTATGCTCCATGCTCCTTTTGTATATCAAATACTGTTTTCTGCACCAAATGAGAATTTACCAATTATAGTATTACATAGTTTGTTAAGAGGATTATTTGGATACCTTAGTTCCTTTTTGTCTCTTTTTGGCCCCAAGGCCATATTGGGCCCTTTGGCTGAAACTGTCCGGCCCACTTGAGGTCAGTTGGAAATTAGAAATTAATTGTAAATAAGCACACTGCAGGGGTGGGAAAAGAAACCAAGTCAGGTTCGGTTCTGCATAGTCATTATGTACTCCTTCAGCTGACTGGCAGCTGTGGAAGGGTGAGGAGAGAAAGTGCTTTTCTGCACCTGTGCACCTCTCATCCCTTGCTTGGCGCAGCCCAAGAAGGCAATGGTGGCAGTCATCATGTGATGGGACCTGGGCTCAACTACCATTCACTGCCTTGGTCAAAGCACAGTTGGGAGCTATTGGTTCAGCCCTCCACAAGAGTCCATTTCCCATGTGGCCCTTTAGTAAAATTAATTGCCCACCCCTGGAGAGAGAAGAGAGGAGGGAGGAGAGAGGGAGAGAGGGAGGGAGGGAGGGAGAGAGGGAGGGAGGGAGGGAGGGAGAGAGAGAGAGAGAGAGAGAGAGAGAGAGAGAGAGAGAGAGAGAGAGAGAGAGAGAGAGAGAGAGAGAGAGAGAGAGAGAGAGATGATAAAGCAGTACATACTTGAATCTGACCTACAGAAAGGCAGCATCTTATCTCATTTCTGTGTAATGGTGGCTTTTGCAGGAGACCCTGTATTCTAACCAGCTACCTTATTAATATTTTGTCAGTCCTTCATAGAAGAGTGGCTATTATTTTACAAGAGAGGTATGATACTATCCTTCTGTAATATTGCTTGCACTTCTACTTGGAAGGTGTGACTGAGTCATTTCATATTGTACTGCTTTGGCCAAAGTACCAAGTGTGATGTTCTAATTTAATAATACCCTTGTTAGTTAATTTATTGACCTGACTAGATGAGGAAAATATGCTTGCTCTTAACTGCCATATAAAGGGCTTTTCAGGCTAATTGTGAAACTGCTAAATTTGGAAAATATATCCAATGTTTGGATATTTATTACGCCATATTTTACTCATTTTTGATTAATTTTGTTTTTTGTTTTATCTTTTATTTGCTCTCTATTGTTCATTGCTGTCTATTGGGCCATTAGGTCTTTGACTAATAACAGCCTAGGTCTGAATAGTCAAGACTCTTTAATTTAAAAATAAAACCACTGTGGATAACATGCAGGTTCATATGATCTATTAAGCCAAGAGTGACATTACTATTTTGAATTTATTTATCCATTTGTGTTATACCAGATGGCAAATCACCAATGGCTTGCTACTCTGTCTCCATTTTAACTGTTATCAATTACATCTTTTTGCCATAACTGATATTTCCTACATTGTTGTGTTTTACCTTTTATGTTTAAAAAAAAACTGGGAACAGAATGAAAGAATACTGAGCTTCCTATGGTTCCCCTTTGCTCTCCCCCCCACAAGGAGCAATGGAAATGCAGTAGATGTAACATCTGCATCTCTAACCAAAGGCCTGTTTCTATTACCAGGGGCCAAAAGAGGGTGTTCATCATAGATTTCAACATCTGATCATCATCATAGAGCCAAATATATCAATCAAATGACTGATTTAGATTATTCAATTTACTAAATATAAATAAAGGAGAATATTTGTAGCCAGGGTTGAAATTAGGGGTCCTTGGTGCTTTCTGAGCTTGCTTGTTTCTTGCAGATGTTTCATTACTAGGTAACATTATCAATGCACTCCTTACACTCCTTATTAGCACTGATGAAGTTACCTACTTAGGATAATAAAATGTCTGCAAGAAAACAAGCAAGCTCACTAAATATAAAGCTTGATGCAAATCTGATATGTTTTCTTTGTACTTAACTAAGACCTGGTGATACTGATATACACACACAATACAACATACACACATGTATGTATGTGTGTGTGTGTGTGTACAGTATGTGCATGTATATACAGTATATGTGTGTATACGTACTGTACATATTACACACATGCATACACATACATTCATATGCTTTCAAATTATTATCTTTTATCAGGTTGCATCCTAGATAAAATTGAATATCTTTGGATAGTCCCAAGTAATGCTTCTTTTATTCCACAATTCATGTATTTTTACCTTGCTGTTTTGTTTAGAATCCATTGTACTCTTCTTATTCATGTAGTACTTCTCATTCCTGGGTCAGTCTGAATTAATTTTTCATTGCACGAGGAATATAAAGATCACGTAATTGAATCTCCTTAGGGTGTTGTGGTTCAGAATAAATGGAAGGCAAGGTGATATGTCAGAACAAATGGCGCAATATATTGATTTTCACAGGGAACTCGGAAGCTGAAATCAGTGGCACTTTATTTCAAAGAATTAGAGAAATGGACTCTTTGATAGACAAGGATCCCAATTCATCTATTATTTCATTGTTGAAAAAGCTACAAAGGATAGACTCAGTGGAGATTTTATACTGTTATTAACTTATTTTAAAAATAATTTTATTAAAGTTCACAAATGCAAAGAAAAAAACTAATTTACAAATACAAAGATAAAAATCTAATACAAATTAGAAGAATATAAAAAGCAAGAAAAAGAAAAAAGTGGAAAAAAAGAAAAAAGACAGAAAAGTGAGAGAAGATAAAAGATGACTGCTACTCCATCTAGACAAGTATAAACAATTGGTTAATTTAACATCTTCTCTAGTACTTCCATTTAAAAAACAAAACTCCTGTTCTTATATCTCATTCCTTATCAGTAGTCAAATTATTAAAAAAAATATTGAATCCTGATCAATAAAGTCTAATCACACCATCCTGGTTCAAAATACATCCTATATAACACCTACCCGAAAGCATAGCATGCAGTATATACTGTATTTTAATATATTTATTAAATAGTTTCACTTTATAAATCTTTTCATTTTTAAAAAGCTTAATTTTTAGTGTCATCAAATAGTGTCTCACAAATTGATTTATCTGTGTCTTTTTGCCTCCTTCCTGGGAAAACGTGAGCAGATCCTGTTTGTCTCGTCTCAGAGTTTCTTTGGTTCCATACGTTGCTTTTGTACATGCAAAGAAAGAAGGCTTTCCAAGTCACACTTCTGATTTATTATTTGTATGTCCCCTCTAATCATTAAAATATTAACCGGTTCCATTCATAAATCCATTTTGACATCATTTTCCATATCACTCTTACACTCTAGCATTTTTAAATCCGTTTTCAGATCCACACTATCATTCTATATTATTTTTATAATCAGCCTTTTTTAAAACTCCAAATCCACATTCATATCAGTCTCAGTCTTGTTTAGCCAATAAAATTTGTTGTTCTTCTGTACCCTCTACTGTAGTGCTACACAATCTTGTAAGTAACTTCTGACTAAATTGTTCCCAAACAGACTTAATTTCTTCTGTAGTCAAATAGTTTTGCTCCATTGTGCTAATGGGTTTGTTCTCCTTTAAAGGTAATTCTTTGTTCTTTCTGTTTCCCTGTAGCCAGCCTTTAAGTCCCCTCTTTTTATCTGTTTATTTTCCAGTCAGTAAAACTTGCCCACAGGAGGATTTCTTACCATTAAACTCAGAAACTTCATATACAATTTTATAAATGTTTAAACACCCCACAGGAAATATTCCTTCAAGTCCATCTAGCCCCTTTCCAAAATCAACCAAAATCAACATCAGCATGTTTGCTTTTTTCCAAAAATTAAACCTTCTCTTGTTAATTCTTAAACTTACTCAGAGCTTCTTTCTTCCAGGATGTAAGGAAAATCTCCTGGTGTGATACAGCTTGTCTTTCAGAAGGTTCTTAACTCCAAAGAAATCAGTAATAAGCAATGTCCTAAAGTAACTAAGCAAGTAGGCAAATGCAGTATCTCTTAAAAGTTGCTGAGCATGGATTAGGCAAGAGAAACATTCCCTTGATCTCACAGACCTCTCAAACTTTTTGGGGAGTGCTGTTTGGTGATCTCTTCATAGGAAGAATCTGTATGGAACCAAACATGGGCGATTCCTTCATTGACTCCTATTTCCACCACATTCATCAGCTCTGCTTAGAGTTGAGTTGTGCTCAGTTTGCCATGAAAGTCAAAAAATCTGTTATTAATGTGTTATTAATGTGTGAATGTATCATTGTCTTGTACTATTACTTTCACAATGCTGAGACATTTGTTTCCCAAGGCAAATGTTCTTAAAATAAAATTCATATGACAATCAACCATTTTTAGATAAATCTTGCAGAGTGAAAACAAACTATCTCAGGATAAATTGACCTGTCTATCTTTATTAAGGCTAGATCAGCCCACAAGTTATAATGCTATGAGGCATGTTTTTGAAAGATTCTTGGCACAATGGCTGATTAATTTTTTAAAAGGCCCTATGCAAAATTAATTGCCAGATTATGCTGGAGCTGAGTATCCCCCATTTCTACAATCATGGGATATTTCCTAATGCTACAAAAATAGACCATTTTAAACTGCTCATATTCTACATTCTAATGTCTTTGAACATCATGGAATTATGGACTATTAATACAAATTGAGGTTTCAAGACAGATACTTGGATTTTGTGAAGTGTGTATCAAAGTTGATAGTAAAATATCAATAACGTAGTTCCTATTCTGATTCTTATGTCAAGTAGCATCAGAATTTTCTATTTTAGAAGAGAAAATGATTTCTAAAGTTTGCTACAGCTGAACAGCATGCTGTACATATGACAGTCTAATACAAGTTTTCTGTACTAAGCTTGCTAGTCTTAAATCCTAACCCTATGCATTTGTTTCCAGTGGATGGAAAAATCCCTGAAAATAAATTCTAAATTTTCTTTTTCCCATGTTATCCCAGATAAATACACATGCTAACTACTTACAATCCAATTCATCAGTGGCTAATGGGTGGACCATATGTACCAGTAACATTGGGTAACTTAATCCCTCTCTATTAGGCAGGAACTTAACTTACAACAGAAACCAAAATAATTCACCTTTAAAGCCCTACATGGCTTAGGACCCGGTTACCTCCGAGACTGCCTCCTACCACACAGCTCCCTTCGACCAGTGAGATCCCACAGAGTTGGTCTCCTCCAGGCCCTGTCAGCCAGACAATGTCAGCTGGCGGGTCCATGGGGGAGAGCCTTCTCTGTGGCAGCTCCGGCCCTCTAGAACCAGCTACCCCCGGAGATGCGGACCACCTCCACCCTACTGGTCTTCCGTAAGGCAGTGAAGACCTGGCTCTTCCGTCAGGCATGGGACCGTTGAGCTTGAGAATATCAGGGATAAGTTCCGGCCCAATAAAAGTAGCATGTATGTGTTTTTTTTAATGGGTTTTTAATTGTTTTTAACTGTTTTTTAGATTTTGTATTTGATATGTTGTTAGCCGCCCAGAGTCCCTTTGGGAGTTGGGCGGCATACAAATCTATTAAATAGATAGATGGATGGATGGATGGATAGATAGATAGATAGATAGATAGATAGATAGATAGATAGATAGATAGATAGATAGATAGATAGATAGATAGATAGATAGATAGATAGATAGATAGATAAATAGATAAATAGATAAATAGATAAATAGATAAATAGATAAATAGATAAATAGATAAATAGATAAATAGATAAATAGATAAATAGATAAATAGATAATGCTCTCATACAGATGCTGTCAGGATCAATAGCCTGGTGTATTATGGGTTGAGGTCCACTGCATCTGAAGGTTGGTCAGATGAATGAAACACAGAGGCATTGTGTATATATGGGGCAAATTACCCCCTTTAGGCATAGAGAGTGCCCCAATGAAGGTGTGACAACCCCTAACTGCGCACAAGGGAGCACAGTAGAGGAGCAGCAGAATGAGAGAGACAGGAGGGGTGATATTGCCTGGTTCTCTAACAACAACTCTCTCAATAGACACATTGACATACCACCGGCATACCAGGCATTAAGACACCAGGAAGGACTCAAGGGGGGTAGATCACTATGCCTGAATGGAGATATGGGGCAAATTACCCCCTTTAGGCATAGAGATTGCCCCAATGAAGGTGTGACAACCCCTAACTGCGCACAAGGGAGCACAGTAGAGGAGCAGCAGAATGAGAGAGACAGGAGGGGTGAAGAAGAACAACGCAGACCCATCACAAGATCATGGGCAAAACAGATGAATTTAGAGCAGGCAACCTGTGTGCCTAAAAGGGAGAGGAATAACAATGAGGGGGAGGAAGCCAGGAGAAACACCTTCAAAGCAATGCCTGATAGCCCTGCTTTACCCCCTAGGGAGAGAAAGAGGCAATACACCATGGGGAAATCTTCATCTGTCAGCATGACTAAGGCAGAAACAATTAAGTCAATTTCAGGAGAGAAAAAAGGGTGTGGACCGGTTACACGTGCAAAGTCTAAATTGACAGGCATTACATAAATTGATAAGCATTCTATAAAAGCAAGCATCTCTTCCATGGGGATTTTACACTCTGACGAAGTCAACAGGGGTTGACGAAAGCTTAGCAATTTTAATAGTAGTTTTAAATAAAATTTTAAATGTTCCAGAGATCGTGATGGCTATCGCTTCTTTATCTATCTATCTATCTATCTATCTATCTATCTATCTATCTATCTATCTATCTATCTATCTATCTATCTATCTATCTATCTATCTATATCTATATCTATATCTATATCTCTATCTCTATATATCTATATCTATATATCTATATCTATCTATATCTATCTATCTATATCTATATCTATATCTATATCTATATCTATATCTATATCTATATCTATCTATCTATCTATCTATCTATCTATCTATCTATCTATCTATCTATCTATCTATCTATCTATCTATCTATCTATCTATCTATCTATCTATCTATCTATCTATCTATCTATCTATCTATCTATCTATCTATATATATATATATATATATATATATATATATATATATTGGTATATATTAGTAAAAGAAAGCTGAGGAAGTCATTTTCTTAACACTTCTTGCTCAGTGGTGATATTAAGACTGTAGGGTAGTCTTCTCTTTGTGTCCTTCAGAGGAAGACAAAACTACAACTTCCTTCATTTCCAGCAAGCATACAAATTGGCTACCGTGGCTGAAATAATGAAAAGATATATCTTGAGGGCAACATATTGTGGAAAGTTTCTCTACAGCAGAATTGGCAAACTCTTTTCTGTAAAGAGGCACCCTTCCTCTGCCTCCGGCTATGGGTCTGTAGGCCAAGGGACATGCAGCCATTGGATGGTACCAGCCCACCAGCAGAGGCTTCTGATAGGGTGCCCCTTCCCTGAATGCTCTGTCCCCACCTTTCTGCCCCACCCCTCACTCTGGGAGCTTAGCTGAGCTCTAACCAGGCGATCTGCTACTCATAGGCCATACAAAAACATGTAGTGGATTGGGTTTGGCTACTTTGTGGACCTCTCTATAGTATCAAACTGCAGTGTTTAGCTTCCCATTGGTGTTTTACATTTAAAACAATCTAAAAAAGAAAAGTAGATGAACCTGGTAGATACCAAATAATATGTTGGAGCGAGGGAGTAAAGTTAATTCTGAATATCCCATTTGAGATGCTGGTCTGAAGATTGAGATCTATAGTCTGAATAAGCTCACAAAAGTCCTTGCTATTTACACATCAGAGAGTCTTTTGGTTTAACGGGGAGCTTTTCAGTTTCTTGTTTGAAGCTCAGGCATTGAGAAATGTGTCCTGAAGTATAGTGAATGCTCCTTGATGAGTGCCAAATCATATGAATGCATAAACCAGCAAATACTTCAAGAACTTTAATAGTAACTCTGGTGGGACTTTGAAGGCATTAGTGTTATTTCTTGCTGCATATATCCTACCTTTTATGTTAATAATTTCAGAGTAGCTTTCAAGAGAGGTCTTTAGTTCAAGTGCTGATCAAGTTATTGTCAAGAGATCAAAAACTTTCAAAGGAATTAGCTTTCTTGGCAAAGACCAATATATAACTATTAATGTGATGCCTTAGTATAGCTTATATATTGCATATTACTTCTCATTTTCAAAAGTCTTGCTTAATCGGAGGAGGAGGAGGAGGAGGAGGAGGAGGAGGAGGAGGAGGAGGAGGAGGAGGAGGAGGAGGAGGAGGAGGAGTTGATATTGTAGTTCCACCCTAATAATTCCCAAAATATTTTTTTTAAGTTTCCAATAGCAGGATTGTGGCAACTCACAGGAAAATGAAAATTAACGACTTAGGGAATCTTCAAATTTTGAAATTGTGTGATGAGTCAGGATGTGAGATTATGGAAAACTCAGAAGAAATAGAAGGGTGGCACCTCTCCTCACACTTATCATGGGATAAGAAGCCAACTTTGTAGCCTGATGTTTCCCAAATCTCTTATGTCATATCATATTTCAGATAAAGTCATTACAATCACTCTTTACAAGGCAGCTACTATTCATTAAAAAAGTGGGACAAAGATATTTACATGTTGATATTCTCCAAACTATAACAGAAAATTTAGATTTATATACAGATTTTTATCTCCAAAGATGCAAGTGTGAAGATGAAGTAGATGGAACTTGTCAAAAGATTTATTAACATTGATTGCTTCCAGGGGTGGGTTCCAATTTACCTCGCTGCCGGTTCGCTTCCTGCCATGCTGCGTGGCTGCGCCTCGTGGGCACACGAGCGCTTTGTGCGTGCATGGACATGCGCAGTGCAAAAAAAAACCCCAAAAATTTTTAAAGCAAAAAAAATGGCAACACATGCGCAGTGCTGGAAACTCGGCTTCTGCGCATGCGCAGAAGAAAAAAATGCAAAAAAAAAAAATCAAAAATTTTTCAAAAAAGATGGCGGCGCCCACAGACCGGCACCAACCAATCTGGTTCGGTGACATCATTGTGATGTCACCAGCAGGTCACTACCGGTTCGGGCGAACTGGGAGGAACGCACCCCTGATTGCTTCTATCATCCTGTGTCTTGTATAAAGATATACAGCATCTTATTGCTACAACTATCACAGAAGAGCTCTGTTAATTTATTATAATACGTTGATTGGATGTGGAAATAGCCATTCTTTATAAAACATAATGGTAATAAGAATAGTTACATTGTAACAAAACGTACTTTTTGTAGGCAAACAGGAAATATTGTTATTCACTAGAAGGAAATTATTTCCTTAAAAAAGATAAATTCTTCCTATCCTTAAAAAGAAATTGTCTTAATTATTTTTTGCTTGTGAAATAATGTACTGTTATAGTTCCCAGGCCAAATGGTAAACTATTATAGTTGCTGAGGAATTATGGTAATTAATGGTAATTAGTTACCCATCCATTTTCTGAACTCTGTTGTGAAGAGATCAAAAGCATATACTTTATTTGTGCTCTGGACAACACAGAGACAGTATGACACAGACGTACATTAGCATAGTGTATGTTCTTTGTCCTCTGGAATGGAGGCAGAATGATGTACAGGTAGCTCTCGACTTACAACAGTTCATTTAGTGACAATGGCACTGAAAAAAGTCGTAAAATGGGGAAAAACTCATTTAACAAAATAAATTTTGGGCTCAATTGTCGTAAGTTGAGGAACACCTGTAGTCTCATGTTGCACATCTTAATGTCATCCAATCTTGCACAAGATTTCTTGTACAACTTTATCTTTTGTTTAATCAACTATACCATATTCAAAGAGAAGAAATTTCTGAAGCAGTTATACAACAAGACTAAAACAACTGCCAGATACAATAAGAGCACAGAAATTTTAACAATTTAACCTTTTACAACATGTATTTAAAAAGAAACACTGAGCTTGGTTGTTTTCTTGCAGACATTTCATTACCCAAGTTAGGTAACATCATTAGTGCTAGTGCTAACATGATCATTAGCAGTGATGATGTTACCTAGTTTGGGTAATGAAATGGCTGCAAGAAAGCAACCAAGATCAGAGAGCACCAAGGACCCTTGGTTTCAACCCTGATGTCAAGCCTGAATTTGATTGGGGTGTGGGATTGTTTGTATCCTTGGGTATTCTGCCATGAATTCAGTTTGACACAGTTTAGAGCTGGAGGGGGATTCAGTCAAAACATCATTCCTAGCTTCAGTCAAAACATCATTCCTAGCTGATGAGTCAACCACATTTCAACGTCTGGCTGACCGGAGGAGGAGAGATGTTGCCGAGCAACCAGATCCCACTTGGTTGGACAATGTGACAGTTGTTTTGGAAACTTGAGAAACTGAGATTTATATTGGAGTGAAAAGCCCGGGAACTTTAGTACTGGCTTTTCACCAGTAGCGCCAAGATGGTGTATCTAAATAAATTTATTCTTTCTTCTTTACACATCAATTTGTGATGGGTGCATTACTTGGAGCCTGACACCTGAGCTATAAATATTCTCCTTTAAAAAGAACACACATACAGTACACTCCAATCTAGCTCAGACAGAAAAGTCTGGGTGAAGAGGCAGGAGATGCTAAAAGGACTTCATGGTTGGTGCTCTTCAAAATCCCAAAAGCATCATAAAAGAAAAGTAGTTGTTGAATGAGGCAAAATTCTATCATTTACATTTTAAGTCGATTGATATAATTCTTGCATGGAAATTATATTCTCTCCTACCCCCTTACTTCACTGGCTCCTCACTAAGCATGTGGTTACAACTCTGATCACAGGGCTTTTGTTTTATAAGAATAAAACTGGTAATTCATATTACCAGTGCTATGGTAATATGAATTCACTGCAATGGTATTGTCCACTGCCATAAAGAAAATTCCTGGAGATCCTCTTTGAGTGGCAGGAATAACTTAAGAATAGGATAGCATTTGTTATTATTGCCTAAAGATGCAATACTCCCGTATGCCATTTATTTTCATTGTTGGGATAAAAATAATATTTGGTGTAAACAATTCCCCTAGTGGCACCTTAGAGAGCAAGGCATAATTGAAGACCAGACCAAGGAACTGTGCCTTGAGCACTAGCATTTATAATGTAATCATATAAACAGTAAGAGTCAATTTTGCAAGAGCAGCATGACAGGAGCCACTGTCTTTGACAGGTTTGATTACCCCTGAATTCTCTGGAAATAATTATAATAATGTGCATGGACCCTAGTGAGAGTTCTAACTATAAAGGAAAGTGGTTTTCTATGAAATTCTCTGGTTACTTATATGCATAAAAATTCTAGCTGTGATGAGAAGTTATAGGGTCCATCACTCGGTGATAAATTCACATACTAGCACAGGAGAATAAGACAATACAGACAAATACAACAGACAGTATAAATTATGAGAAAATATAGATTTTTCCCTTTTAAAAAGGAATGTTGATTGTGAAAGGAAGTTGAATGAAACATTTAATCTTTCAGTGAGTTATTTTATGGTAGCACTTATTTATATATGTAAATCTGTTGTATTTTATCAAAATCAGGGTGGAACCAAACATTATTAAAACATGAGCTTATTACCAGTCAATCTGAGTTGCCTCAAATGTGTTGGGGCCTAACTAATTTGCACATTCCCTGTCTTTCTTGTAATCCCAACACATCCAAGGCCCCAGGCTGAGATGCTGCTGACTTTTAGGTATCCCCTGCCTCTTATCATCTAGATATATGGAAAGGATGAAATAGATGTAGGATAAGGATAAAAGAGAAAATGCCAAACATAATGATGTTAGGATACCAAGCACTAAGTAAGTAGGGAATAGGTAATTGCCCATGGATACCTACTGAATACATTTGTAATAAAAGGTTGGGTTTTATTTATTTTTAAGAACTCATTTAAAGTAAGACAAAGGAAGAGCCTAAGCCCGGTAGTTGCTTAAATCAGGCTTATTTTTCATAATTTTCTGGTATGTTTTTACCTTGAAGTATAAATAATTACCGTATTTTTCGGACTATAAGACGCACCAGAGTATAAGACGCACTTTAGTTTTTGGGGAGGGAAATAAGAAAAAGGCTGATTGGCGGGTGGATTGGCCCCCCGGAATACCCCCAATCAGCTGTTCCCAGAAGTGAATTTTAGCAACAGGCTCATTGGTTGTGAGCTCTGCGCCTTGCTTTTTTTTCTGCCTCTAAAACCTCCATTTCAGAGGCTTTTTTTCTGAAGCTTCGTTTCAGAGGCTTTTTTTCTGAAGCTCCGTTTCAGAGGCTTTTTTCAGCCTCTGAAACCTCCGTTTGAGAGGCTGGGCGGAGCTATATTTGGAGTATAAGACGCACCCAGATTTTCACCCTCTTTTTTGGGAGGGAAAGGTGCGTCTTATACTCCAAAAATACGGTATAAAAAAGAGAAAACAAAATAAAGAAACTGTTATTTTTTTAGATGACTATTATTGCTTCCTAATGCTGTACTGAAAGACCAGGTTAGAAATAGAACACATCATATAATGTGTTTGGTAAATCCCCCCTCCTCCAAAAATGTTTTTGTTGTTTCAAAAAGACCTTCAGATAAATTTTCCAAGAACAAAAGTGGGCATGCCAGAAAAATATTACAAATGCACTATAGCCGTGATGGCGAACCTATGGCACACATGCCCAAAGTGGCACACAGAGCCATGCCGCCTGGCACGTGTGGCATTGCCCGTTCCTCTTCCGGGTTTCTGGCATGCATATGCGCGTGACGATAACCTGATCTTCGTGCGTGCAGCAGTGCCAGAAACTGGAGAAGCTGGTCTTCCATTTTCTAGCGTGAGCATGCGCGCTGGCCAGCTGATTGTCATGTATGCATATGCACCAGTAACCGGAAGACTAGCTTGCTGATGCACATGCGTGTGCCGGAAACCGGAAGTTCATTTTCTGGCACGCACATGCCCCCTGGGCACCTCCTCTTCTGGGTTGCTGCCCCAACAAGTGTGCGCATGTGTGCACTCTCTCCCTTTTCGGCACTTGGTGTCAAAAAGGTTTGCCATCACTGCACTATAGAGTTCTCTATGCATGGGACAGAAGAGAAAAACAGGAGCAAAGTATCTTTTCTCCAACTTAAAACAGGCCTTTCCGACCCAAAACATCCCAAATTTATTAGAGCATGACTTCCATCATATACATCCAGCAACTACTAGTCGCTGCTGATTGGGGGCTGATATGCATTTATGCAATTTAATAGAAGGTTGAATAATTTATTGCATGATAAAACCAATTCTAAATTTTCTAAACTTTGGAATTATTATTTTTATATACGTATATTTGGAAATATTTTAAACAGGTAGAGACATTTTAATAAGCAATACTTTCCAAATCTAGAGTCCAGATTTATAAACTAGGTAAGATCATTGCATAGCCACTATCACAGACATATCTATTCTTCATTATATTAAAAATAACATTACACATAGAAAAGTACTATGAAAAGTAGAAGTGGCCACAGAACTTCAAGAGAGCATCAGGTGATCATATGAGAACTGAGGTTTTAATGGATTGTCTATTTTTATAATAACTTTGACACACACAAAATAAACACATATGTTTAAGTTACCAGAACAAATTGCTTTTTCTATGCTACTAATCTCATAAACTGTTTCACTTTGAGTAATATTCTAACCAAAGTGGATGTTCATTCAAACACTTCCAAGACAGAGCTAATATTTCATATATGGGACTACAAATAATTGTCAGACCTTTCCTACAGATTTAACTTGACATTAGGCTAAGTGTTTATGTGTTCACTTTAGTGAAATGGCTATTTATTCTCTTAATGTGGAAATATACATTGAACCGTCACATTAATAAACTACACTGATGAGAATTACTTCAGATTCTAATAAGTATGAGTAATTGCCTTTTTAACAAGACCATTTGATTATTTTCTCACATTAGCTCTACTGGTGAACTGTCCCTTTCAAAAATGATTTCTTACTTTAATCAGGGGAAACATCTAAGGGACAATAGCTGCAAAATGAAGAGAATTATAATACAGGGAACTATTTATCCTAACAAATAGTTGAATATCAAGTCATAAAAAATTGTCAGTTAATTTTTTTTATATTTCCCCCTTTTTATTGGTTATATTTGGGAGGTGATGTCATCAATGTCTTCCAAATTTGTATTAGGAATATCAGTATCAAACTGCTAAAGCTATACTGTGGCATTCATTAACATCAGGGAAACAATTTTGGGACTCCTGAGGATGGTAATAAAAACATGACACTTCGGAGCCCAATACTTCTTCATAATTCCAGAGAGAAATCCTTTATGAAATCTTAGAATCACTGAGTTGGGGAAGATCATTTAGACCATGGGTGTCCAAATTTTTGGCTTGCCTGGGCTGCATTGAGTGAAGAAAAATTCTCTTGGACCACATATAAAATATACATCATTAACATATATAAGTCACATAATAATACCGTACTAAAAGTTTGGTAATTAACATATATGTCACATAATACTGTACTAAAAGTTATGGGGCTGCATTACTAGCTATCCAGGATTGCATGTAGCTTGTGGGCTGCAGGTTGGACATGCTTGATTTTAGACTATCAAGACTAACCCAATGCTCAATGTTACAATCCATATTAACATATCTATCACAAATCTCTATCCATTTTCGCTAAATATATCTCAGCCACATAACTTCATTATGCATTGGAGGAAATTCTCCAAATTAATTTCTTTCAAAGTGTTTTGTATCAAAAGCGGGTGAGGTTGAAATGTTTGTTGCTTTTAGCCAAATCTTCTGGGATGAGCAGTATGTCAGGTAACTTACTCTTTGGATAATTTTTACTGCCAAGAAAGAACATGCCAATATGAGGCATTATACAAACAAAAATCAAATACTGAGTTTCATAAAAGTTATGTCTTCCCCCCAATGTGAAGAATCTTTACTCTTGATCTAAGAGCATTTATAAAACACAATGCAGGCAGGACTAGTTTTTCCACTTCAGTGGGTTTACCAATATTAAGCTAATGAAAACCTTATCATGAAGAACACTTGCCATTTCTCTAATTTTCAGCTGCTTGTTTTAGTTGCATTTCCCCTCAGTGCATTTAAATGACTTTTCTTGTTAATTTACAGAAAACAAAAAACTCAAAAAACTCCGAAATGTTTCAGTGCTTCATTTCAGATAGAAAGGAAATCAAAGAACAAGGGGGGAAATGTTAGTTCCCTTAGAAATAAATTAAACTCTCATCTCTCTGAGTTTAAAGATCATTACCAAAATTCTAGGCTGTCCAAAATAGGCAGTCCAGCTAGAAAGATTTCAGGAACAAAGCAGAGTGATAAGGTGGCACAACCTGGGTTCAGTGGCATTATTGCTAGTGGTCCTCCTGAATTTTAATTATGCTATAGGCAACCTTTAATTATGCTGTAGGTGACTAATTATGCTATAATGTTCAGGATTCTAGCAGTCCCAGTTTCCCGGATAGTCTGATGGTTGGGTTATATAATCCCTCATTCAGAATATTGAGCTTGGTGATTGATTAGTTCTCTTCCAGTTTGAATTTTCCTTGGCTGCTGCTTGGTTGATCATGGTGACTCTTCCTTCACCTCTAAGAAAGCCCGTGTGCTATTTCTGGGGCATTATGAATCAGGTTCATCTCACCTGAGCCATTTTTTTTCCTGTTTCCTTATTTAGTCAGTTTTGGCTACATTATTAGCCACACATATTATACAACCACACTTTCTCTATTTGGCTACTTTCAGCTGTGCCACAAAATGCTTAAACAATGAAATTGTACACTGCCCAGAGCAGAGCCCCTCTCTGAGGGTGATGGGTGGTTAAGAAGTGTGAAAAATCAATTAATTGATTGATTGAGCCCATACGTCTTAACTAAAACCCATACAGCTTAACTAAAGCCTGAACCAATGTTTAATCTTTTATATTCTTTTGTCAATGTAAAGCAACTATCAATACATAGTATTCAATAGTGCTCTCAAGCAATGTATACTAATTGTATATTATTCCACATATAAGATCTCTATCTCTCTCCAGTTAATTATTTTTACTGTCAAACTGCCCTTTACTGTTTAGTTACATTTTCCTGAATGTTCATCCAGTACCTACTTTCCAGTAATTTAAATAAATTATTCCGTGTCCTGCCATTTTGGATTATACAGAATTGGATATGGGCTTTCTCTGTGTGACATCCTATAGGTATTTGAATAGAACAATCATATTTGTCTTCAGTTGTCTCTTTCAAGGCTGAACATACCCAGTTACATCAATCTTTTCCCTTGGTCTCTGTTCTGATTATTATGAAATCTTTAAGAAACACACAAATATTAGTGATCAGTTTTTCTCCACTCTGCAAATACATTCACATAGAAAACAAAGACCTACCGTATGTAGTATTTGTACTTAAATCCAAATGTTTCTGTTGCTTGAAGTGTATTAATTAATATAATATGGAATAATTTAAATTGTCGCTTATAGAAATACCTGAATTTTGAACTGTATTAAATTTAGGATTAATCACCATATACAAGGCTAATTTTATATACATATATATATATATGTGTGTGTGTGTGTGTGTGTGTGTGTGTGTGTGTGTGTATATATATGTATATGTATATGTGTATATGTGTATATGTGTATATGTATATATATATGTATATATATGTATGTATACATATTTATGTATATGTATATATATGTGTGTGTGTGTGTGTGTGTGTGTGTGTGTGTGTGTATGTGTGTGTGTGTGTATATGTGTGTGTGTGTGTGTGTGTGTGTGTGTGTGTGTGTATAATCAACTCATTGGAGAATAATTACCAACATTTTTTAACCTTTTTAATTTTTTTTATTACCGTATTTTTCGGAGGATAAGACGCACCTTTTTACCCCAAAGAGGGTGAAAATTTGGGTGTGTCTTATACACCGAATGTAGCCCACACACAGCCACCCCCACCCTTTGGCCTCTGCCTCCCAGCAGTTTATCTCCTTGCAACAAACAGCGCAGAGCCTGATTAACACAAGCAACTGATTATCGGCCTCCCGACCAGCAGCTGAGTGAGGTTGCAGGAAGGCCCATGTGCTAAATTGAAAGTGAAACTAAAACTGCAAGGAGGCAAATTGCTGGGAGGGAGAGGCAGAGGCAGAAATGTATTTTCTTGTGCTAATCAGTTGCTGAAACTGGATGCAAGGAAGTAAGTCAATAACTATAAATGTCTATAGAATGTCCAAATTATTAGACTGCTTTATTATTGTTCTAGACAACTTAACAAAATGAAGAAGTTTTTTAAAATAAATGCTTGATCTGAAGAGGCCCAGTGCTATTGTATTTTCTTTTAAATAGCAGAGAATAATGTATACTTCAAGAAAGCCACATCAATTTTAACAGCATCTGTACAAGTATAATCTGAAATGTAACAGTGTCCTGCTTAGTATTAAGATAAGGCAGCTGAGTTAAACCCTGATTTAGTCATGTTTGGAGTAGATCTATTTAAATAATTGGGAGGAGATAGTGTGACTACATTTAAGAAAACTTTCTGGCATTAATATACTGCCATAATGTACATTTCTCCAATTCTTTGCTATTTCTATGGGTCAAGCACACATGCACAGAAATACACAGCAAACAGTATATATAATCTGTGCTATTTGCTGTTTGCTGTGAGGCAAATTGCCGGGAGGCAGAGGCAGATTCCCCCCCCCCCCCGTTGTTTTCCTCCCCCAAAACTAAGGTGTGTCTTATACTCCGGTGCGTCTTATACTCCGAAAAATACGATAAATAAGTTATTTTACAAAGTTAAAAGGTAAACATGAAAAAATATAGAAAAAAGAAAGATAAGAAAGTGTTGAAAGCAAAGAAAAATAAAAAAATGATATATAAAGAAGGTACTATCAAACTTCTTTACAGTAGTGATAGGAAACCATTTCCTCCCTTCTAAGTGACGTAATATGGTTCCCTTCTCTCCATATTCAACCCCTATTAATCCTTAAATCATGAGTTCATTTTTATTCATTTTCAGAAAAAAAGTCCATCAAAGGTTTCCAATCTTTATAAAAGTAGTTGTTCCCTCCCTAATCACCCAAAACAATTCAGTCATTTCTCCAAGTTCTGCTTTTATTCAGGAAATCCATTCCTCCGTTGTGAATATTTCAGTACTCTTCTTTATGCCTATAACAATCTCATCTCAGTCAACATATGTAAAACCAACTATTCATGAGGATGGATGGGAAATTCTTTTCATCTCTATATCCAATGTTTCTTCACAGACATACAGTTTTAAACCATATATTTGATTACAAATAACACTCATATTTTCCTATTTAGGCCAGGACTAGTCCCAATACCGTGTTTCCCCCAAAATAAGATCCTGTCTTATATTTTTTTGCCACCAAAAAAGGCACCAAGTCTTATTTTCGGGAGGGATGTCATCCACTGACTCATCTCACTTGTGCGCGTCGCCCCTGGCCTCCTTTTTGCTGTCAGAGGACTTCAGAAACGTCTTTGGCTTCAGATAGTTGCAGCCAGGCCTCACACACCTCGGCCCATTTCTTCTGCAGCCAGCAAGTCTTTCCTGGAGGCCTGTGTAGCTGATAACAGAGCTCTGGATTGATCCGGATCTCTGTTTTTGACTACAGAGGCCTTCAGGAAAGCCTTGCTGGCTGCAGAAGAAATGGGCCTAGGTGCGAGGCCTGGCTGCAACTATCTGAAGGTAAGTAGTAGGGCAGCTCCACCCCACCATCCCCACCCTAGCTTAATTTTTACCCATGCACCCTGGAGTGGGCGGGGTCTTAATTAGGGCATATTTTGGGGGTTGAGCTTATTATTGGGTACACATGTAAAAGTCAAGCTAGGACTTTCTGAGTAGGTTGTATTTTCAGGGAAATACGGTATTAAGACGTTTGCACATATTAGCTGCGATGTAAAGCACAGTGGTAAAAGTAGTGTTTTGTTGGAGCCATAGTCCCACTGAAGCTTGTGTACTGCTCTTGCTGCAACACTCTTGTCCCTATTTAAGTATTCATTTGTCTGTCCTGTCAGCTTTGCCACAGAGTGCCCTGCTATGATAAGATGGGTGGCCAAAAATTTAATAAAATAAAATAAAATAAAATGAAGAATGAAGAATGAAAAGAAGGTGGTATGTAACATAATAAGAAGTTATGTCAGATGCACTACATGGCATTAACTAATTTTTATAAAGCTCAAGCCTCAAATTAAATTCCTCCTATCAACTCATTGATATTTATTTCTAGAAAAGTAGGTAATGGCTATTCTTTGCCCTATTCATTTTATTCCCAATTAAACTTTGAAAACATACATTGAATTTAGGTACAAAGAATTATAAAGGGTTCATTTCTGAAATAATTATTTTAAACTGTATACAAAAAAGAATAGGAAAGAGCTGTGAAAGACCAGCAAGCAAAAGGTGGCAGTAGTGAGTTTCTTTGAAATTACAGTTTACTGGCAATTAACCCCCCCCAATACACATCCCACTACAAAAATAAAATTTAAAATTTTGTCTTGTTTCAAAAATACGTAATTCTTCTCTATAATTGGCACTTTAGAAATCTTTTGAATAAAATATTAGAATATTCAACATATTCATTGTAAATGTACACCTAGTTCTTTCTACCTAGCATGATGATGATGTTTGTCTATCGTATTCGAAGAGGACCTTGACATCTATCAATGGGGGGGGGGGATGTCAAGACTTGCATGTGAATTGGATTAAAGTGAGGGAGAGGTGCGCATAGTCAGCCTCACTCTCTCTTCCCAGATTCCATCTTGCTCCAAATAGCAGGACAAGAGTCAAGACCTACCTAGCATACACTGTACCTAAATCCCATGTTGTTGTGCTTTAAAAAAAGATAGAATTGGATTAGACATGAAAAAGTCTTTAGTGAACCCTAAAGTAATCCCAGTCTTTCAGTATTGGCTTAAAGCTTTGTTGCAGGAAATTGATATATGCACAGCAATTTTCTAAAGCATGACACAACTGTTTTGATCTGGAGATTTGGTGTCAAATATTGCATGGGGTTTTGGAACTTATATAGAGCCCTAATGTGTTAAAATCTGCACAACTTTTATTTTTCTTCAGCCTCTTTGCCAGACGTGTCACCATAGGGCTTTGAAAAAAGATGTGAGGAGGCACCACCGCTGATCTAGAAAGGAACAGCGCTGGATTTACCAACGCCTTTCTTTGAGACAGAGTAACTCAGTTGCTGCTGTGGAAGGAGCAGCCGGGGGTTTGTCTTGCCTTTCCTTCCCGAACTGCCTGCCAAAACCCCGGCCAAAGACTCCATGCCAGAAGATGCACAGACCTGGATGAAGAATACAGTTCAAGGGCATTGGCTCCATCCTTGGTTCTACAATCCACAGCTGCTGCTCTCGCTTCTGCCTTGAGCACGCAGCGGGATGCAGGATGCGCGCCTTCCAGAACCGGCGCCTCCGACCTTCGAAGGACCGTTAACTTCGTTGGGGATCCGTTCTTTCTCCGCCTTCCTTTTGCCTTAGCGGCCAGCAGGATACGCTACTTTCTTGAGAATGGCAAGTTTTTGAGTTTTCGTGCTAGGAAGCCCCGCGCGAATTTCTGCAGGATGGGGTGATGTTGCGCGCCTAGCCACGAGACGGATTTGCCCATTGGCTCCTTTTGGTTACGGAATTAAGAGAACGGCTCCCAACGACTGAATTTCGACTGAATTTCGGATTTAAAGGAAGAAGCTTCCGGTCCACTCAAAGGGCGCCCGCCAGACATTGTGTAAGCTTAGGGCTTGCCGCTGTTCTTTCTCACCCCTTTACTCGGTGCTCGCGCTTTGCCCGGACGAGCGAATTGAAACGTTTTCGGGCGCCTCCATCGCAGGTGGCGGCAGCTGCGGCGGCCCTTCGCTGAGGGAAAAAGAAGACAGCGCAGCCGCCTTGCTTGCTTTCCCGCCTGCCCGCCCCAGCCGGCCTCAGGAGCAGCAGTTAAGCAGCGACGGCGGCGGCAGCAGCAGGCGCGCGCGCTCCTGCCGGCGAAGGGAGGCGAGGAGAAGGGAGCGCCGCGGCGGCGGCGGCGGCGGCGGCGGCTGTCACAGTATCGTCTCTTAGCGAGGCAAGGCTGCCAAGCTGAGGTGGCCGCACCAGAGAGCGCCGCTGCCGACCCCGCCGTGAGGATAAGGGAGCGGGATAGAGATTCAGCCAGACGTCAGCCTCGGCTAGAGAAAAGAGCCAGCCTCCCGGAGCACGCCAGTGTGTGTGTATATGTGTGTGTGTGTGTGTGTGAAAATTGCTCGCCTCGCTCGGAGCGTTTGGCGAAGCACGCGAGTTTCGCAGTCGGAGAGGGAGGCGGCGGCGGCGGCGAAAAGGACGCGGCGGCAACGGCAAGATGCTGCAATTGGGCAAGGTCAGGACCTTGCATTGAAGCAGCCCGGGGGGCGCGCAGCCACCTCCCTCCAGCCCACCTTGAGGATTTGCCTTTTGTTGTTGGTATATGCTCGGGAAGCAGCAAGCAAGGGCGACGGCGTTGGGTGAGTCGTGCCATTGCCAGCAGCAGGAGCATCATGGATGGTGCCCAGGCTTTCTCCTTTCCCCCCACCCTTCCTTGTGCAGAGGGATTGCCACTGGCAGCAGGAGGAGGAGGGGCCCGCATTGTAGAGGTCTTTCTCTTCTGCCCCCCCCCCTTCCTTTCTCTCCTCCACTCCTCCCTTTCTTTTTTTTTAAAAAAATCCTCTCTTGGGGTTTGGATGAAGTGCCCCCGATTCTCTGGGGTTATAAATAGGTTTCGTTTAATTTTTATTTCGGAAGCTTCGCCGAAGAGGCGTACGACAAGCAGGCTAATTCTACCGCCTGTTTTCCCCATATTTCCCCCACCCACCCCCTTTCTTTATACGGTCCCTCCCTCGCTGGTTTTATGTAGGGCATCGGCGGCAACTCGGCTTTTCTTATCACCTGGCAATAATATTCTCCCCAGAGCTGTGAAATCGTAAATACGTACCGGGGGAGGGGGGGGGAGATGGAGAAGCGAAGAGGCGAGCAACGGAGAGGTTGGGTGGGAAGTAGACCTCATTTAGTCTCGGGCTGCTGTGGAGCATGGCATTCGGATCTTGTAATGTTTCATGTACGTGGAACCGATACTTGAGTCATACATGTATATGTGGGGCTTCGTCTGCATTGGAAACGGGGAAGGGTCCACCTCCCATCTAGCCCGCCTGGATCTGAAGGGATTTTAAATAGTGCCATTTCAGAGGAATCGTCTCCCGACTTTTTCGGGCGTGTGCGTTGTCTCACAAACGGAACGGAGGCGGTCCTGGTTTTGCATCAGTGCCTGTGAAAGGGCAGCCTTGATATTTGGCTGATTTATAATTAATGGCTGAAAGGAAAGACGCCTCTCGTTCGATCCATTTCCTCCCCCCTTCCTTTCCCCCTTTTCTGGTGTGTAATGTGCTTGCATCGATTGCTTCTAACCTAGTCTCCACTGTGAGTCAAGTCGCTACTGAGGAGGTGCAGCAGACGAGACACTAAATGGTGATGCACATATTCAGCTTTTGCTGGAAATGTTGGAGAAATCTTTTCCCAAAGGGATTATATTAGTAACTAAAGTTTTATTTTTATTTTTTTAAAAGTGCATACATCAACATGGAAGAGAAGGTGCATCTTATGCAGGGTACATTTTGAAGCACCCTTTAAATGTAAAAGCTAATTTTATTTAGCTGAGAAAAGTATCGCTAACCTTAACCATCTCATCCAGGAAACTTTGCAGTAGGTTGCTAAAGATAATTGGGAAAAGATTGATAAGCCTCCATTAACTTTTATCAACTGCAAGGAAGTGCATTTACAAACACTTTTAAAGTGTTTGTATGGTTTCTCATGGAAAGCAGTTGGAGAAGCTAAACTTTTGGATCTCAAAACAATCTGTATACAAAAAAATTATGTGACATTATGCAGCTTGGTGCATTTCTAAGTCTTTGCAAGATATATATAATTGAAAGGATTTTCCCAGTACGCTGAAGAATATATTGTCCATCAGAAACAAAGAATTTTGGCATGAAATGCAAAGTCTTAAATCCTCATCCTGTGCCATATTTTTAATTTAAATGAAGACCCACAGTCTAACTTTCTGTTAGCTATATATAGGGATATAGTGGTTGAGTGGCTATCTGTAATATTTCAGATTCTGTTTTTGAGAATGAATATATTTCAGATTTCTCAGAAAATAGCTTGGAATTTTCACCATGATGTAAGTCTCTTCTTGGTCCTTGGATTATCTGGTGGCTATAAGAAGCACAGTTGAGTTTCTCCAGTTTTTACAAAAATATGAAAAAATATTTGTTGTTTTGTAATACATTTTTGAAGGTTTTAGATGTGTTTCTTTAGAAATCTGGGACAGCATTTCCTGTCCTACATTTGATTGAATTCACCCTTTTCACAGTATACAGTGAAAATGACTATTAAAATTACATTCTTCAAATCTACTTGCGTGGATCAGATTAATTAAATGGGCTTATGCAATACTTTTGAGTTTGTTGTATTTGAGAAACTGTTACCTATTCTATTACTATGTGACTGCTACAATATAAAAATATGAGATTCCATCTTGGGCATGTCTTCCAGAGGTAGTGTTTTTACACTGTTATATAAGAAAAGCTTTGAATTTTTTTTTTAAAGGTAGATTTAAGCAGTTGCTAGATATAATGCTGCTTAAAAGTACTGTACAGCTAATCACTGAAAAATATACATTGTAACCATTTATTACATTGCATTTGTCATAGTAAATTATAAATACTAGATTCCAAGGAAGTATTACTATTATATCTGTATTGAGGTTCTTTTTTTTAAAGTAACAAAACTATTTCAATATGGGTTGAAAATATGTATCAAATATTCCTAAATGAATGAATGCTTGTTTTTATTCATAAGGTTGGCTTATACTGCATACAGCTGCAGAGAATGAAATTTTATTTATAAATAGCAGCATAATTTTTATTTGAATAAATTGCTCTGAGTCACAGCAATTACTCTGATTTATACCAGTGGTAAAAATAAGTTGTTTGTGGTTGAGTATAAGTAAAATCTCTGATAATATCAAGGAACATGAACCAGTTATTCTTAAATAGTTTTAGATGTAATCTTAATATAGATAAGGCTCTTTAATAACACGTTTTTGCCTACAGTATGATATTATAAAATATGTCTGTTTTATTGTGGTTATTTTAGTATTTCATTTGTAACAATTTTCCAAACATTTATTTATTTAAAATATGTATTTTAAATAACAATAACACCAAATATTAATTATTTAAAAAGAGATGGAAAACATGTATAGTAACAGAAGCTTCATTTGCTTCCTTTTTATCCTGAAATAATTTATTAGAATTGAAATATTATCTTCAACTATATTGTTATAGTGAATTCCAGAAAAATAAGGTAGGTGGAAGAAGAGCACTTTTCAGCAACATTTCTTCGGTGCCATTTATATAAAAGTTTTTAATGGGGTGGGAAGTAGCCATTCATATTCTACTCCTGCATTGATGCAGTGGCTTGTTCCCATGGAATGTTTAACTGAGTCGTCTAACCAAAATGGGTTAGAAGGTGGCCCATTTAACACAATCCCAGAACATTAACTTGAGCCCTAAGCAGGTCCTTTCTTGCATAGGTTTAAACTTAGCCCACCAGTCAGCTTTGTCACAAAACATCAAAATCCAGTTGGTTGCCCTGTTTTGCTTGTGTACTTCTTTCAAAAAAATAGCTGAAAGGGAAGTTGACAGCAGGGAAATCCAGCCAGAGTGTGAGTTATACATTTTGATATGAATTGGGACTTAGGGCACTGCCAGTTTTCTTCCCATCCACCCCATTTTCTTTTTCATAATGTCAATTCTCCAGGGTAGGCCAGATCAAGACACATATCCCAGAACTATAATTTATTGAGGTGGGCTATAATAACCAAATCCTCCAAGCCCTATTGCACTTCTTCCCCTCTTCCTCTTATATCTCAATAAATCATGGAGAAGTCTCTTCTTCCATCCCAGAAGTTAAGGAATGTGTCTGTCTGTCTGTCTTTGTTTACATAAGATTTTCTGAATATTTGGTTCAAGGCCATCTCCCTGGCTCTCTACACATGCTGTTTGCTGCCTCCTTGGCCGGGGGGGGGGGGACTACAGCTAATCCTCAACTTACAACCACAATGAGCCAAAAAATTATGTTGCTAAGTGAGATATTTGTTAAGTGAGTTTTGCCCCATTTTATAACTTTTCTTGCCCTAGTTAAGTGAATCATTGCAGTTCTTAAGTTAGTGACAGTTGTTAAGTGAATCCGGATTCCCCTTTGACTTTCCTTGTCAGAAGGTCGTAAAAAGTGACCACATAACTCCAAGACACTGCAACCATAAATATATGTCAGTTGCCAAAGATCTGGATTTTGGTCATATGACCGTGGGAATGCTGCAGTGGTCGTGAGTATGAAAAATAGTCATAAGTCACTTTTTTCAGTGCTGTTGTAACTTTGAACGGTCACTAAATGAACTATTGTTAGTCGAGGACTACCTGTAGTAACATAGGAGTGGTTTTCTGACCTCAAGTACATGGGATCTAGGTAGACTCAGGTTCATGGAGAGGGGGAGAAAGTGGAGAAGGAGTTGTAAAGGAGGAATTGTCATGTATAGGAGGCCCCTGGAAAAAACTGTTGCCTTTTTACTTACGTTGCTTTTGAAGAGGCTTGATAGTTGGGCTTTTGGTTTGATTGTAACTGAGGTAAGTCTATTAACAGTTTATATTATATTTTTGTGTTTCCGACCACATTGATAAAAAAGTGTAGTACTGATTCTCACCAATTATGGTTAAGGGGATTTGTAGGCTGCAAAAAACAGAATATAGAAACTATATATTGTATATCCCTGGAGCCCCAGGTAACTCCACTGACCTCAAGAAAGAGAAGAAGTAAACCATTGTAAACTTTATTAAAATGCTTCTTGGAGTTATATAACGTTTAATGACAGTCCCACAGATGTGGAGAAGCAATGAACCAGTGGAATTCTTTAAATTATTTTATAATATTTTTTTCAAAATACAGTTGAAAAAAAAACTCTGAATAGAAGATCTTTTGTATGTTTTTTGTGAATGTCTGTAGTATTTTTTTCAGCCCCATGATCAGTGTTATTGTAAACGTAGTACTGGAGTGTGATGTTTTAATGACTACTCATTGGTTATGGAACCCATGGCATGCATTAGATATATGTATCTTCTTTCTGCACTCGTGTTTGAGAATTCTTAAATTTTTTTGGTTTCTAATCTGAGTTTTATAAATATTTTATCCATATGTGTTGTATTCACATTTATATATCTCTTTTCAAAAGTGTGAATATTATATAGCCACTTATCTAGTACTAGGTATACAGAACTGTCACTTTTCAATTAAAAAAAATCTACCTTCAAAAGTATACCCTTCCCACTTTAGTATTTTCTAGAATATATTTTCTCTCCAGTTTTTAATCCAGTGCTACTTTCTTTAAAAGAAACTTCCCTTATTTAATCCTGAAGCTGTTTGTCATCTGGCCTAGTAAATATGTACAAGACTTGGCTGCAGAGAAGAGAGCAAAGCAAGAAAGAAAGAAAGTGATTTTCTGCCATTTTACTTCCTCTCTGAGAAGTTGGGATATGTTTGTCTGTGCAGTGTTGGCCAAACAAAATTTAGGAAAAACAAAATATTCCAATAATTGAGGAGCAAATTTTTATTACAAACTTTCTAGAAATACTATATTGCAAAATGATTGAGAAGAATGTAGAAGTTATAAAATCTTGGGGGAGATGATGGAAATGTCAGAGAATATCATGGATGTACCAGAATAAAAAATAGAGTATTTTCTACCTAAAAACTAGAAGATTTAATAACAGCCTTTCCTGGTATTCTTTAGATGATGGTATAACTCTTAGAATTTGTAAACAATTTGGAATTCTGGGGAATATAGTCCCACATATTAAGAGAGTATTAGTCTGGGAAAGTCTACTGATCAGAAATAAAAACCTGATTACAAATAAGTTTGTTCCCTTTTGAGCTTTTTCCAAAAGCTAAATAATAGTCTACTATCCTACACTACCATTGACTTGCTATCAGAAGAAAATGGGAAAAGGTACAGGACAAATCATAGAAATCTGTTTAAAAACAAATGTTTTATCTCAGACATTGCAAAAATATAGTGAATATGTAAAATATATGTAATGTTTGTGTGTGTGTTATTTTTTAAACTTCTCCCTTTAAAACTATGTGGGGGGGGGGAACTTGCACACCTTGCATAATTAATCTGCCCAGAGCAACCCTTGCTCTTGCTAAAAATGTCAACTTGACAAAAAGATGTGGATAGTTTTTCTATAGTATGGTATGCAACATATATAAATATAGCTCCCATACCTGTGCTTTTATCATGTTAGAATATTTTGTTCTATCAGGTTCTCTTCTATCTGTTTTTTTAGTTTATTTGATTATTTATTCTTTATTATTTATGGTCCAAGTCATAGTCTTTCTTACATCATAGTTGATAATAGATGAGTCCATGAATAGTGACATCCATTATTATAAGATAAAATTTTATGAAATATGAAGTAGATTATCAACCTAAGACATATCTATGCCACATGCAACATTCCCTGCCAATGGTTAGGACAATAGTAGTTAACTGTGGCACATTTTGACAAGTATGCTACAGGGTCAAATAAAGCCTAATATATTAATTCAGTGTGGGGAAAGAACTTATCTAGACGTTACCTTTTAAGACAACATATTGTTGATTGCATCTGATAGGATATATAGTAGTACTAATATTAAAACACATTTCAAGATATAGTAGTGTACAGTACTGACTCAAGGTGTTAAAGAGTGTCAAAATATAACTGGCAAACACGTAAGGATGGCGATGATGATGATGATGATGATGATGATGATGATGATGATGATGATGATATCCATTCAATCAACTCAACTCTTGGCAATTCTATGGGCTGGTCCTCTCCACATCTTCCAATCTTGCAATATTTCTTCAAGTTTTTCTATGCTCTGGCTGGTGTCAGCTTTGATGGTGTCCAGCCACCATGTTCCTTGATGGCCTGGTTTCCTTTTACCACTAACTCTTCTAAAAATAATTGCTTTCTCCAGTGAATTCCTCTGCATGGCTTGACTAAAGCAAGTGAGATGCAGTTTCTTGATTTTGCCTTCTGGTGTCATGTCTGGTGTTATGTGCTCCAGTATTTGCTTGTTAGGCACCTTTTCTGTCCAAGGAGTACGCGGGAGCCTTCTCCAGCACCACAGCTCAAACAATTTTCTTCCTGTCTTGTTTTTTAAGGTCCAATTTTCACAACCGTAGGTAGCTACCCCAATGGTGCTTTTTCAAAAGGCAATTAAACTTTGTTTTTCCTTGAACTCCCAGTCTAGTCCCCTCATAATTCCCCAGACTTCTTTTTCCCCTCAGAGCCCAACTAGCAACTCTTCAGCCATGGCACCTCCAGGCCAGGCCTGTCTATCTTCGCCACCTCTCCAGCTTTGCAAATGGCACAGAGAAACAAACTCGGTTCTACCTCTGGAAACTGGCAACTCGGTCACAAAGCCTAGTGGAATGTGACTGGGAGTTCAAGGAAAAACAAAGTCCAGTTGCCTTTTGAAAAAGCACCTTTGAGACAACCATGACCCGGATGACTGAGAATCTCCGTAGACATAGGTAACTACGGGAAACACAATAGACTGAAGTAACCTCCATTTAGATGCCAAACTGATGTCCTTGCTTTTCCATACTTGGCTCATGTTCATAATTGCTGTCCAACCCAGTGCAATCTGACATTTTATTTCTGTGCAGGATGCAGTATCATCAATTAAAACATCTTTTGGTATCTAGATATGAGCAGGCAACCATACCCGCTACAGAACTTTCTTTAATAGTAATAGTACAAAATTTATAATTTTTTTACGAAAAAGGTACCTATAATAATAATGAATAGAATACAATAAATGAGATATTCAAGAGAAAGGCATGGAATTGGTCTAATACATAAAAATCGATCAGATACCATCCTTCTGTCATTTCACATATTGTTTTATTGTGACAAATTAATTACGTATAAATAAGAAACAATGGACCACCTATTCAGCTGTTGCAAAAAGATCATCTAGACTGACTACAAGCAACAGCATGACAAAGTACCAATAATTTTTGCATCTGCAAGATATCAGAGTTTGTTGCAGAAAAATCAATTTCCAGAAGCACACACAGATGACTGATTCAGCTGGATTCATTAACTTCTTTATAAACATAGTAATATATATATATATATATATATATATATATATATATATATATATATATATATATATATATATATATATATATATATATATACACATATACATATACATATACATATACATATACATATACATATACATATATATATATATATACACATATACATATACATATACATATACATATACATATACATATACATATACATATATATATATATATATATATATATACACACACACACACACACACACACACACACACACACACACACAATACCACAAGTAGATTATTTCTTCAATGTAGCAACAGTTACAAACAGTTTCATTTCCAGCAGAGCAGACAAACACAGAAAGGGCTGAGAGTACAGAGTGGTCAGAGAGCAGAGTGGACCGTGCCACGCCCAGCCTTAAGCTTAAGTTTTCAGTTTCAATTCTCTGCACAGACTCAGAAGTGGTTAGCTCCCATTGGCTGACTTAGTTGCTATGCCTATTCATTGGCTAACCTTGTTAACATGGCTCTCCCAGTTCATGAATATCTTAACACAAGATATATACCATCTGCAAGAAACACAATTTCTTTGCAAACAAGACCTGGTGGAACAAGCTAAAATGCTCTGAGACTTTAAAATTCAAACACATAAACACCTGCCATTAACACCCGAGATTTAACAATTGTTAATAAGTCTAAAAAAAGTCTGGATAGTGGACATAGCAATACCTGGAGACAGCAGAATAGAAGAACTGAAGAAAATCACAAAATACAAAGGCCTGCAAATATAAGCAGAATGAGTGTGGCAAAAGAAAGCAAAGATAGTGATACTGATAGGCACTTGGGACATAATGCCAAAATGTCTTGAGCACCATTTGAAAACCATTGGCATTGACAAAAACACCATCAGTCAATTTCAAAATGTAGCTTAACTTGGAACAGCTTACATCTTGCAATGATACCTTTAATATCATTGAATAGCTTCTGTTCATTCCAGATCCTTGGGAAGGACTTGATAAGTGGGTAAAAGTGCCAAATAAAGTTTAAACTTCTGTCTGACTATGTGGCCAACAAAAGTAATAATAGTATAAAAATTTTAATGATACCTCTTCTCCATCAATTATACATTGGTTGAAGAATTTTTGCTATATTTAAACAAGGTTTTTTTTAAATAGTTGGGGGTATTCATGAAGAAACTTATTTAGAGATTTCAATATGAATAATACATTTAAAACTGAGTAGGTGTTACATCATTTTCCTTTGAACTTACCCTAATTTTAAAAGTCTACTTACAGACAGCCATCTGTCTTTTTGCGAGGTACTTTTTGCAGGTACTTGTCTCTGGATTTTCCTTCTTGCTTTGTTCTACCATCACTTAGTGGCTGAAAATGGGCATCTTTGATTTGCCAGAAACACAACCTGGTTAGGTCTCATCAAACATGTCTCTGTCTGTCTCTCTCTCTGTCTCTCATACTTTCTCATTTTCTCAGCAAAGTGCTAGTCTGAGACAACTGAGAGAAACTACTCAAAACAAGAATTTTCAACTGAGGATTTGTTTAAATGAGTCTTTTATACTGTAGTTGGCAGTTAGGCAGGAATTCACCAAACACAACCAATTTATTCCCACTTGTTTATTTCTTCAGCTAGTGTCCTTCTTCCACAGGTGGGGTGGGGGTTTTTTTGCCTCATTTTTCCTTGGAATGCATACATGATATGCCTGCCTTCTTATAATGGTGACTTTAGGCATTTTATTGCCTTTCTCTTAAGCAGTTGGATTTAGCCTTTTTAGAGAGATCCTTACATTTTATTATGCAGACGTATTGTATATTTCACTATGGTTTACATCCCTAAAGTTACCTTTTTAACAAAATCCATTTTTCTGGATTTCACTGATTTGAAGAAGCATATTATATTACCTACCAAAGGTAATAGAAAACATATAGTATAACTGGAGATTGCTGCTGTCAAATGCATGATGGCCACTAAATCTGATTTTAAAATGGGAGTGAACCAATTTCTAAATGCACGTGGCAAACCTTGTTGTGATTGATATATATCAAACACAGACAGACAGACAGACAGACAGACAGACAGACAGACAGACAGACAGACAGACAGACAGACAGACAGACAGACAGATAGATAGATATAATGTTTTATTCAGCTGTCCAAAAGCTTCAGGATTGCCATCATATGCAGTTCAGAATGCAATTACCAGTCCATTTGATTTCTGTAAATTAGAAAGAAAGGATGCCATTCCCTGGTAAAATTATGCATAGTTACCTCTAGGCAATTGACTTTATTATATCTTCACTTTCTCTTTTCCAGATTAGAAACATATGTGCAATTCTCTGTATTCTCTTACCTCACAAAACTCACTAAACAATTGAAATGTTTCTTGGGGCATGTGAAAATATTCACATAAATCAACTTTCCATTTCAAGTTATTCTTAATATGAACTATTCATAATCTGAGTTAATTGCTGCCTATATTTTTGAATGTATGCCAGAGGAACAGCTTTTTATTTCAATATGAAGTATTAAACATGTTGCAGATTACTATTTTGTCATGAATTCAGTGTTAGGCTATCTCATTGACTGATAATCTATTTTTATTTAGAGAATTCATGTACAGTAATAAATTAAAGAAAAAACAGATTTAGTATGAAAGGGGAATAAATAACTATTACAAACACCTGTCGTAATTCATTTTTAAAAGCTAACCCGCATTAGGCTTTTAATTAGCAATGGCCATTGGATTTGGCCAATTCCAGTTTATAACTAAGACTGGGACAGATCTGAACACATTTTCCTTTTACTTAATGTATGAAAATAGCTATACTTTGTAAGAGCTCTGTGATATAGAACAGTACTGGAATAGGAGATAAATACACTGCATTATATGAAGCGTATGTCTTCAGAGTAATCCTTATGATTGTCCTTGTTACCTCCGTATAATTCTGAGGAATTATAGAGAGCTTTTAATGTATCTTTTAAATTCCTTCACACTTATTTCACTGTTCTGTCACAGTGGCCTGATTCGTACAAGCTAAACCATAAAGTGGGTTTTGTCTTAGTTTCTATGAACCTACACTTTATGGATTGCAGAACCCACACAACTTGAGTTTTTGAATTTTATTTAATCGACTATTGTTGTGGGTTTATTACATCCACCATTATGTGTAAGTCCAATCAATCATTTGTGAACTCTCTTTCCTTGTTTGGCCTGGCTTAGCAACTGGTTCAGTTCATTTTTCCTACTTTTCCCTCAATCCTTGTCAGTCAGTTTCACTAAATTCCTGAAGGGCAGTACAATTCCTTACGACCACTTGTTACATTTTCATAAAAACTCCCAACACATTTCTTTGTAATTATTATGGTGTTCGTTCCATGGGGACTCTTTCATTGAAAATGTAGCCATGTTCTTTGCTCTAGCAGTAATTTTCATAAACACTTATTTTTTTTACAAAATCATATTTCAAAAGCAGCATTGGCAACATCTGTGAAATTTGACACGATCCACTTTGTCCTATTCTAGTTTGCCTGAACATATTCTATTCTTTTGAAAAACCTTTGTATTTTTTTCATAGCAGTTGTTTTTTTCTCCAGTGTTACTGAGTTTCCAGAGAAACTCAGATTGAGCCATTTCTAGAACTCCCCTCCCCCTTTATTTATTTAAAATATATTTTGCACATTCCCCTAATAGTTTTGGGCAGTTTAAAAAAAATAAAAATCATGAAGCCACATTATAAGAAAACATAAAATACTTAGACAAAATGATACATTTTGAGAAATCTTTTTTAAAGTATGGTAATAAGGGAAACGTCAACTCGCAGGAGTTTGTTCTACAAAATGGACCTTACCACAATAAAATTATAATTAGCTTTAATTGTTATGTATGTTTATGGATTACCAACAAGACATATCCAACATGCTTTCCTCCTCCTATTTTCCCCACAACAACAACCCTGTGAGGTCAGTTGGGCTGAGAGAGAATGACAGGCGCAAGAACACTGAGCTGCTTTTCATGCCTAAAGTGCAACTAGAACTTTAACAGAGATTAACAGAGTTGGAAGGGACATTGCAGGTCATCTAGTCCAACCCCCTGCCCAAGCAGGAGACCCTAGATCTGCCTCTACCTAGGATCGAACTCACAACCTTCTGATTGTGAGGCAAGAGCTCCACCTCTAGGCCACTTTCTAGGTTAGTGCCTTAACTAACTGCTTTCTAGGTTAGTTCCTTAACCAGTAAACCAAATTGCTGTTCCAGGGGAACAAAACCTTTGAGGCAGCATAGTCCTCAGTGCATAAGAGTTGGGGAAAAAATTTAAAAACTAGAGTTACCCATAAGAAGAGATAAGGTTTTTTCTTATCAATGCAAGGGGGAGTCCAGATTATGCAATGAGGATTATTCCCAGGCTGATGTACAGTGGGTGAGTGCCAAAATCCCAAACATAGCATAGGATTTTACAGGTTCATGACACAAAGTATACATGGTTTAAACCATCTTTCTACTTTAACAGCCACTATTTACAGTACACAATAATTCACCTAACGTAGGTTCTGTGATGGCTGATCTCTGTTTGTATTAGATATGTAACTAATTTGTTTCTAATTGTCCCAGACTCAGGTATTACCCCCTCTTAATGATGGATTTAGATATATTGTACTTTTAGGTTAATTTTTAATCCTCATATACAATCATTAAGAATGTTTTTTGGGTAATTCCCTATACACAACAATTTTGTATATGGCTATAGCCCATCCTTTGCAGTTTGGAGACATGAACAAGTTTTCAAGATATCCATTCCTGATTTCATAAAAATATAGGTGGCGAAATATAGGTAGATATAATTTAGAGTTTGCTGATAGTTAATCCATTTATGAGACTTCTTGGTGTCTTCATATAAATAGTAAATAACAAAAAAAACCTGAATCCTGTGGGACTATCTAGAATCCAATTGGATCCATTAATCTTCATGGGTATACTTACTTAAGTTAGTTTTTGACTTTGCAGAAGGTATTTGCTGCATTAGTTCAAACTTTGCCAAGTAGTGGCAAGAGCAGTACACCACTAGAATTATTGCCTCCATGCAACAATTCGGAACAATATACACACTTGTAAAAGTAGTGACATATTTTATCTTTTACATGAGGCAACTGGATAAGATCATCCAATACCATGGATGAGGTATTACCAGCATACTGATGATACTATATTTCTGAGGGGGTGACACAAATGTTACTGTCACTGCCCCCTGTCAGTACCTGGAAGCTGTAGAGGTCTAGATAGGGGACAACAGGCTTCAACTGAAGGCTGATAAGACTGAAAGGCTATGGGTGTATGGAGCCTTGGGATCTGCAAGCTTAACAACTTTAGTTCTGGATGGGGGTCACACTGCCCTAGACAGATCCTGTGTGCATCTTTGGAAATCTCCTAGTCTCACGACTCTTGCTCAAAGAGCAGGTGTCAATCATGAATAGGAGCACCTTTGCACAATTTTGTGTTGTGGCCAGTTGCTCCCTTTCTAAGACCTGCATTCAGTTACTCATGCCCTGATCATCTCACATTTGGGGTAGTGCAATGCTCTTTACCTGGAGCTACACTTGAAGAGAAACTACAGCTGGCAGAAAATGCAGCAGGAGGACAATTTTAGGGCCCCCTAGAGGGTGGCCCATGTAACACCACCTTTAAAGCCCTTTGTGATATGAGTCCAGGCTATCTGAGGAACTGTCTCAGTCCAATAGGATTCTCCCATCCCTGTTACTCTGACTAAAGGGCACGCTGTAGAAGAGTTTTTTTCTACCATGGCTCCCACTTTGGAACATTGTGCCTCTTGAGGTCAGATCCGTCCCGACCCTCTTGACTTTCCAAAAGGCTTGAAAACTTGGCTCTACTGGCTTGGGCCCCCGATGAGGGTATCAGACTCTGAAGGTGGTTAGGAGACTAAGAAGAAAATCCCATATCCACCCTATTTATATATTTGTTTTTTTTCTTATCTGTTTTTGTTGTTGTTAATTTTTAATTGTTTAATGTTTTAATGTGTTTAACTTACTAATTGTTTTATAATGTTGTTTTATGATGTTGTAAGCCACCGATTGTTAGATGACAGTGAGATGGATGACATATGAGTTTCATAAATAAATAAAAATTCTAGTGACAGGAGTTGAAATGGAAAGTTGAATATCAATATATTTCCGTAACATCACTTTTGATGTTGTACTGATCTTGCATCAAGTATCAAGTCTGTACTGATCTTGCATCAAGTATCCAGCTAAAGCATCCCCTGCCAAGACTCTATGATAGATATCAGGTTGCTCTTTTATCCAAAGAACACAGAAGGTACAGGTATTCCTTGATTTACAACCATTTGTTCAGCAACTGTTCAAAATTACAACAGTTCTGAATGAAGAGACTTGTGACTGGTGCTCAAAGCCATGGCTATTGTAGTCCTCCAGCAGTCACGCAATCAAAATTTGATCACTTGGCATTTACAACAGACTGCAGGGGTGTTGCAACTCCTCCCACCTGCCTATTTATTTATTTTATTTATTTTGTGAGATTTATATACCGCCTCACAGTGCAAGCACTCTCTAAGCGGTTTACACCAGTAAGCAATGTATATTTACATTGCCCCCAACAATCTGGGTCCTCATTTTACCTACCTCGGAAGGATGGAAGGCTGAGTCAACCTTGAGCCGGTGAGATTTGAACCGCTGACCTGCGGATCAGTGTCAGCTAAAGTGGCCTGCAGTACCTGCCTCTAACCACTGCACCACCTCGGCTCTTCTGTATCTCCCTCTCCCATCTATGTCCTTAAATGCTTGGGAAGGCAGGGCAGGGTTGGAGCATCCTAGACATTTGGGCTTCATTAAGAGAAGGGAACTGCTTTACACCCTTGGAATCTCCTGGGCATTTGGGGCTTCTCTTTGGAGTTCCTGGCAGAGCAGGTCCTTTGCACCCTGCTTTGAAGGCTTATTGGGGGTTCAGACCAGGGGTGGGTTCCACTTACCTTCCCTACCAGTTCGCATCATGACGGAAGTGCACGTTTTCCCCCCATCATGTTGTGCAAAGCACCTGGAAATGACCTCTGCACATGCATAGAAGCCTTTGCGCATGCGCAGAGGGTTTTTTTTTTTTGGCAAGCTGTGGTGACTGGAGGTCTGGTTCGGGAGCGTGGACCGCTGGTCATCGCTGCTGGTTCGGCAAGCAGCGGTAAATTTCCGCTACCAGTTCTAAAGAACCGGTCCAAACCGGCAGCAGCCCACCACTGGTTCAGACCTTGTGGGGGTGGCTGCTTCGTGCCCCACTGTGGAAGCTTCCCAGGTATTTCGTGCTTACTTTTCACTTCGCTGCCAGAGGAAAAGAGGAAAACTTTATACCTAGCCATATATATAATTTCAAAACAACTAACTGTTCTTCATACGTGTACATGCTATTTGATTTATTTAACATCTCAGGAGACACTATAGATTGCTTTAAAAAAAAAGTTTAGGAACTACTTATCTCGAGCAATATATTACAATGGGCTTAATTTTCTGCATTAGGCGATCGCATTTTTAACATCTGTCTTCGGAGGCTGATGAACATTGTTTCTTGAGATCCTTTCGGGAATTCACTGTAGTTTCTTATTTCTCTTTGGCACTGAGAGATGATTTAGACTATCAATATGATAATAAAACTGCTTTGAGATTTCTTAATGGGAAGCAGCAATACAGATAAATAAAAAATAATATATTCTTGGCTCAGTCAGAGAGCTCTGCTAAGTTCTTGGTATTTAAAGAACAGAGCACTATGAAATAGCTTGGTCCACAAATTGAAGCCCAGGTGGCAAAATATGAGGATAATATCATCTTGAAGCTGACTTTGTTTGATGATGGCATCCAAAAAAAGATGACTCCAAGTGCAAAGATAAGTTATAAATAGTTTTTATAAGGCTTTTGTAACTTTGTACCATTGTTAAATGAACTTGAGAATTACCTGTACAGACTCAGTAATTTGCTTAATAACCACAATAAAATTGGATCCAGTCATCTGACGACTCGCTTTATGACTGTACCAAATTATGATATACATTTAAAAACTCAAAGGCTACTTGTATTCCAATTTACAATTCTCAGTTTTCATAAGATAGTAAATTGTAGGAATCATTTACAATTGGCTATGTTATTTGTTTTGACCAGATGTATTACTGCCTTAGGAACACCTGCCTTGGGAGGTCCCTTGGGAACACCTATGATTTGAATATATTACAGCATGTTTTTTTAGAAGCTAAGCCAATAATTTTTAATTTAATTTTTTTTTCATTTTTAATTGCAAGAATTGCTTTTTAGGATGAATTAGGCAGCATATAAAATAAATAAATCAGTTTTATTGGTAATTAAAAATTTATACAAGAAATTCAATATGCAGAATTCAACTTTGCTTTATTTCTGAATCAGTAGACTCAAATTGTTAAATAATTTCAATTTTGTGGGTTTTTAAACAACATTTACAAAAACATTATTTTTTTAAATTAATCAGATTATTTTGCAAATTTATTTATTTATTTATTCCTTCTTATAAGCCGCCCAACTCCCGAGGGACTCAGAGCGGCGTACAGCATGTAAGAGGAACAATCAGTTAAAAAAGCATAATATTAATGAAAAACAATTATAAAAGATTTAAAAAACATTGTCATCATTCATACATGGGCCGACCACTGATGTTTTCAATGTTTGAAAAAGATTGGTTGTTGATAATCATATCCATACATGGTTACTGAAAAACAATATTAATGGAACAAATAAAAGACTGCATGATAACATGGATGCAAAGTTTCAAAGAAGTAATCCCAATCAATGGGGATCAATGGGAAAGCTGATATAAAATGTATTATTGATGGCATATATGTCTATTGATGATTGCCAACATGAACAAAACATATAAAAATAAATGCTGGAAATGGCATAACAAGGTAGAATATTCTGATAGTCATGCAAAAAACTTTGGAAAGTATTCTAAAAATACATCAAAATATTCATATATTCAAAATATTCATGGAATTTTGAAAATAAAATTTAATTGAAAATGAATATTTTATTAGTAATGATAACTGAGAGCATAAATGAAAAGTATCACAATTTTTGAGATACATGTCAATAGTAAAAATCAGTTTAGCACAATTTTGGAAAAGACAAATCTTGTCGCTGATACAAGATTGGGAAACCAAAATTAGAGAATATATGGAGCAATGGAGAAATTGATACTAGAAACTATAGAAGAGTATACAAGCAATGTAATGTTAAGCTTATTTAAGATATATTTAAGATATAAGATTTGTATCATTGTAATATTATGCTAATTTGGAATGGGACAAATAAAATAATCACCCATGGCAGCCAGTGGGAAGGAGTTCTTTTTGGGGGTGTTTGTGGCCTTATATGTGATATTCTTGTGTATCTTTACAATTGTACTGTGGTCACAGAGTACCTCTCTAAAATGACATTATATTGGAATAAATCCCCCCTCATAAAAGTATGCAAAACAAAAACTACAAATAGAACAAAAAACAAAGGACCAATGTTTTCATATAATGGCTGCATCATGGGGAGCAGGGTTGGGGTTGTTAAGCATTGTTTTGCCTAATGGCCTTTGAAACATGCAATTGTAATGGGCAGGCTCCATTACGGTAGTATGTCAAGGACTATCTGTAATAAAATAGCCAGACCTTGAGGAACTTCTGGAACATTAATAAGGATGATTCTAATGTCATATCTGGCAGGGAAAATGTTCAATAAGGCAGGAATCATGTCAGAGAAAGCATGTTTCCTGGGATCGGCCAAGTGTAAGCCTGTAGCAGATGGCACCTGCAATAGGCTTTCTCTGCCGGATTTAATGGGAGGAGCAGATGTAATTGGGGAGAGTTGGTTCCTCAGATAACCTGCCCCATGCCATGAAGAACTTTAAAAGTTAAAACCAGCACCTTGGACACTCTGTGTCCACCAATTACATCTGCTCCTCCCATTAAATCCGGCAGAGAAAGCCTATTGCGGGTGCCATCTGCTACAGGCTTACACTTGGCCGATCCCAGGAAACATGCTTTCTCTGACATGATTCCTGCCTTATTGAACATTTTCCCTGCCAGATATGACATTAGAATCATCCTTATTAATGTTCCAGAAGTTCCTCAAGGTCTGGCTATTTTATTACAGATAGTCCTTGACATACTACCGTAATGGAGCCTGCCCATTACAATTGCATGTTTCAAAGGCCATTAGGCAAAACAATGCTTAACAACCCCAACCCTGCTCCCCATGATGCAGCCATTATATGAAAACATGCAAGTTGCAGAGCAGAGGTATAACATGTGCTGTTTTAAGGCACACATGAGTGCCTGCACTGATGCATTCTGCACTAGTTGAAACTTCTGGATATTCACAAGGATAGCTTCATAGAGATGGAATTACAGTTGTCCAGTCTGGAGATGACTAGAGTATGAGTGACCATGAGCAGAGCCTCCTAATCTAGGAATGGGTGCAATTAGAACACAACATGAAGCTATGCAAATGCTCTCCTAGACATACAGTAACTGCTACCTGCTCCCCCAGGTTGCACCCCAGGTCTCTCTGGAGCAGTGCAACACCATCCAGTATCAAGGATGGTATAGTCTTAGAACTGGCAGTCCAAAGCCACTTAGCCTTGTTGGATTCCTCCTTCTTTTCTATGAAGTAATTATCATTTTAATCTTTCCCCCAAACTTTTCATCTCTTTTTAATCCCCAAATCTTCAATTCAATCTTTTCTTCTTTCAACAGAAAGTCCATATAAGGTTTCAAGATATTCAGAAAACTATTCATCAGTTTTTCCTCTGACCAAACGGGTTAGCTTTGCCATTTATGCAAGTTTTATTTTTCCTATCTGTTATTAATATTTGTATAATCAGTATGTAAATGTTTAAAAACCAAAGAATATTCCAACATGCTTCTGATAGCCTAATGGAAACTGAAGAAGCTTTATCTTTTCTCCCTTTTAGTATATTGTTCCATAACTGAGCACTCTTGAACAGGAATAGCTTTATTTCCTACACTTACAAGTTTTATCTTCAGGTTCATTAGTTGTCCTGTCATTCAAGGGCAATTTTTTTCTCCCGTCATTCAAGGGCAATTTACTGCTTTTTTATTTTGTTGGTGTGTAGATCCCAATAGTAGCAATAGAGTTTGAAATAAAAATGCTTCAACATGTCTCATAATATGCAACTGTTCTAGGAGGTTATACAGAAAGAATGATGTTTCAGTATATAATAACTAAAATAATAGTTTGCCCTAGCCATTCTGGTAATTAGTAAAACAAAACTATTTGTAATGATTTTTCTAGAACTTTGAATGGATTAAACTCCCTTTTAAAAAAAGAAAGTTTTTTGTTTCCAGTGTTTTGAGTGCTTCACCCATTTTAAAGTTATTTTTAAAATTATAGACCAATTCTGAAATAATATCCATATCTCTTGGAATTTAATTCATTTGCCTATGGGATTTAGCTTCTCATTAAGCCAGTGAGTAGTTCTTCAGCAATTTTCTTGCCATCTTATTGTGCAGGGCAGTTTTTATATTTTTCTAGATCAAGAAAAATACTTCTTGTGAAAGGAAAACATTGTTTTTCTTCTGTCACCTTTTAATCTTTACTGTGTCTCATTTTTTTCTTCTTTGACATGAAATACTTAGAAATCTCTTTTTGCAATTAAAACTCCTCCTCTGTGGCACCCACCCTTCAGTTCAAACTGTTGTAGTTGAAGTAGCAAGCTATTTAGGGGTTGTAGATGCAATTAATGATGCCTTCAATACCAGTGTTTATTTATTTATCAATCCATCCCTTTTAAACTTCTTTTTTCTCATTCAGAATGTTTTTGATTATGGAACCCTACATAGCTTTTCTATGAGCTCTCTAAGAACTTTAATAAATAATTAATCCATTGGATCTGCCACTGTTATACACTATTATTTTTTTATGTTGTAGGACAGCTGGAAATCCTGGAGATTGAAAACTAATATGGAGGTTGGCAGTTTGTGAAATGCTGGTGAAGGTTCATCTGTTTTAGGATTTTACCAATGGACTTCTATATTCTTGTACAACCTTCCCCCCCAAACCCTGTATGGGCATAAAAACATCAAGAGCTGAACTTAAACCTTAAAACAGCAACCTGCCTTTTTAATCATACTACTTTAATCGTTTAGAATATGATACTTTTCTCATTATATCCTGGACTATATGTAGAAATAATTTGGGAAGACATTCCACAGCTGTTGTTCAGAGCATTGAAGTAAATGCATTTGTTGCAAGTTCAGTGCAGCTGTTTTAAGATTCTTACCTAGCCTTATGAATATGCAGGTACTTATATTGTGATCATTACTGAAGGAAAATACATTTTGCACATGTATGTATAAGTTCAGAGGATCAGGAACTGGCTGCAAAGCAACCATTCCAAGCTTTAAAGAGAGATGACAACATGAATGATTTGAGTAGCAATTACAGTAGTAGGATTTGCACAATCTTAATATAAGTACACAATTCTACATATATGAATTTTCTTTTCTATTTTTTAAACAATTGAAGAATTTTCTATGATTTCATGATATGGTGGTAACAATAAAGTTATCTAGGTTAGTATATGAATTGTCTGCCTCAATGGCAGAAGCTTAAATATGTTCAAGGAATGATTTATTTCATGCAGCAGAGTATCTCTTTAAGTTTTTCCCCTTTTTTCTGTTTTCTTAATGATACATTTTTAGATTGGTGTCTGTGACTATTTACTAATGAACTGATGATATAATATGACAAGTGAAACATATTTTATTTTAGAAGAAACAAAACTATAATTTTCTCACTATATTTCTTTTCTGATGAAATGATATGTCATATCTTATGAGCTTGATACTATTATATTTACTAGTTTTCCCTGCTCCATTTGGCTTATATCTACTTCAAATAAACCAAACTATTTTCCTCTCAATTCATGCGTTGAAATGATAGTTGTAGTAGTCAAAGGAAAGCTAGGAAAAACCTCTAGAGGGTGCCAAAAATCTTAGTTTAACATTAGAATTGATAATTTGACATCTTAGTTCATGTTTAAAAAAAGTCACATCTTTTATGCATCAGAAATACAGCAAAAATCACTTGAGCAACTTTAAAAATTATTTTAATTGCTTTTATTTATTTAGAGGGTAACTATTTGTGACTGATTATATTATTGTGCAGCTTAGCTTCCCTATTTTTATTGAGGTAAATTCAATAGTATTTCTTATCCTAAAAAGTAAATGGATAGGAGTGGGATCTTAATTTGATGAATCAGTATAAGATTTCCTTCAAAATTATTTCAGAAAACCACCAAGGACTATCCATAAAGTGAATCCATAATTAAAACTATATTGCACTAAATCATACCAATCTAAAATTATTTTAAAGTTTGTTGGTTTTAATAAAGTTGGTACATTTTAACATCACTATTGACAATCACTATTGGAGATTTTGAAAAGATTTTAAGCAGTTTGAAACAATAGCAGTACCACTGAAGATTGACTGCCTATGTGTTCCAAGATTTGTAAATTGGTGCAATGCATTCCCCCCCCCCCCAATTCTAGGTTGATTATTCCAAAATTGGAAAACTAAAGTAATTCTTTCATTTGATTATTGATATTTGACTCTGTGAGAAATAAAATTGGCAAAACATTCACACAAAATCCTTAAGAACCTCTCATTTTAGGATTGTTTTATTTAAATCTGGTATCCTGTTTTATACCTATTGATGAAGTAGATTAATTCCAGCTCGACAAATATATTGCATATCAATATGTTTGCAATTCATTGTATTTTTCTTTGAAATTACGGACACATGAACACATACACCTGAGTGCGCATGCTGTGCGCCTGCGTGCACACACACACATTCACACACACACAGATATAAATGTGCACCGATGCACACAGATTTAATATTTTGTATACTTTTTATTTTATTTTTTCTTTCCTTGTTTATTCTGTATTTTTAATTTTTGATGTATTTGAAATTTAATATTATTTAATATTAAATAATATATACAAAGCATTAAAGAATTTACTTCTACCACATATATAACATCACTGCTTGTCACAATAAAAATATATTGCACAGTGAGGGTAGTTGGATAGTACTGGAAAGTTGATTTTTCAATAAAATTTAACACTCAGATTTTACTGTCATATGCAGAGGTGCAGCTTTGCTTATGGTGTCTTTCTTTTCACAATACTAAGTGGCAGGAAAAAAAGCCTCAATAATGCATAGAAGTTCGGAATCAAAATATCTTACATTGATTTTGAATAAATAAAATGATCATCATCTGTTCTAGAATGTCTAATCTAGGAATCTAGAAAATAACCTACAAGCCATCACTTGTACGTATGTTCATACCACTTCAGAGAAAAATGTAGTACATTGATAGGATGAAAAGATTAAAAGTCAATGTATGAAATCAATATATGGATATGTAGAAGCAAGGATGATTTGCGAAGTTGGGGTTAGGGTAAGGTGACCAGATTTTAATATTTGTAAATTGAGACACCATTGACGGGGGGGGTTTCTAGGGGAGCAAGATGGGAGGGGTCCGTCTCTCTTATCCTGCAGCTTTGTGCACCCCCCCAAACACCCCCCCCTTCATCACAGCCAGGGGTGGGTTCCTACCGGCGCAGGCTTACCTGTTCATCGCCGCAGAGCCGAAGAAGCTGGTGGCGTTTGCGGCATGGGGCTTCCCCCGCCCACTTCCCCTGGCCGCCGGGACGCCGCCATTTGCGTTCTTTTGCCCTCTGCGCATCCACAAAGCATTCTGCTTGCACAGAGGGCAAAAGAACGCAAATGGCGGCGTCCCAGCGGCCGGGGAGAGCGGGAGGGGGAAGCCCCACGCCGCGAACGCCACCAGCTTCTTCGGCTCTGCGGCAACGAACAGGCAAGACCGCCGCTGCCCCTCTCACTGCCCTCCCTCCCCGCCTGGCAGGAGGAGGCAGGCGAGGCAGGAGGCAGAGGGTGTGCAGGGCAAATTCAAATTTAAAAAGCGGGACTTTTTTGAAACGCCGTGGGACGTGGGACAAATTATTAAAAAGCTGGACTGTCCCGCCAAAAGCGGGACGTCTGGTCACCTTAGGTTAGGGTTGATGTGAAGATGTGAAAAGATATAAAGAATATATGTATAAATTAGATTTACAGTATCTATATTTCTCTTCATTATCTTATTTTTTTTTACTTTTTTCTGCATTTTGAATAATAGTGCACTTTGCATACCTCCAAAAGCTATGGCAGGTATGTATTTGTTTATATACTTCTTTGTCATTAATAAGTGATCCTTTTGACACTACCCTTGCCTTGCTCCCTTTCTATTCATTTCATGGGGGGGGGAATACTCGTGCGCACATGCATATTTCTTTCATGCGCATGCAGTACACTCCTGTTTATACATATTCCTCCCAGTTCTTAAATAATGAAAACAGAAAAACTAGTGGAGAAATAATGGTGAGGAACGTGAGATATTGTGCTATTGAATTGTTCGTTGCATAGTTTTCATTACAAATATTTCATTTACTATTTTTAGTCTTACAGAAAGCCTCAACTATTTTTGGCTATGGTAGATTCAAATCCAGAAAATTTATGGAGTAATTCTTCAGTTAGTAAGAGTGATTAAAATTATGTTAATCCAATTTTGCAGTTCATTTAGTCTGTTTTTCTTTTCTCCCCCCCCCCCAACTCTTTATGTTTGTTTGGTATATGTATTTGTATAGGCTGTTAGGAGTACAATTAGTTCAGACCAGAATTTGGTTCAGACAGCTGGGACTTTATAGCTGTTTCAAAATCCACTTTTCTTTTTAAAACAGGACAAGTTTTCTCTCTCACCATTACAGAAAGCATTTGGGGGGCAGAATATATTTAATATGTTATTTTGTGATGGAATATGCAGCTGAAAAAGGATGGAGAGGAATCTCAGCAATAATACTGCAACTTCCCAGACATGAGGCATCACATCACAGAGACAGGCCCAAAACAAGAGAGTCCACAGTCATGAACTGGATGAGGGAGTTAGGAAAAGGTTCAGGATAGCCACATCCTAGAATTTCCCGGGGTATATCTATTAGGTTAGAAGATTATAGCTTTAGTCTGGTTTCTGTTGATTGGGTGAAAGCAAATGAAGATGTGGACACAACTGGATTTCACTGTGTCATCTTTGGGTTTAGGCCTGATATATTTATTTGCTTTCAAATTAATTTTATTACAATATAAATTCATCATGATAATTTGGATTCCATTCCAAATGATTGGAAGTTAATAATGCAATTGCAAAATCAATATTTATCTCCAATAGGAATGATCTTATTAAAACATACGTGCACATACACTAATTTTCTATCAGGTTGTTATTACTTAACTTTCTAAGAGATAAGCCTAATAACTATTCTTTTGCTCCATACTCAGAGGAAAAGTTTCTTTATACTGTTCTGTCTTTTCCTTTAACATACACACCTGGAATTGCTGTCCATGGTGCTAGTCTGCTTGCTATAATATTGAATATATGCCTACTTCTCTACTTTTACAACTGATTGTGTATATTAGATTAGTGATATCATTATTATGCAGATGATACCCCACTTTACCTTACCTTCTTATGTAGCTATCACTATTTCATGGTGGAGATGACATAAAATCCAGCACCAGTTGGAATATGGTGTGGGATGAAAGATCAACTTTCATTGTTTGTTTCTTCTTTAAAAATAGCTTTGTTCCTGCTTCAAAGCAGTGTAAAAGTTGTCCTCATCTTCCCTCTTCTAGTAAACAATTACCTCATCATGCATTCCTATCTACGATGTATTCATGTTATCAGGATTTTTAATTTTTTCATCAACCTAGAAGTACAGGAAGTACATGCTTGTAAATCCAACAATCTCCTTGGGATCAGTAGACACAAACAGACAAACCTGCGAATCTCTACACACTAATTTTACTGAATACTTTTCCTCCCAAAGATTTCATGTAAAATGAACAGTATTTCATTTAATATCTACAAGAGACAGCTAAGAGGGATTATTTAACAATTTGGGATATGGCACCAACTATATGTGAAAGGATGCCATTGCCGTGTAGCATGGTGACCTAGTGATGAAGATACTCACCTCCCACTTGGAAAGTTGAGAGTTCAATCCTAGGTAGTTGCAAATGTTTTTCTCTCAGTGCACAAAGAAAAAAAAATCTGCGAACTCTGTGTGGTGTCAGGAGGGGCATCCTGCCAGTAAATGCTCAGCTTCATCCAGTCACCCTGACTCTACCCCAAATTAAGGGATTACAGGGTCATAAAAAGATTATATGTAAAAGCTGGGCATTTCTACTCCTTTGATCAGCATCAACTAATGCTCCAATTAAGGCTATTCCTGGAATGTAATTTTTTGGCAAGAATCACTCATGCTTTCATTGCCTTGTGAATGAATGTGCTCTACTGCCCTTTAAAGCCACTGGAAAACTAAAGAATACATCTACCTGTGTGCAAATGAGAATGCATTATTTGCATTGGTTCTCAGTTTGTTTCCAGGTGCAATTCAGCGTGCAAGTAAAAACTTACAAAGTCCTACACAACTCAGTACCCGTGTACAGATAGAATCTCCCCAACAAAGATTTTTCAATAGACTATGCTGAGAGTCCTCTCTCCCTCCTCCAAACAACGTTTCCTGGAAGAAGATTCAGAAGCAGGTATTTTCTACCAGAGCTATCCTCTTGTGGAACCATTTGCCCCCCAGAAATAAGATCAATATTTTGAATATTCTGTTTCTTGAGAATCTACAAATAAAATTATGCTCTACCTAATGGATATATGAAATTGCATAATTTATTTATATTTATAGATCCTAGGAAATATGTTTTAATGGTTAAGTTGCAAAACACTTGACTGTTCCAACAAATATTAATCCATTACACAACTGAATGGGGATTATGTGCTATTTCAGTGAAGCCTGCATTTAATTACAGAAAAAGGACAAATAAACGCATTTCAGTGATTATACAGAAGATATGTAAAGAGTGCATGGGGAGGGGGAGGCGTGAAATATGTTTTTCTATGTTTGTGTTTACTTATTACATGATGTATATCTTGACTGTTTTAATAAAATTCAAGATATATATAAAATGTGTGCTTGTGTCAGTAAATCTTTATGTAAATCATAAAGATTCTCCATTGTTGGTATTACAGGCAAAGTGTTAAATGATTTCTGTGACTATGTGGACATTTTGGTCATGAAAATAATGCTAGCAATTATAGAAAAGGTTAAAGGTTCTTTGAATAGATACATTGAAAAAATAAGTTTCCTCATTAACAGAGACTGGATTATGATTAGCTATAGGAAAGATTAAAGCAAAGTGGATGGATTTTCCTGAAATATTCGCATCGACAAATTCATCAAAAAGTAGAAACCTGTGAGGACACCAGTCCCATTCTTTGTTTGCTTATAATTTTCCTATTTCACTTGTCGTGCTAGGCATCTCCACTTCTCCAGTGACTTATAACAATGAAACTCATTATATATAATTCATTAAAGAAAAACTAGAGAGAGTCCTCCGAAAACAGCGGGAGAGTCCTCAAAAAATGATTGCTGATTGGCAGGTTAATATTTTTCTCCTGCCGACAAACACTTGATTTTGCTACCAAAGCTGGTTCTTTAATGACACACACCCCAGATTTGAATGGGAGCTACTAGGAATGACCCAAGATGAATCTAGGATGACCATGGACCTACCTGGAAAGAGTAATCTCGATGGTTGCAATTTTCGGTAGAAGCAGCTGGAAAGTGGGGTCTCCATCTTTTCCTTTAAGCTGCATGTTTGTTTGTTTTAAACTTCCCTCAGTTTTAACTGCACATTTTGAAGATTCTTTTTTTATTTTGATTCTTATGTTTAAATCTTAATCAACTGGTTGAATGTTGATTTATTCTGACCTTGCTGCTGAATTTTTAACTTTTTTTTTACTGCTTTGTTTTGTTATTGCACATCCCTTTCACTTTCTCTGTGTGGTGTTGATGGCAATTTCCTGGGTAGTGAAAGTTATCTGATTGGATTTACGTTTAATCAGATTTTCACTACAGAGATTTTTCCATTTTATTAAGTTTTAAAAGTCTGGTCTTATTTTTTTAACCTCAGATGGAAATTTCCTCTTTTTTCCATTCATTTTTATTGTGTGAAATATTATCTCATCATTCTCTCTGGTTATTTTGTTGTGGTACATCTAATTCCCTTGTCCTTGAGAAGAACTGTTTATGCTTGATTGTAAAATCTCAGTTACAGGAGAGTCTTGGACTATATCTAAAATATAAACAATGCATCAACTTAAGGATAAAGCCCATTGGGAAGCCTTTGAAAACAATGCTTTTCAACCTACAGTACAAGTCCAATTGAAAACAAAGGGATTAAAATAGCAATGGTTTTAAATCAATCCAAAGATGATACTCAGATACAAGTAACAGCAATTAAATCAGACTTACAATTGGATGGAATGGAATGGAATCTAATTTGTTGCTGGCAAATTTGAAGGAGAAGGAATTTGGTCTGAAAACTGCACATTTGTTGGAAAAGGCTAAAAGGGGCATATATTCTAAAGGCTCAGAGTTGAGAGAACTGATGGGTGATGAACTGGACTTCCTTATAAATATTGATGCAGATTGGGAAATGGACTTATTATATCTAAACAATTGTTAAGAGATGTTGGGTTTTTAACCTGTAGTTTTTGCTAGTTTTTGAACAACAAATGCTGCGGAGATATCTACAACAGAGACTTATGATTTGGGGGAATGAGATCCAATTATTTGGAAAGATCCCAGTTAAGATTTTAAGAAAAAGCCTTATTATTAAGAATCAATCGACAATAATTGATACTGGACAGACCAGAGACAAGGACTATGGTGGTTTATGATAGATTAGAAGCTATTGTGGACTTTCTGTGATAGATTGTTAACAGAGGGCTTTGAAGTTTAACTTTGTTTTTGGCTTTACTTGTTAACTATGCTTTTTTTAATATAGTACCAGTAGATAGATGTCAGGACAAATTGGTTGGGAATGGGTAAACAGTTGTAGAAGTTCATAAAACATGGGCCAGTTTCACAAGGGGAATAAAGTATTCTTGAAATATATTTATCAGTATTGAACTAGGAGGGATAATCTATGTGTATGGGTTTTTTTTGCACATCTATGTTTTTGTCTTATCTAATTTTGTTTAGTTTTTCTATTTCTCTCTCCCTCTTTTTTGAAGTTTGTATTTTAATGTTCTAAATCAAATTTAACAGAATGAGACAGAATTCAAGGAATCCTGAATAGCCCTTATTCTCTCATAATGGAGACCTGTACATGATATTTACAAATACAGTTAATTGTTTTTTTAAAAAATATAGAAATACATTATTCATTACAGCATGTTTTTTAACTGAATTCCAATTTACAAAATAGATATAGGGTTGCTGCCTTAGAATGTTAATGAAAAGTAGAAAAAGATGAGTTTCCCATACCTTTGTAATAGGTATAACTAGCTCTGTTGGAAAAGCAACACAGTGAGAAGTTTGCCTGCAGACTTAATAGATTAAATGTGATATTCCCACTGTACAAATCAAATCCTACAGGAGCATGCTGCAGGCAAAACAATTTAATCTTACAACTTTGATGTGTTTAGTGATATCTGTGTCCCTATTTTTTTTTTGTTAATCCTACTGCAGAGTATGTATCATTTGGTGGTAATTGTAGATAATATTCTAGTACATGAAAACAAACAATAATAATCCAAACTCATTCTGAGTAAAAGCTTTTTTTTAAAGATAAAAATATTGCTTTATTGATGGTTTTCAAAATTATTATGTATATATATATATATATATATATATATATATATATATATATATATATATATATATATATATATATATATATATATATCTGCAATCTTTTTAGGCCCCATGGAATCATCGATTATATATAATAGCCATTCCTGTCCAAGATTCCAAAATCATATGAGGTTTTGGCAGCTTTGTATGAGATAATGATCTATGTTTCAGATATTTTAGAAAAGAAATTAATTTAATTTGGGGACTTTACAGGTGTTACTTTTAGAACCAATAATTCCACCTTATGGCGATTCCTAATATGGAGTTATTTGTATAAAGAGAAAGTTTGGGTAAAAGATACAAATCATTATATACTGTGCTGTTCTATTATCTGATAACATTTATTTGCATGATAAAGTCTAATTTGTTCTTTTTCCATTTGCTTTTGAAGTCACCTACCAATAAGTGTGTAGTTCCTACTGTGTATATTCAAGGATAATCTCATCTGTAGATAGATAAATCGAACCAAATGTTGGGGGTGTATTCTGGAACCTAAAATTCTCAATTTCATTTCAAGTATATATACGTAAGTTATGTAGTGTTACTTACGGTTGTAATACTGATATTATTGGATCACAAATTCTATAGATTTAATTTAGTGAATATCTGAAGCATTGGAGGATACAGTGAATAATATAGACATGGAAAATATGGTTGGTCAGTACCATTTTCTTTGTATGAGGTAGCTATTATTTGTGTTGGTTTATATTTGGCTTTCAACCATTTGACTTTGACATGGTGCAGTATAGACATTTTTATCAGCATCAGCGTTTTATATTTCTTTGCATTCTTCCTTGCAAAGAAATGAAGTCATTCTTTGTGGCATGTTATTACAAAATGTGTAACACAAGTGATATTGGTGTATATCTGTTAATTCTATTGTGGTTTTTCATGACCAACGGGGGGGGGGGAATAATAGAAGAAATATACTTTGTAAGTTCTGAAAGTTTTCCAGACTCCACAGACACAGACACACACACACACACACACAGAGAGAGAGAGAGAGAGAGAGAGAGAGAGAGAGAGAGAGAGAGAGAGAGAGAGAGAGAGAGAGAGAGAGAGAGAGAGAGAGTTATTCAGCGCTCCAAATAGCTTGGAAAAGAGGTATTTTATCTGAGAGTTTTTGAAATATAGAGAAGTTGATCTATGAGAGATTACTGAAATTCTAATACATTTTTCTTTTATAATTGCACTATTTGTGCCATTGAGGACAAAACAGTTGAGCTTCATTATCAAGAAAAAATATGAAACACGTAGGCATTCAGTAGTCACTGTATGTAGTTACACCTAAAGTTACAAACTCCACAGTTTGTACTTACACAGGATTCGAAGTTACAATGGTTTTCCCCTCCTTGGTCACATGACTACATTTTGGATGCTTGGCAACTGGCCTTTATTTTTATTTTGAAGTGTCCTAAAGTCACGTGGCCACAATTTATGTTTTTTTAAAATGCAAAACAGTGTTTACTTCTGGTTTCAGCAAACAACACCCCATGGCAAATAATGGGTTCACTTAACAACTGCAGTGTTTGCTTTACGTCTGTGGTGTTCACTTAACTACTACTGCAAAAAGTTATAAAATAGGGCACGGCAAGGTAACTGCTTAATGAATGTCACAACTTATGATCTTAATTGCAGGCTCAGTTACAATTATTAAGTTGTAAGTTTATTCCTTTATGTATACCTGTATACATAGAGGTATAAAAATTATCAGTTTTAAAAATTGTCTGGCATGCTATTCTTTAATATTTTTGGTTTTTACTCTTATGACCAACTCTGTGAATGCCAATTATCTTTTGAAGATAGAAAACAAAATTTCTAAAGTGCCTATAGAACAGAATATTAAGAATTTGAGCATGCAATATAAATATCATTGTATTTAAAATTTTACTAAAACTGAGAAGAAGCAATAGATGGTTTATGGCTAGATTTAATAATATGTTACAGTTTGAGCTAGTTCTGTATTAACATTTGTAAGGATACTTTTAGTTTCTACCAATGTCACTCATTTATTCATTATTCTATGTATTTTTTGCTGATTTTATTAGCACTGATCTATTCTTGGTTATAGTTTATCATATCTTCTAGTGTGTGTGTGTGTGTGAGTGTGTGTGTATGTATGTATGTATGTACAGTATGTATGTCAGAAAATTTAGAAAAATGCTACTATAAAAAGAAAATTTCAGTTGATAGACTGTGATGAAAGCTTGACTTCAAGCAGAAAATATAAGTGGAACAGATTTTCTTTCATTAGGGGCAAAACAGGTGGCCCTAGCCCAATTTTTCCAATGCAGTTCCTCTCTTTAACGCTGCAGTGGGTGTCATATGAGGAATTCCATACGACTGTGTTACAATAGCTGCACCAAAAAGGAGAGAAAAATAATTGTTTATGTAAAGCATCTGAAAGGGAAGAAGAAAGGAGAGTATTATGTTTAGTGACTGACAGATCTTCCAGATAAACCAGACTGGAAATACAATTAGCTGAGCTAAATCCATTTTATTGTGAGGCTACATTAAGAGAATCTTGCAAATGTAAAAGTACAAAACCTCCCTCTACCTCTTTTAACTTCTTGATCAGAGGTGGGTTCTTACCGGTTCGGACTGGTTCTATAGAACCGTTAGTAACTTGGCGGCCTGGGTTGCTGGAACCGGCAGCGACCCAGGCCTGCCACGTCCCCCAGCCAGTTCTCTCAGTGGCGCCATAGGCACCACCATCTTGTATTTTGCTTCTGCACATGCGCAGAAGCTTTTTTTTAGTACTGTGCATGTGCACGGGGCGCGCAATGCGCACCGCAACCCTGAGCAAACCAGGAGTAGCAGAATCCAGAACCCACCCCTGTTTTTGATCCATTAGGGCAGGTTCTTTTTAAATTTCTTTATCTGACCATTAAACCACTGAGGACTCCTGCCTCTTTTGTCTGATTGTTTCCTAAACAGCATATTTTCCCATATTCCATTACAGCTCTGACCTCAAATGAGAGATGATTCTGGCAATCAGGCTACCATTTATTCTCCTATTCATAATGTCATGGAGGAGACTCTTGAATTGTAAAACAAATCCTTAGTTTTATATCATGTTCTATCTTATTATCCAGTCTCTCCTCCTGAGCACCTGTGTTATGATGTTTTATGAGACTTCTTAGTTGATTTATTTAATGATTAATTTTCGTTTCCATAAATTAAATCAGTTTCTTTTGCTATAGCATGACAGTAAATACATCCACATGCTTACAAAACCTCCTCAAACTATCAGGTGGTTTTTCTTTTTTTTTTTTACCATTGAAGGTCTTTATGTTGCTAATATTGCAATATTTTATTCCAAAAGAAAGTTACTAGAAAGAAAAGAAAGGGTTTTAAAGGATGGTAGCTTTGTAATCATTAAGGAAAGATGGGTGAGAGATAGAAATAGGTGTTGCATGGTTGCAGATCCCCAAAGATGGAAGTCATAGTAGTTATTTTTAGGGCACTTTTCAGAATATGTAAGCAACTAATGTACTTATAAAGCATTAGAATACAGGTAGTACTCAACTTATGACCATTCATTCAATGACTGTTCAAAATGACAGTGTTGAAAAAAATGGACTTATGACCTGCACTCAATATTGTGGCCATTGCAATGCCCCCTGCAATTACACGATGAAAATGTGGGTGCTTGGCAGGTCACCTGCCCTTATGACTGACCATAGAGATGCTGCACCTGCCTCCACCTGCCTGTCTTTCTTCCCATATCAGCTGCCCACCCATCAGCAAATGCAAAATTACCATAACTCTTGAGATCTTGGCCCTGTTTCCCACCCTGCAGGTCTCGGAGGACTTGGGCTTGCTTTCCATTCCACTGGGTCCCAGAAGCCTTGGGTCTCCTCCCTACCTTTTCAACACCTGGGAGGTATTAATTGGTCCACTTACCTTTTCATTTTTCTGCAGTTGCTAACAGGCACACCCAGCCTGTAACACACAGCTTTCCTACAGAGGCAAGTGGCTGCCAGTGCCCACAGTGATCTGACCTGTGGTAAATCCAGCAGGGTGGGAAGCAGGCCCAAGGCCTGTAGACCTAGTAGGGGGAAAGCAGGCCTAACCATTTAGGTTCTAGTGGGGTGGGGAGGAGGATCAAACCTCCCGGCTCATTGCATCCTTTTGCCAGACAAATGTCTCGCCAGGCCTCTGCCACCCTCTGGGATACCCTACACTCCTTGTAACAACCCAGGTAGTTGCTTAATGACGGCACCTGAAAGTGCTAGGATTGCTATTGATATCATTGAGAAACGTGGTCATGTGGGTGCCTTGCTTAATGACCACAATGACTTTTCACCAAAGTTCTGGTCTCAATTATCATCGTAAATTATAAATCAAAATGCATAGCATTCTAACATTTTAACTGTGTGTATGCACAAATTTTTCTTAGCAATTTGTTACAATAAATTACATCCTGAGGTTTGTTTTATGTCAGTTGTCTGGCAAGTTCCTTGAAATTGTTTTGATTATACCCCACCCACCAAATGTTTGTGAAGCTTGTGCAGAGAGCCACACAGTTTCCAAAGAAGAGGATATGGATTTCACACAGCACTAATTGCTATGTGATATGGATTCTGAAAAAGTAAAATGCAATTTCTAGTGCACTTCTTCATCATAACTTTCTGGAAACCTATTTATTTCTATCCCTCTTTCCCAAAGAGAAACTGTGGCCAAGTTATAGATTGGCCAGTCAAATGCTGGGATCATTGAACTGGTTGAAAGATCCAAGGATCACAGGCAAGTTGGGAAATTGCAGCCTGATTCTTCTGTACAGCAAAAAAGACATGCTCTTGGGATCCAAGTTACAAATCAAGAGCTCTTAAATTAGCAGTCTTTATACATTTGTAAAAGCAAAGGCACTAGAGGCACATGATCATTAGCAAGCAATAAGCAAAAAACAATACATTAGTGAGAGCCCGGGTTGGGTGAGGCCTACCCAGAAACAGGGATTCCTTGCTAAAATATTGCAGCGGCTTCCATTCTGTCTCTGACTGATAAGGCTGGTAGCTAAGCATGTAAAACTGATTTTAACTAATTTATCCACAACAGGAAAAGTGTCAGTCCTGAATTCAATACTGCTCTGGGTCAGCCTTGGATGATAAAGCAACTTATGTGATTGCTGCAGGCAGGGGTGGGTTCTGGTTTCTCCCGCTGCCGGTTCACTCAGGGGCGTGCTCCGTGGGCACGCGTGTGTATGCGCAGTACTTAAAAAAAGCTTCTGCGCATGTGCAGAAGCTAAAAACAATGTGGCGCCGCCTATGTCGCCACCGTGAAAACCGGCTCAAGGGCGTGGCAGGCCTAGGTCACTGCTGGTTCTAGTGACCCAGGCTGCCAAGTTACTACTGGTTCTTTAGAACCGGTCCAAACCGGGAGGAACCCACCTCTGGCTGCAGGAATTTGCAAGGCAGGATAAAGGCCCCTAAGGGGAATAATTTAAAAAACAAGGGTAGACAGAATAGAATTTCTAACAAAATTGAGTTTCTCTGGCTAAAACTAGCTATATTTGCCTATCATTGCCACCCAATATTATACTTACTTGTTAAATTTGCGCTCTATCTTTCTCCAGAATCTCAGAATGGTGTGTGTGTGTGTGTGTGTGTGTGTGTGTGTGTGTGTGTGTGTGTGTGTGTGTGTGTGTGTGTGTGTGTGCACATATATACATACATACAATGTATATGTAGGTAGGTAGGTAGGTAGGTAGGTAGGTAGGTAGGTAGGTAGGTAGATAGATAGATAGATAGATAGATAGATAGATAGATAGATAGATAGATAGATAGATAGATAGATAGAAAATATGTATTATAGATATAGATTATAGCGATAGAGATAGAGATAGAGCAGGGCCTTCCCAACTTTTCCACAAAAATAGCCTTGTGACTTAATCCAGCCTTCTAAAAATAGCATAGCAAACAAATGAAAAGAAATAGAAAAATGCATGTGTGAAAAGAGTGTGGTGACAGGATATTGCAGTTGTTACTCAAAGCATAGTAATGCATGGTATGTATTCCAGAAGATAGGGAAGTAAAGCAAAGAGGGATTTGGGGGGGGGGGGGTGTGTAGAAAGCTCAGAGGCTAAGAAACCTCCTCTGTCAGAGACATAGGTTTATCTATGTATATGTATACACAAACACACACACACTCTTATGTCGTGAAGGAAAGGGTTGGCAACCTATAAATATATGCAAAAATATAAGTAACCAGAAGTGATCTTGAAATGCAAACTAAGAAAATAGTCTAAATTAGTTAATTGAATTGTCATAATATGGAAACCTGTTTTAAATGATTAATACATATCAATTCCTTGTTTAACATTTAACAGTGAATATATTGTTTTGTATCTTTACCACAGTCCACCAATCATGTTACCTCTGATATACAGATGAGGAAATTAAAAAAAAAAACAGATTTGGAAAGAGTTTGATGTGGCAGCAAAACCAGTAGATCTTTTAGAGATATCTCTGGATTAATGGGTTATGCTTTATTTGCTTAAATTCTATGTTGTATACCCTCTGTATCATGAAGATACATAACATATAGCAATAATATATAGCCTGATTTTAAAAAAGGACATTGAAACTTTTTTTTAAAAGGAGATGGATGGAAAGGGAAAAAGTTGTGACAGCTTGGACATTTTCCTCATGTACAAAGCAACAACAATGATAAAAAAACCCAAATTGTAATGCTCAGTGTTACTTGTCCCTCTGTCAAACAACAAAGAAACAAAACGAATTCTAATGTTGATAGATCATATTTTTAGCAGGCTGTTGCTGCAAGCCATGTACAGATTTGTACTGCCAGTGTTGCATGACAATGCCCTGGGTCATTCTGCGTGCACAAATAAGCCACAGTTCTTGATGCTTGATAGATTCCTTATATTAAGGATGTAGCTAAGTAGGTCATATATGTTCTTAACCAGCATTTATCATTCTAAAGTCATGTAAACAATCCTATGGATTTCTGCTCCAAAGTAATAATAGTAGTATTAACTGCAAATTATACGAGTAAATAGAGGTAGTCCTTCACTTACGAACATTTGTTCATTGTGTTCAAAATGTCAACGGTGCTAAACAAAGGGAGTTACAACCTGGGCCCAAAGTTATGGCTTTTGAAGCACCCCCATGATCACATGATAAAAATTTGGGCACTTGGCCATGTGCCTGGTCTTATGACTGCAGGGGTGCTGCAACTTTCCCCCACTCACTTATTTCTCCCTTTATCTGGGCCACCCTGCATAGTGGCACTCAGCTGCAGCACAAGGCCTCAGCCTTAAGTAGAGACTCAGGGCCTTCAGCAGTCTCAGCTAGCTGCTACCACCCCAAGCCTCATTGTGAGACCTGGGGAAAAGTTTCAGGGAATTTTTACAATGTGACTGTGAGGGTGCCTGGCATTGGTCATAACTTTGGGCATGGGTCATAACTCCCGCTATCCATCAGAGAAGGAACGTATCAGGTAAGATCAATGCCCCTTCTTGCAAAACATGAATGTATCCAATAGAGTTTATCAATATGAATAGAATAGAGCTGGAAGGGACCTTGGAGGTCCTCTAGTCCAGCCCCCTGCTCAAGCAGGAGAACCTATACTATTTCAGATAAGTGGCTGTCTAGTTTCTTTTTAAAAAGCTCCAGTGATGAAATGCCCATGATTTCTGAAGGTAAGTTATTCCACTGGTTAATTGTCCTCACCTGCATATCATCTGCAACTTCTAAAAATTGTTTAGAAGTTGGATAAAAAATATATCAGTATGAAATATATGAACCTTTCTTCTAATATCTTCATTCCCAGTCTCTGATATGCCTCTAAATTTCAGACAGAATTCCTTCTAAGTTCCAATAGAATCACATTATCCATTCCTCTTTCTAATCCTATGTCCCTAACTTCTAATTTACTCTCTAAGATTTCCCTTATGTCACTAACTTGATTTATTATTTCTCCAATTTATATGCTATTCATCTTGTGGTTTGAGACAACACTGAAATTTTATTTCTCCAAAGATTTGTTTTATATCTCCATGTATTTGTTTTACAGAATTATCCATCTTACCCAAACTTTTCTTTCCCAAAGATCATAAATTTGGCTTCAGGTGATTGAGACAATTCAGGTGCTAATTGATCAAACATTGATTGAAATCAATGTAAAGGGATATATTATTTTTACTGTTATTTTCTTTCTCTAATGGCTGTTCTGAAGAGCCTCTTCTAGCCTCCATTCTTGCTTTGCAGATCATCATCATTAAAAAGTGAAAATATTAGGCAGAAAAGAAAGCAAACACACATTCCCTCAAATTACTGTGTTTTTTGCCTTTGTAAGTCCAGCCCATTATCAACCGTGTTAAAACAACAACAACAGCAAAAGGATTCTCATGTAAGAACTAAATTAAGTTAATGCAGTTGAGATTTTTACAATGCAATTTCATAAAAAATTAAACTTTTAAAAGTAAGTCTTGGCCTTCTTTTGTTAATAACTTTAATAACTTTCTTTTATCATCCTTATCCAGCTTTTTGCAAAATATTCAATATACTTTAAGTCTTTAAATCTTGTTTTAATTTATATAGTCCCAGAAAGAATGAAAAAAAAACACCAAGAGGTACTTATCTGCTGCAAAAGAAAATCTCTCTTAAGCTGAACAGTAATTGTATTTTGCATGTGATTAAGAAATGAGGAGTGTCAGGTTATATCACAGCCATGAACTTTGCCTCCCAGTTGCTCAGCTCATGAGCAGACCACAAAACCCTCAATCTTTGCAATTAACTCACAGACAGCAACCATCCAGAAAACAGAATAGTTGACTTCACACTTCCTTATTTATCCAAGCTGTCAGACTGATAAGTTGTGGTGTCATCTCCTCTCCTTAAAGATGGTTAAACTGCTGTAAATCCTCACTGGAAGTCCAATGGTAAACCATTCTACAGAAAGTTTGGGCAGAAATCATGATTATGACTTTACAGCAATTATTATGTAACAACTGCTTTAATTTTTTTTTACTCCAAACAGAATTTGGTCTTCCCAGTTCATAACAGTGGTGGCATTTTCAGCATAAGCATAGTTTAACAGACCAATATGAGCCCTTGACCACTTCAATGCACAGTACCTGCTTTCTTATTTGATGGAATCCATGACAGAAATAAAATCTGTTCTATCAAAAACTTGATAATATTTTCAAAGTGCATATTTCTAGGACAGTTCAAACAGAAACTAATGAATAACATGTTTGATAATGCCCTATCAATGGCTTCATTTCCTTTAAAATTTTATTTGAAATTAAAATTGATTAATCAAAAAATTACATTTAAGATGCACTGGACTCACCAAACATTATATTTGAAAGAATGGACATATTTTCTTTGCTGGTGGTGTAAAAAATTTGAAAGTTCACTGACTCATACATATATCATGTGATCATCTGGTATCTCTTTCCAATACTGCTTTAATATATGAAAGCAAATTTGTGGGATAATCTTTAAATGTTAGATAGGTTAATGTGATTAATTATATGCTGCACCAAGTCTTTGGAATCTGACTGCTTATTAGGAAATACAGCTGTATTAAGAAGGGGGGTGGCTAGAAGAATTATTCTGAGAAACTGAAAAAGGCGGAAATGACTTTCAGAAATCTGTGACTTACCTGTTTTAGAAAAGGCAATTTTTAAAATTTTTATTAATCAAAGGATGACACAATCTATATTATTGTGTAAAGATTTTGTAATATTTTATATTATTTTCTATTGATTAAATTATAATTGTGTATGGTATTTTTAATAAATCAGTAGGTATTGATAAATTCACATACATGGGGTTTTTTTCCCTTTAGTTTATTTGGCTTTTTATCTTTTCTTCCTTTGGTTTTTATTAACTTTTTTATTAGGCTTATACTGTACATAGCCTTGTTTGATTTCATTCTTTCTGGGACTACATAAATTGGAATTTGGATGAGAAGCAAAACATCATCTTCTTCTTCCTCAAGGAAAAAATAGTGCAGTAGCTTTTTAAAACAGCACCTTGAGATAATTATGTCCTGGATTACTGAGAATATCCATAGACAATTTTACCAGAATTTGAAGTCATACTCCTTGCACTTTGATGATTATAATGCAGAATATTTAGCTTTTAAAACTATCTGTTTAAATTTTTACACCCATTATCCTCTGTGGAACTGTTTTATTCTCATTATATCAGCTGTCCCACCCAGTCAGGCAGGGAAGGTATCTTGTGGACCTTGTCAGCCAAAGAATTCTGACTGGTCCAGTAAGAGAGCTTTCTCTGCTTTTGCCCCTAGCCAGTCCAACACTAGATGTGAGGCAGGCCCTCACTCTCCCAGCCTTCAGGAAAGGTGTAAAAACATGGCTTTGTGGCCTTGCTTGGAGTGCACATAGGAACACACAGCCCTTGGGTTAATCAGGCCTCCCCCTCCCCCCGCTTTTCCATTAATTTTAAACAATTTTTGACTCTTTAAATATTTATATATTGTTTTTATGTTTTTAATAATTTATTGCACACCTCTCAGACCCCCTCTGTGAGTGAGATTGGAAGTTCTTAAATACGATAAATAAAAATAAAATAAATAATGTCTTTGGCTTCAATGTCACCAACTTGCAGGAAGGGAAATCTATAGATGCTAAAGTATACATTCTTTATGTAGATTTTTCTGTCTGATTTACTGTACTTTCTGCAACTTTAGAATTATGTGTTGATTGATTTATGTGCCAAGCTGATAAAACCATTAGAAATGTACTGGTTGCTTACTACATGCTGCCACTCAGCCTAATGCAGGACACCAGAAGGAGAACCAAACTTAATTTTAATTTCTATAAAACACAGCTATAACAAAATTCTTTGTAAGAAACCTAGCTTATTCACAAAAGGGTTGTCCCCAATTTGGGTCTGATCCTGGTGCTGAGGCCGATGAAGAACACCAGACACAAGGTGCAGGTTTTGTTTCCTTTTAATGAAGCAGTGCCAAAGGGGGTCCTGGCCAGAAAATGCCTAGGAACCCCAAACAATAGGATTAAGAAAGTTTTATAAAATTTCACTAAAGCGGAAGGCTGGATAAGATGGGATATATAAGAAATATCATCTAATAAACATTTTAGTAATGATCTAACAATCATTCTGTTGGTTTCTAGCTGTCTCTATTCCTAAGTCTTGGCTAATGAATGCTCCAGAAGTTATCTAATACACATTCTATTTGCTCCAGGCCCTCCGCATTCCTAACTTCTACCTGTGGTATGCGGGACGTCTAACTCTTTGTTATTGTTATCAGTTTTCTAACCACCCAGAATTGATACAAGTTTTCTGTGAATAAGCATTCTTTGTCCTTGCCAGACAGGCTTCACAATTACAGGCTTCCCGGTTTTCTTTCAAGTGTATGCCATAGCTTTGTTTTGTTTTAGCAGATAGCCCATCAAAAGAAGATGTCAACAACTCTTTCTAAACTGAGATACTTTTTTAATGGAAATTTTTCATAGTTAGGTATTTTGAATACTTTCCAAATTCATCTTGTGGAATTATGCATAGATACTGAAACTGATTTCCAGTTTTAATGAAATATTGAAAGCAATATATATTGAAATGCAGTTATTTAAAAGGCAGATGAAGTAACATTTCCTTCAGTGACAGGTAACCATTTTTTTAAAAAGTGAGTTTACAAGTATATTGCAGTTCACTTCAAAGATTTCAGGTTAAAAAAAAGACACAATGAAAACATATTTTGTGGGCAACAATCAATAAAATTTCAGCTATTTTGTGTCAGTAGCTGCACTGTCATTTTTTGACAGTGCTTCTGAGTAGACATGCAGAGCACTTAACAATGTGTCATAAGTTTATAGAAGTCTTAATTTTGTTAACATTTGGAGTCAAAACAGTTGAAGTTGTGACTTTCCTACCCTTTTTCCTCCCATTTAAGTACAGGGTAGGTGCTATTTTGGAATTTGTAAAACTATGCCTATGTCTATTTTAAGAAGGGGGTATTTCAGCAGAAGTTATTAAGGGAAAACAAAATGATATAAGAATAAACGGTTACTGTGGATCTGAGCCTTTTTATATGTTTCACTTGTCTAGAGTTAGTGTTAAGATTTGCCTTACTAGTCCAGGTCCAAAGCTCATATGGAGAAACAGTATATAATGCTGGAAAAAACATCATGCTATGCTTTTCAGGATGCTTATATTATCTTTGTCAATTGTGACAAATATTTTCTTCTTACTGACATAGATTGTACCTTCAGTTCCAAAGATGAAGGTGTTACAGAAGGTAGAGGGCAAGAATGGTGTACATTTATGATCTCCCCAAAGTAACATCTGTCAAGACAGGTTGAAAGCATGTCATTACAATAGCTGAGGCTGGACAAGAACAATTCACAAAAATATTTCTTGGAACACTGAAGACCCTGATTAACTGCAACAAATATATACTCTAGGGAAGCAGTTTGTTTTATTAAGCCACAATAATCCAATCCGGATTCTTGGTGTTCCTCCAGGGACAAAATATCCCCTTAAAAAGAAGTCTCATTCTTTCACCTGAGAATATATTTGCACTACTTTTATAGGTAGCCCCCTTTTCCTAGGATTTATTTTGCTGCAGAAAATAATTAATCCACTGAACCATTTGCTTTGAGGAAAAACAGTTTAAGCAAGTAATAACTGATAATGGGAAAGTTGGAGAAAAGAAATGCTTAATCCTTTCCCTGCCCTAGTCTAAATAATCTGTTTCTTTTCTCAGATATATTTGATTCTCCTAATTATCAGTACGTTTTGCTTTCCCTCAGTCTGTATCTGGGGTCATAACTGGCTGAGGGTTGCAGTCAACTCCAGCATAAAATAGAGGAGGCAATAAATGGCCCACAGTCCTCCTTTTTTAAAAAAGAGGAACATACACACTACTACATCAGTTTTCATCAGCATTGCAGGTAGAGTCAGGTTCCACTCTAGGTTAAGCATGCCAGTTATAGATTCTTTCTGGTAGAGGGACTTGATTCTGAGCTATTCTGTACTTCTAAGTTCTTATATTCCCTTAAAAAAAATCTGAGTTAATTCCAATGATTTGTTGTAAAATGCTTCACTTTTTTGTAATTGATTGATTATGTACTATCAGGTTGGTCTCAACTCTTAGAAATCAAACAGATTATCTCCATGAAAATCTATCCATAACCTGATACTTCAGATCTTCCAACAGTACGCCTTAGCCATTGTAGCTGAGTTCTTCTACCTTGCTGCTGAGGTCCTCTTCTTCTCTTTCTTTCTACCTTTCACAACATTAGAGCCTCCTCCAAAGAACTAGGTCTTTGCATAAATGTTTGAAGTATTTGAGCCTAGTAATTAATATCTTGTGTGGTAATACTTTTTAATGGAATGCATTAACAATCGTTTAAGCGTTATTAAGCATGTGAACATCAGAATAATCAACATGCCACATCTTAGTTTTGTTCCCATCACTTTCATCTTCTTATCTTGATCTAAATCCCTTATTTGTTGTTATATCTTTAAAATCTTAAAAGAGATATTATTTATTTTCCAGTAAGTATATGAATTTCTACTTTTTATAGGAGTAGCAAACTTTTTGCATCTACTTTGGAGGGGAGTAAATAGATTAAGAGGAACAATATGACAGAAAAAGTGTCCATCAACAGAAATGATACAAAAATGAGATATAAATCTAACAAAATAAACACAGATAAAATTTATTACACTATATTAAGGATTCTTCATAAATATAGGAGATAATTATGTCATATTCCAAATATGCAAGTTTTCCAGGAATTATATTTCTTTGGATGCGGAAGTGTAGAGGAAGATTAACAAGGTTTAAATGCTATATAGTAAATACCCTAGAATTAACCCTACTATTCTCTGCAATATCTGCAAGTTTCTATGACAGGTGCTCAGAGTTATACTTCAGTTATGAAAATTGCTTGCAGACAGTTTAAAAATCATTGACTATATTTCCTATATCATAAAAACATTAATCACATAATCATGTTTTACTACAAACGGTACCTACAGAAAAATGTAAAGATAATTTATTTTAGTTGTATTTATGAGCCAACTTTAAATGAATGCTATGTAGCCTAAAAGTCTATACAGAATCTCAGTCATCCAGGTCATTGTTGTCCCAAAGGTGCTTTTTCAGGAGGTAACTGGACTTTCTTATTTTTTCTTTGAAGACGTTTCGCTTCTTATCCAAGAAACTTTTTCAGCTCTGACAGGATAATGACAGGATATCCTTCCATTCCCCACTATCCTGTCAGAGCTGAAGAAGCTCTTGGATGAAAAGTGAAACGTCTTCAAAGATAAAACAAGAAAGTCCAGTTGCTTCCTGAAAAAGCACCTTTGGGACAATGCTATGTAGCATATGTGAGAGGTCCCCAAGTCCCAGTCTGGGATGCAGCCCATTGGGAATCAGGCTGCACAAGTGGTGTGCAAATGTGTGAGTGCATGAAGCAGTGCACATGTGCACAAAACCATCCCCTCTCCCCCATCACTGACAACGTTGGTCTGCAAAACTGAAAAGCTTGGGAAAAATGGCCTATGCAATGATAGAAATTTCTGCCATTAAATGATTAATGATACATCAAAGCAATTAACACTTAATTTAAAAAATTGCATATGTCTATAATTTTTTTATAACCTTTAAGATCTATGCATACACAGAGTCAAACTAGGAGCATAGTTATTTTGTACTACATATATTTTCATAAGAAAACAGAATATAAACTTATCATAAATTCCAGTTATTATTAATAGAAAAAATATTATAGGAATTCTACAAAAGGTTGTTTGCAATTAAAAGGAATTTATTTACTCACATTTTCATCTGAGTCATGAAATCATTCCAATAACCAGAGTTTCTTGATTATGACCATATTTATGGGAAAGTGCAATTACAAGCTCATTGAACATTGAATTACCTAGATAGCCAGATGCTTTATAAACAGAATATTATATATAAGATACAAAAAATTACTGTCTTTGCCAGGGCATTGTTTTGATGTATGTTTACTTTGTTTTTGAGATATTGAGAAATGATGATGAAGAAGTTAAATTCACATTGCCATCAGGATAACTTGTAAATGAAATTGAATTATTATTTATTATATTTTTCAGCCAACCATATCATTTTTACTTACAGATTTGCCTTTATAGTTTTATTATTTCAGTTAAAATGTTACAAATACATCACATCTCTTTGACATAGTTACTAAATATTGGTGTATATCAAGAGTTGGGAAGGTTGCTAAGGCCCATTGGTAGTCTATAAATATATTTAAACAATGGGACAATTGTTTTTTCTCTGATGCAGCAGACATGGGTCTAGTAATGTGGAGTGTGATGCCTAGCACCTTCATAATTAATGATGCTGTAGATAAAGAAAAATGTAAAAATAAGTTCTGAAAATAATGTATTTCAGTATAATATAATATATTCCTAAAACAATATATTTATACATTTGTAAGTAACATCAAAATGTATATTTTAGAACTTCAAAGGGAAGAAGCATACTGATTTTAAGCATGAATGAATTGTTTATTTGATTCAAAGGCTATTTCTGTCTGAAAGGCACCTTCAGAAAAAATCATATTTACGGCATAGTGCTTGTATGAAAAATCCAGATGAGGCTACCCAAAAACCTCAAATGACGAAGGCTGTGATTCATTTATTTATTTAAATTGATGTCAGCCTTTTTTTCTGGTATATGTTTTGATCTGTATTAGAAAGAATCAGAAATTAAAGGCACAGAATGTGAATCTAAAGACATCAGAATGAAGGTGATCTCATTTAATGAGTTGATGAATACATGCATGGATATGAAGGAGTGGTTTAATTCTGAAATAAAGGGCTAATATATATGTCAGAAAGTATGGATTGTCTTATATAGGTTGTTTTGGGAGCATATAAAAGTTGGGAAACTATAGATTGATAATAATTGCATTCAATTCCATTTCTACTTTGAGGAAAATGTGTAATATGACTGCCACATCTCTTCTGAGGTTCCATAATTGCATTTTGGGTGGATGGCAACCTGTTTGCCAAGCATCCTATAGTCATGTGATCATCATTTGCAATCTTCTCTGCTGGCTTTCCCAGAAAATCACTGGGGAAGCTGACAGGGAAGCTTGCAAGTTGCTGCTGCATGTGAAAGGATTTTCCCTCCCTTCCATGCAGTGGGGAAAAATTTCTGTGGGAGATCGGAAAATTGAAGCTCTTCAAGATGCAAGCTTCTTTATTCCAGCCGAATGTCAGAGTGTCCCCCACCTACCGCTCTACGTGCCACAGAAGGGAATTCTGTCAAGGTGATAATTTAAGAGATGACCAGCTGATGCAATGAAGGAAATGAGTCAGCAGGGTCTTTAGCTGTTATCCCTTTAAGAGCCTGTGTAATAAGAGGAAACCCTACTGGAGTGTTGGTTGGTTCATTGTGTTTCTTCCCAGCTGTAATTGCTGTTTGTTTAGATACTCTTGTAGTATGTGTATGTATCATATTCCTATATTCCTATTGTAGATAAAAACCACTATTTGATATAAACCACTGTTGACTGTACTTCTCCTGGGTTAATACACGTGATAGACCTGTGCACACTCTGACAGGTTATGGGCCCAGGGAATAGAGACACCCAGTGAGAGCTCTGGGTTGGAGAAAAGAAGTTGCATCTTGAAGATCTGAACTTTTGTCCAGCCTTTCTACTGTTCAGAAACATTGTGTTCGCCAACTTTGCAGCCAGAAAGCTAGTAAACACGATGTTCCTGAACAGTAAAAAGGCTTTTCTAGCTTTTCTTGCCTTCAGAAACCTCATGAGAACTGGCACTATTCTTGCCATTGTTCTGAAGTCTAGAAAGAGCCTCTTTCTATCATTCAGAAACATCATATTCATTAGATTTCTGGCTGAAAAGTTAGCATAGGCAGTGTTTCTAAAGAGTAGAAAGGCTAGTGCACAGAGAGGAGTGGAGCTGCTACATTAGACCAGAGAAAGTAGGTTCGAATGTTTGGATCTGAGTTTCATTTCTCTGGCACAGCATGGCAGTTCCCTTCCACATAGTGGAAGTTGGTTTTTTTAACCTGTGGTGGGCCAGAGAAATGAAGCTCAGATCTTTGGCATCTGACTTTCGTTCCTCTGGTTCAGTGCAGGAATTCATTTCTGTGAATGGAGGAGAGCTGCCTGAACTTTTCAGCAGACAGCTCTTTTACTCTGCCCACTTAACAGCCTAAGTGGGAGGGCCTGGATTGCAATTGTTGAGTGAGATGGTCATGTGGGTACCTCACTGAATGACTGGAATAATGTGTGACCAAAATGCCAGACCCAACTGTGATTGATCGTAAGTCAAGATTACCTGTACTGTGTGAGTAGGAATGGAGAGGTATCAGCGTATGCAAACATAAAAAATCCAAATTAAGAAAAATATAGATGTCATGGTGTATATAACAAATAGTAACATGGGAACCAGAGGTTGGATTAAAATCCATAGTCAATTAATAATATGTGGATCTATCATTGAATTACTGTATGTGTAAAATTAGATAATTATTTAATTAACCATTGATAAAACATCCAACCACGTGGAGCCAGAAATAGCTGGAGGAACGAGGCTCGGCAAGGCTCAAAACTTCAGCAACTTATCTTCCTCGGTGAGAGAAGAAACAGGTATGCGTGACAGGGGGATCTGAACGAAAAGTGGATTGAGGACAAAAGCGAGTTGGTGTTAGAAGAGGGAGGAAAGAAAGAGTCTGGAAGACTCGAGGAGAAGGGGGCTTTGTAAACGCAGCTGAGAGGCTTCCCATAGAAAGAACGGTGTGATCGGAGCAAAAGAGAGATCGGAGACAACAGGAGGTGGATCGATAAAATAATCCTTTACTTTGAAACGGTGGTGATACTGGACGGTGGAGGGAAATAAAGGACAGAAAGAACTTACAGTAACTAAGCAGTTTTGAATGAGCGACATCTTGGAGGAAGGGAGAAAACCAGCACTTCCGGAAAGAAGGACGGAGGAAAAAAAATTTAAAGGGACGCTGCAAAAATAACCTGACTGTGGAGCGTAGGGGGGGGGAAAGCCCCACTGACTTGTTGTCTTTAAAAAGGTAGAAAAACTGAGCTTAAAGGAAAGAAAAGAACGGTGAAATATAAAGAGGATTTGGAAGGGTGTTATCTAAGCAGCAGAAGGAAGCTGGGGTATATCTACATTGAAAGATTAATAATAATTACAACTTAAATTGAAGAGATATTGTTACTGATTTAATGAACATATTTACATTACATATTATTTAAACTATCTATATATCTATATCAGCTGAATTTTATATATTATAGGTATTATATGCATTAATTACTAATTAATTAACACAAACTAATTAGTGACCATGTCAGGCACAACCCAAAAAAACACCACCACCAAATACCCAGAAATGAAAGACATCGAAAACAGCAGCAACCCAAACAACCCCAGCACACAAGGAACAGACTCTATTGTGACCTGCAGAGCATGCTCCATGTACACTCTCATGCCCACAGAACTCCAAAACTACATATGTACCAAATGCAAACTAATCAAATTACTAGAAGAAAAAGTAGAAGATCTAGAGAAAAACCTAAACACCCTCAAACTCAATCAACAAAATGAGAAACCCCAAACCTCACAAAAAGAACATGCACAAAAAGAACATAAAAATGACCAAGCAACTTCCACTACAGGTAACCCCCCAGACGAAGAAAGCAGATGGACACATGTCACCCACAGAAAAAAACACAAACCAAACACAAAACCACAGTCCAAACCAACCCACCCAGACCCAACCCCACTGACTCTAAGCAACCAATACCAGGGACTTCCAATAGAAGATAACGCACAGACACACAGAAAAGAAACACCAGAAAGAACGCTCAACAAAGCAGCACCACCAAACACCACTACAACACAGAAAGAAACTCCCCAAACAACCCCAAGCAAAAAGAAAAGGCGAGTACTGGTAATAGGAGATTCAATCCTCAGAGGAACTGAACCCGCCATCTGTAGACCAGATAACCAATCCAGAGAGGTATGCTGCCTTCCAGGAGCCAAAATCATAGACGTAGCAGAGAAAGTAACCAAAATAATAAAACCCACAGACTATTACCCCCTACTATTACTCCATGTAGGAACAAATGACACAAAAAAGAACTTGAAAACAATACAGAACGACTATGAGCAACTAGGCAAGAACGTCAAAAACCTAGGTGCGCAAGTAGTCTTCTCATCCATACTACCAACAAGAGGACAACACCCAGCAAGGGAACAAAGAATCCTACAAGTAAACCACTGGCTAAAGGGTTGGTGTCGCCAAAAAACCTTTGGATTCCTAGACCACGGACTGCACTACCTCCAAGATGGACTTTTGGCAAGGGACGGGTTACATCTCACAAAGACTGGGAAGAATGTCCTCGGAAAAAGACTGGCCCAACTTGTCAGGAGGGCTTTAAACTAAAATCGCGAGGGGAGGGTGACCAATCTACAGGATCCCCGGGGCCCAACTCCAAGCATGGACCCCAAGCAAACAAAACAAACAATGAACCAAAAAGGGATGGGGAAGAAAACAAACTCAAACGACAAATAAGAGACAAAGAAAGAACACCCACAACCAGGCACAAAGAACTCAAATGCCTCTACACAAATGCACAAAGCCTAGGGAATAAACAAGGTGAACTTGAAATATTAATGCACGAAGGTACACATGACATAGTCGGAATAACAGAAACTTGGTGGGATGAATCACACGATTGGAACACACAGATAAAAGGATACAAACTCTTCAAAAAAACCAGATCACATAAAAAAGGAGGTGGTGTTGCACTGTATATAAAGGACCACTATGTAGCTACAGAGCTACAAGTAACCAAGGAAGAAAACCCATTAGAATGCATATGGGTCAACATAAAAGAAAAAAAGAACGACACAACAATAGGAGTATACTACAGACCACCAAACCAAACAGAAACAATGGACACCCTTTTTACCAACCAGCTAAATAACATATACAAGAAAAACAACATTGTAATAATGGGAGACTTCAACTACCCGGATATCAACTGGAAAACCAACTCAGCACCAAGTGAGAAATCTAACAGATTCCTAACCAGCCTAGCTGACAACTTCATTGTCCAAAAAGTGGAGGAGGGAACTAGAGGGGCAGCCATACTGGATTTAATACTTACAAACAGAGAAGAAACAATAGAAGGAGTTGAAGCTGCAGGAACACTTGGCGAGAGTGACCACGTAATACTAAAATTCACCATAAAGCAAACACAAATAACTGAACATAACAACACCTATATCCCAGACTTCAAAAAAGCCGACTTCAATAAACTCAGAGAAAACTTGGGGAAGTTCCCTTGGATGAAAGTACTAAAGGGTAAAACAACTCAAGAAGCCTGGGAGATCCTAAAAAACACGATCTTAAAAGCCCAGAACACCACAATACCGATGAGGAAGAAAAACAAGAAATCCAAAAGGAAACCAGCATGGCTAAACAAAGACCTCACCGATAAACTGAATGAAAAAAAAGATAAATACAAAAAATGGAAAGATGGGCACATAACCAAGGCAGAGTACCAACAGACAGCCAGAATCTGTAAAGAAAAAATCAGGACAGCAAAGGCCCAGAATGAACAAAGACTCGCAACAAAAGTCAAAGACAACAAAAAAAGCTTCTTCCAACACATAAACAACAAGAAAAAAATCAAAGAAACAGTTGGTCCACTAAGGAGAGAAGACGGCAAAGAAGTAACAGACAACACAGACAAAGCAGAGCTACTGAACACATTCTTCGCATCAGTCTTCACACAAAAGGAAACTGCAGCTCAACTACCCAGCAACACAAATATAAAAAACAGATTTGAAGCAAGACTCAACCTAAGCAAAAATACAGTAAGAGATCACCTATCTGAACTTAATGAATACAAAGCACCAGGACCTGATGGATTACACCCCAGAGTCCTAAAAGAACTAGCAGAAGTCATTTCGGAACCACTGCACCACATCTTCCACAAATCCTGGAACACAGGGGAACTCCCCGAGGACTGGAAAAGAGCTGATGTGGTCCCCATCTACAAAAAAGGTAAAAAAACAGACCCAGGAAACTACAGACCAATCAGCCTAACATCAATACCTGGGAAAATACTGGAAAAAATAATTAAAAATCAGATCTCACATCATCTAGAAACAAACCAAGTAATAACCAACAGCCAACACGGATTTGTTAAGAACAAGTCATGCCAAACCAACCTCATTTCATTTTTCAACACTGTGACCAAATTAGTAGACCAGCGAAATGCAGTAGACATCATATACCTGGACTTCAGCAAAGCATTTGACAAAGTAGACCACAACCTACTTCTTCATAAGCTAGAAAAAAGCGGGATAGACAGCTACACAACCAGATGGATTAACAACTGGCTGACCAACCGTACCCAATGAGTAGTCATCAATGGCTCTAAGTCCACATGGAGAGAAGTAAGCAGTGGCGTACCACAAGGTTCCGTCCTAGGCCCAGTACTCTTTAATATCTTCATAAATGACCTAGATGAGGGAATAGCAGGAGAACTAACCAAATTTGCAGACGATACCAAGCTGGCGGGAGTAGCAAACACCCCAGAGGACAGACTCAAAATCCAGAGGGACCTTGACAGACTCGAACACTGGGCCCAAACAAATAAAATGAAATTTAACACGGAGAAAAGTAAAATTCTACACCTAGGTAAGAAGAATCAAAAATACACATACAAACTGGGTGAAACCACACTCAATAGCAGCGATTGCGAGAGGGATCTTGGAGTCTTGGTAGACAGCCAACTAAATATGAGCCAGCAGTGTGCAGCAGCAGCCAAAAAGGCCAACGCAGTCCTGAGCTGCATAAATAGAGGGATACAATCAAGGACCAGAGAGGTACTAGTACCACTCTATAAAGCCTTGGTCAGACCACACCTAGAGTACTGCATCCAGTTTTGGTCACCACACTACAAAAAAGACATTGAAACCCTAGAGAAAGTGCAGAAGAGAGCAACCAGGATGATAAAGGGTCTGGAAAATAAAACATACGAAGAGCGGTTGCAGGAACTGAGCTTGGCCAGTCTGGCGAAGAGAAGGACCAGGGGTGACATGATAGCAGTGTTCCAATACTTGAGGGGCTGCCACAGAGAGGAGGGGGTCAGGCTGTTCTCTATGGCACCAGAAAGCCAAACAAGGAATAACGGATGGAAGCTGACCAAGGAGAGATTCAACCTGGAAGTGAGGAGAAACTTTCTGACAGTGAGAGCGATCAACCAGTGGAACAGCTTGCCAGCGGAGGTTGTGAGAGCCCCAACACTTGCGACCTTCAAGGGGAGACTGGACTGCCATCTGTCTCAAATGGTGTAGGAACTCCTGCTTGAGCAGGGGGTTGGACTAGATGACCTACAAGGTCCCTTCCAACTCTAATAATAAATCTAAATCTAAAATACAGTACATAACAATACACAAAGTTTTGTATATTCATACGTGCAACTGTAGAAGTAATGACTCATCTTGGAATAAAAAGAATATGCCTCTCTATTCTGTTTTGCTTAACATGTTAACAGTATGTCACTGTTATCTAGCTTGGTGTGATATGTTTTTACTAATCTTTCTCTGAAGAATTAGCAGTTGCCTATGGCCAGTGGCAGGATGCCAGATCTGACAGTAAAATCATCTTGAGAAGAATAAATAACAGTTTTTATATGAATACTTCCTGATTTTAAAAATAACATTAATGGGTGTCATATATCTATATCTTACTAGTTTCTGGCCTTTGCCTACATTGTTTATAAAATGATATTGTTATTAAAGGGGGAGTAAAATTCAGCATAAGCTTTGAAAGCATTTCCTACAAGTAACTTAGGTTTTCATGCATAACATAGATAGTGAGTTCATCACTGAAATCTTGTTCATTTTAGCATATTTATTTTCAGAGAGTTTGCTTCTTTCAGCTTGGATTGATACGTTGCTTCTGATATTGGTATTTCTGCATTATACAGGTTAAATTGAGGTTAGGGATGGGAATGAAAACTAAAAAAAAGTAGTTCTGGAGAGAAAAATTGCTAACCCCCCTTTTTTTCCTACTAACTTCTACCTCCAGCACCCATTTGTTTTTTGCTAAGATGGGTAGCCATATAAATATGGTAAATAAATGAATAAAACATTACATATCTTTTCAATCGCCACTTGAAATAATTACTGAGGATCAGAGTATTTCATGAGTAAGGTACATGGCATATAACCGTGATGGTGAACCTATGGCATTTAATCAGGTCTCTCTCTAGAATTCCTCTCCACTCCCCCGAGGTTTTTTATTGGCTGTCCCGTATCCAGGGATGTTTCCAAAAAGAAGATCATGGAAGCCGCCATCCAGCATTTACTGGATATACAGGCAGTGGAGGTGGTCCCAGTAGAACAAAAGGGACACGGTTACTATTCCCTACTATTTGTGATTCAGAAAGCCTCGGGCGGGTTGAGACCAATTCTCAATCTCAAAGGACTCAACAAGTATTTATGGTACTGAAGGTTCAAGATGCATTCTCTACAATCAATCTTGAAGAATGTCAGAGAGGGAGACTTCTTGACCTCCATCGACCTCACAGAGGCGTATCTACATGTACTGATTCTACCACTTCACCAGAAGTATCTGAGGTTCTGTTACAACGGCAGACATCTGCAGTACAGGGCCCTACCGTTTGGACTGGCATTGGCACCCAGAGCGTTCACCAAGCTCTTGGCAGTGCTGGGGGCCTCTCTCGGGACAATACCAGTTTGGATACAATGTTATCTGGACGACATACTCCTCACACATACAGGCAGATGAAGACCTATGGGTCACTGTACAACTTCTACAAAGCCATGGTTTCTCCATCAATGTGGAGAAGAGCCACCTCAGCCCAGTTACCTGCCTATTACATCTAGGGGCGATTCTAGCCCCACCCTAAAGAAGGTCTGGTCCAGGGTATCCTTGGGGTGTTGTTGCAGGTACTACATTCTAGGACATCACTGTAACATCGTCGAAACTCAGTCTAAAGAGCTAGAGGACAAGAGTCATCCCATGCCTGGAGTCTATCACCACACCCTGAAAAGGAGTGCATCAGGTAGGACCAACGCCCCTTCTGCAAGTTTCCAACCAATAAGGTCCTGAGCTTTCTTTTGCCAATTGGGCCCACAATACTTGCTGATGTTGTCAATCCATCTTGTTTTAGGTCTCTTATGTGGATGCTTTTTATCAAGTGGGATCCATTCTATGACTGCCTTGGTCCACCTGCCATCAGTTCTTCTTGCTGTGTGACTAGCCCATTTCCATTTCAATTCTTTTACTCTCTTGATGATATCGTATATTTTCATTTGTTCTCTAATCCATGTGTAGGTCTTTTCTATCTTGTATTGTAATTAATTCTAAGCATATATCTTTCCATGGCTCTTTGTGCCAGCCTAAGTTTTTGTATTGGTTGTGAGGTTAGTGTCTATGTTTCACTGGCATACGTTAGAACAGGTAGCACACACTGATTGAAAACTTTTCTCTTGAGGCATAGGGGGAAGTTCTTCTTGAAAATTATGCTTAGCTTGTTGAATGCACGCTAACCATATTTAACACACCATTCAGTTTCCTTTATTGTATCAACTTCCACTGAGATCCATTGGCCAAGTATATGTAGAGATCTACGATGTCTACCGTTGTTCTTCTCTAGATATATATTTTTTTCGTTCTTAGGTGAATTTATTAAACATAACCTGGCTCTTTTTCAGGTTTATCTTTAAGCCAAATGAACAATTAGTCAAAAACATAATTGAATCTGCTACATCAATAGTACCACCAAAAAAATACCATATTTTTTGGAGTATAAGATGCACCTTCCCCCCCCTAAAAGAGGATGGAAATGTTGGTGCGTCTTATACACCAAATACAGACATTTTTGGCCTCCCGAAGCCCTGCCCCTGCATCCCATTTTTGCAAAGCATGGGCCCGTATTTTGCAAAAATGAGGTGCACAGAGGGTTTTGGAGGCCTGCAGAGTGGTCCTAGGGGCTGGGGAAAGGCAAAAACACCCCTGTTTTTGCAAAAAAATGGGTGAAAAACGGGCTGTTTTTCCGCAAAAACAGGGGCGTTTTTGCCTTCCCCCAGCTCCCAGGAGCACTCTGCAGGCTTCCCAAACCCTCTGCATGCCCCATTTTTTGCAAAAACAGGTGAAAATGGGTCAATTTTTGCAAAAAATGGGGGGCACAGAGGTTTGGGAGGCTTGCAGAGTGCTCCTGGGGGCTGGGGAGGACGAAAAGGCAGGGGGTTGGACTAGAAGACCTCCAAGGTCCCTTCCAACTCTGTTGTTATTATTATTTGTTATTATAAAAACATTTTTTCTTACTTACCTCTTTGAAATCTTGGTGCGTCTTATACACCGGTGCGTCTTATAGTCCGAAAAATACGGTACTCAAAAATCTTTGATGAAACTATTGATTTAATTTAAAAATATGATGGAACAGTGAAGAATACTGGAGGTTTCACTAATAAACTGGAGTTTGCAAGACCATAAGAAAATGTATCCAAGAAGAAACACATCCGTTTAATGTGAAGTTTGTGGAAAAGGCAATTGAAGAAAACAAAGGGAAAAACAGAGCAAAATTTATACAAGCTTATAAATACAAATACAAAATTTATACAAGCTTATAAATACAAGAAAGAAGGTCTTTGCATTAAAACATGAAGATGGCTCTGTGTGTAGAACGAGACAGGAAATGTTAGAAATAATTGGAAAATTCTATTCAGATCTGTACAAAGATCAAGATCACTCAAGACTAACAATACCCACAAAAGAGGAAATGCCAGATATTCTAGTGGAGGAAGTATCAAGTGCCATAAAATCAATGAAAATTGCAAAGCTTCAGGAAATGACTGTGTCATAGCTAAAATGCTGAAAGCTGATGCTCACAGTTTACACAAAATACTAGCAAAACTATACTTGAGATGCCTCAGAGAAGAAAAAATACATGTATGGAAAAATGCTGAAGTGATTCTTATACACAAGAAAGGGGCACAAGTTGATTTAAAGAACTATCACCCAATAAGCCTTCTTTCAGTCATCTACAGGGTTTTTAAGTAATAGCAAAAAGAATATTGAGAACATTAATAATTAAACGATGCGCAGCTAAACAAGTAGGCAGGGTTCAGAAGTGGCTACAGCACAATGGATCACATCCAGATTGTTCAGTAAGTCATTGACAGGCACGAGTATAACATGCCTCTGTGCATGACTTTCATTGACTATGAAAAGGTGTTTGACTCAATATTCCAGCAAGCAATAATTAAGGCATTGCTCAACCAAGGCATAGACACTGTTTACATAAGCTTATTACAATCAATATATGAAGAAACAATGGCAACAATTTGCCTTAGTGATCTTAAAGTGGAAATCAACATCGAACAAAGTGTAGGACAAGGCAATACAATATCACCTATCCTTTTCTCAGCCTGCCTTGAAGAAGTATTTTGCAAACCAAACTGGGCAAAAGATGGAATAACAATCTATTTATTTATTTATTGTATTTATTTATTTGTCAAACATGTATAGTAGTAATTTGTAGTAATTTGTATAAACATAAGTAAAAAGTAACATAAGTAAACATAAGTAAAAAGTTCAATGCCACCTATTTAAATCAGTTAAGATTTGCAGATCATGTTCTCTTCTCATAAGGCCCAGAAGAGCTACAAAGACACGTATAAGAGCTGCACAAAGCAGGAGAACCATATGGTTAAAAGTCTGTATACAAAGATAATTTAAAAACATCTTGAAGACGTTTGCACAATATATAATAGGGGATCTGCCCAAAATATATTTCAGCATTTCACTCTTAGAGCTCCTGGCTTGAGCTTATTAACAATCTCCATTCCCTCAGGACTTCTGTCTGAGGTGATATCTAAGAAAATTCCCTGTTGGGCTTTAGGTTTAAATTAAGGCTGTGCCCATTAATAGTTTGTTATCAGAGAGCTCCTCTGAAGGCCTTTATAGCCTTCCTTATCCTGTAAAGGTAATATGTAGGACTGGTTATGCCACAACAAGATGGCTGATGAGTTGTCTTTTTGAAAATGATCTTCTGACATTTTGATGCTAAATCCAGGTTTAAATCCTTTCTGTTTGGAACCTTCAGGAAAAATGAGAATATTTCATATAATAAAAATGTACTGATTGGTTTTCCAAATCCTACCATTAATCTTGCATTTTTGCAAGCAAAAAAATGGTTTGTACCAGACTTCCAATGATTCTACTTCCATCTGCTGGTTGAAAAAGTGAAAAGAAATCATGCAACTTCATTTATTTACATTTTTATACTGTCACTCAGAAGAGTCTGAGAAAAACATCCCACTTCTTTATCAATCCCTATACATAAAACCAAGTTTTTAAAAACCAAGATAAATTTTAAAAGTCACACAATGATCACCACATGCCAAATAGCCATTGAAATGCCAAGATGAAAAAAGTCAAATGCGCCTGGAGCAGACATATAATAGAGGCAGCCACACAGGGGACTTCTGTTTTGGTTATGCCTCTCTCACAAAGGCAGTACCTGAGTTGACCCTCTTTGAAGATCTGTACAGAACAAGCAGAATTGTATTGGGTCAAATATAACAAATCCCTATCATTGTAACACTGACTTAACCAGCTACAGAACTATAAGAAGCTCAGTTCATTTCACTGCACTTCTATTGGATTCTAAAAATGGTTAGTTAGATTGGTACACAGGATTGATTCTAATGACTGAGTACATAAATTATACTGTTTGGCTAGATGACTAATTAAAACTAGGTGTAAGAGTTATCTTTTGCAATTCTGAAATGATTTACATTGGCTACATTGTTTCAGTGTGTTGGTTTTAAGTTTTAAAGCCCTAATTAGTTTGGAACTTAAGAGTGTTTCTTCTCTCATAAAGCTGAGAATCGCACATCCTCAGAGGCCCTTTTCTGAGTCTCTCATGAAGGTGAGGCAGGTGGTTCTTCAGATTTGTCTGTCTAAATTTACAACACTCTCACTGGAGAGATCTATTAGCATCGGATCTATTTTCTTTAAGGAATCATTTGAAAGTCTTTTACTTTTCCAAGTCTTTCCAGGCTTTAATTTTATGATTTACTGTAAGTTACTCTGAAATTCCTAGGGGCTGAAGGTCATGGAAATGCTCCAAACAAGATTTGAAATGAACCTGTAATTTCTGTAAATGTAATTCTATATATGGATTATCTTGAACATTCTTGATTTTTTTATTTAAAAAAGTTTTTCCATTGTATTAGACTTTTACATCTACAGTATATTCTTCCATAGTGCTTTAAAATGATATGCCGTATATTCAGGGGTGGGTTCCTCCCGGTTTGGACTGGATCGCCCAAACTGGTGGCGACCCACTGGTGATGTCACTGTCGCGCCACCATCTTTTGGGGGGGTTTTTTTGCAAATTTTCCCCCTTCCGCTGTTTGAAAAAGGGCCCGCCTGCCCACCCATGGGTTAATACTGACCTTTATTTCTTCGCCCGAAGCACAGCTGATCAGCTCCTCAGCTGTGTTTTGGGCTGATTCCTGCTTCTGAGCATGCGCGGAAGCCAAATTGCATGAGAGCACATGCGTACACGCTCGAGCGGAACGAGCACGCACATGTGAAACGTCGCAATGCGAACTGGTGGCGAAGGTAAGTGGAACCCACCCCTGCATATATTACTGCGTCTTCAGCTATAAAATAAAAATGACCTTTCAGTGTCACAGTACTTTATTTGACAGAACTTTATTTTAAAAATTATCTAGTTAACTTTAAGCTACTGTAAATAAATAAAAACAAAGTAACCTTATTAGGCATGTTCCATATCAAGGGAAAAAATTAAAAATCTTGATTTTATTGGTAAAGAATTAAAAACATGTTTTCTGAAAATAATTATTCCCCATTATTTATTTATTTATTTAAATTATATGCTATCAAAATGTATGATTCATAGCAGTTTATGTTTTTGGAAACAATCAAGAACATGGTCCCAAACCAGAAATCAACATAACACAAAAAATAATAACCCATATATGATGTTAACAACCCAATATTGGGCAACTTCAGCTTTCTAAATTCCAGCCAAATTCTGTTTTACTGACAGAGTAAAACAGGGTATTAACCAGTAGTGGGTTCTAAAACCCGTTACTACCGGTTCGCGCGCGTCCCGGGCAGGTGGGCGGGGCGTCTCATCACTGGCGCTATCATTTTGCTGAACTGGGCTGAACCGGGAGCAACCCACCAGTGGTATTAACCCAACCAGTGTGTGAATCCATTCCACAAGCTAGGTGCATCCTAGAAAAAGACTATTCCAAGGCTCCTATTGTGCTCACCTGTCTTTAGTTAGGTATCAACATTCTCAATCAGGATAATGTACAGGTTAGTTATAATATGTTCAGAACTCTCATGAAAAGCCCTTCTCCATTATCTCCCCCTTTAAGTGAATGCAATGTGAATTTGGAGAAATTTGTTTTAAGACTACAGTATATAGTGGAAGATTAGCTGCAAACATGTTCAATAATGCTGGTATGCACCAGCTTGTTTTGTCTGTCCCATTTATAGAACCAATGCAGAGTTTTTCTTGTCAGAGAAATCTTTACAGTATGTGTAAAAAGGGGACAGAGCTTCAGTCACATGACCAAAGTCACCATCTTGAATTTTTTGGCACTCCTTTCCTGCCAATTCCTTGAAAACAAGAAAATGATATTTTGAAAGCTAAAAGGGGAAATTATAGCACGTTATTTCATTGTTTGAGCATATATAGCAGTTTATTTATATGTGATATTGCTGTATCATCTTTCAGTTTCTTTGAAAAGCAGTAGATTCCTTTCTCTTAATATTATTTTGACTCCTTAATGTTTTGTATGAACCCATATCCCTTTCTACATTGTTTTAGGCAATATAAAGAGAACTTGAATTTATAAATAATGAACCTTTTATGAATATTTTCATGACAATCCAAGGCAAAGGTATTGTACTATATGTGAATATGAAATTGTGTGTTAAAATTGTAGGCTTTTGATATAAACTTAATGGAGAAATTAGTTTATGATTTGGTTCATTCAGAAATAATCAGTTTTTAATCTGCTCAGAGTAACCTGCATATGCACTAGTTTTTCTGTACATTTTGTTAACATTGTTAAAGGATGAGAGATTATAGCATAACATTAATTGCTTAAGGAGATGGGTAAGATAATAGAATTTATGTGTGTTACTTTGATTCTTGAATAATTTTAAATCAGTTTTTAGAAAACTGGGTTTTCCACACAGCCAATTCTTTAATATTTAGATTATAGTTATTATAATGGTTTGACAGGGGTTTCAAACTCGATTTCATTGAGGGCTGCATCAGGGCTGTGTTTGACCTTGGGGGAGCAGGGTGTGTGGCTGGGACAAGGTGGGTGTGGCCATCTGCCAGTGAAAATGGAGCACGGGGGGACCAATTTCACAGGCTTCAATTAACTGTCAGAACTCATGTCTGGGAACACAAACTGTAGCTTCTTCATTGGCAGCCCACTGGTTTAAGGAAAATAAAATAAATTTACAGTGCACTACAATGGGGAATGTAGCAGAAAAAATATTTAAAATTAACATACAAAGCAATCCAATAGGAAGCAGTACTGATTTCCGAGAATTCACTATTCATTAAATGAGAATTTGCTAATTAAATGAAAAAAGGCAAGGAGTTTACACAATTGCACATTTATTTCAGTGAGAAAATGGTTCACAGTAACACATTTAATTCAATGAATGGCTTGACATAGAGAGAATACAACTGATTCAATAAGAATAACATCATAGAACTAAGAAAAATTAGAAAAGTTGAAAGGAAATGATTCACTTTATATAGTGTTAATTAATAGGGGAAAGCAGAAAAAAATAGTCTCTTGCTATGAGAAAGAAAGCTAAAATTTTGGAGGCTTCTTACCTCATGACAGAATGAAATATGTAAAACAGAATCTCACATGTATAAAGTAAGCAACATTTGCACATTTACCCCCTGAAAATAGAGAAAAACCAGAAATTATGTTTTTGAAGAGAATAATTTTCCTGTGTAGCCTGCACACAGAGTCCTTGCAGTTCTGTGTTAGATGAATTTTCCAACAGTTGGAAAAGAAAGAAGATAGGGAATCTATCAATAACTGTTGTGCTAATGCTCTTTGACTGGATTTGTTCAGTGTGTTTCATGGCTTCTTGATCCCTAGGTTCTCCTGCAACTGAGAACTCAGGCAAGTTGAAAGGATGAGTATTGGTATACATAGCCTTTGTCTAATTCTGCACCAGGTACTCTGGTGAAACTGTCTGCCTTTTCAAGGCTATGAAACTCAGCTCAGCAGGAGGACTTCATGCTTCTAAAAACTAAGAAGATAGCCAAGGAGAAGCTTCATTCAATTTTTGTAAGGGCCATCAATCTCCCTGATGCTGTACTGCAAATCCAACTTAGTGGTGGATCTCGACATTTTGATGGCTATGCTGATTGGGTTCAGGTCCAATCTAGAAGGCAGGCACTCTGGTCCCTGTTGACTCAAAGAGGTTCCCCTCTTGGAAAAACAAAAAGCTGGCAAGTGAGGGCTGGGCTGGCTGTTTTGTGAGTGGCTACAGTTATGGATTTTTTAAAAGGAGAATTATTTATTATTTATTTATTTATTTTGTTATTCTTATATGCCGCCCAACTCCCGAAGGACTCAGGGCGGCGTACAACATAAGAGATACAAGAATAAACAAAATTCCAAAAAATTTAAAAACAGTACAAAAGTTAAAAGAACAATATAAAAGCAACAACAACATCCATCCATTCAGCCACATACATACTTGGGGGGTAAGCTCAAATGGGTTAGGCTGTCCCCCCCACCTGCAGGAAGAGCCATGTCTTAACCGCCTTTCAGAAGGCCAGCAGAGTGGGGATGGTTCGGGTCTCCGGGGGGAGTTGGTTCCAGAGCACGGGGCCAGCCACAGAGAAGGCCCTCCCCCTGGGGCCCGCCAGCCGGCATTGCTTGGCCGACGGGACCCGGAGGAGGCCAACTCTGTGGGCCCTAACCGGTCGGAGGGAAGTATGCGGCAGAATGCGGTCCCGGAGATATCCTGGTCCTAAGCCATGAAGGGCTTTAAAGATGGTGATCAACACCTTGAATTGGACCCGGAGACCGATGGGCAACCAATGCAGCTGGCGGAGAATCGGTGTCACGTGGGTGTACCTCGGCACACCCACCACAGCACGCGCAGCCGCATTTTGCACCAGCTGAAGTCTCCGGATACTCTTCAAGGGTAGCCCCATGTAGAGCGCATTGCAGTAGTCCAAACGCGAGGTGACAAGGGCATGAGTGACCGTGAGTAAAGCCTCCTTCTCCAGATATGGCCGCAGCTGGTGCACCAGGCGAACCTGTGCAAAGGCCCCCCTAGCCACAGCAGAAAGGTGATGATCTAATTTTAGCTGTGGATCTAGGAGGACCCCCAAGTTGCGGACCTGGTCTGAGGGAGTCAGTTTCGCACCCTCGAAGACCAAGGAGGGACAGTTATCATGGTCCTTAGGAGGCATTATCCACAGCCACTCAGTCTTGTCGGGATTAAGTCTGAGTCTGTTCCTCCCCATCCAGATCTTAACGTCGTCCAGGCATCGGCACATTACATCAACTGCCTCCCTGAAGTCAGACGGGGTGGTGATGTACAGCTGGGTGTCGTCAGCGTACTGATGGAAACACACCCCATGCCTGCGGATGATCTCACCCAACGGTTTCATGTAGATGTTAAACAGGATGGGCGAGAGAACCGACCCCTGGGGCACCCCACATAGTAGGGGCCTGGGGGACAATCTCTGCCCTCCTGCCAACACCGACTGCATCCGATCAATCAATAAATCCAATACAAGTGAAAGAGAGGTGAAATTTTTCTTCTGTGGGATGTACAAGTTTGAATTTTATTCTCTGCTAGCACATCAAAGAAAATGATTAAAACATTCTGTTTTAATATTAATATAGCACATTCACCCATGGAGCACCATTAAGCAAGGAATGCATAATGCTTTTTGATGCTACAGTACAACTAACCACAATGATCCCGAGGCAAAGAAGTGAATAAGAAGATATGAGATTAAATCAGCCAAACAAGGGGAAGTTGAAACAAGGCTACTACGGTTCAATAAATGAAACAAATAAAACACCCAGCTTCTCTGCTCAGTTATGTAGATTAGGGGAAATACAAAACGTTCAGCCTCAAGATTACGTTGATACAGAGGATTTTAAAGATTAATATACAATTGAAGCCAGAATTTTTCCTTTTAGATTAATGGATAAACAATTAGAAAAAAGTTAAGAAAGATTATTTCAGTATATGATTACTGTGGCAAGATTATTACATGCACAGAGATGGAAATATTCGACACTACCCACTACGGAGGAATAGTTGATGAAATTGACAGATCTTGCTGAGATGGATAAATTAATTAACACCATCTACATTTATTGGTGATGAAAAAGCTTTATGGACTTTTTGGATAAAAATGTAAAAAGTGGTTTATGACTTTGATGATTAGATAGGACAGATTATAGAAAGAAAATTACTATATTATGATGAAACTTTAGCGAGAGATGTTAAAATATAATTGTACCTATAACTTGTGAAGAATATCGGAAGCCACTTCTTAATAACTTTTTTTCTTTTCTATTTTTTCTTTAATTTCTTTTTTTGTTGCACTTTTTTATTTCTCTTGATTTCTTTCTTTTTCTCTTTTCTTCCTTACTTTATATTTGTTTGCAATAGTTTTATTGTTTTTTTAAAAAGTTGAGAGAGAGAGAGAGAGAGAGAGAGAGAGAGAGAGAGAGAGAGAGAGATTTGGGTCCAAATATTTGTCTCATTTAGTGATGTAAGATTGGGTGCTATATTATATAATTAATAACAAACTATAGTTTAGCACCTTTTCTATTTTTTCTGTATAATCCTCAGTGAGCTAAGCTCAGGATTTCCAGTTCATTTTGGCTGGATTCAGTGGTCGCTGGATAGGGATATTAATAAAGAAAATCAAATTCACATCATTGGTTCTCATTTTAGTGGCTTTTTCCTACAAACTTTTCATTTGATAAGACATTTCTACCTAAAATGAAGAATTACTATTCTAGATCTACTGGGAAAAATGGTTGCGGGGGTGGGGGGAATGGGACACGTGGTCCTGTCTATTAAAAGAGACTCCAAAAGAGACCCAAATATTGTAATGGGGAGGAAGGGAAGATTGAGTCAATTGATTGGATTGCATTAGTAGCTTTCCTCCCAGACTAAACAAAGGGGTTGCAAAAAGATTTATACCCTAAAAGGGTGTGTGTGTTTTTTTGCAGATCTTTTGATTACCAGAAGAGGTTTTAAAGAAAAACAGATGAATCATTGAAAAGCATAATGCCTATTGCTCTGATTAACAAAATGGCTTAGAAAGAGTTGACAGATAGTTCTCAACTTATGACCACAATTGGTACTGGAATTTCAGTTGTTAAATTGTTAAGATTGTAAGTTGAATCAGACCTGATTTTATGATAATTTTTATGGTGATTGTCAAACAGATCACAATAATTGTTATGTGAATCATACAGTTGTTAAATGAACCTAGCTTTCACTATAGATGCTTTTTGCTGGGTTTTGTCAGAAATTAGCAAAAAAAACCAAAACCGGTTGTAAATTGCAATCCCATGACTGCAGGAGTCTGCAACTGGTTGTAAATGCAGGCCAATTTAAAATGCCTGAATTGCAATCACATGACTACGCTGTGGCACAATGGTTGTAAGTGCAAGTACAGGTCATAAGTTACTTTTCTCAAGGCTGTCATAGTTTTGAACCCTTGTTAAACAAAAGAATATAAGTCAAGGACTACCTATATGGCTTTCACAACATTTATGCATACAGATATCCTTTTGCTAGAATCAGTGGTGCAAATGAGAACAGTTGAGGAAGTCTGTGTAATCTTAGTTTTGAAAATGTCATTCTTGATTCCTTTTGAATATTTTTATTCCCCCATTGCTACTGGAATTGCTGTAGACAGAAGGACATGGAAGGAAACATCAAAAACGACCTACCAATCTTTAACCTAAGGTCTTTTTTCCAGCTGTGAGATTCTTTCTAGTGCATAATAGTATCTGTTTTGATTGGGGGGGAATTCCCCCTCAATTGATATTGTTGATCTATTAACTTGACCATCAAAATTAACTTTGAGCAAACCTTGAGCCAAATTGGGGGTACAGTTTGCAGTGGGAGGAGGCGAGAGAGAAATCATGCAACAAAACATTAAGTTGCATGAAGAGCACTTATTGTTAAATTGGAATTTTAAAATAGTTCCAACTCCAAATAATTGAATTACCAATTTGCATGCCAGCAGTGGATTTGGATTTACATTGCTTGAATAATAGTTTCCATGGAGAATAGCATACTTGTTTTTAAAAGGAGTGAAATTTAATAGATAGTTTGTAGTACAGTATGGGGTATGCCTTTCAAAGAAAGAATCACACACTTCACTAGGCATGTTGAAGGCTTTTGGCATATGAAAATATATCATTTGGACCTCTATCAGTAGTCAGGAGTCCCCAAACTTGGCAACTTTAAGACTTGTGGACTTCAACTCCCAGAATTCTCCAGCCAGCATAGCATAGCTGGCTGGAGAATTCTGGGAGTTGGTCCACAAGTCTTAAAGTTGCCAAGTTTGGGGACCTCTGCAGTAGATTAATCAGATGGGAGATTTGTTCTTAGGTCGGGGTTTGTTTTTTTGTTTTTGCCAGAGGGAATCACTCATGTATTAAAAATGCATGTCTTCATTATGTACATCAGGATTTAAAAAATTTGGAGTTGCAAGAGACAAAAGAGGAAAGGGAAACAGCAAAAAAAATACTCAGAAGATGCTAAATTCGGTTATCTTTGAGTAGAACACAGACTGGCAGGCATACAGACAGAACAGTCGTCATAGCTCAAATCATGTTCAATAAATCAAAACAACATTTTATTCTGCATTTATCTTCTTTTGCTCCATATATTGCTATCTAATCCCCTGATCTCCAACCCAGGTTTGATGAAGTTTAATTTCTTAGACGATATGTAGCTTGCCCCAGAGAAATGGTGTGATGAGAAGGACAAAAAATTAAAAATAAGATAAAATTGCCCCATTTACTTTTTTAAAACTCAGTTAAATTGGAAACCTCTATCCACATTGGTTTTTAGGCTTTGATTGTTTCTACCCACTACCTGGACTGATTGGTTGCATTTGATTGACAGGTCGGATTTAGATTTTTCTATAACTTCTTTGTACCTGAACTGTTTCAGGGTGGATTTTTTCCAATTCAGTACAACTATGAAAAGCTATTTACAATATAATCTTCAATGTACCCAGAATTCCCCAAAACCTGAAATGAAATCCATTGTTAGATTGCAGGGGTTAAATAGGGGATCAAATTATAGTTTGAAATTTTAAACAGAATCATAATTCACTATTCTTGATAGTGAATAATCAGTTTTGAACAACACTAATTTAATGCATATCCCTAACCAGGATACTATAACAATGTGCATGAGAGTGCCCTGGGGATATACAGTATGCAGCCCCTATCCTCCTTGTATTTTGAAAACAAGTGAAGAGTGTTCTGTATTTGTCCCCAGATTAACTGAGGTCCCATGATAATTTTCTTAATTTTTGCTTATGAAGAAACTGAAAAGTATAAATGTTAGTAGGCATCTTTGCAAGACAATTTCCTCCACTTCCTCCCTCAAACACCAATTATAGGACCTTCCTAGCTATCAGTCCCGTCCAAAGTATCTCAAATTGCTTCTCAGTCTGAGAACGTCCTTTATATCTACTGCTAGCCATATTCCAGTTTATCACCTGCTATAACTGCCTGTTCATTACCTCTGGTCTAATAGCTTCTGTCTCCATCAAGTTTGATTTAAGGCAGTTATCTCTTGGCCTCAGCTCCATTCATGTTCAGCAGCAGTCCCCTCTCAGCAGCAACTGCTAAATTTGGCTCAGGAATCTTTGATGGGACACTTTGTCAAAGCCCATCTTTTAGAAGCCCAAGTAAACAGTGTCTAGTGGATCATCTCTGCCAGGGTGCTTGTTTATCTCAGGCTTATATTTTCAGAAGCATCTGTTAATTCTTCAGCAAGATTTATCCTTCTTGTGTACTTGACAACTTTATCTTTAATAATGCTTTCTCCATTGAACAAATGTTGAACTGACTAGCTTGCAATTTTCTCAGCCTTCATCCCACAGTTCTCTTTTTAAAAATTGGCATTACTTTTCCATATTTGCATACTGTGATGCAGTTGCTAATCTTAGAGGCAGTTCAAATATTTCAGTTTTGTAAAAGTTGTTTTTGGGTCCCTGGATTGGATTCAGAATTAGGCAGACTTGCAATAAACAACTGAAATCAATGGGATAAGTTAGCCATGACTAAATTAAATAAGTTTGCTTTTAACCAAGTCTAGATTCAGCCCAATTTCATTTGTAGGAATTACTTAGCAATTTTTGTTACTAGATGACTTTAGTTTATTTACTGCACTACGACTAGTGCAGTAAAACCCACAGGGACACCTGTACCTTTACCTATTTCAAATTAACCTATCTCTCAGAGATATCAAGGAAAAGAAGTATACCCTCTTTTGTTGCTGTCAACACACTGATTAAAAAATAATTGTATGCATAATTATTTGAAAATTGTTACAAAAATGGTTTTTCTCAGGTTAGGAGCCATTACTATTTGCCTAAAGTTTATACATTAGTATAACAAAAAAACCTCCAATATTAGTGTTTATAGGACTAGATTCTAAATAGCTACATTAGGCATGCCTAGAAGAAATATTAACATTTTTAAATGTTTCAACTTACATAATATCTGTTTTGTTTTGTTTTGTTTTTGTATTCCTCTGTGTTCCAAAGTTGGTTTGAAATATGGCTTAACTGCCTATTACATACAGATACACATGTCCAAAGACCTGTTTGGACATGCAGAGCTAATTTGCACAGTCCTTTTGAAATTTTTCCCATTTTTAGACTTGTTGTGAATGGATTGTTTTACGAATATCTATAGTGTTAGTATCATGGGGTGATGCTAATCAGGTTTTAAATCTATTCATCCTCTGATATGATTTTGCTCTTTCTATAGTCATATTTAATTAGGAATACTGTAGGTACCATCCATCTCCATAGAAATGGCAGAGTTACTAATCCTTCAAAAACAGATTTTAAAATTCTTATTTCCTTCTCAAAAAATCAAAATCAAAGCAATATATTGTTCTTTCTATTTTCTCATACTTTTGGACTATGATCTTTAGTTGGGACTAAAGCAAATTTGTTACACTGTGGCTATGGTACTAATTAAACATTGAAATTCTGAATATATGCAGGAAAAGGAAATTACTTCAGTCCTAGTCACATAGCTTTCAGCACACATTTTGGGGCATTCATTTCTCCAATACTCTTGATTAATATAAAAACTTTGAGCCAATGCTGAGAAACGAATATGCAGGAATACTGATATTTGACACAAGTTTAATACTTTCATACTTCAATGGGTGAGGACTCTGGTGAATCCTGGTGATGCAGTGGATGGAATGCAGTATTGCAGACCAACTCTGCCCACAATCGGGAGTTCGATCCTGATGGGACTCAAGGTTGATTCAGCTTTCCATCTTTCCAAGGTTGTTAATATTAGGACCCAGATAGTTTGAGGCAATATGCTGACATTGTAAACTGTCCAGAGAGTGCAGTAAAGCATTATGGGACAATATATAAGTGTAAGTGTTATTGCTATTGCTAAACTACATATCCTTTTTGAATAGGAAAGTACAGTATTCTAATTACCCAGGCACTGCTCTCTGCCAAGTTAAGTTGCATTAATGGTTCTCTGCCAAGCCATTAATTAATGGCTGCCAATAGTACAGAAATAATTTATCAACTGATAAACTGGTGACTTAACATAGTGATGCATGAATAATTTGGGGTATGAGTCCAGGAGAACCACCAACCTGTAGAACTGTTCTTTTAAGAAGAGTGGAGCTCCACTCAGAGTCAATTCCAGTTTTAGGATATTGTTTCATGATGATATTAAAAATGAGAGGGAGAGAGCTGAACCCTGTGCCACACCAGACCAAAGATGTCAAAAGCTCAACTGCTCTTCCCACATGCCTAATGATTCATACCATCTACTCAAGTAAGAGGAGAATCATCATGAGATAGAATCATCTAATCCCATTCCTCACAGCCATTCCATCAGGAGACCATGGTCAATGGTCAGAATACCCTATTTTAACAAATTAATATGTGGGATTTAAAAAAATCTTAAATATGTATTTTTAAATCTTAACATCCATTTCATTTAGCAAAATATGATCATTAGTATGGGTTTTTTTTAAAAAAATGTAGTACAAACAGTCCCTTTGTTAAGAACGAGATTCATTCCTAAGTCTGTCTTTAAGTCAAATATGTATGTAAGCCGCAAGGTATTTACCATCAATTAGTCAAATGTTTGTGTTATACTATGTAACAGTGGTGGGTTCCTACCAGTGCGGTCCACTCTGTCGTTCCAGTAGCAGCCAACAGATGACGTTGTTTGCACGTGACTGCTCCAGTGCCAAATTTTTGGGCTTTTTTGCTTCTGTGCATGCGCGGAAGCAAAATCTCGCTGAAATCTCACAAGGGGACGCGCACATGCGCGCGATTTTGGTGAGATTTTGCTTCTGCGCATACGCAAAAGCAAAATCTCGGCAAAATCGCGTGCGCGTGCGTCCCCTCACAAGATTTCGGCGAGATTTTGCTTCCACGATTTTGCAGCGCTCCGGTATCGAGGTAAGAGAGCAACCCACCCCTGTACTATGTGATATATTACAATATCCTAGATCAGCGGTGGCGAACCTTTTTCTCCCGGCGTGCCAAAAATAGACGTGCGCACACCCACCAGCGCTCCCGCGTGCCACTACCCAAAATGCAATGTGCCCCCCCTGCGCATGCGCACCCACACCCACATGCACGTGCCTGCACCATGCACGCGCCCGCACCGCGCATGCGCACAGCTACTGCGCACGCGCAAACGCCCCCTCCTCCTCCTGCTGCCAGCCTCGCACTCCGGGCAGCAACAGGAACATGAGGCTGGCAGCAGGAGAAGGAGGGGGCAGTTACGCGAACCGCCCAGCCTGCGCAACCTCCCCCTCCTCCTCCTGCTGCCAGCCTCGCACTCCGGGCAGCAGCAAGAACGTGAGGCTGGCAGCAGGAGGAGGAGGGGGCGGTTGCGCGAGCCGCCCAGCCTGCGCAACCGCCCCCTCATCCTCCTGCTGCCAGCCTCGCACTCCGGGCAGCAGCAGGAACGTGAGGCTGGCAGCGGGAGGAGGAGGGGCGGTTGCGCGAGCCGCCCAGCCTGCGCAACCGCCCCCTCCTCCTCCTGCTGCCAGCCTCGCACTCCGGGCAGCAAATCTTTCTTGTGGGACAGAAACCAGCTCTCAGCCCCCCTTGTATCTCCTTCAAAAGTATCCCCCCCACACGTTCCAATGCCTGAGGAATTTCCCCAGCCAAACCATCTATTTAAATTCCACCAGTTCCACCCACCACACCTTTCATTCATGAGGCCGGAGCGAGGAGTGGGCGGCAGCACCCAGCACGTTTTTCTGCCGGCTCCCAAACTGCATGCCCCGATGCTGCCCTGCACCAGCGGCTCCGCTATGGCCAGTTCCGCCCACCCAGGGCAGCATCGGGGTGCGCAGTTTGGGAGCCGGCAGAAAAACGTGCTGGGTGTTGCCGCCCACTCCTCGCTCCGGCCTCATGAATGAAAGGTATCATGCCGGGAATTTCCAGACAGGCTTCCACGTGCGGATGGGGGATTTCTTTCATCCCCGCACCCCCCCTCACCCCCGCCCCCCCCTCGTACCTGCCCCGCACACCAGCCCACTTACATTGAAGCTGGTGAGGAGAGGGAGAGAGCAACAAACAGCAAGAGGATTTGCTTGAGGCTTGAGCTTTGCAAGCCGAAGAGCCGAAGTAAAGAAGGCGAAGTTAACTTTCGGTTTCGGGTAGCTCTGGTAGCTCTGCGCATGCGCGCCAGAAACCCGGAAGTAGGATGCCGGACCCGTGGCGTGCCAGCCGAAATGGCTCCGCGTGCCACCTGTGGCACGCGTGCCATAGGTTCACCACCACGGTCCTAGATTCTTGGGAAGAACTTCATGCTTACAAAGGCCAACACCAGCTAAAGATTTGCTGCTGTGATTTCATACTTTTGTGTATATAATAATATAATATTTTATATAATAATGATTATAATATTAATTGCTTGATAATATATGCTCCTCAGAAATAGTGATAGCCCTACAGAAATGAAGGCAGAGGTTTACTTCAACTGTTGAAGAATGAAAGCATGCATTGGCTAATTATGTAAAAGATAGTCAAGAATAAATCTTAATACAATGTACAAGAAACAAAACGTGAATATTGGAATAATGTAATAAAAACACGAACATAATCTTGAGGGAAAAAAGCATTACATGGACAATTTCTGCAAAGGATGAAGGGGAAAATAGATGAAGATAAAACCTGGTAGTGGTTTAGAACTGGAACACTGAAGGCTTGATTTTGACTTCTGAGTGGTTCACTGCAGTTTCTCCATGGATGGATCGGTAGAAACATTTCTGATTTGACTGAAATCAGAGATTCTGCCTATAATGTACAATTCAAGTTTCCTATTTTCTGATCTTCTTGGCTATAGCTGTAATTTGTTGCTTTGTTAGTTTCAGTGCTTCCTTAACCTTTCTTCTTTCTAGGTAATATTTCATGATCAGATATTCTTGGACAAGTTCTTCAGCTTTGATTCTTTCATTCTGTTCTAGCTTGCTTGCATCTGATCTTGACTTAGAGGGTTTTGTTCTTTTTGAGGAGGCAGAGTGCCTGGTTTGGGAATCAATATGATTCAATAGCTATGATGGCTTTCTGCACTACTGACTTCCCCTAGTTTGCCTCGATAGTCTGACCTACTTTTGGGCAAGTGTTTGATATATATATTTTTGGCCATGTGTAGACCTTTGTGGTTCTTCCACTTCTGCTTCTGTGAATACTTTATTTGTAGTATAATTTGATGTTGATCTGCTAGCCTCTCTTCTGTTACTTCTGATTCTGGCTGTTCTTCTTTCCAGAACTGGTACATTCTTTTCAGATTCTTTTCATTTTCTTCTCGTTGGACTTGATTTGTAATAACATCATTCTTTTCTTTTCTTTCCTTCTTTCCTTTCCTCTTTTCTTTCCTTTTCCTTTTTTCTTTTCTTTTCTTTTCTATCTTTGTATATTTGGGATTTATAAACACTTCTTCACGTAATTCTACAGTTGCTGGCCCTGGTTGCTGAGCCAACACTCCTGAATCCTGTAATCCATTTGTTACTAGATGTCCTGGAACTCCAAAACCTAGTGTAGTCTTTGTTGACCTGTGTGATGTTGATTCAGTATGGATTTCTATAAATTATATCTCAACATATTATTTATGGGAGGGATTATCCCAGCCAGGCAGTGATGTTGACAGACTCTACTTATCAAGGAAAATAGGTCAGCATGGAATGTTGCAAATATATCGGACAGTTGAAGAAAAAAGGGCATTGGAGGAATATCTGAAGGACGGTGAAAAAGATGTACTGAAGCTAGTATATTATGAAGGCTTATGAGCTATGCCAGAGGTTCAAGTACTCTGTAACTTCCACTTTTAAATTAGTTTAAAATTGATTAAATGTGTTCACTCTTAACCTGCGAGAAGTAAGGTTGACCGTATTTCTCTCTGTCAACCTTTTTACTTGCTGCTTATTTTCTTATATATGTATTTTATTATTAAGTGAACAGTATCTTATACAGCATCAGAAAAAGTGCACTCATGAAAGTTCTGTAGAATTCTGTGAATTCCTTTTATTGTTACAACAGAAGATCTTAATATACCGTATTTTTCAGAGTATAAGACGCACCGGAGTATAAGACGCACCTAGATTTTAGAGGAGGAAAACAAGGAAAAAGGTATTCTGAACCAAATGGTGTAGTAATAGATTATTTAATAAAATACCAGTTTAGCAGAATACTTTTTACAACCATGTATACTTTTTACAATCATGTACACTTTTTACAACCATGTATACTTTTTACAAACTTCAAACTTGACAGCTTTAAGACTACCGTATGTTCCGGCGTATAAGATGACTTTTTACCCCTTGAAAATCTTCTCAAAAGTCGGGGGTCATCTTATATGCTGGGTACTGAAACTTCCGAGCCAGGGGGAGCTCAAAAATGGCCGCGGCTGCATCCCTGCCATTCTCCAGCCAAGCAGCCGAAGGAGCCCCGGAGCCCCGACGCTGCCCTGAATCTCGGTCTCCTGCTGCCACTGCCACCCACAGCCTTCCCAGCAGGTGGGTGCGCGGGGGAGGGACCGTGGAGCAGAGGCGCCCGGCGGTTTAAGGCAAGAGGCAGGCGGGAGACACGGGCAGGAGCCTGCTGCCGCCGATGCCACTTCTGGCATCCCTGCGCCTCTCGCACCGCTTGCGGGGCGCCTCTGCTCCGCGGTCCCTCCCACGCATGCCCACCTGCTGGGAAGACTGCAGCTGGCGGTGGCGGCAGGAGACCGAGACGCAGGGCAGCGTCGGGGCTCCAGGGCTCCTTCGGCCGCTTGGCTGGAGAATGGCAGGGATGCAGCCACGGCCGTTTTTGAGCTCCCCCCGGCTCGGAAGTTTCAGTATGATAGCAGCGGCGGTGGCGGTAGCACTCTCTCTCCTTCCCTCCCATGCTCGTTAACCCTGCCAGCGCCACGGTCGGGGACTCAGTCAGGTGGCTGGAGTCCCGCGGGAGACGGCGACAGAGGCTCCTTCTTCCTCCGAGGGGAGGGGAGCAACCCACCCACCTTCCTTGCTTCCACTTGGCGTCTTGGAAGAGGGCTGGGCGAGGGAGAAAGGAGCCATGGTGGGGATTGGTTTGCAGGGAGAAAGGAAGGAAGGAAGGAAGGAAGGAAGGAAGGAAGGAAGGAAGGAAGGAAGGAAGGAAGGAAGGAAGGAAGGAAGGAAGGAAGGAAGGAAGACAGGCAGACAGAAAGAAAGAAGGAAAGAAAGAAAGAAAGGAAGGAAGGAAGACAGGCAGACAGAAAGAAGGAAAGAAAGAAAGAAAGAAAGAAAGAAAGGCAGACAGAAAGAAAGAAAGAAAGAAAGAAAGAAAGAAAGAAAGAAAGAAAGAAAGAAGAAGAAGTTAGGAAGGAAGGAAGACAGAAGACATAAAGAAAGAAGTTAGGAAGGAAGACAGACAGAAAGGAAGGAAGGAAGGAAGGAAGGAAGGAAGGAAGGAAGGAAGGAAGGAAGGAAGAAAGAAAGAAAGAAAGAAAGAAAGAAAGAAAGAAAGAAAGAAAGAAAGAAAGAAAGAAAGAAAGAAAAAGAAAGATGGTAGGAGGGGTAGTCTTATATGGCGATTATATCCCAAACTCTATATTTTAACTGGAAAAGTTGGGGGTCGTCTTATACGCCCAGTCGTCTTATACGCCGGACCATACGGTAATGGACTTCAGCTCCCAGAATTCCTCCTCCAGTCATTCTAGCTCAGGAACGGGAGTTGAAGTCCACAAGTCTTAAACTTGCCAAGTTTGAAGACCCTTGCACCTCTAACCCCTTACCCAGGGATTTTCAAACTTGACAGCTTTAAGACTAGTGGACTTCAACTCCCAGAATTCCTCCTCCAGTCATGCTAGATGGGGTAATTAGAAGGCAAAAACACTCTAGTTTTTGCAAAAAAATGGCTTGTTTTTCACTCTTTTTTTGTTTTTGTTTTTTTTGCAAAAACAGGGTATGCAGAGGGTTTGGGAAGCCTGCAGAGCACTCCTAGGGGTGGTGAAGGCAAAAACGCCCCAATTTTTGCAAAGAATTGCTTATTTTTCGCTTGTTTTTTTGCAAAAACAGGGCATGCAGAGGGTTTGGGAAGCCTGCAGAGCACTCCTAGGGGTGGGGGAAGGCAAAAATGCCCCCATTTTTGCAAAAAAACAACCCTTGTCGCAAAAATGGGATGCAGGGGCAGGGCTTCAGGAGGCCAAAAATGGCTGTATTCGGTGTATAAGACGCACCGACATTTCCACCCTCTGCCTGAAAATGACAAACCATTTCAATATTTTGCCAAGAAATTTATTAAGACTTATCAATGAAGTCATTAGGAACCAAATTCAGCTTGAAATACATTTTATTAGCATAATATCATTAGTTGTATCATGACATTGGCAGTAAATTTAGACATAAAAGAAAATACTTCCTCACATAATACATATTTTATTATGATCCATGAAATAATGTTGGACTTCATCCCAAAACCATTTGCTTTAATATTTTAGTGATCAATGTTGGAATCAACCAACCTCTAGGGGCCACAAATACATCACACCTGATTTATGGTATTTGTGGCAATTCATTAACTTCGTATTCATTACTTTAGGTGTCTTTAAAATTGGTTTACATACATTCCAAAGGAGAAGCATTCTGATTGCTATTAATTTTAATACCTGAGTAGAATCTCTCAGATCAAAAGCAATAGTCCTCCTTGCTCTCCAGCAAATGGAATGCAAAGCTATACTGCCTCTGATTTATGCATAGGATAATCCAGCAAGAAAGAATATTATTAAGTTTAGATTAGAGTTTTACTTTATCAAAATTGTGATGTTGTAAACATAAAACAATTTAGGGTTATCCACCTGTGACTAATATTTGGGGGAATTTCATTTACTTGCATATAAAATCTGATGTTCTTGTTCTGGGAAGATGTTTTCAGTTCATGTCAAGAACTCGTATAAATGAAAAGAACTGAAGTCTATGGTTATGATGTTTTATTTATTTTGTCAAAGTATATTCCTTATAAGATTCTTCAGTAACATAATTTCTAAACTTGCTATTTTTTTCTATAGTATTCTCGAATCACTTATTTTGAAAGAAAGTTGTATGATTTTGTATTTAGATCACATAATAAGTTTAAATCTTGAAATACTTATGAATTACAACCAAATGTTGAATATTTCTCTTTTGCTTAGAGCTCACTCACACATAATTGCAAATCAACAGGTTCAAAAACTGGGAATTCTGGAAGTTGTTCCAACACAGCTAGGGGACAAATGTTGTCCATATACTGTAAATCAGGGGTGGCCAAACTATGGCTCTTGTAGGACCTGGGGACTTCATCTCCCAGAATTCCTGAGCCAGCCATGCATGCATGGCTGGCTCAGGAATTCTGGGAGTTGAAGTCCACAGGTCCTCAAAGAGCCATAGTTTGGCCACCCCTGCTGTAAATGAACTGAGGCAACCCTTATAGATGAACCATATAGACGAACTGAGGGAAAACAACACTCGTATTTTTATACTTTATATAGGAGCCGAGGTGGCGCAGTGGTTAAAAGCAGCACTGCAACTACTTCAGTGACTGCTAGTTCAGCAGTTCAGCTGTTCAAATCTCACCGGCTCAAGGTTGACTCAGCCTTCCATCCTTCTGAGTTCGGTAAAATGAGGACCCAGATTGTTGGGGGCAATATGCTGAACTCTGTAAACCGCTTAGAGAGGGCTGTAAAGCACTATGAAGCGGTATATAAATCTAAGTGCTATTGCTATACTGCCTCCTCCTTGGAGAGGCTTTAAGCAGAGTTAGGCATGTAGAGGAAGGCCAGTGCTTTATCCAGTTCATTTATACAGCAGTAAAACAATGTTGTATAACATTTGGCTTTTAAGTTACATGTTGGGATGATTGGGAGCTGCACTGTGAAAATCAGATGATAGGTTCATAGGAAAAACTATATAGTATTTGTTCTAATTGCATTTACATTGAAAAAATGAATGTAATGTATTTATGTATTTTTCTATATTATCAAAGTTATGATAAATTCTTGAAGTTTTAAGGGCTGCAGTGAAGAGTTTCAAGAAAAGGGTACATGTACCGTAGATCATATTTTTATATTCCTGCAGCTATTGAATCTTTCATCAATATATGTAAAAAGAAATCTCCTGCTTTACATGTTTTTAAATTGTTATGTTGGATTAAATATGATACATTTAAACCATCTAAACCTCAAAGCGCAGGTGGAAGTGGTGGCTAGGAGAGCCTTCATATAATTTTGTGTGATGCACTAGCTGCTCCCTTTTCTGGCTTATGAGGCCCCTGAGCTCAGTCACTCAGTCACTCATGCCCTGATCATCTCGCTCTTGGATTATTGTAATGCACTCTACAAAGAACTACCGTTGAAGAATATTCAGAAGCTACATTTGGTCCAGAACTTAGCAGCATGCAGTTTTGGAGGCCTCTTGGGTGGCACAAGTAACACCACTATTACATGAGCTGCAGTGGTTGCTGATCTAATTCCAGATATATTTCAAGGTTTATGTTATTACCTTTAAAGCCCTTTATGGCATGGGTCCAGGATATATAAGGAATAGACTTTCCCTAATGGGATTGGCCCACCCAACTCATGCTGGCAGAAGGGGCCTACTGTGGATCCCATCAACCAAGGAATTTTGGCTGGTGGAATCCAGAAGATGAGCATTTTTTGCCGTGGCCCCCTAACTTCTGGAACATCTTTCTGCAGGAGTTAAGATCCACTCCCTTCTCTTTTAGTGTTAAGAAAAAGCCTTAAAACTTGATTACGCCAGTTGGCATGGGGTCCTGAAGGAGAAGCTATTGGCTGGACATGGTTGGTGCATTAATGTAGAAGGCATACCCACTTCTTCACACCAAAGCCATGGCTTTTTTTAAATTTGGTGGGGTGTTTTTTTTGTAATTTTAATCTATTTTTATATTTATAATTGTCTGGATAGTTATATATTTTTATTACACTGTAAGTCACTCAGAGTCACCTGGAACCATGAGATGAGTAACAAATAAGTGTAATAATTATTATTAATAATAATCCTGCTGTGAGACACTACTGTGACATGGTTGTGGGGTTTGTGTGCTCTGAGGAAGAGGAGAGCTATGCCAGAGGTTCTATCATACTGGATAGGTCTTATCAGAGAAGTCAGACAAAGAGTTTTCTCTCATAACAAATATGGTGAGACATAAATTAGCGAAAACCATACCAGCTCATCACCTGCATCAACAAGGACCATGCTAGGTGTGGAAGTTTTTGGTCATCTGGTGAAAAATGGGCTATAGGACCCAGGACTGTTGACTGAGCAACTAGGGACAGCAGCTGCAGAAGTACTGGAAGAAAGGGGTTTTTTTTCCTGTTACAAATATACAGAGATAAAAAAACAAAGAAATAATAATCTATTATAGATCAAGTTCAACAATAAGAGAATATTTGAAATAAATGCACCAGTTCTGGAAAAAATAATATCCAGAATCAGAAATAACAGAACAGAGGCTAGCAGCAGATCAACATTGATTTATAATACAAAATAAGATATTCACAGAAGAAGAATTGGAAAAATTGCCAGGGCAAAGAAATCAAAGCCTTGCCAGAAATAACTCAAACTGTAGAGGCAAACTACAAAAACCCAGTTACCATTTTTGTATCTCTTGCTGCCATCTATTGAACTTTCACATTTTTGCAGCCTAATTTATTTAACCCTTTCATTCCTAACTGAGCTAGGATCAAGAATTATGTCTTATACCTCCCATTCTCACCTAATATTTAAAATATAATCACTATATGATGTGCTTGTAAAGCAGTATATAATCATAAGACTATTTTGTAAATATAATGAATTTTTTTCCAGTCACAGGACAATATTTGGACCAGCTAAGACTTGTATCCATTACCAACTGAACCTCACCATGAGATAAATGAAACAAAGACATTTAAACTATATTTAACATCCTGATTTAGAACTATGTCCTCTTCGGGTGGTCCCTTGTGGGCTAATCCTATATGTAGATTCACTTTTAAATATTCTTTATATTTCCCCAAAAGCGTAATATGACCTTTACATTCTTCAGAACTGCCTGAATGTAAAATTAATGCATAAAAATACTTTAAAAAAGAATATATTTGATTAATAAAAGTGTGTTAACATGAGCTGACAGATTCCTTGCTACACCATACTCCCACTTCTCCACAGTGCTGACACCTAGTACTTTTAACTATTTAAATTTCAAAGTTCACTTCATTTAGTGGGCTAATGCTACTAATAGGAAATAACTGTAAATAACTGGTTATCTAATACAGGGGTCCCCAACCCTAGGTTCGTGGACCAGCGTCGGGCCATGGCATGCCAGAAACTGGGCTGTGCAAAAAAGCAAAGCCAAATCTGCAGGATGCAGGCAATATGTGAAACCACCACCCCTCCAGTCTACGGAAAAACACCTCTCCATGGAACTGGTCCCTGGTGCCCAAAAGGTTGGGTGGGGGGGGCGCTAATCTAAAACATTTCATTTCCCTAAAACAAGTTGTTGCTATAATCTGTGACAGACACAGTTATTCCTCATCTATTTTTGAAACTTTCTTCTGCTGATGTTTTTTTTTTTACAAAGGCAGAAGGATTATCTTTTTTCACCAGCATTTTACCATTTATAAAGTTTGAAGCTGTACATGTGACAAACTTATCCTAGGGGTGGGAATGAAGATAAAGTCGTATCAAAACTAATGGATATTAGACCCCAGAAGATGAAGAATAGTCTGGAGTTGGATAGTTGCAGACATCCTTTTAAAAGTGTTTTTTAAGAGTATTTAAAAGTGTTTTGTATTGTTACAAATTTTGTTAGCCGTATATTAAATTTTATATTTTTCTTTCTTTATTTAATATTTTTACCCCATCCTAGATATTTTGTTTAGATTTGTGTGTGTGTGTGTTTATGTTTTTTTAAATTTTGTGTGATTTTTTAAAAATATTGTTTAGCTTTGAAAAAAATTATTGTTTGTAACCCACCCTCCTTGTGCTCGTCTGTGACCATCTATGACCATAATAAAGATTTTACTGAGTGTATAACTAGGTTTGTTCATACTGGGGCTCATCACAGTGTTCATATTGCCATGCTATTTAGTCTTAGTTCTTATATGGTTCAATCCCTCTTTTGGAAATCAAACCGTTGTGCCATTGTGCTTTATCAATTGCAGCTAGTTTTATAAACTCCAGGACAGTGATGGCGAACCTATGGCACACGTGCCACAGGTGGCACGCATAGCCATATCTGCCGGCACGCGAGCCGTTGCCCTAGCTCAGCTCCAGCGTGCATCTGCACTCCAGCCATCTGATTTTCGGCTTGCACAGAGGCTCTGGGAGGATGTTTTCAGCTTCCGGAGGGCCTCCGGTGAGCGGGGGAGGGCATTTTCACCCTCCCCAAGCTCCAGGGAAGCCTCTGGAGACTAGGGAGGATGAAAAATGGGCCTACTAGGCCCACCAGAAGTTGGGAAATGGGCCGTTTCTGGCCTCCAGAGGGCCTCCAGGGTGGTGGGGGAGGCCATTTTCACCCTCCCCAGGGATTGAATTATGGGTGTGGGCACTCGCGCATGCGCGATAGCACGTGCGCACGTACTTTCGGCACCCGAGGAAAAAAAGGTTCGCCATCACTGCTCTAGGAGCTCCTGTTGTCAAGATTTTCTGGAAGGGGATATGTATGGATAATCTTATCAGTGTACTAAAAGTAGTGTATGTGTGTGTGTGTGTGTGCATGGATGTACAAAAGCTAGTCACGAACATATGGAAGTTATTCTTAATGCTTTGATAATTCTCAAAGTTCAGTTAAGCTCAGTTTCTGGGTATGTTCACAGCAAACCATACAGATGCTGAAAATATTGCAGAGATTTTTGTAAAGACTTCTTTGATTCAGGAAAATGGAATTATCTGCCTTTTATTCAGACACTGCCTCTCTAATGATGGGTAAACACAAAAGAAAGGAATGATTTCTACAGAAAAAAAAAACCAAAATGGTGAAGAAAATTATGTTGACCTTGCTTATCCTTTAATACAGAAAAATATCAGCAAACACCCTTTCTTTGATATTCATGAGTTTTCGAACTGTTTTTGAAAGAATGCCAAAAGAAATGAACTTTACATAGAAAATATTTAATTTTGTAACAAAGCCATCAGAAATGTTATGAAATATGCTACGTTGATATTAAGCATGTCTCTCACACACTTGAAAGGATCCCAAATATTTCAGATGGCCTTAAGCTATTTTATAACTCACTGTATTGATAATGTATCTATTCTACCAAAACATAAAACAAAAAAACAGATAAATAATTGGAAACCACAAAGACAGAATAACAAATATATTCAGGGATACTTTTTATAAACTGTATGTTCTGTATCTGCATGTAGTTAGTTATATGACAGTTTGAAAACTTTAATATATTGTGTCAAGATGAGTAACATGATCCATAGATGGTTGTCTTTCTACGATAAAGCTTTGTGGCCCAGAGATTCAGGTATGGTCCAAAGATTCTGTTGCATATCACCAAGAAAGACTTTCAAAAGACAGATACCGATTTGTGTATGTTTCCTTGCTTTGCAGCTGATCAAGAAAAGTAGATCTGATCATCTGACATTGCCACAATATACACTGAAACAAAGAATTTTAAAAATACTTTGGTGTACTTGAAGGAGAAATTCCAATTCAGTGACTCAACAGTAAAGGCAACAGTTGTGTGTGGTCTTATGTGTAGACACAATCTGAACTATTAGTAGCTATTACTACTTGTTATATTACCACCAATGAGACAAAATAATCCATGTACTGAGTTTGTTTGTTTGTTTTTATCCCACCTTTATTACTTTTATAAATAATTCAAGGCAATGTACATACCTAATACCTTCCTCCTCCTATTTTCCCCAGAACAGCCCTGTAAGATGAGTTGGGTTGAGAGTGTAGATTAATGCAGATTTATTTACAAAAAAACTTGAGAAAGGAAGAACTCATTAGTTTTTACATTAGCTATCAAAAATGCTAAATCCACCTGCTGTTGCACAACACAATTACTACCCATTTTACATTTTGTGAAATATTTGTTACTCATTCTGCATGATAATGTTTCCTCTGAAAGCATTTCCCACATGGTTAGAAAAACAATAATCAAAATTTGAAATTCCTTCAAAAATCCAACAGAAGGGCATGGAACAACATAAGAGTCTATAAAACATATAAATATTGGAAACAATATTTGTAAGATCTAAAATGATATATTCAAGAGATACAGTTGTACTGATGCCCCCAGAAAGATAGAATTATTGATAGTCTGAATGCATCTGAGATTTCTAATAGGACCAAGATTTCCAAGATTTCTGTATCTTTTCAATATCCTCTATTATGAGGGATTTGGAGATGAATATGCATAGAATTGGAAACATACATGAGAATCAGAAGATTAAAATTATTTCTTAGGAGCAATTAGTAAGCAGATCTCAAATATAGAATTCAAATGCTGGATTTTTATTGTAGAAGAAAATATGATGAATCAGCAAGGGTCTTGCTAGAATATGGATCTTCCTAAGAACTGTTAGTAGGTCCATAAGTAAATTGTGCATGGTAAGTCATGGGCTATACACATAGATTTATTATTGAATGAATTAAGGAGTTGAGGGTATTTAGAAACAATAGAAGTGATTTTCTTTGGCATGCCAACAAAATAAACAAGAACTGTTGAAGATGAAAAAATAACTTGCAAGAGGCTGTTGACTGTTTAAGCAAAGCCACACAGAGCAAATCATAATAAAAACCTGGTATTTGGTTAGTCAAATTTGCCTGGCCATGAGGCACTCTCTCAACCAAATGACAATCATACTTGGAATTTTCTCCATCTTTTCTTCAATCCCCTACTACAATGTGTGTGTGTGTGTGTGTGTGTGTATGTGTGTGTGTGTGATGGGGCATTCTTATGTAACCTAATCTGTGGGTTTTTTTCAAATTTAGGGCAATACTTTCAAAAGTATTAGTCTTATTAAAAAACATGGAAAATGTCAGACTGACATTAATAGAAACAGTTATTTATAGAATAATAGCTAAGCAATTAATAGGAACAATAATGAAATGCCATATTGAGGTATTGAGAGGCTAGGATTAGCAAAGACAAAAAGAGTTGCTGAATGCATCATATATATGCACTGCTTTTTGTGCTTATTGTAATAATCGTTATCCATTGTCTTTTGTCCTCACATAACAACACTGAAGGACAAATAGTTTTAATATGATACCGAAGGTGGCCTAAACAAAAGCCTGAAAGAGGTGGGGATGAAATCCCTCTATACAGAGTTATGCAAATTAGAATATACTGTACATAGAATTCTATATAGCAGCATAATTGATTGGTTAGATTGTTAATGCAGTGATGAGGTAATGGGGTTGTACTACAATCATCCTTTGAGTTAGACAAAGGCTGTGTCTTTTGAAGAAAATTGCTATTGATGTAATATTTCCTCTAGGTGTTACCTTTAACAACCTTGTCTTGCAATACAGGTAGTCTTTAACCTACGATCGTAATGAGGTCTGCCCATTACAGTCAGAAGTCATGACAACCATTAAGTGAGAAACACCCCCCTCGCTTAATGACCCACTGTTGTTCTCCCTGATGCCACTATTAAATTAACATGTGGGTCATTAAGCAAGCATGGGATATCTCAAGGGTGGAGGAAGCTCTGAAGGCCCACCATCAGCTGGGTCCATAAAGAAGGCAGACCAGCAACAAAGGGCTTTGCAGAGACAAAGACAGACCAGCAGGGGAGAAAAGCCCAGCTGGATTAGGCCCAATGTCACATTCCAATGCCAGAGAGGCTTCCAAATAAACCTCCATGCTTGACCAATGAAGCTGAGCTTGTGGGCTGGGCCTCTGCCCCAATCAACTGGCTGTCAGGAACCTGCAAACTTCTCCTAGCTCTTACTAGCTTTTGGGGAAGCCAAAGGCAGCAACTTCAGGACCAGCTTCCCAAAACCTTTCCCTTGCTTAATCCCTTCCTTCTGCCCCTGGACAGAGGGTGGTAAAGTCTGCAAATTACTTACCTCAATGAGTGATTCCAGACTGAAGAGTGCAGCAGAGGAAAAGAAGCAAGCAAGCAAAAACAAAAGTTGTGCAGTTTGTTTGCCTTGAGGAGATGAAGAAAATGTTGAGCCCAAAAGCAAAAGTGGCTATAGCACAAATATGCACCAAACAACCATGGAAGAAAGGCACGCAGTCTAAAGGCACTCAGCCAGGCAGCAAAAAGATTTCCAAAGTTTTTTGCTGCTAGAGAGAATTTCTTTATGACCAGGTAGTTGCTTTTTCTTTAGAGCTGAACTTTTTCCAAGTGCTCTGGGGTCCTGTCAGGGCGGGATGGGTGAGAGAAGTGGGGAGGGTGCATGTGCTGCAGCATCCCTGCGGTGGTCATAAAGGTGAATGTCTACTGGAAGGCTGCAGCTGCCTACGTTTGAAACAGGGTCATATATGGCTTTTACAAGATATGTTGTAACTTCAAACAACCATTAAGTGACCTGTCACATCTCAGGGATTACTTGTACTACTCTTATCTCCTAGTGTCCTAATTAACATTCCTGTGGTTTTTTTTATTTGTTTTGTTTTTTTGGCTGTGCAGTCATGTCTCTAAGAATTAGGGGAAGGGGGTAACTTGTTTTAACTAATATTTTTTTAAAAAAACTAATGTCACTTTACCAGTTTTTTTAGAAACTACTAAGACCAATGATTTATACTTATTTAATGCACAAGATACTCTATATTTCCATCAGAATTTTTCCTTAGTTGCTTATGTTTGATAGAATAAGAATAAACAAACAACTGTAAAAATGAAAATCAAATTGCATTGTTTGTTTTCAGTGGCTGAAGAGAAGAGGATATTATTCTGACACCTAATATTTGAAAACACTTTAAATGCAATTCCACATTGTCCTGTTCCAATAGTTTAATTGAGTGCTCTCTGGTATAGAAGCTTTTGCAGGTAGCATAATGAGGCACATTCATAAACAAAAAAGGAAGCCAGGATGGCTTAAATTGGAAATATATTAAGTATTAATTTGGAACATTTATATTTTTGAATACATTTTATAACTATTTGTGGATTTATAATTTTTTTCTTTAAATTAAATGATCAATTGTGTATTATTTTGAAAGTTCTTAATGCTGTATAAGTATTGTAAGAATTAGATACCGATTGATTTCACAGTCATTGTACAAATTCAAAATGAAGTGCAATTTTCATTAGCAAATTTCAATAGCTTAGAAAACGGGATGATTTATAAAACTTTCTTTTTTTAAATGTTTCTTTGACTGCTAACAATATCCCCTTAATTTTTTACTTAAAGGAGAAAATAAATTGCTAAAGAGGTATAAAATTCTTCATGAATACATATTAAATTTTATTATTTCTTTTTCCCTAAAATTAACAATAAGGAAAATAGCATACATAGCATATAATATGAAAACAGAAGGTCATGAATTTTGTAAAATGTGAGAAAAAAATTAGCATGTTAACAGGGACTTCTCTTTCTCTTCTGTGGTCTAGAGGTGGAGCTCTTGCCTCACAATCAGGAGGTTGTGAGTTCGATCCTAGGTAGAGGCAGATATAGGGTCTCCTGCTTGGGCAGGGGGTTGGACCAGATGACCTGCAAGGTCCCTTCCAACTCTGTTAATCTGTTCTCTATTAACTCTTTTTTTCCCTCGGTCTTGCTCTCTCCAGTGATGTCATCACCTCACCATTATGCTTTGTATGGTCCTTGACACCTGTGTGTGTGTGTGTGTGTGTGTGTGTGTGTGTGTGTGTGTGTGTGTGTGTGTGGTTCAAGTCTCAAAACAGATTCTCTGCCTTTTCTTTAAGTATTCTAGATTCTAGTGATTTCAGTATAGAAAATTGTACAGAATCATTATACTTTCTGTGATTTTAGCTACTTTTTTACATAAATGTCTTCAAATACTGCAGAGTTGGTCCCATTTCTCTTAACAAGCAGTTAAAATATAATACATGATATTGTGGATGAAGGAAGTTGTGGATAATTAATTCCCTTAGCATATAAAGGGATTGTGTTACTTTATATTAGCTTGTTAGAACATTTAATAAAACCAGCCCTTAGTTATTCAGTATAATCTACAATTTTAATCAGAAAGGTAAATCTTTTAAACCTTGTAAACTCAGAGGTTTAAATATATCATTGTTATTGGCAAAATTAGTAATAATTGGATCAAAGGCATTTAAGTTCAATTCCTTTACAATCAGAAATCTAGAAGACCTTGGCATGCTTGCTGTCTCACAGTTGAACATAAGAAGAAATGTGGTGGTTGAGACAAAAACTAAGCTGAATCCAGAATTCTATTTTCATTATGATGAAACAGGTGTCTTGGGAAATTCTACAATATATCTTGGTTGTTAGCTCAGCCTAGCTACTTTATAGAGCTGTAGAGATGTAATACTACAATTGTCACATACATTGCGTTTCTGGGCCAAAATCCAGCTGAAAGTAAATAAAAAATAAATATCATAGCTACCTTGATCTAGTCTATGGCCATACCCAAGTTGGGCACAATTTAAAAAATTTAAGTCCTACTTGGTGACCCCACTGATCAATATTTCAAACATTTGAGGAGAAATTTGTAGTAGATTGTGTCTCCTCATAATACTTCATGGCAGAAATGAAAATGGAGACTTCTTGGGAAATATTTTGTTGCCGCCATAGAAAAGAAAAAAAAATTGTTTGAATTCTTGATAAAAACACTGGATGTAATTATCTGTTGTTTCTTATTGTAGGAGCTATGCCTGTTCCTGACCAGCCATCGTCATCGGACAAGACAAGTTCCCTTAGCCCCATGTTGAATACATCCAATGGAGATGGATCTGAAACAGAAACCACGTCTGCCATTCTGGCATCAGTCAAAGAACAAGTAAGCAACTGCAAGAAATTGCAAATTCCAAATCCTAAAGTGTGAGTCAAGTACATGTTATGTTGTGCACATGAGCTCCCTCTGTTAACTTCCTTGAGGGATTTTCAGGTACCGGTATAAATATATATACTAAAAGAATTAACTTTCTTAGTGTGCTATATTTGACTTGTGATGAGGTACATGTTTTTCTTTTTTCAAAGAAGTTTAAAACTACTACTAGTCAAACTAAAATTGCTCCTGTTGTCTTTCTTTCACAGTATTAAGAACTGGAATGCATGTGTCAGATCTCCTATCAGAGGTGGGTTCCTGCCGGAGCTGCCCAGTGCACAGCTCCAGTAGGGAGCGGCCGATTGCGCAATCGCTCTGGAGCCCTCTCTGCCGGTCCACCGCGTGCATCGCCATTTTTTTCGTTACTTTTTGGGCGATTTTGCTTCTGCGCATGCGCGGAAGCAAAATCGTGCTGAAATCTCACAAGGGGATGCGCGCGAGAGAGAGATTTCGGCGCAATTTTGCTTCTGTGCATGCGTAGAAGCAAAATTGCACAAGGGGGCGCATGCGCGTAGCGAGTGCGCGGGCCCCCGAAACTTGGAGATGTGCGCGCAGCGCACCAGCACCAATAAGACGGCAACCCGCCACTGTCTTCTATATGACAAATAGGAGACAATTATCTTCCCTCACTGTTCTAGGTCCAGTCATTATTTGTTTCTGTTTTCCATAATCTTTAGTAGATTTTTATTAACTTGGGGAATTTTTTTCTTGTTTATATAGTTTAGGATACTATTGATGCTGTATGCTCACATTGTCTGCTATCACAGTGCTTCCACCTTGTAATTTTAATATATTTTTCTCTTTTTATTTTCATAATTTATATACAATCAATCCCCCAAATATTTTGCAGATTTCCCATTGAAATCTAGTCGTGAGAAATGGTTTCTGCAGCAATTTTGTACTTAATTTGGAGAAATTAGTTAAAATTAATAAACAAAATGGGCATTGTTTTCTACATAGAGCTATGATCCACAGTTTTATCATTCATCCTTCATCTATTTATTTTCTTGGTTATCCATGGCATTTTCAAGAGACTTCTCCAACACCAAAGTTCAGAAGCATCAAAACTATTTCTATTCTGTTTTATCGAAGTCCAACTTTTGCTTTCTTGTGTATGACAGGGGAAATCACTGCCTGTGTGATTTTGATCTTTGTAATAGACGGGCATCCCAACATCTGAATATATTTTCTAAGATCTTCGTTGCTCTCTGCCATGCACTATTTTGCAGTCTGTTGCTGGTTCCTTTACTATTGATAGTTGATTATAAAAGCAGAAGGTTATTAATCATTTCAGTATATTGTCAATTCTAAGACCAGTTGCTGTATCTGTTGTGGTGGTGATTAGTCTTCCTTCTATTGAATTTTAATCCCATTTTTTCACTGTGTTCCTTTCATTATTATACCTCGTACATCATTTGCATTTTCAGATTTCAGAATAGCATTATCACTATCATAGTGCAGGTTATTGATGTTTCTTCCTACAGTTTTAAAACTGTACTAATGTTCTTCCAATGCTGCTTCCCATAATATATATTCAATATATATTATTTAGATTGCCTTTGAAAAAAGAGTATGCAGTGTTGTCTTACTCCTTTGTTGCTTAATCATATTGCACCTTTTTATTTTTCTTGCCTTTGTCTTCTCTTTTTTTCTTAGCAGTTTCCACCATTTGTTCTGATATCTGGTTTACTTCTTGGTCTTTGGCAGTCTCTTTTCACATTCATTCTTAACAACCTCTTTGATTTCATTCTACAGTTTCTCTGATTTGCTATTATTAAGGTATAGGCTTCAGAGTGGTTCCTAATATTTTTCTTGAAAATGGTAGATATGCTCAGGATCATATCTGAGAAACTGAGTGGATTTTTTTCTATTTTAGCTTGATTTGGAACTTGCATATGTGCAGTTGTTGGTCTCTTCTTCAGTCACCCCAACCACATTTTTGCTGCTATAATGAAGGTCTTCCACTTCCTTGTATCTATAATATACTGAATTTTATTTTTGTGCATTCCATGTGATGATGTCTATGTGTATAGGCTTTATTTTGATTGTTGCAAGAAAGGCCGTGATTTTTTATTTTTGTTCCTAGATCAAACAGTTCAACTACATTTTTCTCCTTAATGTTTCCAACTTTAACATTCAAGTCTCCAATCACAAGCAGCATATCTTGCTTGCATGTTCTGTTGATTTCTTATTGAACTTAACCATAAACTTGATCTCCTTTTTTCTGCACCAGTGATTGGAGTATAAATTTGTTTAATCATCATATTAATGTATCATCTGCAAAGTCCAGTTGATATTATTCTGTCATTGATTACATTGTACCCAAATATTTCTTTGGGTCCTTTCTGACTATAATAGTACTGTCATTCCTACTTTGTTTTTCATTTTCTGAGTACTAAGCAGTACAATCTTCTGATCCAAAATGCCTGATTCCTGTGCACTTTAATTTCCTGATGACTAAGATCTAAAATATGTTAATTTCCCCATATTGAATTGTTCCTATATTCATATTTCTTACATTTTATATTCCCACAGAACTTTTATCTTTGCAATTTTGGATTTTCTTTTTCCTGCATGGTGACATTAGCAACTAACCAAGTCACATAAACACCATTAATGCGCCAAAAGTTCCTCAGTTCCTCCTCAGTATGAATGTTGAAAGCCATCTAACATGAAGGGCATCGTTCAGCATTATATCATGAATCACCTTATATTGTCTACACATGTAACTTTCTTGGTAAAATACAGGGCTGGTTTGCCATTGCCTTCTTTCACACAATATAAAACGATACCTTTCCCATTGTCACTAATTATCCACCCCCCCCCCAGCAATTTCCTGAATCACTGTTGCCCATTAATGATTCCTGCTTACTTAAAAGGGGAGCTGGGATTATAGTCATACTTTGAGTGACCCAACTGTCAGTGACCCAGGAACACATCACCACCATTATGAGGCAGTACATGTAGTCCTTGATTTATATCCACAATTGCAACCAGAATTTCTGTTGGTAAGCAAGGTAATCACACCTGATTTTGCGACCATTTTTCCTATGGTTGTTAAGTGAATCTAGTCTTCTCCTATGCACAGCTTGGAGAGTCCAGCATGGGTAAATTCTGTCTGATTGGCCAGAGACTGAGTTGCAAATTCTTTGGCTACGCCTCTTCCGCCCAGCTAAGCTCCAGTTTTTCAACTCAGTCGGCCTAGAGAGACACAAAATTTCTTTATACATGATTGGATTCTCCTGATCAGATAGAATTTTGGTTTTCCCGGCAGGGCAATCCTTTTTCCGAGCACAGCGCTTCAGCACTTCTCCTTTAAACGCCGTGGCTGGTGCGGCTTGGATCTCCATCCTGGAGACTGATAGTGTCGAGACTCCCTCCCATGCCACAGGAAAGCGAGAGCAGCAGTCGAGCCACTTAACCCTTTCGCACCCTGCCGTTTGAACAATGGCGCCTCCGCTCCTGTTTGAATCGTGCTGAGGCAGACTGGGGCTTCGGTTCTGCAGCAAGCAGCAGCTGCCTTGTTTGCACTTGGAAACCATATTGCCGGTTTCACACCAATTATTGAATTGCGGTGCTTGCAACCATGTTGTCGGTTTCATGCCTTTATCAACTGACTGGCTGCGCTTACAAACTGTGTTGTCAGTTTAGTGCCAATTTCCCTGCCTGGCATTCGCAGTGAGTATCGCACATTCCCTCGGTTCTGCTTGCCAGCACTTCTTCAGAAGCATTAGCCAGCCTTACTATTACAAGGGGAAGGCTTCCCAGGCTTGGGATTTGCCCCAGATTTGAATTAAGGCTAGCAGCAGCCAGATAGCAGAAGTGGTTTGAGCCCTTCCAAAATGGTGGACCAATCCATTCCTCACAGCAGTAACATAGCTGACCCCTCCCCCAGGCAGCAGAGATCAGAGGCTTCTGACTCCAGAAGGGCCAGGTCAGCTTCAAAAAGTCCTTTTACCAGGGCCAAGGCTAAAGATTCGAGGGAAACCTCATCAGCCTCTGAGAAGGATGCCAAGAGGAGGCAAAAAGCCTTGGAAAAACATTTCTCAAAGGAGAAATTAGGATTAGAGGCAGCCAGAGCTCCAAAAATTCCAGTGGGAAGACCTGAGGTTCCCAGTTCCTTGGAAACAGAGTTACCCCCTCAGATCATGGAGGAGGGGCAGCTAAACTGGTCTCCTAATTCTACCACCGGGCTGCAGCCCTTTCAGGCAACCTCTTACAAGGGAGATTTTGTTCCCCTCTCCTGCCTGGCATCAGCAGGATTGGAGTCTACCTCTGCTACCAGGCCTTTGGTCCCATCTGCTACCTTTATGCCCACAGTGGTGGGGCTCCACTCTGAGGAGGATCCGGGTCCTGGCCTCTCTCAAGAGCTGCGCAGCATCATTGCAGAGAACATTTCGTAAGGCATAGATGCAGCATTACACCAGAGGGGTTTTATGTGCCCATTGCCATCGGGGCCCTCCCGTCTAGTGGGTTTGCAACCTCAATTGCAACCCAATGGGGATTATATTCAGGAATCTCATTCTCCATCCCCTTCCCTTCATAGTGAAGTTTCACTTGTGGGAGATGACGAGTAGGGTGACTATGAATTCTTTGAGGATGAGGGTCTCATTCCAGACAAGCCTGTGTTCACCGGGCTCTTTCGCCCCACTTTGTTTAAGACCTTGTTATTCAAGGCCAAGACAAGGGCCAATATGCAGGTAGCTAGTAGTCTGACAAACACATCCACAACCCCTCAGGATCCCAGTGCTCTCCTCTTCACAGAGCCAGTCACTGCACAGGAGGTGATACCTTCTCCAAAGCTCTTTGTAGATGTCATCCAATGGCAGTGGAACCAGCCTGGCTCCATCACTGCCCACAGTGGGATGGAAAGGAAGATGTATACTGTAGAGCAGGACCTAGAGGAGCTCCTGAGGTTACTGACCGTGGATGCTCCCCTGGCCACTCTGGCATCAGTGGCCATCCTTCCTTCTGACACGGCAGAGGGCCTAAGGGCCGAGTACAGGAAAGCAAAGTTGTCTGCTCATAAGACACACCAGGCGGCCGCGTGGGCGATTTGATGAGCCACGGCCGCATCCTTCTTTACTAGAACATCCCTTATATGGCTGCGCCAGATGCAGGCCCGAGCATCTCCTGAGGACACCAGGCTGCATCAAGATATCAGTAAATTGATAGCAGCCGCCGATTATTTGGCAGACGCAACCCTCAACACGGCCAAGTTTGTCTCAAGGGCAATGGCGTCCAATGTCATCTCCAGGGGCCTTTTATGGCTGCGCCATTGGCAGGCCAATATGAAATCTAAGTGGAGGCTAGCGTCAGCTCCCTTCAAGGTAGGCAATCTCTTTGGGGAGGTGCTGGACCCTATCCTAGTGGAGGGTAAGGATAAGAGGAAGTCTCTTCCTCACATCTACAGGAGGGCGGAGTGAAGGACCACCCCTTACTATCGTAGACAGTCCTTTCGGGCCTCTGATGCAGGGTTTAATGTCCCGGCCTATCAGAGACCATATTTCCAGAGTATTGACTGCTTGCAGGACAGATCATCTTTCCGCGATAGGGCCAGACAGCCGCAGAACAGGTGGCCCTTTCGGGGAGCCAGCAGCCGGCCTTTCCTTTGGACAAAGTGACTTTCAGCCCAAGGCCCCCATTGGCGGTCATTTAGGGATGTTCGCCAGCCAATGGCAAGAGACCACTACCAATGCCTGGGCCTTGCAAACTGTGAGACTTGGTCTCACTCTGGAATTCTGCTCCATCCACCCACCCCCAAGATGATTCATCCAATGCTCGGTTCCCAAAGAGGCCACAAAGAGGTCTCTGATGGAAGCCAAGATCCAGCACCTGCCATCCAGGCCATTGAGTCGATGCTAGTGGGGCAGCAGGGTCTGGGTTTTTATTCAATCCTCTTTCTGGTCCGAAAGAGCTCAGTGTGTGTGTGTGGAGAGCCATTCTAGATTTGAAGAAACTCAATGTACATTTAAAGTACAAACACTTCAAAATGCAATTCCTACATTCTATTCTGGGTTGCATAAGACAGGGAGATCTCTTAACATCAATAGGTCTCAAGGAGGCTTACCTCCATGTACCCATCAGACCGTCCCACAGAAGGTTCCTCAGGTTCTCTTATACAGGGCTCCACTTCCAATATAAGGCTCTGCCTTTCGGCCTCTCATCGGCCCCCAGAACCTTCACCAAACTGTTAGATGAGGTGGCGGCTCATCTTTGAGCGAGACCCATCAGACTTCAATGTTATCTGGACGACATTTTAATCCAGTCGCCGTCTCTACTTCAGGCAACTCAGGACCTTCAGATCACAGTTCAGACCCTCCAGGACCACGGTTTTTCCGTGAACCTGGAGAAGAGTCACATGATGCCCTCTACCAGTTTACTCTATTTGGGAGCAGTGATAAATACTGAGACCTGCCAAGTTTACCTCTCCCAAGAGCGCCGATCCAGCATAAGGGCCATGGTGGATCGAGTCAAATCACTGCGACTAGTGCCATTAATACTTCTTTCCCAGTTATTAGGGAAGATGATTTCCTGTCTGACGATCATTCCTCGGGTGCGGTTGCATGCCCAGGCCCTGCAATGGCTCTTGCTGCCACATCAAACATCAGGGAGCAGCAATTCCAACACACAAATCCAGGTCCCTCGCAGGGTGCTCTTATACCTAGACTGGTGGACGTCTGCAGCCATGGAAAAAGGTTGCCTATTCAAAGAGCCCACCCATTTGGTCATAACCTCAGATGCCAGCCTTTTCGGCTGGGGCGCCCACCTGCAATCCCAGGTGACCTAAGGTCGGTGGTCCCCGGAAGAGCTTCAAAACAACATCAATTGGTTGGAGCTAAGAGCGGCATGTCTGGCACTATGCCATTTTCAAGGGACATTGTCGGGTCATCACGTTTTATTGTTGACAGACAATGTAGCAGCAAAGCACATGTGAACCGACAGGGAGGCATTCATTTGAAGGCCCTGATGCGTGAAGTGGGGTCCTTAAGCCTTTGGGCGGAGAGGCACTTACTCTCCTTATGAGCAGAGCACATCTCCGGAGTCTCCAACACACAGGCGGAATGGCTGAGCAGGACAACCATCGACCAGTCTGAATGGTGCCTGCACCCAGAGCTGTTTCAATGACTATCAGAGAAATTCAGCTCTCCAAGTGTGGACTTATTTGCCAGTCCAATGAACACTCAACTTCCGAGGTTCTTTTCCAGGTTCCAGACCCATGGGGCCAAGGGGACCAACACCCTCCGATGCCCATGGCCTCCTGGCCTTTTATACGCCTTTCATCCGACCCCTCTCATCCTGACGGTCATCAGAAAGATCTTGGCAGAGGAGACGGAGATTCTCCTCATGGCACCCCCAAAGCACCAGGTGCTTTGCGGACCTGGTGAGCCTATCCATATCTCGTCCCTGGAGGATACCCCCAGACAGGATCTCTCAGCCATGGGGCCTTGACCCACCCGGAACCTCAGTGGCTCCAGTTGTCCGTCTGGCACTTGAAAGGGAGATCCTGAAGTGAGACCATTTCTCTGGGAGTGTAATTTCGACTATTCAGCCCTCTCGACGACAGTTGACAAACAGGATATACAAGGCCACCTGTACTGCCTTTTGCTGCTGGTACACTAGGGAGAACTTAGTCCTCACATTGACGTCAGTTCCAAGTGTTCTGAACTTCCTTCAGGAGGGACTTGACAAGGGTTTGTCGGCTAACACCCTCTGCAGGCAAGTGGCCGCCTTAGCCAGAATTTTGAAATGTGATGGAATGCACTCCCTCTCTCAACACCTGAGGGTGCATAGTTTTTTGAAAAGGGCATCCAACTGAAAAACCCCAACGGTGCATAGATATCCCACTTGGGATCTGTCATTAGTACTACAGGCCCTCACGTCTTCTCCGTTCGAACCATTACGGTCCGTCAGCCTCAAACTGCTGACATTTAAGGTTGCCTTTCTCATAACTATCACATCTGCTAGGCGAATTTCCGAGCTGGCAGCCCTTTCTGTGCGTAATGACTTGTGCGTTTTCCACCCAAATAGGGTTATTCTACGATTGGATCCAACATTCGTTCCAAAAATTAACTCCTGGTTTCACAGGGCCCAAGGGGTTATCTTGCCGGATTTTTGCCCAAATACCAGCCATCCTGGAGAACGGAGTTGGCATACCTTGGGTGTCCGCAGAGCCCTTCGCACATACATCAGGTGAACTGCCCCTTTCAGGAGGACTGAATCCTTGTTCGTATCGTTTCAACCGACGTCCATGGGCAAGAAGGTGACTCCATCTACCATAGGTCACTGGTTAAAGGCGTGCATTGCGTTGGCCTACGAATATCAGGCCAGGCCTGCCCCGGGCCGCATCATGGCCCATTCGACCAGAAGCATGGCCACCATGGCCGCTTGGGCTAAGGAGGCATCGATTCAGGAAATTTGCAGGGCAGCAACTTGGGCCTCTTGTTCGCCATTTATCAGGAATTACAAATTGGACGTGTTTGCCTTGGCTGAGGTGGCGTTTGGGAGACGAGTTCTACAGAGGGTTCTTCCTGTCGAGAGAACCCTGGACCAGCCTGTTTCCTGCCCTGTAGATATTTAGCTTGGATATATCCCATGCTTGGATTCTCCAAGCAGCACACAGGAGAAAGAACGTTGGACTTACCTGAATGTTTGTTCTATGTGCGCTGCAGGAGAGTCCAATCCCACCCTGGTCCATGACCAGTCCAGTGTCCAGGAGTGGTCAATTTCATTGTACTGGCTACGTCCTCTCAAGATCCAAGTCTTCGTCGAAAAATGAGCTCAGCCGGGCAGAAGAGGCGTGGCCAAAGAATTTGCAACTCAGTCTCTGGCCAATCAGACAGAATTTACCTATGCTTGGACTCTCCTGCAGTGCACATAGAACAAACGTTCAGATAAGTCCAACGTTCTTTCCCCACTGACTTTGCTTATTGCAAGCTGGCTGGGAAGATTGCATACTGTAATCACATGACTCGGGTACACTGCAACTATTATAACTATATGCTAGTTGCCAAGCTTTCACATTTTTATCACTGTGGAGATGCTGTAGGAGGACTGCTTGAAAATCATTTTTTTTTCAGTGCCATTGTAATTTTGGGTGGCTCCTAAATGAATGGTAACTCAAGGACTACCTATATAGCAAAATATGTTTGTGTGTTGATTACTAATTGCATGTAACCATATTAACATGAATTCTGGATTTTGTTCTTCTTATACCTGGATTGACTAGATAAATATGCTGCAAGGTTAAAAATGTTGAAAAGATAAAAAACATGTTTGTACAATATAATGTACTTAAATCTTGGGCAATTAACAATGATCCTTTTGTCTATAATATTTTATAGCAGGCAGATATGTAGTGTTTATTTTATTTTAAATAGTATAAATATTAAATAATTAAGTGTATGCTTAGTGGTAATAGGCTTCATTCTGCCATTCTTAGCAGATGGAGAAATTGGGATCTATGCAAGAAAGTCTATTTTGAACCATTTATTCATTCCAACACTAGAAGCATGTGTTTTGTTTGTTATTATTAATAGGACAAACAGCATGCATGAGAGCTGAGAGGCAGAAATATTTGGAATGGGGGCAGGTGCCCTCTTTTGCTCTTTCATAAACATTCGTACTGCATGTTTTTTTTTCCTAAATAAACCAGTGTAATGAACAGTCAAGTCCCTCTCTCTAGAAATAAAAAGATAAAAAGTATTTTCTGTGTAAATGATGCTGCCTCTTTCTCAGGCCAGTATTTGTGTTTCCATCATTTGTAGCTGTGTTTACTTTATTGTGATGATTATAAGGACAAAAATGAGTTCTTATTCAACTGAGAAAAGCAGATAGATGAATATATACCTATACGCTTAGAAATAAGGCCTCAAATGCTGGTTGGATTTACACATTGCTAAAATGTAATTTGCAAAAAAGATTTGCAGCTAGTATTTTGACTGGTGAAATGCGTGACCTTATACTGTAGGTATACTTGGAAATAAATACTGAACTCATTAGAATTTACTCCTATGTAACTGTGGTTGGTTCTTCTGCTACCAGAACATCACATTTAACAGATACAGAAACTTTGGGGCGATGGGTGGGGGAGCAAACATAACTACAATCTGCTGTAGATTCTGCATTCACCTTTTGTAATTTTGCAGTCATTTTCATAAGTTAATAGTTAAAAGGGTGCTTTACAATAAGTAATATTTTATACTGGATTTCAGATCTTATGTCACTGTGGTTATGTTCCTCTTATATTTACCCTGTGAGCATTGAACAAAATTCTTAAGGCCGACTTTTTTCCCATTTGTAGTATTTGTAATTTAATTAGTTTAGATAGTGATTTGGTTTATAAATGTATCATTCTGCCTCCACTCTGCTATCATTATAGGAATCTCTGTCTAATAACATCAAAGCCCAGTGATACATTATGAATGGATTGCTCAGAGATTTGTAGCAATTACTATTACAAATTTGAAATTGATATTGGTACAAATACATTTTTTTATTTAACGGCATAAGTGCTCTATATATTACCAACTTTTGAATGTTAGACACTTAATGCTTTTTGAAGTTCAGTGAGGAGAACAATGTAGAAAAACATGTAATCTGTAAAGTTAATCTGCCCAGAAAGGTCAACTCATTTGCAGGCTGTAAAATCAATAAAGGTTTGTGTTTCAGAATATTTGCAGTAATTACCTCGATTTTAAATATATACCAATAGAAATTTGTAACTCAGGTTGAACTGTAGAGTCCTTGATTCTGTCTGGGCTTGGTTGTTTTTTTGCAGAAGTTTCATTACCCAATCAGATAACATCAGGAGTGCTAGAATGGAGTGAGTTTTGCTCTCTTTTTATATACTAATGTCTTGCCCTGTCAGTGTTGGTAAGAGTGTTCTTGATGGTTCCTTGATTAAACTGTTGTTAGCTCAGTTGTCTGGGTTGGTGTTGATTAAGTTATTGTTTACTTCTTGATTGTTTGTGTAATATTAATCTTGGTGTTAATCTCTGTTTATCTGGGTGTTGTCTGCTGGCAAGGAAGTGTTTTGGTCTTTCTGTTTCCTTTTTGGCTTGTCTCTTTTGAATGGTATATACATGTTGTTTATCTCTATGTTTTTATCTCTACAAATTAGCATTTTTGGACTTGGCTTGGTCTAGGACAGTGATGGCGAACCTATGGCATGCGTGCCACAGGTGGCACGCAGAGCCATATCTGAGGGCACGTGAGGCGTTGCCCTATGTCAGCTCCAGTGTGTGCCAGCTGATTTTTAGCCTTTTTAACCGTTTTCGCTCTCCCCAGGCTTCAGGAAAGCCTACTGAAGCCTGGGGACAGTGAAAAATGGGCCAACGGGCCAACTGGAAGCGCAGGGGAAGACATGGGTGTGGGCACACACACACACAATAGTGTGCACGCATGCACCCTTTTGGCACGCGAGCCAAAAAAGATTCGCCATCACTGGTCTAGGAGGCTCACAATTTCCCAGTTGAAGCTATGGTTAAGTCTGTCCCTATGTTGTGAAAAATTAAGAGCATAGCAGCTGTTCCAGTCATTACAATGTTTGTTATAGATGCCTCCTGTTTTTTCTTTGGTGACTGCTATGTCTTTTGATTTACTTACTTAATTTTAGTTGGTTTGTGTGCTATAGTGATGCCATGTGGTTGTAGTAATTGGTGGCTTCTGAGATGTTTTTGATGTATGGCTGTATTATCCTTTTCATAGCTTGTGTTGATTGTGCTGTAGTGGGTTGAGTCTTCAGGCACTTTTGATAAAGTTGTGTAGGTAAACATTTTATTGGATGATGTTGTTTCCTTTTTCTGCTGTTCAGAGTTGCTGTTGTGTGTTTATGCTCATCTAAGTAGTGTTCTTACACAGCTTCTCTTTGTGAGGTTGACTTTGGTAGTGGAACACTTGGTTGGTGTGGGTGGTTTTATGATAGACTTGTGTTTCTAATTTGCCATCATTGTTTCTGCTGATGAGGATATCCAGGAAGGGTAGTATGTTGTTTTTTCTTCCCTTGTAAATTTTATTCCTTTGAAGATGTTGATAGATGTGTTTACTCTAGTTGCTTCTTTTTTATTATGACAAAGGTATCTACTTTATGTACTAGATCCATATTTGAATTGCCTGTGATATTTGAATTGTATGTGTGAGAGTGCTATAGATTCTAAGCATTGTATTATGCTCTCTGTTATGAATTTTGAAAGTGGTGATCCCCTGGGTGTTCCTTTGATATGTTGATATATTTGTCCATCAAATAAAGTATGTGCAAACATAAGGTTTAAAATAACAAACAGAATAATTTTTAAAAGTCTCATAAAAATTCAACCTATTATTATCTCTAGGTAGGTCAAGATAGTTTTCATATATAATATTCAATGGCAAATATAATAAAGTTCCATTAGTAGCAATGTGGTGTTTTGGTTTATATATATATACACACACACACACACACATATATATATATATAAAATTTTTAATAAGAACAAGAAAAGTAAATTATTCTATTTATACACAAGAATACTATTGTATTGTACACTTAGCTATAGTACTCAAAAATAAATACTGTGCTGTCCCTTTGTACTTCTGTTTGATTTCTCCTGTCAATAGATAAATCAAAGAAACATTGCAACTACTTCTGTTTGATTTCTCTTTGGTTTGGTAAACATTATGTTGAAACTAGGAGTTCTGGCTGATTTCTTTACATATAAGCTTTCCATATAGTCGGGTGGGAGGGGAGGGGAGGGCCTTTTTTACAATAGTGAATCTGTTTCGGTTTACTAATTAATGCAAAAATAGTAATAAATATATCAGAAACATATCTTGAAGGGACAATATAATATATTTCCTAATTTTAAGATTATTTTAAAGAATTTAGAATAGTTATGTCTGTACAAAATGTCAGTTTTTCATACTGCAATGTAACGGATTTTATATATATATACATACATATATATGTAGGATTTTTATATATATATATATATATATATATATATATATATATATATATATATATATATATATATATATATATATATATATATATATATATATATATATATATATATATTTAAAAGGATGGAGCTTATTATAGGGTAAAACTGATTTGATGCAATATGTATTCATAAAACATTTGGAATTTTTCCCCTGAAAAATGAATTTGCAATTGCAAGTAAATATTGTAGTTATTGAATTGTTGCTCACAACAATTATATTGGATGTATAATTGGATGTTTATTGTGTTATAAATGAAGCTGTGTGTGTGAGTGTGTGTAGAGAGAGCCAGTTTGGTCTAGTAGTTAAGGTGCTGGCATAGAACCAGGAGACTATGAGTTCTAGTCTCATTTTAGGCATGAAAAAGCAGCTGGGTGACTTTGGACCAGTCAGCTACCTTGTATGACAATAAGAGTTTCATTATTCTTTTTAATATAATGCTAGACATTGTTTTAGAATCTGTGCATTTATACAAGTAAGATAAGCAGGGGATGTAGGTCAGCGGTGGGTTGCTCCTGGTTCAGCCTGATTCTGCGAACCGATAGCGGCGGCGGCAGAAGGTTCCGCCCACCTGCCCTGGACGCTTCTGCGCATGCGCAGAAGCGTCGTGAGCACACGCACGAACCGGTAGCAATGGGTTTTAGAACCCACTACTGATGTAGGTGTTAAGATTGATGGCAAATACTGCCATTGTACAGGGCTGATCTTTTCCAAGGTTATAAAAAAACAAAATCTGCAGCTTTCAAATACAGTCCAATATTAAAATAAATTGCAGAGCCATATTTTCATTTTCATTTTGATAGACATAAGATTTGAGATTGATAACTTAATCGTTCATTTTTTGCTTGGCATTGCCTTTTCATACATGATAGGGAAACACAATAGATTATTAAAAGACTACATTCCAGTGTCTACAGACTTGGTTGCAGTAAATTAAGTACTGGTAGTGGAATAAATTTTTAATGATGTGATTTCTTTGTTTTCTTTCTTTTATTACAGAAATATAACTTGTTTCTAATATCAATCTCATGCACTTTATTTTTCGCTTACAGTTGCAAGAAAACATATTTTAAACTCCTGTAAAGGTAAATTAAGCCATCACTCAACTCTATCTCTGTGATAGAAAATTTAACACCAAAACTATTTTTCTGTTAAATTAATAGTTAGCTTTCTGTCAAAACTACGATCTTGGTATTAAACACATTAGTAATATGCTATTTTTATGTGATTTTCTGAAAACGGTCAAATATAAAGAATAGACTCAGTTTCATAGCATTTGATTCAGGTTATAAATAATAATGTAATAACAACAACAACAACAACAACAACAACAACAACAACACTAATGGCATTGACAAAATCATCATAAGTCAATTGCAAAAAGCAGATTTACTTGCAGCAGCTTACATCCTGTGATGATACTTTTAATACCATCAAACAATAACATCTGCCTATCCCAGGTCCTTGGGAAAGACTTAATAGGTGGATAATAATGCCACATCCTGTCTAAGCCTCTATGTGTCTATGCAACAAACCATTAAAAAACTAATCTGTTGTTATACCAATCATAATTGGAGTCCTTGAAGCAATACCTAAAGAACACTTCCTTCTGGAAATATTGAATTTCCGCCTCAATTTTACCAATTTAAAAAATACCACATTGCTTGGAACTGCTTATATTTTGAGACACTACCTTAATAATCCTTAGGTCCTTGGTTAGGACTTGAATTGTTTAGCTTCCACTGTAAATCTAACGGTACATTATATACAATTCAGATAACTATACTGTTAACTTTAGTGAATTCAAAGGTCAATGTCTCTGGAGTATCCATTTGTACAATAAATGCTGGGCCTGGTTAATGCTTCTTTGGTGTTGCCTGTTCCTCAACTTCATCTAATTCCTAGTATAGACATTGCAGTCACTGCTATGGCTATGGAAAACATTGAAAAGAAGTACTTCATAGAGTATGTTAACTGCATGAATTAGATTTATAAGCTAGAACACACTACAATCCAATGGAATACATTTAAGCAGGTATTCAGAAATTCCTCAGCAAATGAAACAAGACAAAGAGGGCTCCCTGATAGGATATTTTATGTAATTATTGATAAACACAAGATCATATAATTTATTTTACATGATTAAATTCATAGTTCTTTGTCAAGAATTTAATTTGCATTTAGTGATAGTCTTTAAGTTAGTACAGACTCTACTGAAATTGAGAGCATTAATTCCTAGTAAATGGTAAGATACGGTATACAGTATGTCACAGAAGTGAGTACAGCCCCTCACATTTTGTAAATATTTAAGTATATCTTTTCATGTGACAACACTGAAGAAATGACACTTGGCTACAATGCAAAGTAGTGAGTATACAGTTTGTATAACAGTGTAAATGTGCTGTCCCCTCAAAATAATGCAACATACAGCCATTAATGTCTAAACCGCTGGCAACAAAAGTGAGTACACCTCCAAGTGATAATGTCAAAATGGGGCCCAAGTAGCCATTTTCCCTCCCTGGTGTCATGTGACTCATTATGGTACAAGGTCTCAGGTGTGAAGGGGGAGCAGGTGTGTTAAATTTGGTGTTAACGCTCTCACTCTCTCATACTGGTCACTGGAAGTTCAACATGGCACCTCATGGCAATGAAGTCTCTGAGGATCTGAAAAAATAAATTGTTGCTCTACATAAAGATGGCCTAGGCTATAAAAAGATTGCCTAGACCCTGAAACTGAGCTGCAGCACAGTGGCCAAGACCATACAGCGGTTTAACAGGACAGGTTCCACTCAGAACAGGCCTCGCCATGGTCAACCAAAGAAGTTGAGTGCCTGTGTTCAGCGTCATATCCAGAGGTTGGCTTTGGGAAATAGAAGTATGAGTGCTGCCAGCATTGCTGCAGAGGTTGAAGGGGTGGGAGGGTCAGCCTGTCAGTGCTCAGACCATACGCCACACGCTGCATCAAATTGGTCTTCAGGGCTGTTGTCCCAGAAGGAAACCTCTTCTAAAGATGATGCACAAGAAAGCCCACAAACGGTTTGCTGCAGACAAGCAGACTAAGGACATGGATTTCTGGAACCATGTCCTGTGGTCCGATGAGACCAAGATAAACTTATTTGGTTCAGATGGTGTCAAGCGTGTGTGGCAGCAACCAGATGAGGAGTACAGTCAAGCATGGTGGTGGGGAATGTCATGGTCTGGGACTGCATAAATGTTGCCGGCAATGGGGAGCTACAGTTCATTGAGGGAACTATGAATACCAACATGTACTGTGACATACTGAAGCAGAGCATGATCCCCTCCCTTCAGAGACTGGGCCGCAGGGCAGTATTCCAACATGATAAAGACCCCAAACACACCTCCAAAATGACCACTGCCTTGCTAAAGAGGCTGAAGGTGATAGACTGGCCAAGCATATCTCCAGACCTAAACCCTATTGAGCATCTGTGGGGCATCCTGAAACAGAAGGTGGAGGTGCGCAAGGTTTCTAACATCCACCAGCTCCGTGACATTGTCATGGAGGAGTGGAAGAGGACTCCAGTGGCAACCTGTGAAGCTCTGGTAAACTCTATGCCCAAGAGGGTTAAGGCAGTGCTGGAAAATAATGGTGGCCACACAAAATATTGACACTTTGGGCCCCATTTGGACATTATCGCTTAGGAGTATACTCACTTTTGTTGCCAGCAGTTTAGACATTAATGGCTGTGTGTTGCATTATTTTGAGCACATTTACACTGTTATACAAGCTGTATACTCATTACTTTACATTGTAGCCAAGTGTCCTTTTCTACTTTTTAAAAATGATATTCTTTTAGAATTCAGATGGATGGATGGATGGATGGATGGATGGATGGATGGATGGATGGATGGATGGATGGATGGATGGATGGAAAGAAACATATACATATTTATATGTGTTACTATGGCTGTTTCCTGAGTTTAAATTCTTTGCTTCTTTTGAAATTAAATTAAGATTGCAATCCTTTGACACTTTGTTCTCAGTGATTATTCTTTTTTCAACAGTTTTATTAAGGATTATATTAAACAGATAAAATCCATTAAAACTAATACAAAGATATATACTGAAAAAAGAAAAAGTGTGGAAATAATTCTATTCCCCCCAAAAATGATAAGAAAAACAAAGTTCCTCCTTCATCCTCCTCAGGAAGCATGTTCAACATTATCATTGTCTCTTGTCTACAACAGGATACATCTTCATTCCATATCTCACCCCATTTTCTATAAGCTCATCTCCAAATCTTCAGCTTTCCTTATTAATCAGCAAAAGTCCAGTAAAAATTAACAAAAATGCTCAACAACATAAGTATATAATCTCCCTTTCCATTTAGTCTAAATCCCCCTCATCCCTCCCTAACAATTAAACATTGGAAAAAATATTAAAAGCTATCAAAAGTTACCAAAAATAATAATCCCTTATTTAGATATCAAAAATAATGACATAAATATTACAAAGTAATACACTGGAAAAATATTCCAATCCAGACAACAACTGAGCATCATCAAAGGTAGCAACTCATTATTTTACCATAGTCAAATAAACCAATTTTCTATTTTTTGTTTCTTCTTCCTCCTGGCCATCCTTAAGTCCCATAGATCAAATTCTAGCTCCTATTTTCTTCTAATTTACTTGCCTCTTGTCACAAAATTCTTATAATCTTTATGGAAGTCTATTGTAATTTCCATTAAATAAGGCCAGTAAATCTCTCATATTTCAATTAAAAGGATAGTTCACATAACTTTTTCTGATACATTGTTTTTATGCCCTTTTTGATTTTTGAACAATCAATTTCATTTATACATCCAGTATCTCCATCTCTTTCTTGTAGTAATTTTAAACTCCACCTTAGGGTCTATTATGGTTATCATCAAAGATTTTGTTTGTCTTCAGTAGAAACTTTTGGTTCTAGTAAGGAGTTAATTCAAGCCTCGTGAATTCAAGTCCTCCCTTAGTTATGAAAGCCTTCTGGGTGATTTTGGGCTAGTCAGTCTTTTTCAACCCAAATCACCTTACAGAGCTGTTGTGGGGAAATTAGGAGGGGGAAGGTGTGTTGGATATGTTCATCACTTTGAGTTATTTGTAAAAATAATAAAGGCAGGATAGAAACAAACAAACAAATAAATAAAGCGAAAAAATGTGAAAAATAAAGACCTTACAAAAACTGAAAAGATGTAATTTTCTTTCTTTTTAAATGGGTTGAAGTGAAACTCATCCAGAAACTCATCTAGCAACAAACAGTAGGCTTGTAGTTTTGAAGGTTTTTCCAATCTTAAAGAGACAATTAATAAAGTAAAGCTCCAAAGTAATTAAAAAGATGGGATTTGGTCATATCTTGCATCCACAAAAGACTGCATTTAAGCTCAGACACCATGGACAACACTATATGATTGCAAATGACTTCAAAATCATCAATTTCTGCTGTTTGCTTACAAAAAAAAGTTATTTGCAATGCATACAGGCCATCTCCAGATCTCTCTTTGTTCCAGAAAGAATTTTGACAGTCTGCATCTCATACCCAGCTACCTTGTCGGCTGTAATGCGCCTGTGATCTGCAGTGTGAATAAAAGTGCAGGCATTAGTTTGCTTTCCTCACAGGAACTTCTTTTCTCAGTGGTAATTCCGAGGAAACATGCATAGGATCTTGCTGTGAAAAACTATTTTCAAAAATAGTTCACTGAAATATAGCAAATTACTGCACATCTTGTATGACTATACAAATATACATGCGTGTTTGTGTTAAAAGTGAGAAAAAAATGTGTGATTCAAAAAAATAGGAAATTGCTCTCCTAAAATGGGGTAAAATAGTTCAACTTATTAAAATACCTATTTTTAACATTTATTTTTAACATAATATGCTTTGGTTAATATGCCAACTCTCAACTATGTGCTGGTATGCAAGTTCCAATATAGGATAGGATAGGATAGGATAGGATAGGATAGGATAGGATAGGATAGGATAGGATAGGATATGTAATGTCTAACAAGGAATTGTGGGGACTATTTAAACAATATGGATTCAGGAAGATTTATATCAAAATAAAGGAAACATAAAGGATTTTACTTTCTGATTAATAATGGCAGACTGAAGAAGATATTGTAAACCAAATGACCCTCTTATATTGTATCTAGTCTAATGTTTCACAAGTCCTAATAACTCTTCTCTCTAACATTTTGGAAAATTTGAGGAAGACTGCAGTATGAAGGAATCTTTAGATTTTCTGGTATTTTTTTTTAGTTCAATTGGATTCGGAAGAAAGGATTGTCAGTTATATTTTTGATATATGAAATGAAGTAAGTTATATTTGACATGAAGTAAGACATTGTTTCAATTAAAAATGTCTTCATAAATACATACATTCCAGTAAAATTTACAAGTGAACATGCTGATGCAGCCTGGAATTCAAACAGTAATATCTGAATATTAACAAATGATGCTACCCCTTCCAAATTTATCAGATCAAGCTAAATAGGTTTTTTCAATTATACTGATTCCTTTCAGCCCTGAACAAAGTGGTTTGGATTTGTTCCAGTGAAGTTCTTTGTGAAACAAGGTCCAAGCAATGTTCTTCATTAAGGTGAAGAGACAATGTGATTTGCCTTGAGGTGGCACTTCATATTCCCTTACCAAACTTAGATGGCACTTCTAGTAGCTGGGTCAAGGCTGTCACATAAAACAACTTTTTCTCTTTTAGAAGAGAAAAATGGTAATGGTAATTCTTTGCTTTAATCAAATTAACCCATTAAAACTTTGAACAATCCTCAGACTTTCATTTAAATTCTGTGTGTTATGTGGTTACAACTACCAATAATTATTTGCAATTCTTGCCTTCACATTTTTTTTTCTTTTTGGAATCTTAAAGTTGCATGCTCAGAGAAAGTGACTGGATGCTTCATTTTCAGTAATGGTTCAGCCTTGCTGCCATTCATAAGGTTTCAAAATAAAATATCAAGCATCACAGTATATATAAATATCCACCCTAATTTTTCTAACATTCTACTAGAATGTCCTGCTTGAGGCACTACAAACAATGTCTAATGCATAAGGTAGAAATCATTCAGATATATTTGTAAAAAGTAATTAAGAATGGTTTGGGGATTCCTAAACAAGTACAAGTCTGATGAATAAATTACCAAAAATGTTGTTGCAGCTGAGGTCCAAAAAGGTACAGGTGCGAGTAGCTCAAGGAGCATGTTAGTCTTCACAGAATAAAAGCTCTCAGCGCTTTCAATATCTGGGGAGTTGGTCCAAGAGCATTATGATGCTGTACTGATCAGGAGTGGGTTCCTTCCGATTCGGACCCAAACCGATAGCGACCCACTGGTGATGTCACTGTCGGTGCCGGTCCATGCGCGGCACCATCTTTTTTTCGGGTTTTTTTGCGAATTTTCCCCCTTCCGCTGTTTGAAAAAGGGCCCTCCCACCCATCCGCGCATTAATACTGACATTTATTTCTTTGCCAGAAGCACAGCTGATCAGTTCCTCAGCTGTGTTTTGGGCTGATTCCTGCTTCTGAGCATGCGCAGAAGCCAAATTGCACGAGTGGATGCGCGCACGAAACGTCGCAATGCAAACAGGTGGCGAAGGTAAGTGGAACACACCCCTGGTACTGATGAGAGAGGAACAATGGAAGAAATGTCATTTTCTGAGAGCAGGCTGGTCATAATGGAGTTTGTGGAGAAAGACTGCCAACCCAGATGAATCCTGTGGCATTCCTGAGAAAGAAGCCAATATGTTTAAAGTCTTTTTCGTCTGACAATAAAGTCTGTTCTTCCTTTGACTTCAGGTTAATTAATGGCAGACATCAAGAAAATGCAACTGCGAGAATTTTCAGCTTCTTATTGCTGTGTTTTGTTAAAATGTGGGCAGTGGAGATATTACTTTCAGTCCTCTTGTAAAGTCTAAGCCTAATACACTTTTGTCTCTTTATGGGGCAAGAATTTCAGCTCCTGGAACAAATAATTCATCTGTAAATGGTTTTTGTCAGAGTTACGCAATAAATCAGAAGCTTCAAAAGATAACTGCATTTTGCTGATTCAAATAACTTCTTTATAAGTAGAATAAAACATTAACAATACCACACTTTGTTTCAGATCACATGTTGAGATGTTTTCACAGCAAGCTTTAATGGTGGACTGAGTAAACCACGCCCTTCTTCTTGCTAAGTTTCTGGACATGCTCAATTAACACTTCAGCCTGATTGGCTGACTCAATCACATGGCTCTCCCAGTCATGAATATTCCAACACTCCTCCCTTCATTACTGGGAGAGACACCAGACCTATTGGATTTAAACATTTCCTATAATGGACGCCACCCAATGGTTTGGTCATCATGTCTGCTAAATTATCCTCTGAAGAACAATGATGTAAACTTATCAATTTTTCTTTTACAGCTTCCCTGACATTACAATACTTAATGTCCACATGTTTACTTCTGTTCTTCACTCTGTCACCTGTTGCCATTTTTATACAAGCAGCATTATCTTCATAAACAGTTACAGCTTCATTTACATTTACATTTAAATCTTGTAACAACTGTACATACCAAACTACTTCAGAACATAACTCAGACAATGCAATAAACTCTGCTTCTGCAGTTGAAATAGCAACCGTTGTTTGTTTTCTGGACTTCCAACCAACTAAAGCCCCTCCAAACATTATTACAATTCCAGAATTAGACTTTCTGGTTTTTACATCATTTGCATAATCACTATCAACATAACATTTCAATTTTAATTCTTCAGTGACCTGTATTTGAAGACCCAAATTCACAGTTCCCTTCAAATACCTGAGAATTCTTTTCACACCCATCCAATGCAACTTTGTAGGTGTAGCAGTAAAGCGACTTAAGATGCTCACTGCACAAGCTATGTCTGGTCTGGACCACTGTGACAGATATAACAGACTCCCTATTGCAGAGTGATATATCTCCTGATCACAGGCTTCACTTTTGTCCTCACCCAAACTATTGTAAAAATCTGTGCTCATAGGTGTAGGAGCAATATTACAATCTTTCATGTTATATTTCTCTAATAATTGTTCAATTTTTCTCCTTTGACTGAGAATATAACCCTTTTCAGTTTTTTTGTATCTCTACACCAAGATAATTCTTTATTTCTCCCAAATTCTTTAATTCAAATTTCTTTTCTAACTTATTAGCAAATTCTTTAACTTGTGATACATCCTTTGCAATGAAACAAAGATCATCCACAAATGCTAATAGTAGACAATTCCCACCTTGTAACTTTCCAGTGTATATGCAACCATCAGCTTTGCAACTCTTGAACCCAAGACCTTTCAATGCAGTATCTAAACAGATATTCCAATTTCTGGCTGACTGCTTCAGCCCATAAATGGCCTTGTTCAATTTATACACCATGTTAGGCTTTTTATTTTCATACCCTGGCGCTTGAACCATATAAATTTCTTCCTCTAATTCAGCATTGAGGAATGCAGTGGTTATATCAAAATGCCAAATTCTATGCCTGTATGCTGATGCTAATGCCAGTGCTAGTCTTATGCTCTCAGCTTTTACAGTTGGCGCGAACACCTCATCATAGTGCACATTCTTTAATTGAGAAAAACCTTGTGCCACCAACCTTGCCTTATACTGTACTTCATTATTGGGTAATACCTTTTTCTTATATACCCACTTACATCCTACAGCTTTCGTACCCTGTGGCAAAGTCACAGATGTGAACACTTCATGATCTCCCATGGATTTCATCTCTTTATCCATGGCTTCCTTCCACTTTTCTTGTTCAACTTTTGATAATGCCAATACTTCCTTATAGTTTCTTGGCTCATACCACACATTACACACTTTAACTTTACTGGCAGAATACCTGTCTGGCGGAACCCCTCTGTTCCTACGCTCTGACCTACGTGGCATTGCCTGTACTTGTGTTTCAAGCTTTTCTGTCTTCATATCTTGTTCAGACTCTCCTCCCTGAACATAGACACCTTCAGTAAATGATTCACCATCATTAAATGAGTTATTGTCACTAAGTGGATCACCGTCGCTAAGCGGATCACCGTCGCTAAGTGAGACATTTTCAGAATTTGCATCAATTCTGTTCCAATTTTGTTCTGCAAAACTAGCAGACCTTGAAATCACTATCCTTTTACTTCCATCACTAAAGCGATACCCTTTTGAGCCTGGCTCATAGCCCACAAATCTGAGCTTTCTAGCCTTTTGTTGTCCCTTTCTTCTGATTGCCTTTGGAATATGTACCCATGCAGTACTTCCAAATATTTTTAAATGTGCTAGAGAAGGCTTTCTCCCATATAGCATTGCATATGGAGTATTATTGATGGATGAACTCCACAACCTATTTACTAAATAATTGGCAGTCAGTATGGCTTCACCCCAATATGACCTGCTCATACCAGAATCCTCCAGTAAGGAGTCTTTCATTGTTTGCAAAACACCATTCCTCCTTTCAGCCACTCCGTTCTCCCCCGGTGTGTAAGGATTTGTGCGCCTGTGTCTTATTCCCAATTGTCTCAACCATTGTTGAAAATTTGTTGACATAAATTCAGAACCTCTGTCAGTTTGCAACTGACATACCTGTTGTTTGTACCTTCTCTCTACAAAACTTAACCATTGCTTAAATTGCTGTAGCACCTCTGTTTTACTCTTAAGTAAGTAGCAAAACCCAAACCTGCTGTAGTCATCCACAATGACCAGCGCATACTTTGCTCCTCCCAAACTGGCTTGCATAGGCCCAATTAAATCAGCATGCACCAGTTCTAGAGCTTTTGTGGTTTGTCTTGTGCTAAACTTGCTCACTGGGAATGCTTTGGATTTCGATGCTTTGCATACTGCACAATCCAAATATGCCTTACATCCCTTCAAATCTAATCCTTCTGCAAATTCTTTCATTTGTTGAACAACCTTAAAATTAGCATGACCAAGTCGTCTGTGTAGAAGATGAACACATGAATTGTGTTCTGCTACATTTTTAAATATCTGGGAACAATGTGGCACCTTTTGTCCCTGCAATACATAAAGATTATCCTCTTTTATGCCCTGTGCACAAACATTCCCATTTCTTTGGATGATACACTTCCCATTAACAAATGTGGTTTCATAACCTTGCTTGTCTAAACTAGACACACTTAACAAATTATGCTCCATTTCAGGTACACATAACACATCAGTAAACCTGGATTCCAAATATGGAATTTGCACATCACCTCTTCCAATGATTTTAGCCTTTTGACCATTGGCTAAGGCCACTTCTTCATGGTTTCCTGGGAAAAATCTGGAAAATAAGTCAGAATTATTAACAATTGTTTGACTAGCCCCACTGTCAATCAACCATTTGTCTCTATTGTTATTATAACAAACTTTTGCAACTGCAATCTGTCCTTGCAAATAATGTCTCTTGTCTTGCATATTTCTTCTCTGTGCACAGCTTTTCTGCAGATGATTGGTTTCTCCACAAATGAAACACGCTTTCTTATCTTGCTTGCAGAATTGTTGCTGTGTAACTTGATCTCTCCTGCCTCTGCTCTCCTCTTGTCTGCAGACACCTCGGCTGTTGCTAGAGATAGGCAGCCTGTGGAAAATTTTGCTGGAGACTTGCTGTAAGTTTCCACTGTACTCCTTGTTGAGCCCCCGCCTGTGGAATTTTCCATCAGCATGGCTGAAAAGCCTTTTCTCATATTCATTCAATAAACACGATTTCAAAGCCTCCAAATTCAAATCTGCTTCTGGCTTACTTTCAAAAATAGCTGATACAGTCTCCCAGCTTTGATCCAAACTGTTTAACACTAATAAAACTTTTTGGGACTCTGGAAACTTTACTCCACGTTGCTCCAATTCTAGAAAATTAGACTGCATTTTCATTAAATGATCTTCCATAGAATCTCCTGTCTGCAAACTCATTCTGAAAAGCTTTCTTGAAAGTTGGACCACATTACACGCAGAAACATTGACATGTACTGCTCTCAATTTCTGCCATATCTCTTTTGCAGACTTTAATTCAGCTACATTTAAGAATTGATCATCCCCCAGACTTAAGAGAATATAAGCCATAGCTTTGTCATGAGCGTTTTGATCTGCTGCTCCAAGCACACCTTGTGGGGGGTCTGCTACGATGTCCCATAATTCTTTTGCTTTCAAAAAACATTCCATTTTTGCAGCCCAAATTAAATAATTTTTCTTCCCCAATTTAGGTATTGGACTGTCTTTAAATTCCATAGCAGCAGCCATCCTGCTTTATTTTTCTTCTCTGCCTGTTCCTTTAACAACACAGACAGCTTCTTATCAGCTTTAAATTACAATGCAGTTTTAACTTTACTTCTTGAGCGATTCCTGGGCCCATAACCTGTCAGAGTTACGCAATAAATCAGAAGCTTCAAAAGATAACTGCATTTTGCTGATTCAAATAACTTCTTTATAAGTAGAATAAAACATTAACAATACCACACTTTGTTTCAGATCACATGTTGAGATGTTTTCACAGCAAGCTTTAATGGTGGACTGAGTAAACCACGCCCTTCTTCTTGCTAAGTTTCTGGACATGCTCAATTAACACTTCAGCCTGATTGGCTGACTCAATCACATGGCTCTCCCAGTCATGAATATTCCAACATTTTTTACATTCTTTCCCCACACAATTAAACATTCTCTTAATTTAGAAATGTTCTCCTTCTGCAGAGAAAAACAGTCTGGAGAGAAAAATATGTGAATGAACGTTGTATATCAACATGCAACAGCTATTATGAAAAATCATAAAAAGTTATAGGGATGAAATATGGAATTAGAATGATTCTGATATTCCCTTTTGTAAGATTAAGTTTCTCATACAGAGAAGTGATTTCTCTCCATAAAAATGGTGAAACAGCAATTTTTTAAGCTTTGCTGCATAATGAATTATGAACCATAAAATAGAAAATGTGCTTTAAAACATCCTGGTAGAAGGTCATGCACTGTTTCCAAGAAGATTGCATGGATGTGTGCATTGAAATTACCAACAGTCAAATGAAGCTCACTTGGAAGCCTATTTATTTTTTATTTTTTTAGAGCATGATGCTTTTTAGCGTAAAGGTTATTTTCAGGTCATTTGTAATATCCAACATAGCACTTTGCATAATTTATCACTCACAAGGCCAAGAAGGCAAATTTGGCCAGTTCAGTGTTTTTTCTTAGAACTAGACTCACATTTGAAATAGAAATAGCAATGCAATGTCCACTTGCACAGACTATAATTCTTAAATGTTCTAAAACTGAGCTTTTCAGCAGGACTATACTTCCTAATGCCTACAAGGAGTATTCTGTTTTTTTAAAAGACATGCTAAAAGTCACAGGATTGATTCTTCCTGTTTTTCTTTTCTTTTCTGCTATATTTATTTATTTATTTATTTAGCAATTCTTATATGCCGCCCTACTCCCTGGGGACTCAGGGCGGCGTACAACATGTATAAGAACAGCTGTGATACAATAGAAAAAACAACAATAAAATAGCAATTAAAAGAATAAAAACAACACAAGCAACAATCTCAATCACCCTGCCTGTAGGAAGAGCCATATCTTAATGGCTTTCTGGAAGGTCAGCAAGGTGGGAATGGTTCGGATCTCTAGGGGTAGTTGGTTCCAGAGAGCCGGAGCTCCCACAGAGAAGGCTCTCCCCCTAGGACCCGCCAACCAACATTGTTTGGTTGAAGGGACCTGGAGGAGACCGACTCTGTGGGACCTAACTGGTCGTAGGGATGTATGACGTAGGATGCAGTCCCAAAGATAACCTGGTCCTAAGCCATGTAGGGCTTTAAAGATGATAATCAACACCTTGAATTGCACTCGGAGACCAATGGGCAACCAGTGCAGCTGGTGGAGTATGGGTGTTTACATACAGTATTCCTTTTTTAATGGGATGTCTTCATCTAAGTTTTTTTTTCTTATGGCTTTGATTTTTCTTTTGGAAAAGTGTGAAATGTGGAAGTAAATATCTCACTGCGGGTAGTCCTGGACTTAGGAGCGAGTGAGCAGTTGTTTGGTGCTATAAAGGCCTCAAAGAAGGGTGCTTTACAATCCATAAAGTCGTGGTAGTGCAGTGGTTAGATTGCAGTATTGCAGGCTAATTCTGCTGCCTGCCAGCTGCCAACAGTTTGGCAGTTTGAGTCTCACGGGCTCAAGGGTTGACTCAAGCCTTACATCCTTCCAAGGTCAGTAAAATGAGGACCCAGATTGTTGGGAGCAATATGCTGACTCTAAATTGCTGAGAGAGAGCTGTAAAGCATTGTGAAATGGTCTATAAGTCTAAGTGCTATTGCTATAAAAGACTTCTGGCTGTCATAAAACATTGCACCCCACCAAGATCATGTGACTACATTTTGGGTGTTTGGCAACAAGCTTGCATTTGCAACTGATTGCATCATCCCATGGTTTGATATGCTTTTTTTTGCTAGTTTCTGGCAAAAAAACCCCCACCCATTTGTGACAATAGATCTGGACTTATGACCATTTGATTTACTTACTATGGTAAATCCAACTGCATGTTCGACATACAGTACAACTGCATGATTCACTTTAAACCCATTGCAAAAATGGTCTAAAATTGGGTCTGGTAATGTGGTGCCTTGACTTACAACCGCAATGACTTACAACCACAATTCTGGTCCCAATGTATTTGCCAGTCAGGTTTGTTGTTTTAGAGTAGTGACTGCAACCTCAATTATTACTTACAGTTTTGTTGCTGCAAAGCAGATTCTCCCTTCATTTCCATCTACTTCACTACTGCCTATTTCCCTTACCACCAGTTCTTTGGAGCTATTGCTAATACTTTCCTTGGATTCTATGCATTTTATTGTGATTTTTTTTTGCTTCTGTTTCATACCTCTAAGTGTCACCCTCAGCTGCCCATTGAGCTTCCAGTCCCAAATTAGCCAATGAAGTATGAAGCTATTTCTTCACTTTCTTCTTTGTGCACTGCTCTGCCAGTGGGAGATACTATATCTTTTTCATCTTCTGCAGATATTTATATTTGGATAATGTAGTTATTACATATGGTAAAGGTCAGGGGTGGGTTCCTAATTTTTTTACTGCCACTCTGTGGGCATGGCTTATTTTGTGGGTGTGGCTTGCCAGCCATGTGACCGGGTGGGCGTGAGCCTCGGGAGCTTGGCAGCAGCCGGAGAAGCAGGGGGGCATTGCCCACCCGCAACGCAGCCCCCCGCAGCGGGAGCAGCAAGACCGCGGCAGCGGTTCTTCTAGGAGGCTCCATCCGGCCTGAATGCTTCTCCCCATTCAATGATTCTAGGCTCCTGCTGCCCGTTCCCCCTCCCCTCAGCAGTTCGAGAAGCCTCGAACGTGCGAAAATGCCTAGGATCATCATCGTGTGTTCGTGGCTTCTCGGACTGTGAAGAGAAGGGAACTGAGATACGTCCTGCCTCCCATTCTTTTAGCGTCTCACGCGCTCCCTCAGCCATCCTCCCCTGCTTGGACTCACTGTAGGGTAGGAAGGCAGCGCATGTGCAGTGTAAGAAGCTCGGCTTCTGGGCATGCGCAGAAGAAATTTTTTTAAAAATGGCGGCACCCAGGCAACCGACTGCACCGGTACTGTGACGTTACCAGAGGGCCGCTACCGGTGCTATAGAGTGGACCGCACTGGTAGGAACCCACCACTGGTAAAGGTTCTTGGACACTTCACATTTACATTTCAGTCTTCAATTTAGATCAGATTCCACCATTCCAATCATAATCTTGGTGCTTCCAGACTTAATTACAATTTACCAAAGAATAGTGGGACAAATCATCTTAAAGTCTTCCTATATTTTGTAGAATTAATTAACTACTTGTAGTACATGCTGTAATTTAGAAGCCAGTTCTGTGTTTGAGAGCTGATTGCCCCACAAGAGTCTTTCATCTCTCTCAGTTCCTTTAGAATTCATATTGGCCAGAGCTGTTGCCAAACCCACCTCAAAGGAACTCTAAAATATCATTTCATTTCATTTCATTTCATTCACATAAGATTGTCTTCCGTGGAATCCTTTTCAAACTCTGTTTATTGAAATCAGCTCTCTTAAACTCTAATACACTAGTTTGACTTTGTTCTATTGCTTGTGCCTGCATTATGGTGGATATATAAAGTCTACACACACCTGTTAAAATTCCAAGTTTATATGTTATATGAAAGGTGGAAAAAATTCTGAACTGATTTATCTTGGTCTGATTTTATTTTACATCTCAAAATCCTGGCATTTTAACATGGGTGTATAGACTGCATGTTGAATTCCAATATGACATGGTCACTCTCCCCCAAAGTTCCCACAACTTCAATCCTGTAATTTTGTCTCTGTTAGTAAGAATTAAATCCAATATAGCTAACCCTCTAGTTCCCTCCTCTACCTTTTGGGTGATAAAGTTATCTGCTAGGTTTATAAGGAACCTGTTTGCATTAGCTTCATTACAAACACTAAGATGCATACTTGTAATAACTTCAGAGGGAAATTTTTCCTTCTTTTAAAAAGTATCCTATCCTTATTTGTATGCAGGTAATCCTTGACTTACAACAGTTCATATAGTGACCATTCAAAATTGCAGCATACCTGAAAAAAGTGACTTCTGGCCGTTTTTCACTGTTATGACGTTTGCAGAATCCCCATAATCATGTGATCAAAATTCAGAGGATCTGGCAACTGATTCATATTTATAACCATTGTAGTATCCCAGGGTGATGTGATCACTTTTTGCGACTTTCGAACAAGCAAAGTGAATGGGGAAGTCAGATTCACTTAACAACCTGGTTAGTAACTTATCAACTGTAGTTATTCTCTTAACAGCCATGACAAGAAAGGTCTTAAAATGGGGCAAAAGTCACTTAACAAATGTCTCACTTAACAGCAGAAATTTTGGGCTCTGTTGTAGTTATAAGTTGAGGACTATCTTTATTAAAAAAGAATCAGAAGGGAAATTATGCTTTAAACATCCTGTTGTTCCAGAACTCAGTAGATAATGCAGAAAATTTACTGTTGTTTGCTATAGCTTTAGCCTGCTTCCTACATAATTCTGTAGATATTATTATTGTGATGTATCAGCTGACTCATCTGCTATAGACAAGAGTAACTGCATGAGGTTAGATTCTAGACCTATAGCTTTTGCAGATAAATATCCCTGTGAAATGTATACTAAGCCCATGGACTGGCACCGGGTCGCAGCATGCCAGAAACAGGGCCATGCAAACAAACCCTATCTGTGGGATGCAGGCAGCATGCAAAATCACAACAACAAAAATCTCTCTCCACAGAACCGGTCCCTGGTGCCCAAAAGGTTGGGGACTGCTGCACTAAACTATTATATAGTCATATCCAACTCTTTTCCTTCATCAAGCATTTTTTCTTATATGTCAGAATGCAAATTGGTGGCTATGCTTGTTTTGGTCTTATAGATGACATAATTATGCCTATATGTGTGAGGCACAGATACCACAAGCATCAACAACTGTAGGTCTCCGAATACTTAATTGTGCACTCATAGAACCTTCAATCTGATCATCACTATCATGTTCTATTAATTTTTCTCTCATCACTTTATTGAATTCAAGGTATTTTGTGTGTGCATTTGCATTAGGAAGCATGAGCCCTCTCACCTTTAGAATGTTTTGGAACTCCTTGTGTATGGATGCATAAAGGAATGTCCAGTCCCAATCATAGGTAAACAACCTGGGATTTTTTTAAGGGGAGATTTGAAATAAACAGACATCAAGAAAACAATGCAGGCTCCTATTTCAGAGCAATCTTTTTCTTTGCCCTTATGGGTCTTTTTTCCCACTTAAAAAGTTATTCCTAAAAGTAAAATTCTTATAGGCAAGTTAGCAAATACTGAAAAGTGAAATTCAGCAATTGATTTTCATCCAATTAAAATATAATTGCTTTAGTAATCATATATAAATATACAGTATATAGCCTGGCAACCTGCTGGATGGAGAAATTACCAGTATATCTCCATCTGTATTGTTTGTAACTGTGCAAAAGTTTTAAAACAAAAGTAAAGGAAACATGAACATGGAAAATTGAGATGCAGTCAAATAGAATCTGATTTTTGTATCCAAACTAGCCAGTATGGCATTTTTTTTAAAAAAAAATCAAGTTAAACAATGATTTTCAAAATGTGGATTTTTGAATAAACCAAAATTGACTACATCTGCACAAAACAGGATATCATAAAGCAAAGGGGTACAAATTAAAATAATAAGGTTCATTTAACCAAGGCCAAACCAAAGCTTAATATTCTTTAAAGAGTACAGTCCCTGTAAAGTTGCTGTGATGGGAATTGCATGCTGTGATGATAATTGCATTATCTTGGTACTGCTGAAGAATGCAAATCTTGTTCTAATGTATTCAAACTGCTTTTCTAACTAGAATATCACTCCATCTTTGCCCACCATAAACAATCCCATTCCATTTGAAGATGCCGTTGTGTCACTCCACTGGAGGGAAATTCATCAAGTGTACTAGGATATTGTTAGCCATATCAAACACAATAATAAATATTCTCATTGTTGAATTTGCCCATGGGAATGGAGAAGAGACGGAATTTCTCACGATAGAAGAGATAGGAGTGCGAAAGAAATAACATTTTGCAATTGTAAAGAAATTATGCAGCCTAAAAGGAAAAGCAAAGAATGCACCAAGTAGAATAAGGAACAGACAGCAAGGTCAAAGGCTATTTAGGATCTGATGCATAAAAAGAAATCATCTAGGAAAAACAGAGCTGAAAAATGCAACATTTAGAATTTAATGAACAGAAATGCTCTTTGTTTTCTAATAATGTTACAAAATTACTGACACTTTACACACACACACAAAAAAAAATCTTGGCAGGAGGCAAAATAAATTATATGAAGTAAATTAGATAGAAATATGAGACAACCCAGGGGCTGGGTTTCTGCCCCCACCCGCTGAGTGTGCAAACAGAAGCGGGGGGTGGGGGAGCGCAATTACCCTGACCAGTGAGAATGGTATGTATGGCCTACAGGAAAGGAGGGGGACCAGCGGGGGGGAGGGGGTCTCTGGTGGGGACGAGAGCCAGAACATCTCGGTCATAATGGGAAGAGGCAGATATGGCGGGAGCAGAGGGGTGGGCCGATCTCGGGGAATAAGACCTCGCTGTTTACAAGCGATCCCTTGTTCCGGCCCCTCCGATCCGGTTCCATCTTGCTCAACCCGAGTACCTGGCAACCAGGGTTTTCAGGGCCCTGGGCTCAGGATGCTGCTGCTTAACGCCAGGTCAATCATCAACAAAGCCCCCCTGATACGTGATTTAATCACAGAGGAGGGGGCGGACCTGGTTTGTATAACAGACCTGGCTGGGCCAGGAGGGGGGAGTAGCTCTCTCCGAGATATGCCCAGATGGATTCTCAGTGCAGCATCATTCCTGACCCCAGGGAAGGGGGGGAGGAGTGGCAATAATAACGCGCAGAAGTCTGCATCCTCGTAGGATCCCTGCCCCGGAGATTGTTGGGTGTGAGACGCTCCTTCTGAAGTTGGACTTAGGGGTGCAGGTGGGCCTTTTCTTAACGTACCTGCCTCCCAGCTACGTAAGTAAGGCCCTGCCTGAGCTGCTCGAGGCAGTAGCCGACTTGGCAGTTGAGTTCTCTAGGCTTATGGTGCTGGGGGACTTCAACTTGCCTTCTGCTGGTGAAACCTCTGGGGTAGCTCAGGAGTTCATGGAGTCCATGACAACCATGGACCTGACCCAAGTAATCCAGGGTTCGACTCATGAGGGTGGTCACACGCTCGACCTAGTGTTTCTTTCGGGGCAGTGGAGAGATGATCTGAAGATAAGGGACATAGTCATCACCCCACTGTCATGGTCAGATCATTTCCTACTGAGGTTGGATTTCGCAGCCCCACTCCTCCCCCGCAGGGAGGCGGGACCGACTAGGTGGTTCCGCCCCAGGCGCCTAATGGAGCCGGAAGGATTCCAGAGGGAGCTTGGGGAGATACCTGAAACCCTGGTACACAATTTTGCTGATTCCCTGGTGACTGCTTGGAACACCGCAGCATCAGGGGCTTTAGACCGAATTGCGCCTTTGCGACCTCTCCGCGGCAGTGGATCCCGAAAAGCTCCCTGGTTTACCGAGGATCTCCGGGAGATGAAACGCCAGAAGAGACGTCTGAAGCGCCGCTGGAGGGCCAGCAAAACCAAATCTAATCGAACACTATTAAGAACCTACATCAAGTCTTATTTAGTGGCAATAGGGGCGGCAAAACGATCTTATTTTTCCGCTCTTATTGCGTCCGCAGGTTCTCGCCCAGCCGCCTTGTTTAGGGTGACTCGCTCCCTCCTTGCCAAAGGGGGGAGCAAGGAACACTTGCAAGGCAGAGCTGAGGAATTTGCAGAGTTTCTGTCGGATAAAGTCGCTCTGATCCGGTCGAACCTGGACTCCGGCTGGGCAGAGTCCATGGAGTTGACAGGGGCAAGTCTTAGTCCACCATTGTGGGAGGAGTTTGGGCCTGTTTCTCCCGAAGATGTGGACATAGCCGTGGGGGCGATGGGTGCTTCCACCTGCTTATTGGACCCGTGCCCCTCCTGGTTGGTTTCGGCCAGCAGGGAGGTGGCATGCGGCTGGATCCAGGCGGTGGTCATCACTTCTCTGAGGGAGGGATCCGTACCGCAGTCGTTAAAAGCTGCGGTGGTGAGACCCCTCCTGAAGAAGCCTTCCCTGGACCCAGCTGACTTGAAGAACTATCGTCCAGTCTCCAACTTACCTTTCTTAGGGAAAGTTGTGGATAAGGTGGTGGCTACTCAGCTTCTGCAGCTATTGGAGGAAACAGATCATCTAGATACCTATCAGTCGGGTTTCAGGCGCGGCTACAGTGCAGAAACTGCCTTGGTTGCTCTGATGGATGATCTCTGGCGAGCCCGGGATGGGGGGAACTCCTCCATCCTGGTGCTACTTGACCTCTCAGCGGCTTTCGATACCATCAACCATGGTATCCTTCTGCATCGTCTCGGCGAGCTGGGAGTGGGAGGCACCATTTTGCGGTGGTTCTCCTCTTATCTCGCCGATAGGATGCAGTCGGTGTTAACAGGAGGGCAGAGATCGTCCCCTAGGCCCCTTTCTTGTGGGGTGCCTCAGGGTTCGGTCCTCTCACCCATCCTGTTTAACATTTACATGAGACCGCTGGGGGAGATCATCCGCAGACACGGGGTGTGTTTTCATCAGTACGCTGATGACACCCAGCTGTACATCACCACCCCGTCTCAATTCAGTGTGGCAGTTGATGTAATGTGCCGGTGCCTGGACGCCGTTAGGATCTGGATGGGGAGGAACAGGCTCAGACTCAACCCCGACAAGACTGATTGGCTTTGGATATTGCCTCCTAAGGACTACGACAACTGTCCCTCCTTGGTTCTCGAGGGAGCGAAATTAACTCCCTCAGATCAGGTCCGCAACTTGGGGGTCCTCCTAAATCCACAGCTAAAATTGGATCATCATCTTACCACTGTGGCTAGGGGGGCCTTTGCACAGGTTCGCCTGGTGCACCAGTTGCGGCCATACTTGGAGAAGGAGGCTCTACTCACAGTCACTCATGCCCTTGTCACCTCCCGTTTGGACTATTGCAACGCGCTCTACATGGGGCTACCCTTGAAGAGTATCCAGAGACTTCAGTTGGTGCAAAATGCGGCTGCGCGTGCTGTGGTGGGTGTGCCAAGGTACACCCACGTGTCACCTATACTCCGCCAGCTGCATTGGTTGCCCATCGGTCTCCGGGTACAATTCAAGGTGTTGATCATCATCTTTAAAGCCCTTCATGGCTTAGGACCAGGCTATCTCCGGGACCGCATTCTGCCTCATACTTCCCTCCGACTGGTTAGGGCCCACAGAGTTGGCCTCCTCCAGGTCCCGTCAGCCAAGCAATGCCGGCTGGCGGGCCCTAGGGGGAGGGCCTTCTCTGTGGGTGGCCCCGCGCTCTGGAACCAACTTCCCCCAGAGACCTGAACTATCCCCACCCTGCTGGCCTTCCGAAAAGCCGTCAAGACATGGCTTTTCCTGCAGGCAGGGGGTTAGAGACTAATCCATGTGAGCTCTCCCCCGGGTATGTCTGGTTGATGGATGTGTTTTAATATTGAATTTTTAATTTTTGTATTTGCTTTTAATTAATGTTTATTGCTGGTTTCTTGTATTTTTTTTGCTGTACGCCGCCCTGAGTCCCTCGGGAGTAGGGCGGCATATAAGGAAACCAAAATAAATAAATAAATATTTCTTAAATATGAGAAATATGTACAATGGAAGATCACCAGTACTGTACTAGAAATCTTTAAAAGTAAAATGATACCACATGGAAACAGGTTTTCGGATAACAGGGTGATCTGCAAGGTTTTAGCAACAAAATGCCCTTCTCAAAGAGGCACTGCTAACTGCTCGATCAGTTCTCCCAACTCAAGACTAGGGTCCATTACGCAGTGTGTCCTTTGCCCAAACTGAACACACCAAGATGGAGACCGTTAAAGAAACTATTCTGCAGAAAACAGTACACTGAGAGATCTCTCTCAAACCCTCCAACATCCACAGGTGGGGTTTTCTATAGTATTTAACATAAGGTAAAACATGTTTAACATCACAAGGTCATGAAATGTTCTCCCCATGCCTTTATAGTAGTGTCTTCACAAAATTGGCATAAATGAAGCAAACATGTTCCAACCTTGTACATATGTTATTGACAAAATTTTCATAACTGTCATTTCAGAAGTTATATGGCATAGCTCCCAATAATGTATGTTCCCTTCCAATCCTTCTTTCAACAATATGTTTTTAACTATAGTATGTGTAAACTTCTCTTGTTTATGCCTTATCCATTATCCCATAATATATTTAGAGTTACAAGTTAGCAAGCTATAGCATTTACACCTTGTCCTATCACCTAAACTTTAATTGGACTTTTATTGAGGTTTGGGGTTTCTCTGCCAAATCTTTCGAGAAAGTGCAGAAGATTCTGCATGGCATGCCATTTTGCGCATCTGTGAAAAAAACATTTAGTCCATCATTTTGCTTAGAAGAAGTGTGCCTTGAGATGTAAAATAAGGACATCTGAGGAATAGCTTCTAAAGCAGTGGTTCCCAAACTGGGTGGTACCACCACCTGGGGGGGTGGGATGACTTAGGGGGGCGCTAAGAGGCAAGGGGGCGGCAGGGGGGTGCTAAGAGGCCATGTGGAAGGCAGGAAAGCATGCCGGGGCAGCACAGAAGGGAGGTAGCAGCCTACTCCCTTCCCTGCAGTCCTCCCATGCTTGGCGGCCTGCCACGCGGCCTTCCTGGTGGTCCCCCATGCCCGCTTGCCTTCCAAGGTCGGCGTCCAGCCCGGCCTGGCCAGTGAGTGGGGGGACAGCCCTTGGTGGAAATGCAGATGCTGAGAGGGGCGGCGGAAGGACAAGTGGATGTCCCAGGGCTGCTGCACATGTGCCCACCCCATTTCTGCAAAGGCAGAGCCCCTTCCTTGCAGAGCAATCCAAAGAGGGGAGGCGGATGCTGCAGAAAAGGCCGCCTTCCACCTGAGCCAGCTCCGAGGCGCTTGGGGCTCTGAACCAGCCCACTGGCTTCTCATCTTGCCACCTGCCTGCTCTCTTTGCAGATCAGTCCGGCTGACCGCTGGCACCACTCTGGGAACTCAGCCCACGGCACCAGGTTGGGAAGCCAGTGGGCTGCTTCAGAGCCCCAAGTCCCATGGAGCTGGCACGGGTGGAAGGCGGCCTTTTCTACAGCATCCCCCTTCTCTCTTCAGATCGCCCTGCAGGGCTCTGCCTTTGCAGAAACAGGCTCTGCCTTTGCAGAAACAGCGGTTTGTATGGAGGATTGGTGGGGGGGGTGCACAGCCCTCCAGGATGGAGAGTGAGGCAAGAGAAGGCACAATAGGCTGCGCTGCCCCTACCCCACTCAACCGTGCTTCTTCCAGCCCATCTGCCCCACAGTGCCATGAATGAGACAATCGGCCGTGCCTCCCTGCTCGGCCTTCCTCACCAGGCGCTGCTGCACCGACGGCTCTGCCCTGCCCAGCTTCGCCCGCGGCCACTTCCTGCAAACTTCCTGGGAGACGGATGGAGCGAAGGGTGGGCAGGAGCATGTGGGCCCGGCTTACCTTCCTGATGAGGCTTGGTGACCTTTTTCCCTACCCCAAGGCCCCCGCTAGCCCAGAGGCCACGCTACAGGACGGCACATGACAGGGGATGCACCGCTGTCGAGCTGGAGCGCGGTTGCTGCCACCCCTCTTGCCTTCCCGGCTTTGGCTTTGGGACCTTCACGTGCCTGGAAGTGTCGGGGTGTGTACCTATGGAGCTCCGCCGGCCTCAGGGGTCCGAGAGAAAAAGAAAGAAAGAAAGAAAGAAAGAAAGAAAGAAAGAAAGAAAGAAAGAAAGAAAGAAAGAAAGAAAGAAAGAAAGAAAGAAAGAAAGAAAGAAAGAAAGAAAGAAAGAAAGAAAGGTGGGAGGGAGGGAGGGAGGGAGGGAGGGAGGGAGGGAGAAAGGGAGGGAGAAAGGGAGGGAGGGAGAGAGAGAGAGGAAGAAAGAAAGAAAGAAAGAAAGAAAGAAAGAAAGAAAGAAAGAAAGAAAGAAAGAAAGAAAAAGAGGTAGGTAGGTAGGTAGGTAAGAAGGAAGGAAGAAAGGAAGGAAGGAAAGAGAAAGAAAGAAAGAAGAAAGAAAAAGAAAGAAAGGAAGGAAGGAGGAAGGAGGAAAGAGGAAAGAAGGAAGGAAGGAAGGAAGGAAAGAGAAAGAAAGAAAGGAAGCAAGAAAGAAAGAAAGAGAAAGAAAGAAAGAAAGAAAGAAAGAAAGAAAGAAAGAAAGAAAGAAAGAAAGAAAGAAAGAAAGACTTATGACCACAATTGAGCCCAAAATTTTGGTTGCTAAGCAAGAGTGTTGTTAAGTGAGTTTCACCACATTTTACAAGTTGGCCACGCCCACCCGGTCACCTGACCACCAAGCCACGCCCACCTGGAGGGGGTGGGGATGGGGCACTGAGGATGAGTTTGTAGCACCAAGGGGGCGGTGGACTGAAAAAGTTTGGGAACCACTGTTCTAAAGAGTTGAACAGGCTTCCATGACTGATTGGAAGCTTACTGGCATTCTACTTACCGTATTTTTCGGAGTATAAGATGCACTTTTTCCCCCTTAAAAGAGGCTGAAAATTTGGGTGTGTCTTATACTCCGAATGTAGCTTTTTTGAAGTTTTTTTTCAGCCCTAACAAGGTGCTAACGAGTGAAGCAATCTTCCGTGCTTTGCCTGCTTTTTTCATTGCTTCTCTCTATCAGCTGTGCTTTAGAAGTTGTTTTTTATCCCGCTCAAAACCAGCAAACTAATGTGCTGAAGCTGATCAGACTAAGGACGCTAGCCAGATGAATACCTGGTAGGCAGAATTTTTTTTCCCTATTTTCCTCCCCAAAACTAAGGTGCGCCTTATACTCCGGTGTGCCTTATACTCCGAAAAATATGATAATCAGTGTGGAGTATATCAATCATGAGCATAAGAAGAAACCCAGTGAGGATTAAGGAGTTGGTTCACTCATTTGTAGGACCAAACAGCTGAATTGTAATATCTGAATAATGGTGAATTGCAAAAATGGAGGAACTGACCGTTGGTGTAATAATTTATCAGGTTCTTTGGAGTGCCAATGTCCTGCTTAATCTAACAAATTGTGGTGGCTTGTGTAAAACAATTAACCAACATAGAAAACCAAACCTACAATCCATGTTATTGTCTACTTTGTCATACTTCAGTTTAATAGAACTACACCAAGTTAACAACATATTCGATTCTGAGATCAGATAGTTCAGCTGAGGTTATAGTCATTGCTTGAAATGAGAAAACGACAGTGGCTTTGGATCAGTTTGTACTTGTGGGGAGACTCTGTGTGCATAGATCCCAAACCCCTGATTGGAAATATCTTGAAGCCTCTGCCAATCAGTTTTTTGTTTTGTTTTGTTTTTCTTTAACCATCTAGTATTCATTGTTTATTCTGCCCATGTATTGTACTTCCCATAAACCTCTTTCAAACCCAGTATCTTTGAAGATTTGCATGGCTCTATTACATTGTTTTTAGTTTTCGGGGTTTTTTTAGTTTTTAGTGCTGTACAAATTAATGCTTCTTATCTTTTGCGTAACACAAAATTTAGGATACACGGCAAGGGGAAAAAGTATATTTCTTTTACATTTCAATTTAATCTTATATATTTTTCGAATTCTGCTTGAGCACTATAATAACTACAAAATATACAAATGCTAAAGTTCTGGAATTCCTAATGAGTCCTGGTTGTGAGAAGGCATGAAAGGAAAACAAGAATAGATGTTTCAGAATGTTTTATTCAAATAAACAAAAATGTTAAATTTGAAAATCTTAGTGGACATTTTGGTTCTTTGAATTCAATAAAAAATATTTTTATAATAAAAAATAAGTTCTATTCTTTTATAGCATTTAAAGGTTTTAATCTTTCAGAATATTTTATTATAAAACAAACTATGGTCTTATCTAAAATTGTCATTAGTTTTTTTAATCATATTTTCCAACCCCAATATTTGATATGTATATTTCTGTATACATGTTACAAAACATATTGAGGGACAATTTGATTTAAAGCAAGTCTTTCTTGAAATGCAGCTATAAAATATTAATTGAAAATTGTTTCCTGTGACAGTTGATACTGAATTCTTCTTTGTATGTTCAATGCAAAGTTTGCAAATTGTAACAAAATAAAAATAAAAGAATTCTCAGCTATCAAATTCTATTTAAAAATGCTAATTTGAGAAATAAATTAGGAATTTGCTTTTCCATTCTAATTAATATACTTCATTTCATTTTCAGTTTCATTTCAGTTTCATGAAATGAAACTCCCCTTCTGTATTACCCTTCCTCACACTGGGCAAGAATATTGGAGAACTGAAGTACAATGGTTTAGGAGAAGAAAGGGGAAGAGAAAAGTCATTTCCGAAAGTGTTTATGCATTAGTAAGGGATAAGGAGGCATTTGGTACTGCCTTTTCATATAATGTAGATTATGGGACAAAAACAAAATGATAAGGTAGATTTCTAATATATTGGACTTGTTGGGGAAAACTGAAAATGAAAAACAGGAGAGCTGTGTTGCCTAGCAGCAGTTACATTTCTTGAACTGAAAATAAATTGTAAAACAAATTAAAAAGCCTGCTTCTAGAGGTGCTTTGAAATATACATCACACCCATTGCAAACTTCCAGTAATTGTAATTCTAATTATTTGTGGTGCGTTCAAATGAATTTCAGTGAATGTTTCTCTTACTCTGCAAATGTAAAATATATATGAATCATATGTAAATTACTGATTTAGTCTGTGGGCATAGCAAGACACATTCTTATACATGTAAATTAAAATCATTTTGTGTCATCTGAGAACAACACAGATAAATAAACACCTTGTACTTTGACAGCTTAGATTAACTCATTTGTTAATTATATTTCATTTTATTCAATTATTTTTAAGACATTTTATTTTTAATCTTGGAATTTAATTTTCAGATAACTGATAGGTATAACTCGAATTAACTTTTTTAATTTTATGCCTGAAGGAATTGGTTTAGTCATCCCCTCCAAGTGAGCTGTAGTTTTCAATTATTTTTCTGATCAAACTATCATGAAATCCTGCTGATTTTGTTCAGAACAGTTAACCACAGTGAGCAAAATTCTGTTGCTACAGTTCATATGATGGATTTTTAGAAAATGAATGAATGAAGAAACTAAATCTGAAAAGGGCCCCTTTCCTGTAAAGTGGCAGTTACCGTATTTTTCGGAGTATAAGATGCACCGGAGTATAAGACACACCTTAGTTTTTGGGGAGGAAAATAGGGGAAAACAATCTGCCTACCAGGTATTCATCTGGCTAGCATCCTTAGTCTGGTCAGCTTCAGCACATTATTTTATCCCCTGGTTAGGACTTAAAAAAACCTTCTTCTGAGAGAGTAACAATGAAAGAGCATGCAAGCCAGTAAGAGCTGGGAAGATCGTTAGCACCTAGTTAGGGCTAGGAAAAAACTTATTCGGAGCAGCTTCAGCACATTATTTTATCCCCTGGTTAGGACTTAAAAAAACCTTCTTCTGAGAGAGTAACAATGAAAGAGCCTGCAAGCCAGTAAGAGCTGGGAAGATAGTTAGCACCTGGTTAGGGCTAAAAAAAACTTATTCGGAGCAGCTTCAGCACATTATTTTATCTCCTGGTTAGGACTTTAAAAAACCTTCTTCTGAGAGAATAACAATGAAAGAGCCTGCAAGCCAGTAAGAGCTGGGAAGATCGTTAGCACCTGGTTAGGGCTAGAAAAAAACTTCTTTGGAGCAAGTAGAGCAATGAAAAAAAAACCTGCAAAGACTTAGGGCTGGAAAAAGATTCTTCTGAGAGAGTAACAATGAAAGAGCCTGCAAGGTAAGAGCTGGGAAGATCTGTTAGCACCTAGTTAGGGCTGGAAAAAAAAGCTACATTCGAAGTATAAGACGCACCCAAATTTTCAGCCACTTTTAGGGAGGAAAAAGGTGCGTCTTATACTCCAAAAAATACGGTAATATTCATATCCTGTTCCTCTTAACTTGACACAATCCTATCAGCCTTTTTAATCCAATTAGCTGAGTTGTTTTCTTTTTTATTATTATTGATGTAACTATTGATTCAGCTATTAATGAAATCATCCTGTTTTGGAGTAGAACATCCAAAATTAAGCAGAAGACATTCTCCACATTATAACTTCATTAAGTTACAGAAAAAAACTAATCTTAGAAGGGTTCATTAAAAACCAATCTCTATACAACTGAGACTGAATTTGGGATAGGTAGAAATATTTGTGATTACTAGTAATGATCCAGAAATTGGGATGTAGCTGATGTCAGATAAAGTAATGTTTTCACTGATTTTTCATGAATTTTACAAAAAGCCCCAGGTACCACAGAAATATACAGTACCTAGTTGCAACTATGTAACCTTTTTTCACATTTGCTGTGACTGGATTCTGGAACTCTTTCCAAGAGAAGTTTGTTTCATTTCCTTATTAATGATTTTTATGAGATTTTCATTTTAGAAAGGAATTTATAGTTTTTTTAAAAAAAAAGTTATCTGCCTCTGACTTTCAAATATTTTTCACTAATGCTCTGATTTTTATATTTCAGTGTTCACTAGGTTTTAAATTGTTTTTGTTGTTTAATTTATTATTTATTTCTCTATCTTGAGCTTAAGAAAAATGTGTACTGAATGTTTTAAAACGAGGAAAAAAATTAAGCATTGTATATATTCAAAAGAGGACTTGATAGGTAAATGGTACAACAAAATGTTATTCAGCATCAACAATAAAATTATTATGTGGTTGGTCTTACTCTAGGAAAACATTAAATCTTCAGTCATGAACTTCTGCACTACTGATTACATTTTAAGGATGGGGAGAACAGTACTCTTAAAGAGCTCTTGATATGATAGTAAAAAAATTGGGGATGACACAGAAAAACTTCTTTAGAGGGTTTCGAAGAAGATCATGTTCACAAACTTAAGTCAGGTGTTTGAATGATGGGGGAGATTTCTGAAGAGAAAAAAAAACAAAATTTCTGTATTTCAGAAGGCAGACCAGAAATATTGGACTACGTACTGATTGACATTATCATCAACAGTAAATGGGGCATTCTGGTAATACAGTAAAACAGTTGTTTGGAAGACTTCTTTCTCTACTGCAGTGATGCTCTATCTGAGGTGCCACTATATCCACCCCCTGAAAGTCTTCTGTATGAAACTCAAGGCCACTCTGAAAGTTGCCATTAAAATATTTTAATGCGATGGAATAAATTACTAAATATATTGGATATTTTATTTTATTAAATTGATTTAACCCTAAAGTAAATGACAACTGGTTTTATCGTGTCCCACCTACTTGTTTGTTCTAGTTCTATCCACTTTTTAGAATATGACCTAATCAACCACTCTCAGCTCTAAAAAGAGTCTTCACCTCTTTGTTCCAGGAAGTTCTTCTTTGCCAAATTATCCTATAAAGAACAGTGATAGATCATCCTCAATCTTCCCTCAATCTAGGAAAGGCTTTAATATATATCATTACCAATACTGAATACCACAGTTGTCCATCTATCAATAGGTTCCACAACAAGCTACAGTGATGGGAAAATGAGGTGGGGAAATGGGAAAAAGTGACATGATATAGCCTCCATCAGTTTTTCAGTTTTTAGATGTTCTTCCTCCTTGGAAAAAATGTATTTTAAAATATATGTATTATTGTGAGATAGTCAAGGATGGTAGATTGTGGAGCAAGAATATGTATGAGTTTCACATCTCCCCACCATTCTGCAGCCTTTCTTATTTCTCTCCTCATCATGACCTGAAAAGCCTTCAACTAGTAGTTTTGTTTTTATGATGTCTTTTTGTGGTGGTTGTAGATGGCTAAAGAAATTGTTCTACCATTAAAAAGAGATTACTTGCACTCACTTTGGCCATCATTATAATTTAATATTGGTGCATTAACTCTAACCTTTTGAGGACTTCACCACATTTTTCTTCTTCTTTGAAAAGAAATACAAGGATGATTCTTCAAATATTCAGAAGAAATATTTGGCCCAGATATTTCTACATATTTAATTTCTAAAATCTGCGTAGTATTTTAAAAGTATTCTTTTCAGAAGTTTCAGAAAAAAATGAAAGTGAGAATCAGTCATTATTTAAGCTATTGCATTACAATGGAACTCTTTTGTCTGCCACTTACTTTTATGACACACACACACACACACACACACACACACATTAATTAATTAACCCAGCTGCTGTGGCCTAGAGGTAGAGCTCTTGCCTCATAATCAGGAGGTTGTGAGTTCGACCCTAGGTAGAAGCAGATCAGTGGTGGGTTCCTACCAGTGCGGTCCACTCTATAGCACCGGTAGCGGCCCGCTGGTGACGTCACAGTACCGGTGCGGTCGGTTGCAGGTGCCTGGGTGCTGCCATTTTTTTTAAAAAAATTATTTTTTAAAAACAATTTCTTCTGCGCATGCCCAGAAGCCGAGTTTCCGGCACTGCTCATGCACTGCCTTCCTACCCCACAATGAGTCCAAGCAGGGGAGGATGGCAGAGGGAGTGCATGAGACGCTGAAAGAACGGGCGGCAGGAGCTATCTCCATTCCCCTCCCTTCAGCAGTCTGAGAAGCCACGAACGTGCGGTGATGATTCTAGGCATTTTTGCACGTCTGAGGCTTCTCGAGCTGCTGAGGGGAGAGGGAATGGGCGGCAGGACCTATCTCAGTTCCTCTCCCTTCAGCAGTCCGAGAAGCCACGCCCACCCGGTCACATGGCTGGTAAGCCACACCCACAAAATAAGCCATGCCCACAGGGTGGTAGTAAAAAAATTAGGAACCCGCCCCTGAGGCAGATGTAAGGGTCTCCTGCTTGGGCAGGGGGTTGGACTAGATGACCTGCAAGGTCCCTTCCGACTCTGTTAATCTGTACACACACACATACATACATACGAAAGAGGCAGTGGAGGGTTCCCAAAATTTTTACTACCACTCTGTGGGCGTGGCTTATTTTGTGGGCGTGGCTTGATGGTCATGTGACCGGGTGGGAGTGGCTTGCTGGCCAGGTGACCGGGTGGGAGTGGCTTTGCGGCCATGTGACCGGGTGGGAGTGGCTTGCCGGCCATGTGACCGGGTGGGAGTGGCTTTGCGGTCATGTGACCGGGTGGGAGTGGCTTGCCGGCCATGTGATCGGGTGGGGGGGGTTGCTTGGTGATCATGTGACTGGGTGGTCATGTGACTGGGTGGGCGTGGCCAACTTGACGTCACTCACGTCAAGGGTTAGGGTTAGGGTGCCTGGCCTCTCCTCACCTCAAAGGCCTCAATGAGATACAATTTCCCTATCTATTTACTACTACTGAACATCCAAAATATACTATTTAATCCTATGTAATGTGTACATACAGTACATATTACACACAGGCACACAAAAATATACTTTATCTACTATATATACTGTTTGTGTATGTACACACACACACACACACACACACACACACACACACACACACACACCTCTTCTAAAACTATACACATTCAACCTCACCTACTGCATTTGGAAAAACACACCCAGAGTCCACTTTAACTTTTTAAAAATCAAGGAAATTTCTTTCAAAGTTTAGCTACACTTTGATTTATGAAGGATCTGGATATTTTTGTTGCATTTTCTGTACCATTTCCTGGAATTCTTTTATTTAAAAATCCAGATTTTCATCAAATGTTTATCTCTGTGGAAAACTGTAACTTATGCTACACAATGTTGATAGATTCTTGGAGAGGAGGCATCACCCTCCCATTCTCTACGGATGGTATGGATATGACAGGATTTTGGAGAACCTTCCTGCTAGCAAATGTGCTGCTTTTTGCAGTGAAAGCAGAGATCATAATGAAGTATCAGAAAACAAGTTAGTATTTCTCTGCCCTGCAGATCTTTTGTTCCGATGTCCAGAAAGTATTATTTCACTTGTATGTTGGATGGGGATCTTTGAGACCAGAGATATAGGAATAGGAATTATATGCTTCTTTTTGCAAGATGCATTATTTACAAAAAAATAAAGCTATAACAATAACAAATATGCCTCTAGAGTAATTCCTTGGTTTAACAGACCCTTAGTTTAGTGACTTCAGATGCAGCAGACAAAATCAGCCTATGGAATTTATGCTTCTGCATAAAAATCCCTTATACCATTGGCTAAAAATGAAAAAATAACTTAAGAAAAATCCCACTTACCATTTGAATTTAACAGACATTTTGTTTTAACAGACACCTCTTCTCCCCATTAGTCCATTAAACTGATGTTTTACTACAACTTCCAGCCAGTTGTGCTCCCTAAAAGAAACAATTGCACTCCCCATTGCCAGCCTTCCTTCCGTGTCTCTCTCTCTCACTCTCCCTTCCTTCCTTCCTTCCTTTCTTGTCTCTATCTCCCATCCTCTTTTTCTTTCTTTTTCTTTCTTTCTTTCTTTCTTTCTTTCTTTCTTTCTTTCTTTCTTTCTTTCTTTCTTTCTTTCTCTTTCTTTCTTTCTTTCTTTCTTTCTTTCCTTCCTTCCTTCCTTCCTTCCTTCCTTCCTTCCTTCCTTCCTTCCTTCCTTCCTTCCCTTCCCTTCCCTTCCCTTCCCTTCCCTTCCCTTTCCTTTCCTTTCCTTCTTTCCTTTCAAGGAATATATCTATCATCTATCATCTATCAATATCTATATCTAATCTATATATCTATATCTATATCATCATCTCTATCTCTCATCTATCTATCTATCTATCTATCTATCTATCTATCTATCTATCTATCTATCTATCTATCTATCTATCTATCTATCTATCTATCTATCTATCATCTATCTATCTATCTATCATCTATCTATCTAGTCCCTACTTCATTTTTCATCAGTTGTCATTGCTAAGGTAAATGAAGGGTGGGGGAGAAAGGGTTTTTTAAAACTTGCCCATCCCTAAGAGAATTTCAAAGGCTTTCAAAGTCTGTAACTTCAAATTTTGCTTCTAACTTAAAATGGATTTGGGCTCAGAATTACAACCCATTGGGCACTCCAGGGTAGGACATTTAGCCTTTTATTCCTTTCTTTCTGACTCCACCCTGAAAGCAATATCTGTCTGAGAGGAAAAGAATAGCGTTTGTTGCGTTATGTGTATTCTGAATAAAGGAATGGCAGAAACGAAGCCTTTTCTTTCTAAAACGCTGAATTGCTCATGAGCTGCTCGCTCGTCGTTCGCCACGCTAAAGCCAAGCCAGTGTGCAACTTAGCCAGTTTTCTTCCCTTGCCTTCGAGTGTGCGTAGGTGCACGTACGAGCGGCTAATTCGTGGCTCTTCCCCAAACCTAACCTCCACCTCGCCCGGTACACGTTTGCCTCTTCCTCCTTGCTCGCTCCGTCCTCCCAATACCATCTGCTCCGAGGTGAAGATTTCAACTGAGTGACTCGATTGAATTCTTGGCAAGTCGCGAGGTCAGGAGGGAGGAGGGTGTTGGTGTTGGTGGTAGTGGCAGCGTTGCGGTTTTTTAGGGAAGCAGTACAAGCAGCCAGGTGGGCGACGGTGCCACCTCCTCCATCCACGGCAGCGTCTTCCCCCCCCTCCCCACCCCGTGCCTGAGAGTCTGAATGGTCCATTCCAGCTAAGGAGGGAAAGCGAATGTGCCGTCTGAGGAGCAGCGCTGCGCTCCTCGTTCCTCAGCTCCAGCCACGGAGCTTGCGGCACTGGGCTGCGGACTACAGCTGCCGCTGGAGAAGACACCGCACGCTTGGGCTTCCCGCCTCCTTTCTTTTTCTCCCCGCTTCCTCTGAGGGACGCGCTTCTCCTCCCGGGGTTCTGTCCCCACAGCCTGAGCTCACCCAAGCCCACCGCCGCTCTTGAGGGCACCCACACTGCAGTAACGCCAGAGCGTGCCTGCGCGGGGAGCCCTCCTGAGTCCCAAGTGGCTGCCGGCTCCAGGTTGCCGCGCGCTCGTTAATCGGAGCTCTCCCAGCCTTTTGGGCGCGCTCCTTTCTCTCACCCTCACCCGGTGGCTTCAGCCTGAGGAGGATTGCGGTAGCCTGGCGAGCGCAGCGCAGGCTGGTCCCGTCCCTGTCTCTGCCGGGCGGTGATTCTTCGTTGCCCGGTTTGCCTCCAAGTCGCTCGCCCCTTAGGCTTTGCACGGGATCGCGGCGGCGGCAAAGTTCCCCTTGGCGGCAGCGGCAGTGGTGGAGTTTTGGGATGGGCTTGGGGGGGAGCAGCGGCAAAGTTTCCCTGGCCTCGCTCTCCTCAATCCCGGAACCACGCTGCGCGCGGTGAAGTTTTTTGCCGCGGTGAAGTTCCGGGATGGGCTTGGGAGAGCCGGCGGCAGCGGTAGCAGCCATTGTTTGGGAGAGGCAAAGGAAGCACATGGGAGATCTTAGCTGCACTTTACTCATCGATCTCCCGCATGCTCCCCTCTTTCCCCCATCCCGCCACGCACACATTGGTCCACCCGCTGCTGGTATCACCCTCCACCATCTCTCCCTCCCCCGCCCACCCGCCGGCCCGTGCCCTTCTGCCTTACCTTTGCCAGCAGCGGTGAGCAGAAGTAAGCGGCGGCTGGGCGGGGTGAGGGAGCATCGGGGGGCTGCGCATGCGCACGCAGTAAAGAAAAATCCGGAAAAGTTCGAAAATAAAGAAGATAAGCCAAAAATAAGATGGTGACACGTGCGCATTGCCAGAAACTCGGTCTCTGGGCATGCGCAGAAGAAATTTTAAAAAAAAAATCAAAAAATTTTTTTTTAAAAAAATGGCGGCGCCCAGGCACCGGCAACCGACCGTGCCGGGCCTGTGACGTCACCAGCGGGCCGCTACCGGTGCGGTAGAGTGGACCGCACCGGTAGGAACCCACTACTGGAAAGAGGCCTTTATCCTGAAGTGGATAGACAATGGCTAAAATGATATACTTACATATATTTAGCCATTTTTGTTGTATTGCCAATACAACTTCATGAAGTTAGAAAAAAAAATTTATCTTTATTTGCTCCTTAGCATGATATGGAAAGCCCAAAGAAGAGAACTCTTCTAAATTGCTAACGCAGAGATGTAGATGTATGAACGCTTCCAGCTTCTGCTTGGATGCAACTTGAAATAAGTTACTTTAATAAACAGTTAATAGCATTTGAGAACAACTTAAACTGCAGTCTTAGGTAGATAATTATCTCCTGTTTAGCATTGAGCAATCTAGTTAATAGTTTTTGCTACCCTTTACAGCCATGCATATATCTATTCTGGGTATATTCAGTGTCACAATATGTGTTAATTGTAATTTTGTATTTTCTTTGTATTTTCTAAAGGAATGGTTTATTGAAAAATAGTGTGTTCTATAATAATTATAAATAATTTTGATGTATTAATATATATATTTTAAGTGAATCACGTATTAGATTAGTTCTAGATTCCATTATGAGCAAATGGCAAATAGTAATTGGGTTCACACAAGCACAAAAATGCACAGTTTTAGTTTTCTTTGTTTTCCATTGTAATTAACACGACTGTGCAAAGCACTGGTGCACTTTGTTTTGATAGTTGAAGGCGCCACAATTTACTTTGGAGGTTGAAACAAAACCTTAGAGAGAATATGGTCTGCCTTGAAGATAATCAGCCAAGTAGCTTCTGCAAATGGTCTCTGCACTTACAGAAGATTACTGAGCAGTTGCAGAGGCAACAGAGATGCTCTGAGCTGATATATAAAAGCACCATTAATCTTGGTGGTTCTGCTTTGATAGATCAGTGCAGTTGAAATATATTTAAATAAAACTTAACATCAAAGCTTAAACACAGTCTTACTGCTTTATTCAATAACCAAAAAAGGTCAGCCTCCCCTAGGCTGAGGGATGAAGCTTGTTTCCTTGAACAACTACAGGTGAAAGAAGCCTTCCAGAGATGGGGGTGATCCCCCCCCCACTTTTCTATTGTGTTGGTTTTTCAGAGGGGCTTAAGGATAGAAATTGGAATGTGAATTCTTTAGACAGGGATCTCCAATCCTTGGGTCGCAGACTGGCAGTGGTCCATGGTGTACCAGAAACTGGGCTGCACAAACAAGCAAAACCCCATCTGCGTAAATGTGGGATGCAGGCAGTGTGTGAAACCATATCCGCCCCCTGCCCTCCAGTCTTCAGAAAAAGCTCTCTCCATAGAACCGGTCCCTGGTGCTCAAAACGTTGGAGGATGCTGCTTTAGGAGCCATATTTTCCCCATTTCAGGCATATATTACAGTTATACCAAAATCAGATAAAGATCATACCCAATGTGCTACTTATTTTCAAGTATCACTGATTAATGTTGATACAAAGATCTTAACAGCACGTCTAGCAAATATATTACAGCAAGTGTTATCATTCATTATTAAAGATGATCAAGCAGGGTTTATAGAAACTAGGCAAGCAGCAGACAATATTAGGTTAGTTGTAGATTTAATAGGTTTGAATGAAAATGAAAACTAATTTGTAATCTTATCGTTAGACACTGGCAAAGCTTTTGACAAAATATATAGGCAGAATGTATTGTTGTATTGATGTGTTTGTTGTTTGTTGGATTGAGGATGGCTTCATATTTCTATACTCTAACCACCCCCAAGTATAGAAGAGTCTTTTCCCTAGCCCGTTTTAATGTTTTGCCCTCAGCACTACTCGACAAGAGGCTCCTGATTAGTGAGCGACTATGCCCCTGTGATAGGGCTGAGGTTGAAACTGTGGAGCATGTCTTATCATACTGCCCAATGTATAACACAGCCAGAATTAAATTATTGTCTCTTCTTGGAACTGATCCATCTGGTTCTAAGGCTAGTAATTTGGCCTTATATCTAGGGGATGACTCCTCCTATATTACTTCTCAGGTTTCAAAATTTTTCTTAAGAGCTGTAACTATTAGAGGAGAACGTTGCAATTCTCTTTAGCCAAGGCTTCTGGTGTTAATTGTTTGTGATTGTATTGTTTTCTTTTTGTTTGTTTTTTGTTGCACTTGTATTTTGGTCTGTGACTGTAAAATAAAAATTATTATAATGTAAAAAAATGATAGTCATAGGGTACATGGATCTATTCTATTAGTATTATGATTCATATTAATATTGTGTCAATTTTAATTGTTCACTTTATTTTAGTGTACACTTTAGTTGTTGTCTGTGAAACATTTCTTAAGGGACATGACATAAATAAGGAAGGCAGATTATATGCTATATCCTTGAATGTTGCAGAAAGGCTCCTGGAATCTATGTTCAGGTTGCCTCCAATTTTCTGTTAATATACCAATCATTGCATCCAGTCATTTCATTATATTCAATTTCCATACTTTCAGTGGCAATTCAGTGGCACACTTTTCTTTCAGAGGAAACACAAAGTCCCCATTTGAATTAATTTAAGAAAAAAAGTGACAGAGGGCAATATGATGATTACAAATAATACAAGTGCTAATGACATGCTCGTAATTCTTATTTATGGGAATTAATAATTATAACACTTATTTAATTATGCAAATATATAATGATAATGTTGAAATACACAATGAAATTGCTTTAATTATCAGCATCTAAAACTTTGGTCATACCCACAATTTATTTTGGCCCTGCTTTATTTTTGAGAACTCCCAACTCATTTCATAAATTGAATACAACTTCTGATGTGAAAAAGATTTCCTATCTCTGATACAGATCCAGCAGTAAAGACTGTTCCTCCAGATGTTTATTAGCTACAGTACAACTCCCAACATCCCTTATCATACTCTTTAAGTCTGTTGGAAAGTGTACATATTTATAGAGGTTGAGGTTATCCATTCCTGATACAGAAAGATGCTTTTTGAAAATATAGACGCATAGGCATATAAATCTATGTTTCATGTGCAAAAAACATTAGCTGGATTTAGGCAGGAATACTAGCACTTTATATACTGTGGAAACAGCGGTGGGTTGCTCCCGGTTCAGACTGGTTCTTAGAACTGGTAGCACCGGTGGCGGGAAGCTCCACCCACCCATCCAGGATGCTTCTGCGCATGTGCAGAAGCAACGCGCATGCGCACAAACCAGTAGCAAAAATATTTACAATCTACCACTGTGTGGAATATGTGAATTGGGTTGCTTAGGGTGGGTAAGTGAGGAGTGGAAAAGTAAATACGATCTGAGGAAGTTCTGTAATCATCAGCATTAGATTACATCCATATTACATCTTAGAACCGAGGTGGCGCAGCAGTTAGAGTGCAGTACTGCAGGCCACTTTAGCTGACTGTGATCAGCAGGTCAGCTGTTCAAATCTCATGGGCTCAAGGTTGACTCAGCCTTCCATCCTTCTGAGGTAGGTAAAATGAGGACCCAGATTGTTGGGGGCAATATAAATATACATTGCTTAATGGTGTAAAGCGCTTAAAGAGTACTTGCACTTTAAGCGGTATATAAGTCAAATAAATAAATAAATAAATAAATAAATAAATAAATAAATAAATAAATAAATAAATAAATAAATAAATAAATAAATAAATAAATAAATAAATAAATAAATAAATAATAAATAAATAAATAAATAAATAAATAAATATCTGACTGAAAATCCAAGTTTAAAGTACATTGCTTGCAATCTGTGAATTCATTGAAAACTGGCAGCCTTTCTCTCCTGGTTGTTGGAGATACATACAGCTAATGGAATTGCTTCTTTGCTAAATATTCTAAGATAGAATTACAGGTAGTAAGATTCTGAATAATATGTTGCTGAGACTTGGGGTTGACCCACTTGGTATCCAAGGAGGAAAGAGAAATGGCCCTGCAAAATGACATTCAGAAGGGAAATATACATGGCTGACGCGTGGCTTATATACTGTGTGTGTGTGTGTGTGTGTGTGTGTGTGTGTGTGTGTGTGTGTGTGTGTGTGTGTGTGTGTGTGTTGTGTCTGTGTGTATAACATTTTTTGCTGATAAATGAAAATGAAGGGAGACTATATATATATAACTATAACAAAATGTGGCAGGTCATAGTATTCGTACATAATTAATTTCTTCCTTCTAAAGCACTAAAAGTAGCAACATGTGCTGCAGATAAATACCCACTATGTCAAAGTTGGTATGTCACAACTTTTTTAAAAAAAAATTAAACAAAAATATATTGTCAGAAAGAATATACTATCTACAAGTGGACAGGTAATTCCCAAAGTTTCACAATGCATGTTCAGTAGAACTTTAATAAAAGGTACTAAACAGAAAACATTGAGTTATTGTCATGTTAAAAAGTAGTATAAACTTTTGAGCGAAATACCAAAATCTCCACTATATTATTATTTATAAATATAGGAAACAAACTAAAAAACACATCCATATAAATAATACGGATATTTAATTTCTGACTCCCCCCCCCTCTTTATATTTCAACCTATTTGCAATACCGATGACATAGACTTTAGAAAAAGTGCTTGTATTTACCTTGTGGCATAATATACTGTATATGGAAGCAATTCTTGCTTAAATTTACTTAGTCTTCTGTTATGTACATAGTCTGTACTGTTGGTTTCACAGTTGCTGCATATTCTCCAAATCCATGTTACACTTCTGTTGCAGTACCATTTTGTGCAACATCTCACGCAGCCAAGAGAAAATGGTGAAGTTATCTTACTCATCCTACTTCCTGGTCAGCTTGGTATCAGTTAACCAGCCATTCTGTGCAAGAGTGGTGCAGCTTCACAACTGCCAGGTGCTAAATTTGGAAAGCAGAAAGTTCCTAGCAGCTATCAGACCTGCAGAAAGACAAGAATTTGGACCCACTGTATGGACCAGCTGCCTTCTGGTTTGTCCAGGAAAAATAGGGTTGACCTCTCAAAGTGACTTTGAGTGGTAAGCCATAAAAGGTTATGATCTTGTTCATATTTATTCATGATCATCCAGAGGTCACAGCCCACAGTTTGAGAACTTTTATTTCACTGCAAGTTTCCCAGCATTGGTGGAAGTGAAAAGAATGATGTAGCATAGTAGCTAATAAGTAAGTAGCATTGTCCCCTGATCAATAGTTAAGTACAAAGGTTTAGCAGTCTATAGAACTAAGTTGCTTCTCGAGTTATTGGCACCTTCTGACAATATGCAGATTGAAATGCAGATCAGACAGGCATTTCTGATGCTTCAAGTTATAGCAAACAACTATTGAATGAATTATTTGATTGTTAAGATACTTTTCATTTAGAATTGAGTTCAAGGGCATATTTCTTACAGTCTTCAGGTAGTCCAAGGTGAGTCCCTACAATCACATTAATAAAAATATGCAAAATGAATGACTTTTTTTCTTAAAAACTTGGATGGAAATACTGTATTTTTTGGAGTATAAGACACACCGGAGCATAAGACACACCTTAGTTTTGGGGGAGGAAAACAAGGAAAAAAGGCCTCTGCCTCCAAGCAATTTGCCAAACAGCAAACAGTAAACAGCACAGATGAAATACACTGTTTGCTGTGTATTTCTGTGCACGTGTGCCTGACCCATAGAAATAGCAAAGAATTGGAGAAATGTACATTATGCCAGAAAGTTTTCTTAAATGTAGTCACACTAACTCCTCCCAATTATTTAAATAGATCTACTCCATGGTAAATTAGGATTTAACTCTAATACTAAACAGGACACTGTTACATTTCAGACTATACTTGTACAGAGCTGTTAAAATTAATTAAAATTTCTGGAAGTATACATTATTCTCTATTATTTAAAAGAAGATACAATAGCACTGGGCCTCTTCAGAGCAAGCATTTATTTTAAAAAGCTTCTTTATTTTGTTAAGTTGTCTAGATTTACAGGGGTCTCCAACCTTGGCAACTTTAAGACTTGTGGACTTCAACTCCCAGAATTCCACAGCCAGCAAAGCTAACAAAGCCGGCTGTGGAATTCTGGGAGTTGAAGTCCACAAGTCTTAAAATTGCCAAGGTTGGAGACCCCTGGTTCTAGAACAATAATAAAGCAGTCTTTAAAAAATAAGTCTAATAATTTGAACATTCTACAGACATTTCTGGTTATTCACTTACCCCCTTGCATCCAGTTCAGCAGAAAATAAAAATCTGCGTGCCTCTCCCAGCTATTTGCCTCTTTGCAGTAGTTTCACTTTCATTTTAGCATGTGGCAAATTAGCTGTTGGTTGGGAAGCTGCTAATGACTTGCTTGGCTTTACAGGCTCTTCCCTCTTTGCTGCAAACAGGTAAACTGCTGGAAGACAGCCAAAGGGTGGGGGTGGGTGGGGCTACATTCGGTGTATAAGATGCACCCAAGTTTTCACCCTCTTTTGGGGGGTAAAAAGGTGCATCTTATACTCTGAAAAATACGGTAGGTTAGTAGTGTCTCTGTCTCTGTCTCTGTCTCTGTCTGTCTGTCTGTCTGTCTGTCTGTCTGTCTGTCTCTCTCTCTCTCTCTCTCTCTCCCTCCCTCCTTCCCTCCCCCCCTCTCTCTCTCCTTCAACATATTTTACACCAGTTTACCACACTGCTGAGTGAACCACTTAAAACACAAGGTCTTTTTGTGGAGTAGGCATGTTGAATTTTAAAAGGAACAGCATTAAACACAAACTATATGCAAGATCCACACTTTTCTATTTGGCAGACAAAGCTGTATGTGGCAAAGTGAATATATATTACTCCATGAAGCAAAGAGCTGTGGGTTTTTCTGTTTCGGAGATCTAAATAAATTTAGAACAACTTATTACAGGGGGAAAGAGATTGAGGTTTCCAGTTTAATCTAATAGGGGTCTTTCTGTGATTAAGCGTTGCATAAATAATAACATTGGGGAGGGCTCTGTTCACTGTTGCCATGGAGACCTTTGTGCTTGACTGAATTCTATTATTTTCTTCTTGAAGACTGCAGCCACTTTGTCGTGGAGTATATTTTATATTCTTTTTGGCCTATATTTTTCTGCCCATGCTTGCATGCTCAGAAGCTGAAGAGGAGAATTGCTGACCTGTATTATTTGGATAGTCAAAATGGTTGATGGCGTTCGTGATTTAAAAACATATATTTTTACTTTTATATGTGATAAAAGAAAAGAAAAGACTCGACCTGCTTGAAGTACAGCTTGGGGAGAACTGACCCTTTAGCATTGTTGACTATATTTGTTTGCATAAACTGCTGGGAATTTAATTTGATTTTCTGGAACTGATCAAGAAATAACAATGTGCAAAGGGAGCAAAAAAGGTAAAGAAAAAAAATACTGTAGCTACAGGCAGAGCTTATTTATAAGTTTTACATTTGTTTTGTTTTTCTGAAATATATACTGCTATAATTTATTTAAAAGAGATCAGACATTTCAAATGACTTCAGATTCTGAATTTTTATAAAATTAAGATCCTAATATCCAGGGGGAAAAATTACTTAATTCATTGCTGTTCTTTTTAAAGGTATCTAGAGTTTGAACGGTCTCTAAATAGCTGCATGATCATTTCCCCTCTATTCATTAATGCACCCTGATATTGTGAGTGTTAGGTCTTCAAATTGTATATAAAATATATAAAAGTTACATTTTAACTAATTTTTAAATCATAATTCTTTTGCTATTCTGGCAGCATTTATTTACTGATGCCTTTCTATTTCTTTTAAACCTGCTAAGGAAATAAAAAATCCTAGAAGTAATACATTTTATTCAATATGTATAAAAATCTGTGGTCCATAAAATATATTATTGGCTTTCTTTTATAACATACTGCCTTATGTATATTTGCAGGCATAACCTTGTTCCTGTGCTATAGAAATATGAATTTTGTTCCTTGTAATAACTGTCTTCCTGATTTTTCTGTTGGCTGTTGTGTAGAAGTAAAATATACATGTTCTGTTATCAAAAACTCTAAACATAGTTTCTTAAGAGGTTAGCATTTGGAAAATGTAACCATTATGCAATACAATAGGGATCTTAAAAATCACAGTATATGACTTTAATGTTTCGGATGAATGCTGTGAATTGTAAAAGCCAAGAAAGACTGTGAGTGACTGGTCAGCAAATTCAGTAAATGAACTAATTCTAATAGGAGGATATGCCTAAAATACTCATTGCTGCCTTTCTTTTCAAGTTGAATGTACCAGATTTGTGAGACATATATTTTAGAGAAAAAAAAGAGAGATTTAGTTTTGTGGCTTCTACCTGTTTTTCTGTGTAAAATCGTTATCAAAGCTGTATAATACTGCTGAATTTTTTTTATTATACAACAAAACTTATTAAACTATTCTAGTGCCTTTCACAAAATTAAATATATTAAAAATCTATTGAATTCTTAAATTAGTTTGTAGTTTTTTATATATTTCTAATGTTGCTTGTGAGAAAAATAGTTTCAGAAATTATCCTGAAACTATTATTTTTCATTCATTGCATTTACACATATGCAGGCTAAAGAAATATATTTGGCCCTCAATAATAATGAAATGTAACAAAAAAATACTAGTAATATCCTCATGACTGATAAGTATGCATGACCTCCTCCTCCTCCTCTGTTTTGCTCTGGTATCAGAATAGCTGTTTAATCTTATGCTAATTGTATTATTTGCATTTTAACATTGTACATAAAAAATCATGTTAAAATTTTCTGTTCTTAAAATACAATAAAATGGCATTAATCACAATGTAATTGGTAAATCTCTTTATCTGTGGAAAATATAATTGAAATTATTAAGCATTTCATATTTTATATGAGTTTTCCTACTCAGGCCAAGCTTTGTTAAAATCTGTTTAGGATCTGTAGATTAATTTTGCATTGCTAAGACTATATTTGACTGGTATTAATCAACATAACTAATTGCATGTTCTTCATCTATTGAATGAAAACTTCAAAGACTGTTTGCTGCAAGGCAAACATTGCTTAATTTACAACTTAATAGTTATATTGTTAATCTTGTTCTATTAGAATCAGCTTTGACATTAGGAGAATTGAATGGGAAAGATTTCGAAATGGCAACCTGAAATAACCCTTTAAAAGAATTACAGTCACGCTGCTGACAATATATACTGTAGTTATCACTGCTTTACCATTGTTCTCTATTAAGCTAATCATTGATAACCTTATTTTATTTTAAATTGTTTTCATTTCCTGCATATTAATAACTCCCTCATTATTTATTTCCTCCTCCATAATGTGACTGTGAAATAGCGTGGAATGACTTTTTATCTCAGTTGTAGAGGCACCCATGCATGAACCTTTTATCAGCAGATAAAAATAAGGAGCTAAGATGCATCTGGAATCTTTCAGAGCTGGTTTTTTTAATGATTTAGTATTTCTTTTGAACTTGAAACATTTTTAAACTAATGCGACATAGAGTATGATACAATGGATTCTATGCAATAATATTCAGCCCTATTTATGTATTTGGCTGGCCTAAAAAAATACAGAACAAAGGATTATTTGGGGTGCTTATCAGTAATGGTTTCCACTTACCTTTGCAACCGGTTCGGGAACGGGAGCCCGCAGGTGCCCAAACATGCTTTGCACGCGCACAACGCTTCTGCACATGCGCAGAACATTTTTGATGACATCCGGGTGGGTGGACGGAGCCTCCCGCCGCCGGTACTGGTTCGCCAAACCGGTAGCAACCCACCACTGGTGCTTATGGCTCCATTTGTATAATTAGAATAACATGTCCTCAAAGATAAGGTCTTCTATTTAAGGTAATATAAACCTGTATTTTTATTTCATAATCTGGCTTCAATCCATGCTATAATGATTTTTTAGATTTCTGCATTATATTTTGAATTTGACTGCCTTTTATGATAGTCAAGAACCTTTGGTGAATACAAAATTATTTACTAAATACTTTAGTAATACAAAATACTTCCAAGTGGCAGATTAATATCAGACCAGTTTAAATGGCTGCCAGTTATTTCTGAGCTAAATACTTTGGGGGGGGTGTGAGAATATGAACAAGAGGAAATAAAAGCCAAGTAAAACGAATAAAAGAGTAGAATACCCAAATAAATATACAAGGGATTTAAAATGTCATAAAATTTACAATTTTTCAATATATCATTACTTCCTTTTTGAACGAAAAATTAAACTGTTATTTAGTTTTAAGCTAACAACACCTGGTTATTTTTTTTCTTCCATTCAGTCGTGTCCAATTCTCAGAGACTACCTGGACAAATCCCTGCAGTGTTCTTATCAAGGTTTTTCAGTAGTGGGTTGCCATTGCCTCCTTCCTAGGGCCCAGAGAAAGAGTGAGTAGCCTAAGGTCACCCAGCTGACTTTGTGCCTAATGTGGGAATAGAACTCACAGTATCCTGATTTCTAATCCGGTGCCAAATCAGTACTAGAGGAACAGTTTTCCATGAACTATACCCTATAGATAGAAAAATTAAAATTGGAGATGTAGTATAAATTTGTGCTATAAATAGTCCAATAATGGCTTTGAATTAGAATTGAATTTTATATCAGATTTCATTTTTAGATTCAAGATTATTCTGGATATCAAAGTGTACAGCTTGGTTAATCATGAATGAAGGCAAATATATGTGTCCCAGGATAATGTTGCAGTCTCCAATCTGAGTCCGTCACCAGAATTTTAGTCTCCCAAGTTTTAGGATTCATGCTGGAGCCCATTCTCAAGGAACTTCTCTCTCTCCAGAATGTATACACTGAGCTGTTCTATGTGTAGTATTTATGTGGTGCCTGGTTATGTGTGGCTTTTAGTTGTTAATTGGGGCTTTGATGTCTGGCTATTAAGTTGTTGGTTGTTGTTTCCTTGTGCTGCTACATCCTCAGTTCCTAAGTGCCTAATAAGCTGGTGGTAAATCAGCACTCCTGATGATTGACAAGAGGCCTGTCTCCCAGGCTTCAATCATTTCCCTAGCTATTTTTATCCCTGCTTGGCCAACAATCTTAGTAGCTGTGAAATAGAATGTATATCCTTGTTCATTGCAATGTAAGCAGTAGTGGGATTCAAATAATTTAACAACCAGTTTGCCCAGGGTCAGGTTGGCTGTCATGGGAGACATGGCCCTTCGCCATCCTCCAGCTCCGCTGCACATGTGGGATGGTCCTCCCGCGATTACCAACCTGACCCTGGGCGAACCGGTTGTTAAATTACCCCCCCCCGACACACACACACACACACACACTATCAAGGTGGATTCTGGGCGCTGCGCTGCAATGGAGAAGTGTGCAACGGAGCGGCCGGCAAGAGGAAAGGAGGAGCAGGGAGAAGAAAGAAGGAAAGCAGCCTTCACCTTTCCTCGTGCTGGCCGGTCTGTTGCCCATTTCTCCATTGCAGCACAGCACCCAGGATCCCGAGGTGGCGCAGTGGTTAAAGTGCAGCACTGCAGTTCAGCAGGTCAGCTGTTCAAATCTCACCGGTTCAAGGTTGACTCAGCCTTCCATCATTCTGAGGTCGGTAAAATGAGGACCCAGATTGCTGGGGGCAATATGCTGAACTCTGTAAACCGCTTAGAGAGGGCTGCAAAGCACTATGAAGCGGTATATAAGTCTAAGTGCTATTGCTATTGCTATTGCTATCCACTTTGATAGCGGGGAGGGAGTAATTTAACAACCGGTTCACGCGAACTGGCTGAATCCCACCACTGAATGTTAGGCTACCAATGAGTTTGGGTCTCCTCGTCTAATCATTAGTTATTTGGTTAGATATTAGTCATTCTTCCATGGAAGGAATCAAACTTTTTTTCACGAAAGAGCATATAATCCTTGCAGGTATTATATCTAAAACTGATTCATTATACTTTGAAGAAATATGAGGCTCAGTAAAAATTACTAACTATATCTCAAAGTAGGAATTCAGCTTTCAAAATGTATTCCATTCTAATATGAACTCTAATATGAATTTCCCAAAATTACTGTGTTTCAGGATTGCCACCACATATAAAAATGATTAATCCAATTTGTTTTAGAAATTAGTTGTCCATTTTAGCAATCAAAGTTATATGAGAAGTAATGTACCTATGATAAAATATATGAATTCTTTCTGACTTTAATAAATTTAGTATTCTTTCCAATTCTACATCTATTTAATCATACAATCTTTGACCTATTCAGGTTTTGAATCATACTTCACAGTTTATAAATTAAGTCCAGAAGTGTCCATAATAAGATTTTCAAATTGAATCAAGTCTTTCAAAAATTTCCCTTCTTTGATACTGTGCAGTTTATTTGAAAGTACTACAACCAGTTAGGTAGACTAAGCCATTTTGAGTTAAGAGTCTCAAGTGATTTTCTTTCTCTTGTTGACAATAAAATCTTGCAATCTAGACAACTTTCTATTGAACAAATATCTTGATATCTTCCTCTAATTTGTGGCAACACTATCTTCTCTTTCTTCATCTCCCTAAGAAGATAACCGTGAAGAAGCTAACAGTTTTAAAACATGCCAGGTGAAGTAAAAGAAATTAAAGAGTCGATGAGTAGTTGTATTTCAAGTGTGTGTTGATACAATTATAGCTCAAACCTATGTAGCAAAAAGCAGGAACTTCCAGTCAAGTAATAGCAAACAGCTTCTGAAAGGATCATAGTAACTTTAAAGAAAGTTAATCAGAGGTTGTTTATTTAGAAGTACAGATGCAGTGAAGCAACTTACAATTTTTAGGATTGTTGAAGTTAAAGAAAAGGGACAGCCCTTTATCAAGACTTTATTGTGTGAGATTTCTTACAAGACAAGAAGAAAAATCAACTTTTCACTTTGTGATTTGAGGATTAGATTGGATTGGATTAGAGAAATATTGTAAGCTTTTTAAATATAAGGTTATTCACATTTGACAATTTGTTATCTGTCCAATTAAAAATTAAGAGAGGAATATGTGAAGATGGTATTTTAGAAAATTGATTATTAGTATTTTAGGATATTGGTATTGTTTGCTTAATTTTAGAGAGGAGTTTGAAGTATTAATAACTCTGGACTAAAAAAAGTCAGAGGTAATCTTTCTTATAAATTTATTTGTTGTATTTTTGTTTTGCTTTTAATTTGTTTTGCTGCTTCCTTTCCCTTTTTCCTTTTATGTTGGTTTGTATTTTAATATTTGACTTTGAAATTTTATAAAGATATTATTTAAAAAGGTAAATATCAAGTCAACGATAGAGTAGAAGGAATGCAAATTACCTAGAAGGCATAGAAATCCATGATTTTATATTATAATTAGTAATAGTAATAAATCATTATCAAATATCATTGTGTTATTTTTTTAAAAAAAATGTACAATAAATATTTTCCCATTGGAAATGCTACTTTTAAAAGTTAAATCTTTGTTTTGATAACAATTTAATAATATACATGGATTTTTCTATTGCAACCTAATATTCTGATTAATTCTATGACTAGCTAGCTGAATATACAAGGAGAATAGGAGTACAGTAGTACATAAACCCTACTTAGGCATTTCTTAAACACATGCTCTGTACTGCTTTATTAGGGTCCTGGGTCATGCAGGAAGTATATTCACATTCCAGCAAATGCAAACACAATTCTCCTTCAGATTGCCCAGCTGAACACATAAAGGTCAGGAAGAGTAGAGGTGAGCTATATCCATGCCCTATTATTTCAAACCCTTACATTTCCACGTAAATGCTTGAATACGGTAAATGGTAAAGTACATTCATTCAAGTGCATTCAATCTGAGGTTCAGTTCTTAGAATTTCTGGGTAAGACTAGGAAGAGTTGCAGAGAGTCAGTGAACATATTCACACATCATTTACTTAAACTAAAAAAAATCATGAAAATCACAGCAATGTTATAAAAGCCTTGGAATATGGTGATGGCATTTTTTTAAACTATTTTTACTTTTTTTCCCTTGTTGGTTAGGACAAAAGTGGAAAAGTAAGGATGGGAGAATAGTTTCAGAATTGTTCTGTTGCCAGTTCTTTTCAGGTGGCTGATGAGTGGGGAACCAGGGTAGGATTGATATAACTATAGAGTTGCTTTTGTTTATTTCTTTTTTTTTAATTTGAAGGAATAGTACAGATGGCAAAATAACTTTCTTTTAAATGAGGGAAAAGGGAATTCAGTATTAAAACTTGCCTACGTAAAAAGAAACTACTTTTGGAAGAGTATGGAGGCTGATTATCATTATATGCACTGGATTTTAATACCTGAACATTCAGAAAGGAGGCTTTTTGTTAATATTAGAGGGAACCTGGGCTGGAGACCTTTTGGCCTGTTTGGTTTGAGTTCTGGTTGTTCTGTTTTCTTTTTCTTTTCCTGAGGAGTTTTTTTCCTAGGTCCTAGCATCTGGTCTTTCTATTTTATGCTGGAGGACCCCTTGCAAAAGGAGGCCAGCACACTGTGCAGTTTGGAATAATTGTGTTTTTATTAGATTTCAAAAGCACTTTCAACTCTTTTATAGTTATTAATGGATGGGAGGAGAGATAATAAGTATTCTGACTGCTCTTCTGTGCTTGGGAATGCAGGAGCCTTCTTTATTTAAAGAGGTATGTTTGTATGTTTAAAGAAAATATTGTAATTCCAAACAAGGGGGAGGAGGAAGAAGGGGAGGTGCAATCATTTGTTGTCTAATTTAGATAACATTCCTGATTATAGGAACAATAGTTTGTTTAAAACATATCCTAATAACTGTTTCCCACAATCTTTGATCCTCTTCTGTTTGTTTGTTTGGCTGGAGGTTTATTTTGTTTATTCTGGCTTTCTTCCCTAGGCTGCCTTCATCCACCCTTACTCTAAGCCAGTGGTGGCGAACCTATGGCACGCGTGCCACAGGTGGCACGCGGAGCCATATCTGCCGGCATGCGAGCCGTTGCCCTAGCTCAGCTCCAGCACGCATGTGCGTGCCGGCCAGCTGATTTTCGGCTCGTGCGGAGGCTCTGGGAGGGCATTTTAGGTTTCCCGAGGGCTGGTGGGGGGTGTTTTCACCCTCCCCAAGCTCCAGGGAAGCCTCTGGAGCCTGGGGAGGGCGAAAAACGGGCCTACCAGGCCCACTGGAAGTCGGGAAACAGGCCGTTTCCAGCCTCCAGAGGGCCTCTGATGGGGCCGGGGGAGGCCATTTTCATCCTCCCCAGGAATTGAATTATGGGTGTGGGCACTCGTACGTGCGTGATAGCGTGCACGCACGCACTTTCGGCACCCGAGGGAAAAAAGGTTCGCCATCACTGCTCTAAGCAATTCATTTCTAAACAGCTTCTTATTTTTTTGAGTATCTATTTCCTGTAAAAAGATTATTTGTTCACTTCATTCTGCATTTTAATTTTCTTCTGGTTTTGAAAAACTACTACATACTAAAGCTCTTCTTGCTGATACTATTTTGCTATATACAGTTGTCTTCATTTTATTTAATTCAAATTGGTCAACTAATAAATTCAGTTTTAAATAACTTGGCATTTTGTATTTGTTTTTATCCACATGTGATTTCTTGACCTTCCCTTAATTCTCTTCAACACAGCCCTTATAATTTTAAATTGTCTGGAAATTTTCCTCCCAAATGAGAACAAACCAGATGCTAATAGTTTAAAGCATATTGCTTTTCTCATAAGCCAAGATGACTCAGGCTGACTTAACCTGTGCTCAGATACAACTTTCCCTGCCCATTAGCTAATGCCATGGCTCCAAACAATTGAAGAGGGAAATGGGGCATGGTAATTTTAGTAATTATCAAATAAAACGGAAGTACCAGTTCAGGGAAAGGAGGTCAGCTAATTTCTCAGTATAGCTAGTGGAGCAAATTTTCTTTCTCTTCCTCTGCTCTAGGTAGTTACAATGTGTGCTATCAGTTGATATGGGTGGTAAGTTGCATACAGGTGACCAAATATGGGAATCTAAATATTAAATGAACGAATCAGGCAATGAAAGAAGGAATAGAAAGATATAAAAGAAATATATTGCAAATTACTTTCCCGATCTTCCCATTTTTGATTTTATGCTTTTTTTAAAGTTGTTAGCATTTTGGGGTGTGGGAAAAGCTAATTTATTTCAATATTTTATTAAAGAAAATCAAGTAATATTTTGGGGAATTGTGACACCTCTTCTTATGACTACTTGGAAATTATTGTTCATATACTTTTTCAGTGGCAATGAGCTGTGAAGTGGGAGAGGTGAGGCAGTAGCTTTGTTCTCTGCTCCAGTAACCGGCCTTATAGCCAATCCAATAGGTTGCTTTCTGCAGCACAGAGATAAAAATAGAGCAAGGGGAAAAAATAAAAGTGCTGCTGTGAATGGCTGTACAGATGAAATGCAAAAGGAAAAAAAAACTTAGAAAAGAGCTTTTTTTTTTAAGTTTGCAAAAATTGCCATGAATGTTCTTATGCTTCTATTTTTTGAAAGGAACTTATTGCCAGTTTGTATCAAATTTCATCATATTATATTATTTTCAATAAAGAAATACCACGGTTTTCTGCAAAAGGGCTGTTGTTTAAACCTGCTTATATTTTTTTTAAACAATCTGCTATAATTAAAAGAAGTGTTCAGCCTCCTTGTGTTCAGGACAGTGTCTGTAAGGGAGAGGTGACCTGAAGCAGAAATTCTCCAGGTCGACAAAGGAGTAAGATTAGGCTGTATACTTTCCCTGTATTCATTTAATCTGTATCCTCAACATACATTGAGGAAACCCAAAGGTCAAAAGGCAACTGGACTTTCTTTTTTTTCTTGAAGACATTTCACTTCTCATCCAAGAAGCTTTTTTAGTTCTGACTAAATAGTGGAGAATGGAAGGATTTATATTCCTTGCAGTCATCTAGTCATTAGCGCTCTTTCTGAGAGTCATTGAGGCCACTTGGAGGTTTGTCTATGCCTTCAGGGTCACTGGTGATGAGTTCAGGTTCAGGTGACCTTGAGGGCACAGACAAGTCTCCAGGTGGCCTCAACGACTCTCAGAAAGAGTGCTAATGAGTAGATGAATGCAAGGAATATAAATCCTTCCATTCTTCACAATTCAGTTAGAACTGAAGAAGCTTCTTGTAAGAGAAGAGAAATGTCTTCAAGCAAAACAAGAAAGTCCGGTTGCCTTTTGAAAGAAAGCATCTTTGGGACAGCCATGACCTGGATGACTGAGAATCTCTATAAATATACATTGAGGGAAGCTGGATTGGAAGAAAATGAGCATGGTTTTAAAACTGGAGGAAGAAACACCAACATCCTGTACTATGTTGATAATAATACTCTGAAAGCTGGAAATTAAATATATATTTATATGAGCTTTAACAATGAAAATTACAGAGCACAATAAAGCATGTGTGTAAGATTAATATAAAGATGATGGATCATAATCATAGCAGCCAGACTTAAAGTTGACTGTGAATGGTGGATAGTTTCTGCCTTTTAGGATTAACTATCAATGACAAAGGAACCAGCTGTCCAAAAACATGTCATAGATTAGAATAATATTTTTCAAACCTGGACTTCAACTTCCAGAATTCCTCAATTGGTGGAACTTGAAGTCCACATATCTTAAATTTGCTAATTTTGGGAATGCTACGCTGGAACATAGTAGAGCAGCTTACTTTATCTGATTGCAAAAATCCAGATGACCAAGAGATGTCAATAAAAATTTTCGGTATCATAATGCTGCCATCTAATGATTATACAGATTTTGGCAACTAAGATACTGTGGTTCTATGTTTTCTGAATGGAGTACTCTTTGAATAAGAACTTGTTGATTTCTGAAGCAGCATTCCGAACTTTGCAACTGTGAAATTACTGCAAAAGTGTTTGATCTCTTTTTTGTGACTGATCTTTCCTTTTCTTCATTGTCCTAATTCCAGTTTTGTACTCTTGTGATTTTTAATTACAGATGACTCTCTGTTCACTTGAAAAAAATGATGTTTATATTCTACTACTTGGAGAGAATAACTATTTAGATTTTTTAAAATTAAAACATATGTAAGAAAATGCTAGTTAAAAGAGCCAGTTTGGTGTAATGGTTAAGCTGCTGGCCTAGAAACCAGGAGACAGTGAGTTCTGGTCCTGCCTTAATCATGAAAGTCAATTGGGTGACCTTGAGCCAGTCACTTTCTCACAGCCCTTCTCACTTCAGAAAGTTGCTCTTGTGGGGAAAATAGGAGAAAGAAGGAGCATTATGTATGTTCGCCACCTTCATTTATTTGTAAAAATAATAAAGGTGGGATAAAAATCTAATAAATAAAAGAGTAGAAGTTGCAATATTCATGTTATATGTAAAATACAATATTGTTGTTAATAACAATATTGCAGCTGAAAAAGGAGAGGCTTGGGATTTTGGGGGGTGCTATAGTATATACCAGTGATGGTGAAACTTTTTCGGCTCAGGTGCCAAAAGGGCGCACGGGCGCGCGATAGCATGCACACGCGTGCCCACACCCATAATGGAATGCCCTCCCCTGTGCATGCGCACAACCCCCATGCTGCCCCTGCACACAACCCCCACATACTGCCCCCACACATGCGCACAGGCCTCACTGAAGCCTCTGGACTTCCGGTAGGCCCATTGGGCTGTTTTTCGCTCTCCTCAGGGATCAGGAAAGCCTCCTGAAGCTGTTGGGCCATTTTTCGCCATCCCCAGCCTTCAGGAGGCTTTCCTGAAGCCTGGAGAGAGCAAAAATGGCCAAAAAGAAGGCCGAAAATCAGCTGGCCAGCGCGCACATGCGCACTGGAGTTGACATAGGGCAACGCCTTGCGTGCCCTCAGATATGGCTCCGCGTGCCACCTGTGGCACGCGTGCCATAGGTTCGCCATCACTGGTATATACAAATAGCAGGACATGCATTTTAGATTAAAGATTAGCAAATGTTTTAGGTTAAAAACTAGCACTGTAATTTCACAGTGTCCCAAGTAGCATTCTCCATTTAAAAATCACAATTGAAAAAGTGGATTTTAAAACTAAATAGCTGAAAAATCAGCATAGAACTTTGGGCAATGCCACCATCAAGATCTCAAGAGGAAGAAGAAGAAGATCCCATAGCTGGAATGTCTGTGACTTTGACACTGGATGTTTTCAGTCTACTAGAAACATACTTGTTCATTGCTCATTCTACAGAGGTTTTGAAAGCACACTCTTATCTCTGCATTACTTTCAGCAGTGTCAGGTTGCACAGCTTAATCTTATGTTCTCTTATTACTTTTGAACTGTAATCCCATCATAACATAACATATAAGGTTGCCATGTTTTGGACTATAGCGTGTAAATTTACCAGGAACTGATAAGACATTAAATGCTGCAACATCAGAGGAAAACTATACTGTGTATTTTATACCAGTTAATAATAATCTTGGAACAACACCTTTAATAGCATCAAACAGCATCTGCTTATCCCTGGTCCTTGAGAAGGATTCAATAGATGGATAAAAAGTGCAAGCTCTAATCTAAACATCTGGCTGACTTGCGAACCAACCATAATAATAAATATGCATACTGTCAGACTTTCAACAACAATGGGTGGCTCACAACAAGAGTCAAATTAATTATAATAAAACCAACAAAATATAAAAATAATAGATGGCAAGCACCACAAATCCGATGGAATGAAGCAAGGGGTCTCATTCTCCCTTGCTAAAGAGCAAATCTTCACGGTTCTTCTAAACAACAGCGGGGGAGGGTGTTCAAGTCTCTTCCAGAGGGCAGGCACTGTTACAGAGAAGGGTCCTGACCAGTGGAGGGTTCCGGTTATTTTCGCTACTGGTGCGCATCGCGAGCATGCGCAGAAGTGAACTCGCGTTCCATCGGGCAATTTCACTTCCACGCATGCTTAGGACGACATTACAAGCCGAAACACAGCTGTGGAGCTTCTCAGCTGTGCTTCGGAGGAAGAATAAAGGTCGCTATTAAAACAAGGGTGGGTGGAAGGGCTTTTTTCTGACAGCTCAGGATGCGGAGAAGCTGGAAAAAAGCGCCTAAAATGATGTCATCGCCGGGCTCCTACCGGTGCGGCATCCCGCACAGCACCGGTAGGAACCCACCACTGGTACAGACACTGTTATTTCAAGGCAGGAGGCACAATCTTCAGAGAGGCTGCCACAATGGCCTGGACCCAACCATGGGTAACCTCCCTGGCTGCTTTTACTAAATAGGAGGGATCTAAACCCAGTGAACAGGTGGGAAGCTGACATCACAGAAACCTTGGCCATTTCCTCAGGCCTATTTCTAGTTTTTATGCATTTTTGTTTAGTATTTAATTACATTTCATTTTATACGTTAACAGTCGTGCCACATTGTTTTGCTACACTATATTACACATAGGTATAGTATTAACATTAATGATAATTTAAACACAAATTTCAGTGGTTTAGTATTTTATACATGATTATAATTCAATTTTTACTGTAGTTATTTTAATTATAATTTGTCCTGGAATGATTGTAAATTTTTAGAGTTCTAATGTAAATTCATAATTTAATTTATACAATAATTTTGGTATGGGAATTATTCCATTCCAGATGACAGCCAAATTAATCTGAAGCATTGTATAAATGGAAATGAAAATAAGTACTGCCTAAACAAATGTGGGGGTTTTGTACTGGTCACATGGAACTGCAAAAATATAGTTATGATATTTTAGTTCAGAGGTACATACCGTATTTTTGGCCCAAACCAGTCCGAACCGTCTGAATACCACCTCTGGATCAAATCATACAGTACAAGAATGTCAACAAATAAACATTCACCCACAGTTTCATTAATTAAACAAATAAAGGTTGTTGATGGAATCGTTGCTGTTTGTTTCCTAACCTTGCCTACCTCAAAAGGCTGGCCTCATAGTTGTAACCTGCCTTGAGTCTTTAATTAACTAAACATATACATTTCATAAATAACAATAAACAAGGCCGATAATGACGATAATGATTACAATGACGATAATAATTACAATTGCTCCTTGACTTGCCTTTCTACATCAAAAAATGCTGTTCTTTCTGAACATATTCTTCTATTACTTCTAGCTATAGACCTTCTATTTATTGTATATAAAAGTCCTGCAGGATGAAGGTGAAGCCAGCTGAAGTTTTCAGTTTTATACTGAAATTGAAAGTATTATACTTTCAGTTTTATACTGAAAGTATTTTAACAGAAAAGGTGCTGCCATTTCTTCACCTGATTAACTTAATTCATATGGAAATTCATATGGAAGATCTCCAGTATAAATGGTTCCAAAGAGGAAGATAAAAAAGCTTAATAAGCAGAATTTTAAAACAAAATAATCAATAAAAAAACCAATGTATAAATCAATGAACTGAGCATTTTTATTTTCAAAATATAGTTGAAAAATGAGTAGAATACATCACTATTAAAATATTTAGTATGTTGTAATATTGTTTCCTTGATTTTTCTTGATTCATTATTTATTTATTAAGTTTATGTGCCTCCCATCTCACTATCGAGTGACATAATAATAGATTATATATTAAAACATTTATAAATACTAAAGGCCTAAGAGTTACTTCTGCTAAAATGTGGTTTTAATCCTATAGTAGATCCTAAAACCTTATTTTTAAGAAATTTCATTTAATGTAACATATAGTTTTTTTAATATATGTGACTTGCTTTACATATTCTGATGTTCCTTGTTTTCCTATTTCTAATTATCCCCAGCAGGCAAGAGGGGCCACTATTCCATTGTAGTTATGTTTCTAGGCTTTTTAAAAAAATAATTGTAACATCATTTTGATACTGCTTTATTGTAATAGTTATTTTCTTCATTGCATTGTTGTCTGGTTCCTACAAATTTGCCTAGATGCAACATTATTATGCTAAAACAAGATATAATTTGCATAAAACTTTCATTATCAAAAGAATTTTAGAAACAAAGTCAATGAAGCATGGCTTGCTGCAACTGAATTAAATTTCATGAGTTTCTTAATGACGAACAAGAGAGAATAAATAAAAAGAATAACTAAACTTTCTAATAATTGCGACAAAGCAAAGAAGCAGTTCCTGAATATTTTTTTCATCCACCCAAAACAAAATATTATTTTTAGTTTCTGTACTTCTTATTGCTGCAACAGTTGTAGGATATACTAAGAGATATGATCGCATACTGGTCAGAATTTTAAATATTTCTGAATTAATTCTGTTAACATAAATTATTAACTGTTCTGGATAGCTAGTTATAAAAATACAAATGGTCTATTTTTCCATCCTTATATTGCATGCATGTGTATGTGTGTGTATTATTATATATCACTCTTGTATTCAGATATATTCATATAGATATTTAGACTTAGAATAACTTTATTGTTACTTTAAATGTACACTAATCGGCATACATTAAAATGAAATTTTGTTGCATACAGCTCTCAAAGGGTTACCACCTCCAATATACACTACACGAACATGACAAACAAACAAACAAATAAATATTATGCATATATCCACATATATGACACAGGAAAACAACACAGTTTAGTTCAGATGTATACATGTACATGGCGAGAAAAACTAATTTTGTGAGTTTACCAGACGGATGGCATAGGGAACAGAGCTGTTACAGAATCAGATAGTCCTGCTAGAAGTAGTCTTGTTAGTCCTGCTAAAAATACTTCAAAACCTCCTCCCAGAGGGGAGCTACAGAAACAGACATTTATGTGTACATGTAAGAGAGCATGTGGCTATAAAATAAGTGAGAGAATGTGTGTATTAGAAGTGTGCTATACTGAATTAATCCAAATTTCTGGGTTTGTATTAACCAGAAACTAATAGTCTGCTGGGCCTACAAAAACATGCTAGGCTGAAATGTGTTTGACTAGCCTGTGTCAAATGAACTCAGCGAACATAAATTAGCAATTCTGGAATGAGAAAAAGGATAATGAAATGTATTTTAATTCTAATAGGAATGAAACATAAATCTTTCTTTTTTTATCAAAACTTATCCAGCTCTTCTCTGACCAAAAACCATAGCCCTTTGGAATATAATAGAAAAATGTGAATAGTATCACATTTTAATAATAAAGATATACGTTGGGGTTGATAGATCTTCTTGGGAAAGCTTTTTAATAAAGTTGGTCGCTATTAACTAACATTGCAACTGATCATAAACATCTGTATTTTATCTTTCAGGAGCTACAGTTTGAGAGGCTTACACGAGAACTTGAGGCTGAACGTCAGATTGTAGCCAGCCAGCTGGAGAGATGTAAACTTGGATCTGAGACTGGAAGCATGAACAGCATTAGGTACTTAATTAGAATGGCTCTATTATTTTTGCATAATAAATTGAAATTGATAATTGATTGTATTATCATCCCCTTGTGTATTAGAAAGTGTCTAATATAGCAGTAGAGCAAAATTATTTTTAAGTTACATTATGTGTGTTACATCATAATGAATTTGAGCAAAAACTGATAGCAAAAACATGCACTGTGAAAACTGGGGAGGTGATGAAATAGCATGACATATAAATCTGCTAAATTTAAGTTCCTTTAAAAAAAGAATGGGCAAAAATCAATGTGAGAAATAAATTCAGTGCTGCATTGAAAATGCAGAGTGCTGCAGGTCATTTGCTGCCATACAAACATAATAATATTTTGTTCATTTTTCAGTTTGATCATTTTAATCAAGGAAATATTGGCCTTAAAATATCTGTACCTTTAATTGTTTTGATTCCCCCCCCCCCCCGGTATTTTTGCTAGAGAATTGTCAACCTTAAAATGAGTATTGTAATTATAATTCTGCTACTTATTTGATTTTTAAAGATGTAACTTATCTAGAGAAATACAGATAGTCCTTGACTTACAACAGTTCATTTAATGACCATTCGAAGTTACAACAGCACTGAAAAAAGTGACTTATGAATGTTTTTCACACTTACGACCGTTGCAGCATCCCCATGGTCACGTGATCCATATTCAGCCGCTTGGCAGCTGATTCATATTTATGACAGCTGCAGTGTCCCTGGGTCACGGGATCCCCTTGTGCAACCTTCTGACAAGCAAAGTCAATGGGGAAGCCAGTTTCACTTAAACAGCCATGTTATTAACTTAACAATCTCAGTGATTCACTTAACAACCATTCCAAGTCTTCAGCGTATCCCAGGATTGCAACGCTGAAGGTTCGGAATGGAGCCTTCAGCGTTGCAATCCTGGGATACGCTGAAGGCTCGGAGTGCAGCCGTTTTCGCAAAAGGCAGGAAAGTGTGGAGGGCTCAGCACAGCTCAGCACAGACTGAGGGAAGGATGGTAGGCAGGAAAATTTCCCTCCCCATTTTGCTGTGATTCGCGAAAAAGGCTCCATTCCGAACCTTCAGCGTATCTCAGGACCCTGCAAGGGTTGTTGTAGCATTGCGTGTTCGAGTGGCGGCATTGCCGTGAGGTTCGTCACATCGGCGCAGCCTCTTCGAGCAGGATCCTGCATGGATTGCTGTGCCATTGTGTGCGCGAGCAGCGGCACTGCTGCAAGTTTGGACACATTGGCGCAGCTGCTCACGGCAGGATGCCAGCTGCACCTGTGTGATGAAGCTCACGGAGGTGCTGCCATTCATGAGTGCAATGCCACAACAGGCCTTGCAGGGTCCTGCTCCAAGAGGCTGCGCTGGTATGACAAACCTCAAGGCGGTGCCGTCGCTCCTGCGTACGGCTCACTCGAGTTGCAAACAGCCCGGGGATTTTTATGGCCTTTATGTGCCCAGGATGCCTGCAGGATCCCTGGCTTCAGAGTCTGGCGAGGCCCAGCATTTGGGCTCTGGTGTGTTCTCCTCCTCCCGGGCGGTCCACGGCACAGCCAGCTCACCGAGTCTGGCCTGCTGCACCTCAAAAAAAATAAGACCTCCTCGAAAATAAGACCCAGTGCTTATTTTCAAGTCTAAAAGAAAATAAGACCCGGACTTATTTTCTGAGAAACATGGTATATATATGATGCTGCATTTATGCTCGCTTGAAAATATGGACTGAACAAAGTATCACCTGAACAGATTTCATTGTAAAGGATTTAATTCACATGTAAAGCTCAGGATCCAATATTTCATGCGTTTCTCATATATTTATGTTCAACAAACAAAATATGGGATTTTTAAAGATCATGTTTAAGCATTGCATGTGATCTGACTCAACCGTAATACTGTACTGCTGTGTTGAGTTTAATACATACTCGGTACCACCCCCCCACACCCTTTCCATCCTTCTCTGGTATGGTCATTTTTTTAATTCAATGATCTAAATACAGAGGGTGTTACATTGGGCTTGTCTGTGCTAGTAGACTTTTGGATCTAAATGGATTGTCTGAAACCATTTCCCAGTGATGTTTGTCAGCTCTTAGTTTGCAATGTTTTGAAATGCTATCTTTTTTTCTTTACACACAGAAGTTCCTAATTGCTGGTTTTCAGTGGCAGTGCCTATGTTATGGTGTAGCCCTTCCAAAGAAGCCTGAAACTCCAGAAGTTTCATTTTCTGGAGATTTTTAAAAATGGAAGTATTACACAGGGCTTATGATGAATGATAGGACACACTGGGTTCTTTGATTTAATTTACAATAGTCCCCAGCTTATTCCATTCATTCAGAGTTATAGTGGTACTGAAAAATGGACTTACAACTGGTCATTGAAATTGCAGCTGTTGCAATTGGTCCTCAAAGTTCTGGCCATCACAGCATCCTTTTGATAATGTGATCATGATTTGGGCATTCAGATGCCTGGCTTGCAATTATGACATCACAGTGAGTTGTGATGCGATTGCCACTTGCAATCTTCTCTGCCAGCTTCCCACAAGCAGAGTCAATGGCAAAGGCTGCAGGGAATACTGGGTGAGTTTCTCCTACTGCTTTTTCTCCTGAGGAATCTGTTCCTGAATTCAAGATCCCATCGATCTCATACGACATAGCATCACCCACATTCCATAGTGTGCATCTATCTGAAGCACTCTACCATAGTGTCAATAAACCTGCCGAAAGCCTCCATCAACCCTCCCATAATCTCCACCAGCCCATCCATGTCTACTGGCTCATCCACTTAAAAAGAAGTAAAACCTTTCAGTCTCACAGATGTAGGAGGAAGGAGAACTGATCAGCTAAAGATTTGTTCCCCAAACAGTAGACATTAACTGTTTTCACCCATTTTGTTAAATGACATGCTGTACCTGTATTAAATAAAAGTTTGTTGGATAAATAAACCATGTTTTAAAAACCACACACCACATCAAAACCTCAATATTAGCTAGTTTGAGATATCATACTAAGCAATAATGTGGTACATTTGAAAGAGGAAAATTCTCATTATTTGAAGATATAATCTGAATTTTGAAAGACTTACAAATATGGCTTATATGAACTAGGAATTATTATATTATAGTATTGAGGAGATACTGATTATATGGTTATTTATGTTCCCTTTTATGCATTTGTGATTATTTAATAGATATGCAATAAGGCAACATGTGACTAAGGTATTTCATAGCATATAGCATATTTTTAAAAGATTATAGTTTTCAACATGAGTGCTTTGGACAGAATATTGCCTCTAACATTCATAGATATTTTAAAATGTATTATTTACAAGATAACTGATTTTTCTTTCTTTTAATGCCTTCCATTTTATATTTTACAATGGATAGTAAATAATTAAGAAAATAAATATATTTCCATTCAACATGTATAAAAGCGCCATTCTATCTCCTTTTATGTGCTACTATGAAAATGTACAATGCTACAAAAGAATGTGCAATAATAAGCAAATTTAATACCGGAAACATCCACTCTAAATTCTGCAGTTTTCATAATATTCATTTTTAAAAGTTGCCTTTAATTATTTGATTGAATGGGATTTGAAGTTATTTATCACAGGAAAGAATAGTGTTTTCAGACATGAAAAAGCAGTGAGGGAAAATGGACCGAACCTTAGAATTTAGGATACTTTGATAAATGTTTCATATATTCCACTGCAGCACATATTATACCGGTGTAAAAGAACACATCCTTAATCTCATATAATAATTTTATAGCATCTTTCACAGCAGTTAACTATTCAGACTCAGATTAATTACATAGTATCAAGCTGATTCAAACTGCTTTGTTTTATTGCAGACTTAGAATGGATCACAAGAGTATTGGGTTAAGTATCTCCTTTGACTGCTAGACTTATTTGACCGCTGAGTAGCTCTTTATCATTTTTTTTTAGTTTCTGTTAATGTTGTTTTGCATTCTTGAATTTGGAAGCATGTGAAATTCACAGTGAGATTGTATCAGGCACTTGGGAGAAGATGGACTCAGTGTCATGTCTTACTCATTTGTATGCTGCTACAACCCTACGCATAAAGAAAATCAGTTACCATGGGATTTGGTATTGGAGACTCTGAATCAGAACAAAGACGCTGTAAAGCAATTACAAAGAGCTCTACTGAATGGTTTCAAAAGAGACTTGATAGTGATTTTCCAGTTGAGGAAGGCTTGGAAATCATGAAGTATATTACTTTGTTACAAAAGAGAAAGAACAGAAAGTCATAATTTAATCACTTTAATGTCAAATGATTAGAAACTTGTATAAAAGAAATTTTTATTGTAAACCCTAAACAAGAATTTGGATATTAATGCACAAAACTTGTTAATTATGATCAATTAAAAAACAAATCATTTTATTCCTGGAGGCAAAGATATATAGCAGAATGACATTTAGTTTCCCAAAACATTAATACTTCATATAAATAGATCAGGAATAACTATGAAGAATGATCTGTAAAAATTTGAACCACATGTGAGGAACAGAGCAGGGATAAAATCAAAAGGAAGTCTTTTTGCCAGATAGAAGTGTGGATGTTGACTTGAAATTCTAGTCCCATTTATCCAAATGTTTTTGTTTTTAATATAAAGAGGATCTGTTCCTTAGAAAACCTATAGGACTGTGCTGTACAGTTGCTACAGAATTGCTATATAATTTCCTTCAGTTGTTTGTTTAGGAGATGGTAGGAAAACATTGAGGAGGCTAATGAAAAGTAAAATTACACTGCACTGAACTTTGATTTTATATTATGAATTATCAAAGTCAGTTTTAGACATTAATTCTCTCCCTATAATTTTTGAAACATAAATTACCAAAGAGGGTGTCTTTTGCATTTATAGCTGTACATTTAATAAAGTAAGCAGCTGTACATTATTACATGTAATAATACTTTTGATAAAGTAAGAATTACTTTTAGCTGCTAATATAAGGAAATTATGTTTTTTCAAATATTATTTTGTTTTGTTTTATAATGTTCTATCCTTTTTTCAGAAACTAAAAGTTCCCAATTTTCACCCTTATAGCAACCTTATTAAGTTGATTAGAATGAGAAATAATGAGGGCTTGCAAGGCCATTTATTTTTATTTTATTTATTTATACGTGTTGGTAATATACATAGATATAACATTGTTTATATACATAAAATGAGTACTGATAAGAGGGAACATTAGGACAGGGACGATAGGCACACTGGTGCACTTATGCACGCCCCTTACATGAAAATCCATGAAATCACATGATTTCATCACATGAAAAATTGAGGACATTTGCTCATCTACTTCAGACAGCAGATTAAGCCACTTATTCCTTCTTCCCACCCAGTTTGATAAATGCATATTAAGACAAAGATTTGGTCTGTGCCTGTGTTTTTGAGAGTTTCTGTACATGCAGATAACACTTTCATGCTCTTAGTTTTTCTTTCCAAAAGCCATCAAGCTATCATTTTCTTTAGATGACAAGAGGACCAATGAAGCAAGCATTTGTTCCAATGTGGAAACAAACCATCCTCCACTTATGACCAAAATTGGGCTGGAATCTTGGTTGTTAAGCAAAGGAGTCATCAAGCAGGATACCATGTGTCCAATTTGCTTCACAACCACAATTGCAGCTCTCCCAGTTGCAGTTGTTAAATGATCATGTGGGTCATTAAGCAGAGCACCAGCAAGAGGCCTGGTTTTTATTCATATTCTCAATACTCCAAAAATGCAAGTCATTTGTAATGAATGGAATTGAAGGTAATTCAGTGAACAAAATAAAGGAATTGCTATGTTATCAAGTCACCATTATTTTATAATCTTCTTTACTTTCTTTGGCAATAATTTATCTTTGAATGTTAAACATAATGTATAATGAGTATCATGTCATGTCATAATGTATGATTTTGTCATGGAGCGAACACATATTTCACAACTTGACACAAATAACTAGAAAGGATACCTAGAATAATGGAGGGAGGAGGTGAAAATTACATTGCTATAAATCCTTTCTGTGCAGAACTTCCGGCAATGTTTTGTTGACTTTGTAAACAAAATCATTGTAAAACCAATAATGGGTAATTATAACAGTCAAGATTCAATGACATAATGATATCTCTTCTGCTATTGCACCTTAAAGTTTTACCTGAATAAGAATGGATATATGCTTGAAAATACTTCTCTCTCTCTCTCTCTCTCTCTCTCTCTCTCTCTCTCTCTCTCTCTCTCTCTCTCTCTCTCTCTCTCTCTCTCTCTCTGTGTGTGTAAAATGCACAAATTCATATATGTTATAATTATTATTTGCAGAATTTGCTAGAGAAAAAAGATGTTACCATCTATGCTTCCATACATGACCATCTGTGGATAAGCCAACCCTCAATTTTTTAACCAAAGTACAGTGAAAAATGTGTCACTAACAGATACGCTGACCCTCAAAATGTTTGCAGGCTTCAATTTTCACAATTGGTTTGAATAGGTTAATCCACAGATTATCCATCTTTCATACTATTTTGGTTAAAAATGTGTGAGTCAGCTTATCTGTGGATGGACTTATCTGCAGATACATATGGGATATACAGATACTTTAAAAAAATACTTTTTATTGAATATATTTGTGGATATACCCATCCATATATATAGCTAATCCAATTTTGGATGCATTTTGGCATCTTAAAATGCTTTTTCACGAGTATATATAGTATCCTTCTTTGTATGCAATTATCCTATATGTTGTATGTCAGAGTTCCCCAAAGTTTCCGGCTTCGCGGACCAGCGAGTGAAGAGAGGGGATGGTTCTGCATGAGTGGCTGGCAAGCATGCACGTGCAGCTCCATTTACGTGAGCGGTGTGCCTGCGTGCCTGCCACTCACTTAAATTGAGCATGCGTGCTTGCTGGCCATTCTCATGGCCCACTAGTGGGCCACAGCCCACAGGTTGGAGACCCCTGTTGTAGATGACTCCTGCTTTTTCTTCTGGAAGCTACTGGGTCTTTGGCTAACTTAAGATGTTTGGGGGGGCTTTAGTTGGTTTGTGTACTATGGGGATGCCATGTGGTTGGACTAGTTAGAATGTTGATTATTTCTTGAGATGTTTTTGATGTTTATATTATTAGATGTTTATATTATTTTCATAGCTTATGTTGTTGGTTGTGCTATAGTGGAAGATTGGGTTGTTAGTATGGAAGTGGAACACTTGGTTAGTGTGGGTGATTTTTCAATGGACTTGTCTTTATGATTTTCTGCCATTTCCTCCGCTGATGAGGATAACCAAGAGGGGTAGTATGTTGTTGTTTTCTTCTTTCCTTGTGAATTTTATTCCTTTGAAGATATTGATTATTTCAGGTGTCTAATTGTTCCATTTTTATCATGACAAATGTACCAGACATGAGGTAAATGTAAACACTCATTTAAATTATCTCTTTCCTGATAGTAGCTTTCTTGCTTGCTCTGGTTAATATTCAGAGATTAGTGCTTCACAATCTTAGGGAAGAGTGGTAATATTGAAATTAGGTGTTTTAATTTACTTCACCCAAGTATTGCTAAAATAATTAAATCAACCCTTTTAAATTGGCTTTTTATGGATGAAGTAGTTAAATATACAGTCACAGATAATCTGCATTCTAAAAAAATTTCTATCCGGTCTGTTCATATCTATTTAACTATTTATCAGGTTTTGGCTCAACTTGATTAATAGGAAGTAAAATATGAAACAGTACCTGGAAATTAATTGCTACAGGATTTGACAACAAGTATCAGTGTTCAAATTAATTCATGAAATCCTTCAGGAAAATACTTATTGTAAGCTAATGGTGAAAACAATTGAAATATTGGAAGAAGTCACAGGATATATACTCATAACAATACACTGTTGATAATTAATAGTTGTTTTATGTTGAAGCATTTCTTATATCTGTAATATTACTAAAATGTTTTAAAATGGGATGATGTTATTCTCCATATGATTATAAGTAATGCTAGTCTGTGTTCTGCTACTTTGAGAAAGGAGTTTCCATTGTCTAGTTTTACAGAAATATTTATATCTAGTATATCTTATCTATAAATAGTATTATTGCTCATAAGATTAAATAGTGCAACACTTACTGTGGTGTACCTGACTTGAGATTTGAGTTCTATTGTTCTGAACCCATTCAATTAAATAGGATTAGTCCTATGGTAAGAAATCTGTTTTGGATCACATGTTAATGTGTATTTATTGTGAAGATTTATGTATTTCCTTTTGATAAACTGTTTGTAAATAGGCTTATAGTAGTTTTTCAATGCAATCCACAAAATTATCCATCTCCTTTTTCATCTGGTCAGAATAACCTTAATAAGATCTATTTTATTCCAGCTCCACCACTCCCTTTTGCCCAAAACAGCTCACTTTTGCCATCTTTACCACTGATGTTCACCCAACACAGCTTACCTCTTCCAGGTCTGCTGCTGTCATTTGTCTAATGGAAATGACTGTGAAGTTGCTGTGGTAGCTGTAATGTACATAGCAGTCAGAAGTTCTGTTGTAATTTCAACTGGTTTCTAAGTGACTGGCTGTCAGTCAAGGACTACTTCTATTCGGGTTTTTTCCTTATTAAAATTAATTTTAATTGATCATTAGCTGTATTACAAAAAGCTGTATTCTAAAAATGTATATTTGAATAACCTTATCACATATATTGCAAGAAATATGCTAGGTTTTCTTTATCTTCTTTAATTTCTACTCTTTTTCCCTATTATTCTTTTAAAATCTTTATTAAGCAAGATGAGTTGCTGAATATTCACCAAAAAAGAATGGTTAGTTAATAGAAAAAGATAGGTAGCCATTTTGCTGTTGATGTTTACAGTGCGATTTCCTACACATCATTATTGAACTACAGCAAGAAGATACTTGCATTTTAAATTCTCTTTTGGTCCATTGCTTCTTCATGGAATACTTGTAAATGGCAGTGAAGTATTGTATGTACTCATTGTGGTTTAATTCAGTGTTTGTGCATTGAAAGTTCTATACAATATCAAGACAATACAGTCTGTTCCAGAAAAATATACACAATGCATAAAATATGTGTAAAATATTTACTGACTAGAAATTTCCTTGATGGGCTTTTACCTTGCTTTAAAAATAAATTTGAGACATTGGAACAATGTTAAAAGTTGTGTATGTCTATATTATTTCCTCCTTTCCCCCTTTGGCTTCTTTAAATCACCAGTCTGTTTAAAAAAAACTTAGCCAAGTTTAGAAAATGAGTTCATTATATAAAAAAAATCTACTTGATGAGTCCTTAGAATAGGTTTGCATGTGCCTCATGCACTTTAATGTGGTAACTTACTCCTTTTTAATCTTCTTTCCCAACATCTTTAACACACACACTATAGCAGTGATGGCTAACCTTTTCTGGACTGAGTGCCCAAAGTGCGTGCGAATGCGCACCCAAATCCCCAAAATGCAATACACGTGGGCCTTGTGCATGTGTCCTGCACATGTGCCCCACACATGCGTCCCACACCCCCACCCCTGCGCATGCGCCCCTCTGCATGCCCCATGCCCCCCACATGAGCGGCAGGGACCCGAAGACCATCTGGTTGGTGGGAGGCATGTTTTCATGCATGGTGGAGCTGAACTGGGGCGACCCACAGAGAGGGCGCTGCATGCCACCTCTGGCACACGGGCCATAGGTTCGCCATCACAACTCTATAGTTTCTTTTATAGTGAAAAACATAATCTCACTTCTGTCTTTCTGACCAATTAACATTCTGTTTAATCAGTAATAGCATTGATGTGATCTTTCTTTTATCCTTTCTTTTATTTTCTTTATTTGAAGAAAAAAGCATCTGCCATTTATTAACTTAATTTCTAAGGTTTTAACTTTAGCTGTGGCATTACGATTGATACTGTGTAATGTGGTGAAGTATATAGATTGGTCACTTATAAATGTTGCTTGGTTTTAGTTCATACAGTAATCCTTTTGGGGGGGAAATACTGGGCTTGTCTAGCATCTACTGATCTTGTTGTGGCATTTGATGATTTCAGATGAAGGATGGCAGCTTGTTACTAACAGTATGCTCTCAAATGAAGGTTGGAAGATATATTATCCTATTCCACATTCACTCATAGCTCATTTAATGTTGTATTTGTGCCAAGTGAGGTTAAGGAGAAACACAGTGATATGCAAAAAGATATAAAAGCAATCATTGTTGATAATGTTGCAGATGAAGATGAATAGTGTGACAAATAATGAGGAGGTGGTAATTTGCCTGAAATCATTACATAGAAATCCGGGCCCCTTCCGAAACAAGAGATTTAATACAGAAAATGGTTTATGGACAAGAACATAGCAATACCTGCATCTTTCTTGCTGGAAAGGTTGCAGTGAAGAGACAAGAGATATGTTATTAATGGCCAGTGCATCTGAAATATAGTTACGATGCCAAACATTGAGAAATATTGAATATGTTGCTCTAGTACAGTAATATTTTATAACTATTTTGAATGTATCATGCAAAATTCTATTAAATGTTTTATGTACTACAGTATGTTTTTCCTGCCCAGTGACTCCTATTTTGACAAAAAGGTTCCAATTAATAGCTATTAAAATATATAAGACTACAGATGGAGTTTTGAAACTGGCTTCTTAAAGAAAGTACAAAATATTCTTTTAACATTAACACAGGGGCGCACTACTTTTAGGAGTGGCATATGATAAACCATCCTCTGAAATCAGAAGCAGGAACAAAAACACTGAGGTGAAACTCAGACTAAGTTAAATCAATTAAATACATTTCTGTATAAGAATTCTGTGTTAGTTGGAAAGCTATCTTTTCCCATGACATTGGATAAGTATATATTTTTTTAAATTTCCAGCTCAGCTACAATCTAGCAGTGGTGCTATTGTTGGAGGGGGGATTTGCTTTGAGTTTTTAATTGCACTTTTTGAAGTTTCTTTTTTTACTTTGATTCTTATCTTTTTTTTCAATTTTTTTTATTTTTTCCTCCACCACTTTACAATTCAATAGACATATACCTTAAGATGTTACAGTAAAATACACAATTTTACATTTATAACCCATCATTCAAAAGTCAATATCTTATATAAACGCTTACATCACCGGTCATCAGTCTATTCTAATTTTTTTATTTCCCATTGCACTCCTCTCTCTCTATCTCCATCATCTCCTCCTACTTTCTTACTCCTTCACTCCTCCTCTACTCTCTCTACTCCTTCTCTTCCTCCCCTTCTACTTCCTCTTACACTCTCTTTGCCTTCCCCTGAGTACTCTCTTGTACTAAATCCTCTTATATTTGACAGGCTGATGATACAATCTTAAATTTAGACTCATCATATCTCTTCTAAGAATTTTTTTAATTATTATTATTATTATATCATTTCTTTATATATAATACTTTATTCTAGGTATATGCTGCTAACTTCATCTTACCTCCAAAAGAAAAAGAAAAAAAAGAAAGTCTAATTTTGTCATCTGGGATATCACCAATTACTTTTTAAGTTCTCCTTCCAAATTATCTGCTATTAATTTACTTTCCAAGATAATTACTGTTTCTCCTTTCTTAAATTTCAGCCATATTGCTTCCTCCACTTTTTTGTCTCTTTATTCATCATTTATGTTTTTTATCCTTATTCTATCACAAAAAACTAAATGCCCAATTATGCATCCCAATTTCTTATGTTAATCATCAAAATTTTTCCTAGGTTATTTACATTCTATTAAATATTTAACTCTTAAAATAAATAATTTTTTAACTTTAACATTTGAACAGGTCTCATATGTAAAAAAAATACACAATCATAATATACCTTTTCACATACTAATCATCAAAATTCTTTCTGAATTGTTCCATTAGGTATTCAACTCTTAAGATAATACATTTTTTTCCTTAATAAAATTTTCATTTAAGCAAATTTCATATATAAAAAAGATACACAATCATAATATGTCTTTTAACATTATTTTATCTAGAATGTCAAATCTTTTAATTCATTAAACAATATCAATCTATATAAAAAAACAGAAAAAAACAAATTCTTAACTCTTAATAAAATAATAATACTAAATAAAAAGAAAAAGAAAAAACATTTCCATAATATTTCAATGCCATCATCCATTTCCTTTTAGTTTCTCGACTATTTCATTTTTGTATATATATTTCCTCCACCTCCATCTCCTTAACTTCTCCCTTTTTCTTTTAATTTTATGCCCATAGATTCTCTTTCCCCATGCTCTTTTCCTTCCTCTTAGGTTTACTTTCTGTGTATATCTGATTTTCTCCAATCTTTATATATATCTATATATCTATATCTATATCTATATATCTATATCTATATCTATATCTATATCTATCTATCTATCTATCTATCTATCTATCTATCTATCTATCTATCTATCTATCTATCTATCTATCTATCTATCTATCTATATCAAAATCCTTATCATCAGTCTGAATATAATTTTTTTGATATCTTTATCTCTCTTATCACTGTTATCTTTAAGTCTATTATCACTGTTAAACCCAGTGGAATCGTTATCATTGACATAATCATTAATCAGCATTGCATTTTCAATATTCTTTCCCTTTTCATTATCATTTATAATATTTTCAATCTTCTTTTCTTCTTCTGTTATGTTGCCCATTTTTTCCATTTGTCTTCTGAAGTCTTCAAAAATATCCTTCAAAAACCCAGCCAATTCTTCATAGTCCATTCTCTCCATATCTTTACAGTCTCAGTTCTCAGTTCTTAAATCCAAAGCTTAGATAGATTCAATCTTTAGTCAAAGTTCAATCTTTAGTCAAAGTTCATTCAAAGATGCCACCAGCTCTCAGTAATCACTAATCTCTATGTCCCAGCGTTCAGCTGCTAACAATGTGTTCCACAGCCTTTTATAATTTGCAAGTTTTTGCTATAGTGATTGAAGAAAACCAAATCCTTCTGTTCTTTGTTGTTAACATCTGTTCATACTCCTTCTTATCCAAACCAGTCCAAATATTTTCTTTCAAGCAATAACAAATTGTCATTTATTTAGATTCTCTCAACTTTCTGTCAACTTTCAAAAAAGGTTTTTTTCCTTATTCAAGGTCAGGACAGCTGTCCAAACATCCATGGAGGTATTCTACCATAACAATAATTTTTCCAACCACCAGATGGCATTCTCCAGTCAAATTCTCATCTCTATATTTCCTGTTTTGGTTTTTCCGTTTTTAATCAATTCCAATTTACTAATTATTTCCTCCAAATTTATTTTCCAAGTACTTCTTCACCTTTATTAAATATTTAAGACAAAAATCCAAATCTTTAAAAGTTGGGATTTAGTTATAAGTCCCTTTAATTTTGTTGCACTATTGTATCCACCTATTATCAGCCACTCCTTAATTTCCGGTCCTTTTGTTTCCATTTTAAATATTAGAATATTTCTTTTAACATTTCTTTTGGCAATGTAACTCACCAGCCTCCTCCTTCTTCAACTTCTCCAGCACTTCACTTTGCTTTTCTTTCCCAGATGACTCCAAGCTCAAAGTTTCAATCCTTGCAGATGTAACCGCCACGGCTATAGATGACACTTTAAATGGTCGTCGTCCATATGCTGCCGGTCGAGGAGACTTAGCCGGCTCCCTGGGGGGGTTGCTGCCCTCCAGTCCACCAGCAGGCACTCCTCTTCTTCACCACCACTCCTGGGTGGTTTCGACCCGGTCCTAACCGGACCGGGTCCCTGACAGCGCAGGTTCGGGGCTTTCCCACAAGAGCGGGGAAAGCTCCGTAGCGCCGCGGCGCTGGCCACACCTTTTCTCACTTTGATTCTTATCTTTAACAGTTAATCAACTGGTTGAATGCTGATTTATTTTAACCCTTGATGGATTTTAATGTGATTTCAGACTATGAATTACTTTTACTTTCCCCATATGGAAGTTGATAGCAATTTATTGGGTAGTGAAAGTGATCAGATTTGTTTTACATTTACATCAGATTTTTGCTATAAGGATTTTGTAAGCTATTAATTTTTAAAAGCTTTTATTTCTTTTAACTTCTTATTTCTTTTCACTTCTGATGGGAATCTCTTTTTTTTCTATTCATTTTTTATTGTTGGAAATAATATCTCAATTCTTTCTGCAGTTATTTTGTTATGGTATATCTTCTTCCCCTGTCCTTAAGAGGAACTGTTTATGTCTGGATGCAACAGCCCAGTTACAGGAGAGTTTTGGACTATATTAAAACTGTAAATAATACATCAATTTAATGATAAAGCCCTTTGGGAGGCCTTTGAAAAAATGCTTTCTAACCTACAAGCCTAAATTGAAAGATTAAAAGTTTGATAAAATAACAGTGGTTTTAAATCAACCCAAAAATGACACTCAGATTTAAGCAACAGCAATTAAATCAGACTTGCAATCAGATAGTTTGGAGTCTAATTCTTTGCTGGCAGATTTGAAGGAGAAGGAAATGGTTTGAAAACTGAAAGCTTGTTGAAGAAGGCTGAAAGGAGCAAAAATTCTAAAGACTGAGAAATAACAGAATCAATGAGTAATGGACTGGACTTTCTTAAGAAGATTTATGGAGATTTAGGAATGGACATTATATCTAATCACAAAACAATTATCAAGAGAAGTCATTCCAACTTGTAGGAGGATTCTTTGAACATAAATGCTGCAGAGATATTCACAATAGAGATTTACTATCTTGTGGAATGAGATGCAGTTAGTTGTTGGGGAAGATCCCAGTTAAAATTGTAAGGAAAAATGTATCATTAAGAATTAATTGAGGATATTTGATCCTGGACAGACCAGAAATAATTATTGTGGTGGTTTATGTTAATCAGAAGCTGTTGTGGACTTTCTATTAGTTAAATATAATAAATTGTTAGCAGAAGACTTTGAAGTTTAATTTTGTTGTTGGTTTTACTTGTTAACTATTTTTTCCCCATAAACTAGATAGATGTTAGGTCAAATTGGATGGGTAAATAGAGTTATAGAAGTTCATAATTTATGGGCCTGTTTTGCAAGGGGGGAACTATTATTCTTGAAATATATTTATCAGTATTCAACTAGGGCAGACAGTCTATGTATATGTGTTTTATGTACTTTTTTATGTCTTGTTTAGTTTCGTTTTGTTTTTGTATTTTTGGAGTTTGTATGTTAACGTGAATAAAATAAAAAATTTAATAACAATATATTCCTCTATTTATCTTCAGTAGGGGACCAGCAAGCTTCTAAACTATTGTGCTACTGATTTTTTTATTGTTGCTCTATGGTTTCTTCCCCTTTTGCATGGAGTGAGGATGTGGGACTTTAAGCAGGCAAAACAACTTTGTTCCTAATTCTTAGCTTTTGCTCAGAGCTACCAACAAATGCTTGTGCTATAAATTCAAAGTGTTTATTATGGCCATAAATTTGTTCTAAATTAACAAACTCTCTGGAAACTCAAAGCTGTCTGTATTGGACAGACATAGTATTTCATTTTTGCAAAAGAATTGACAAAGACAATTCTAAACTCAGGAAAATCCCAGAATAGCCAATTTGCTGTTCAAGACAATCCAACACAGCATACAAGAAGAGTGAGGTAGTAAATTATAACATTGTTTCCTACAAAGAGTCAGCCAGAAAAACTCTCTTCTGTATACCTTGATTGAGAGAATCTCACTTCTTTCTCAGCTTGACTTCCTCTTCTTAATTTGCAGTGTGCTGTTGACTTTGGATCTTTGTCATGCTGTGGGTCAGCTCATGCTGTGGGTCAGCTGATTCAGGTGTGCTCTCTTTCCCCTATTGCTGGGATGCAGACTGAAACTCAATCTAGCCATGCTCTTCAGATTCAAATCTGAATACTCAGACTGATCCCTAACAGTTTTTCAAGTCTACAAAAGTGAAGCTCATAACAATCCACTTTCAGTCTGATCCTTGAAGATTAAATATTTTAATTGAATACCAACTTTGACAAAGGCTTCTGGAATTGCCTAAGATTTTCAAGGAATAAGGGTCAATCTAGGATGTTTAGTTGTGCACCTGTACTCCAGAACCTCAAGTGAAATGGCAGGAATCCAGCCATGCAATATCTATATCTACTGTACATGTATAGAGACGGAGACTAAGCATCACATCCATAGAAAGTGTTGCCTACACTAGAGAGGATATAAATGCAGGCTGTGCAGAGAGGTGCAGAGATAGTCCAACACAAAAAGGGAGACCCCAACCTAGTTGAAAATTATAGACCAATCTCCTTATGTTGCGCCACCTGCAGAGTCATGGAATCAATCATCAACCAATCCATTACCCTCCACTTAGAGACAAACAACCTACTCTCTCACAAACAATTTGGTTTCAGAAAAATGTTATCCTTCAACCTACAACTTCTACATTGTAAAAACATATGGACTACAAAACTCGACCAGGGCAAAGCAATAGACGCAATCTACATAGACTTTTGTAAAGCCTTTGACTCCGTAGTACATGACAAAGTACTCCTAAAACTAAAATCTTACGGCATCTCTGGCCCCCTACATAAATGGATAACTGCATTCCTGTCAAACAGACAACAAGTGGTTAAAATGGGATCATCTCTATCAAACCCTGTACCTGTTAACAGCGGTGTTCCCCAAGGAAGTGTTTTAGGACCTACTCTCTTCATTCTTTACATAAATGACATTTGTGATATTATACAAAGCAACTGCGTCCTCTTTGCAGATGATGTAAAACTATTCAACACCACAGACAATACTACAACCCTTCAAAAAGACCTTGACTATATTTCTGAATGGTCAAACAAGTGGCAACTACCAATCTCTATCAACAAATGCTCAGCTTTACACATTGGCAAAAATAATCAAAACACCAAATACAAACTTAATGATCATGACCTTGATGATGATCCTCACTCAGTAAAGGACCTCGGAGTACTCATCTCAAACGATCTAAGTGCCAGAGCCCACTGCAACTACATAGCAAAGAAGGCATTAAGAGTGGTCAACCTAATCTTGCGCAGCTTCTTCTCTGGTAACATTGTACTCTTAACCAGAGCATACAAAACATTTGCTAGACCGATCCTTGAATACAGCTCATCAGTCTGGAACCCACACTACATATCAGACATTAACACAATTGAGAATGTCCAGCGATACTTCACAAGAAGAGTATTACATTCCTCTGTTCACAACAGAATTCCTTATGAAACCAGACTTGAAATTTTGGGACTTCAAAATTTAGAACTCCGCCGCCTTTGATCTGACCTAAGTGTAGCTCACAAAATTATCCGCCTCAATGTCCTACCCGTTAACGACTATTTCAGCTTCAACCGCAATAATACATGAGCTCATAATAGATACAAACTTAATGTAAACCGCTCCAGACTTGATTGCAAAAAATTCGACTTCAACAACAGAGTTGTCAACGCCTGGAACACTTTACCTGACTCAGTAGTTTCTTCCCCAAACCCCAAAAACTTCAACCTCTTATTATCTACCATTGACCTCACCCCATTCCTAAGAGGTCAGTAAGGGGCGTGCATAAGCGCACAATCGTGCCTACCGTTCCTGTCCTAATGTACCCATATATTCATACCTCTTTTATTCTTATTCATGCTTGTAATATTACATATATATTCAATCATGTTTTACTGTTTGTACTTTGCTTATAATTATATATGCTTGACAAATAAACAAATACAAATACAAATACAAATAGTGGCAGGGTATAAGATGCAGACAGGAATAGCATATACTAAACCAAGTAATTTGTGAACATTGTGTACAGAAACATATATTCAGTATCTGGCTACACCCTCCCAAGTCCAGGTGGAGGAATCCACAGAAGATTGTGGAGAATAAGAGGGCTAAGATCCTGTGATACTTCCAGATCCACATGGACAGGCATGTACTGGCTAATCAACCAGACTTTGTGGTAGTAGATAAGGACCAGAAGATAGCAGTCATGATAGATATAGTGGTGCCAAATAACAGCAACATCTGGAAGAAGGAGTATGAGAAACTGGAGAAATATCAAAGCCTGAAAAAGGAACTAGAGAGGAAGTGAAAGTAAAAGGCCAAAGTGATCTCAGTGGTGATAGCACTCAGGGTGGTGACTCCTAAGTTGGGAGAATGGCTCTGATAGATCCCAGGAAGGTTATCAGTGCTCTCTGTGCAAAAGAGTGCAATGCTAGGAGCAGCTAAGATATTGCACAGAACCTTCAAACTCTCTGGCCTCTAGTAAAGGAAATACATACCATCCATATAGGTGTATGTATGTACACATTAATCAATTGTTCATCTCACAAAACAAATAATAGGTGGCAGATAGATTGTCATTTAAACAGAAGCCAGCCAGGTTTGTGGGGACGTTTAAAAAAACTCCATCAGAACAGGCCACCAAAGTAGGTTCCTCCAATTTAAAAGCATGTACACACATATAGACACACACATTTGATAAATCACATTTTATGTATGGTTTTATATTTCAATTTATTCTGAAATTTCCTCAGAACAAAGTAGGTGTTTTATGGGTACTGTTCACATTTTGTATTACTAAAGGCTAATCAATGAGTGGGTTAATATTAAGTATCCATTTAGCATTAGCAAAATTAAATTCAACTGGTGAAATAATATGTAGAAGCCATGCAGTCCCTAAACGAGTTACATTTTGGTTTTAATTTATCATATAATGCATCAGCTGCTATGATGAATAGCAGAGTTGTCTTGAAAGTGCAGGGTATAATTACACTGCAGTGTCACCTTTCCAAAGTATTTTCAACATCATGGAATTTCAGAGGAAATATTTCCTATTACAGTGTTAAATAGTTTCTGAACTAAGTACCAGAAAGTTTAATTGACAGCTCTTTCCTCTCAGATTTTAATAGATGCTGAATGTTAGTTTGTCCTTCAAACCCCCCTACTTGAATTATCAAATTACTAATACCGGTAGTTCAAACCTATTGTAGTATCATCTACTTGAGGGATGGCATTTACTTACAGTAATGATCATAAGAGTCAAAGAGTGAAATAATCAAAAATTATTTTAACAGTTTGGCATTTATTGGACAGAATTGTATCCTATCTACATCTATAGAGCTTACTGTTTTGAAGGCTTTGGGTTCTACAGGAATAATCAGATATTTGGTATACAAAATATCTTTTGTGAATTTTCTTGTTTTGAATTTTGTTACATAAAGTTTAGTTTAGAAAGTACTGTATTTAGCTTAAGGTTGTTGGATACCTATGTGTGTAGCTTTGTCTATAATCACCTCCTTGGTTTACAGTAAAACAAAGGTTTTAATTATACATGGCAGGCAGCTTCTCACACCAGCAAGAAGTCCTCTTTGATCTTCCTCTGGAACCATGAGGGATTATCTATTCCCTCTGGAAGGATCTGATTATTCTCATTTCTTTACCTCCTTGTGGTCTTCAAACCACTCGTATAAGTGATCTTCTTACATTCTTCCTTGGAACACTTCAAAGGTCTTGAGTGCACTGAAATAAACCAATCTCAGAATTCTGAGAACTGTCTAGTCCACCATAGTTTGTCAGCCATCTCATTTTGTCTTTTTAGTTTTATTAATTCCCTGTCTCCCCCATGAGAAGCACAATGTGATAGTATAAAACTCTTACCGCTTTTCTAACTGGTTTATTATAGTGCAAGACACTATTCATATAAAGTGTATGTCAAAGTTATCATATGACATAATTTAACATTATTTAACTGTTGCATTTTTTCACATTCAGGCTACTTTTATGTTATTGTTTCACTTTTTCCTGTAATCTTCTTTTGGTCTGATACTCAGAATATAACAGCTAGGAACATAAAGTGGGGGGGAGAAGGAGGAAAAAGTATCCCTTTAGGGTTTTCCCCCCACTTTTATATCCTAACCTAACCCCAACTCTATATCTTCTTTCATCACAACAGATGCTTTTCTTTCTAATCACTTTATACATTATGTAGAAGCAAGCCCACATTTGCTACCAAGTTTAAACTGAACTGGGTAGGAGGAATATAGGAGTGCTTGAATCATCTGTGTGATGCATATGTTTGTAAATGTAATTCTCTCGTTTGAACTATACAATTTTCAGGGCCCAGCCAGTCATGTATATCAATACCAACTTCTTAAAAAGCATCAGGCATAATCTCTACTGAACTTCTGATAAAGCAAAGAAATGATGGGATAGATTTTTATTCCAATTTCAGAAGATCCCTGAAATAAAAATTAAACCAGAATATTTCCTCTTAGGTTTGATGGACAGAGTTGGAAAGAAAATTTGGAACTTTATTACTGCATATGTTAACAAACATGGAAAGCTACACAATGGAAGAATGGATGGTAAATGGATGGAGTGAATAGAGATGGAAAAAATAATTGTTTTAATTAAAGAAAAGAATTTATCTAGTTTTATTTCTATTTGGAAACCATTTCTGGATTTTGTACTCAAAGCTGAAAAAATGAAATTCTAATTTTAGGTTTTGAAGATTAAATGATTAAAGTGGTTTTGTTGTTAATAGAAATGATTTCAAATATTTAGAAATGTAAAGCAAAAGATTGAGGCACTATTTCTATCAGTATTCTACTGCACTGAAAAAAGTTGGAAGTCACACCTTTTTTGTTTTATCTCCTTTTGCACCTCTCTTTCTCTCTTTTTTAACTTTATTTTGTTCGTATTTGTATTTTATCATACAATAAACTTTCTAAAACTTTCTAAGAAAAGAAAGCCACAGGAGAAACACAAATGCACTCTGTACCTACGCTTGCCTAGTAAATGTAAATAAAAGTAATTCCATTGTTTTGTTTCCAGAATATTAGTCAATTGAATTTCCTCTTGAATATAATAGATACATGCTACTTCAGCAGCTTTAACTCAACAGAATAATTTTCCATGAAATTAAGAATAATATGATTGCAAATGATAGTAATACTTTTACATACAAAAGTTATGTGCTACTGGTTAATATTGATTACCAGATCTAAGTTGTATAGCTTTGGGAGTCTAATATTAAAAGAGAATTTTTTCTAAAAAAAGTCATTCATTTGAGCCAGGATTTGACTTTAATTTTATTTTTAAGAAAGTTATATGTTTATTCAAGGATAAAAAGAATATTAAACCTCATAAAGTTCATCTATGTTTATTAGTGTTTTTTTTTGTGTGAGACTTCCTTCAAAAAGGTTAAGAAGAAAGGAGCTGATTCCAAACTGATATTTTGATGAGGTACTAACCTAATTCAAGAATTTTCTTGAAGAAATGATGCCTTGCTTTTTGGATGAATAGTGTAATATATTGCGAAATGCTCTAAACAAACAGTACATTCATTCTTTGAAACATTTGTATAGAAAGGTTATGTGCATAAATCATTATTGCAAAAATGACCATAATTGGAAACTTGTGATCCTCTTATTTCATAAATGCATGGCTGATACCACAAGACTGTGTTCAAACTAAGTGTATTAATATTATACTAGATTGTGCTGATAGCTTTAAATGGCATTTCTGTTTCATTACATCTTTGATAGCAATTTAGATCACCACTAATGGCATTTTTTCAGTGACCAGTGCAGTACTTCCATGCCACTCAACCTTTAAAGGAAAGGGACTAAAGTGGCATTTATATAACTCAACCTTTAAAGGAAAGGGACTAAAGTGGCATTTATATTACTTATTTGCAATTTAGTATTCTGGTTATAAATGAAACATTATGAATACATTCCATTGTCAGCTTTTTACCAATGGACCATAGATTAATTTCACACTGAAAAACTGCAAAGCAGAGAATATTTCCATTATCATGCCAATAGTATTTTGTTAATTTCTTTAAAAAACACACAAATAAGTCTAAATTTCTAGTAAAAGATAATTATGATCACTTTCATTGTTATATTCATATATAAACATCTAAATAAAAGCACCGTATTTTTCGGAGTATAAGACGCACCGGAGTATAAGACGCACCTTAGTTTTTGGGGAGGAAAATAGGGGAAAACAATCTGCCTACCAGGTATTCATCTGGCTAGCGTCCTTAGTCTGGTCAGCTTCAGCACATTATTTTATCCCCTGGTTAGGACTTTAAAAAACCTTCTTCTGAGAGAGTAACAATGAAAGAGCATGCAAGCCAGTAAGAGCTGGGAAGATCGTTAGCACCTGGTTAGGGCTAGAAAAAAACTTATTCGGAGCAACTTCAGCACATTATTTTATCTCCTGGTTAGGACTTAAAAAAACCTTCTTCTGAGATAGTAACAATGAAAGAGCCTGCAAGCCGGTAAGAGCTGGGAAGATTGTTAGCACCTGGTTAGGGCTGGAAAAAAAGCTTTGAAAAAGCTACATTCAGAGTATAAGACGCACCCAAATTTTCAGCCACTTTTAGGGAGGAAAAAGGTGCGTCTTATACTCCAAAAATGCGGTATATCTTTTACCATTTTAATTGAGTTAATTTAAAAATTAAATACCTGAGATCACCATTTCATGAGATTTCAATGTTCTTTAATAATAGCTCTCATAATAGTATTTAGGAGAGATGGCATAAGGTTTCACTTCAAAAATGAGAACTCCTTATTGTGAGTATATACTCCTTCCCTCCCTCCCCAATACCATTTATGAACTATAGAATGGTTTCCAGTATTGGAATAAGTTTCCAACACTTGTTTTATTTAGTACTTTTTAAGGAATAACATGGATGATGCAAAAAACTAGTGAATAGCATTTCCTTGCCTCTGCTGAAATCGTGCCTGTTTTCTTTTCAACATTTAGTGTTAATATTATAGCCACTGATTGTAATTGATAAATCTAAATGCTATATTGAAAGAGCCAGAACTAAATACCTGGTTAGTAGCTGGCAACAATCACAAACTTTACAATCAGCCATGCTTAATGAGCTGATGAGGGTTGCAGTTCAAAATATTTGGATGCCAGATTGCCTGCTGTTGGTTTACACCACTGGTTAATTTTTTAAATAATAATTTTATTTAGAATTGCAATTACAGTGATAAAAACTAATGCAAACTAAAAAAATTTTTTAGAAGGCATAGAAAATAAAAGAAAAAAGAGAAAAGAAAAATATAGCAAAGAAAAATATATAAATTACTTCAGCCTCGATCACAATTGTAAACAATTTAGTAATTTCTCACTCTCTCTTAAAATATAGCAAATGATCTCTTCTTCCCATACTGTATATCCAAATCTTTAAAAACCTTGTCATTTCAGTCAGGATCAGCAAAGTCCATTAAGGGTTACAAACATATATTTCTTCTTTTTTTTTTTTTGTTCAATTGTGGTTTGTGATTGCTTCCTTCCTAAGGCTGAGAGAAAGTGACTGGCCCATGGTCACTTTATGCCTAAAGCAGGACTAGAACTCAACTAGAAGGTTAGGTATAGTGGTACCTCAGTATTCATTGTTAATTGGTTCCAGGAGGTGTGATGAGTGCCAAAAACGATGAGCACCAGATAGATTTTTTCCCATAAGGAATAATGTGGTGAGTCACAAGGCAGCCAATACCAACAAGTTCTATGTTGTGCATTGAGTATCAAACAAACGATGAGTACAGGGACAAAATTTTTGTGTCGAAATGCACTTAGTACCAAATTAGATGAATTTCAAAGCAATTGAATACCAAGGTATCACTGTATTTAGGTTGTGAGAAGGAAGGTCAAGATAGCTGCTCTCTAAAAGTTCTCAAAGTATTTATTTAACAATGCAAGTAGTTGCTTTAGTTTGGCAATATTTCTGTCTATAGGTGGGGAACAATAAAGAAAATTGTTTAGAAGAAAGTCTATATGTCTGTCTTGGTTTTTGGAGCCTGGTGTAAATGCTTTGCATGCATGTATACCCAAACATGTTCATACAAACATATGCACATAGTGTTGACCAAATCATTTGCAATGGGTCCAAGTAAGAAGGGGGCAATGGGAATTGAGGATAGTTAGCAAGATTTACTGCAAGACTCCAGCTTTACATGTACATGTATGTATACCGTATGTTCCGGCGTATAAGATGACTTTTTACCCCTTGAAAATCTTCTCAAAAGTTGGGGGTCGTCTTATACGCCGGGTACTAAAACTTCCGAGCCGGGGGAAGCTCAAAAACAGCCGCAACTGCATCCCCGCCGTTCTCCAGCGAAGCGGCCGAAGGAGCCCCGGAGCCCCGCCGCTGCCCTGCGTCTCAGTCTCCTCGGTCTTGTCCGGCAGCCTGCTGGGAAGGCTGTGGAGCATGGGAGGGAAGGAGAGTGCGCGCTACTGCTGCCGCTGCTGCTATTGCCGCTCCGGCGTGTCCTTCGCGCAAGGCGCTGCATGTGCGAAGTCTCCCCGGTCGCTGTGGCTGCACCGGGAAGCCCACGTCCTGGTCAATGATGGAGATGCTGTGCGCGCAGGAGGAACCGTGGAGCAGAGGCTCCCGGTGAGCGGGGTGAGATGCGCAGGGATGCCAGAAGTGGCGGCATCGGCGGCAGGCTCCGGCCCGCGTCTCCCGCACGCCCACCTCTCATTCTTTTAAATGCTAAGGCAAGAGGTGGGTGGGCAGGAGACGCAGGCAGGAGCCTGCCGCTGATGCCGCCACTTCTGGCATTCCCGCACCTCTCACCCCGCTCGCCATAGAGGCATGTGTCACCCAAGCCGCCATAGTGGTGGCACTGCGCGTCGAGTGTGCCGTCAGTCTTGCTGGTCGCGGAAGGGCCTGTTGATCATAGGTAGCCTCGATGACTGCGCGGATCCAACGACCGATCATCGCCGAAGAGGCCTTGTGGCCCATCGATGCTTGGTGAAACCTCACAACAGGGCCTCGGAGAGATGAAAAGGCGCCATGCGAAGGTTGTAAATCTTAATCACCCGCCTCACATCCACGGTGTGCCACTTGTGCTGTGTCGCAGTAGACGGTTGTGAACAAAAGGAAGGAAGTACAACTTCTTGTGTCCTATGAAAATATGTATTAATCTTAGGTGTAAAAGCCGGATCAAGATGGAGCACGATCCTGTCCGGATAAAAAACACAAAGATCCCCCCGCACGGAGAGAGCCGCCAACTCTGAAATTCTGCGAGCGGAGGTAATCACCACCAGAAAGGCGACCTTGTAAGTAAGATGTTTCAGGGACGCTGTCCGCAGTGGTTCATATGGTGCCTCCGTCAGGGAGAGAAGAACCTTCTGCAGATCCCAGGTGGGGAATCTGTGTACTACAGGGTGAAACGCTTGACCAACGGATGAGCCGATAGCGGCTCGGAGAAGCGACGAGTGAGGACCATGGAGAGTGCAGCAATCTGTCGGTGCAAGGTGTTGGGCACCAGACCCCTATCGAGGCCAGCTTGTAAAAACTGCAGGATGTGGACAACAGACAGATCCACATGGCAAAGGGCAGCATTCGAACACCACTTGCAGAAGACCCTCCAGGTGGAATTGTAGATACGGAGCATCGACGCTCTGCGGGAAGAAAGGAGGGTGCGAATGATGCTGTTGTGGACCCTGCGGTGTGTCAGAGTACGCCATTCAAGCGCCAGGCAGTCAGTTGGTACCAGTGCGGATCTGGATGCTGCACTGACCCCTGGGAGAACGACGACTCCATCGGCGGGTTCCGCCAGGGTGGACTGACGGACAGCGACTTGAGTTTTGTAAACCAGGCCCTCCTCAGCCAGTGAGGGGCCAGGAGAATCAGGTCCACTTCCTCGGCCAGCATCTTCCGAATCACTCGAGGAATGAGAGGGAGAAGGGGAAAAGCGTAGAGGAGGCAGTGGAGCCAGGGACAGTGGAGCACATCTGCCCCCTCTACCCCCTGCGTCTTGTACCTGCAGAAGAAGCGCGGCAGCCTCGCATTCTACGGAGTCGCGAACAAGTCGACTACCGGGAGTCCAAACTGATCCGTCAGCTCCTGGAACAGGTCCGGATGCAGTCTCCACTCCACGGAGTCTACCTCGTGGCAACTGAGCCAGTCCGCTGTACAGTTCGACACCCCCCGAGATATGTTCCGCCTTGAGAGATAGGAGGTGCCGTTCCGACCAGAGGCCCAATGCCTTGGCCTCTGACAAGAGGCGGCGGGATACCGTGCCCCCCTGCTGGTTGATGTGGGCTTTGGTGGTAACATTGTCCATCAGCAGGAGGACGTGCTGTCCCGATAAGACGTGCTGGAACTGCTGAAGAGCCAGGAACGCTGCTCGTAGCTCCAGAAAATTGATGCTGAGCGACGCTTCCATCTGGGACCAGGTGCCCTGGGCCACGTGTGATGCCGTGTGGGCCCCCCATCTGTAGAGGCTGGCGTCCGAGGTTACTGTCATCCGGTGTGGTTCGATGAAGTAGGAACCCTTTGTGATCGCCGGGGACCGCCACCACTGGAGGGAGCGTCGAACTGAAGGTGGGAGCTGGACCTTGGCCATGGAATTGGATCTGCCCGCCCGCTGAAAAGGCAAAAGAAACCATTGGAGGTCTCTGGAGTGCAGCTGAGCCCATGGTGTTATGTGTATCGCCGAAATCATTTTACCCAACAGGGATGACAAATGGTTTAAGGGCACCCGCCCCTGGCCTAGGACCTGTTGGGTTAGGGCAGAGAGACTGTCCTGTCTGTCCTGAGAGAGATACACCCTGCACTCCAGAGAGTGCACGATGGCCCCCAGGTGAGTGATCTGGGTGGAGGGATTCAACTGGCTTTTCTCGAGATTGAGCGAGAAGCCGAGATATTGGAGGGCTTCCATGGTGGCCTGAAGGTCCAGCGCTGCCTGGGACTGAGAGGACGACTGGATCAGAATGTCATCTAGATACCACTGTATCCTAACTGGGAATGACTGAAGATGGGCAGCCATGGCTGCCAGGATCTTGGTGAACACCCGGGGGGCAGAGGATAGCCCGAAGGGAAGGGCCGAATATTGGTAGTGTTCGTTAAGATAGGAGAAGTGAAGGTACTTTTGGTGGGAGGGCCAAATCGGGACGTGGAGGTAGGCCTCCGTGAGGTTGATGGAAGACATAAGGTCCCCTCTCCGGATACCATCCAAAATAGATTGCAATGTGTGCATTTTAAATTTCTTGTAGACCAAGAACTTGTTGAGTCGCTTTAGGTCAAGGACCGCTTGCCACCCACCCGAGGATTTCTGTACGAGGAACAAATTGGAATAGAATCCCTGCCCCCGCTAGTCCTCTGGCACCCACTGAATGGCCTCAATCTCCAGCAGATGCTGGATGGCGGCCAACATCAGGGACCACTTCCGGGGATTGGAGGACTGGGGGCACCTCATAAAGAATCCCGGGGGGTGGAGATGAAGTCTAGAGTGAGACCAGATGTCAAGGTCTCACGAACCCAAGCGTCAGTTGTAATCTCCTCCCACCACCAGGCAAAGAGGCGCAGGTGGCCCCCAATGGGAGGAGCGGGCTCACTTATTTGTAGCAGCGGAAGGGGCGACCGCCTGCCTTCCGAAAAGGCCGCTTGGAAGACTGGTCGGACTATTCCTATCCTGCCCCTGGGTCTGCCTTGCCCCCGCCCGTAGTCTATTCTGCGAACAAGTAGGCGCCCTGAAGGGACGCCTAGGAAAGGAAGCGGTGGGAGAGGAAGGTTTGGATTGTGCCTTTCGGGTAGAATTTGGCAACACCTTCCTCTTATCCTTTGTTTCGATAAGGTAGGGGTCCAACGCCTCTCCAAAAAGGGACTGACCCTTGACAGGGGCTATGGCCAGGTGCCATTTATGCTGGCAATCAGCGGGCCAGCTCCTCAGCCAATGCATTCGGCGCACTACCACGGATGACCCCATGGCCCTGGCTGCAAAGCGTGTGGCTTGAAGCGTGGCGTCCGAAGTGAACTGCGTGGTGGCCATGAGTTCATTAATGTCCTGCCTTGTGAGTGCTTTCCCCACCTGCTCTGACTATCTGGGGTGTGGGGATCAGCAGGATGGGCTGAGGCCCTGTCCCCAGCCATTAGGCCACCTACTGTGTGGCTGGCTGTCATCCGATCTCTAGTGGCCTGGCATTCCTGTCCGTCCTAGGGTCCCATCTGTCACAGAAGCTCTGCGCTTGAGTGACCAGCAGCCAGGGTGGCCTGTGCCACGTCCGCAGGGAGAGAAGCTCGTCCGTCGATTGATCGAGTACCTGGGAACCGCAGAAGCCTTGTGCTTGGGCGGTCGTCACCTCTCTCCCTCTTCTTTCAATGGCAGAATCACCAAGGGGGATTCCCATAGAGATCAGCCTTGATATTTCCCACACTGAGGACTGGGGGCGGCGAGCGGCAGCGGTCCCTTCTGCAGCTCATCGGCTTGTGGGACCGCCCCTCACACTTACTGTTTGGTGCGAGCGGCCTTTGCAACAGCTGACAGTGCCTTCGCGCCCCTCCTCTCAACTGGCCTGTGGCATCTTTTTCGAGCGTGCGGTCTATAAGCTCCCGTTGCTGGAAGACGGTGAGCGGTGAGCAGCAGCGGTCCCTTCGGCAGCTTTTCGGCTTGCAGGACTGCCCCTCAGCAGTGAGATTTGGCGCGAACGGCCATTTTCAGCCGCCAACAGCGCCTCGATGCCCCGCCTCTCAGCTGGCCTACGGTGGCCTCTACAGCACTCCGGCACATGCGCACTTGCGAGTGAGGCATCCCAGCCTCATTTACCAGCAGCGAGGCTTCCTTGTCCTTCGTGCAAGCGCGTCTTGAGCAATCGGCTGTCCTAACCGAGGGCGAGCCTTGTTGACACTTTGCTTATACTGTGCACCTTGAACGGCCCCGCATGGCCGATAAATCAGCCAAATCGGGTAAGAATAAGCCCAGGAGGTAATCTGTCATTGAAGTTAGTATCAATGGAGAAAAACCTGAAAGGTTGGGGAGACACAAATCCTAGACCTAGGACTGAGTCGAAAGAGGGAGATTATGACAGGAGGACAGCTTTTATATGATGTCAGACTCAGTCCTGATTGGCTGATGGATCGTGTCATCCCAACCTTGGACGCTAGCTCCACCCACTATGGAGAACATCAAGCCATCATGCCAGGCTTTGGCAAGTGATGATATTATGCTAACAATTGTTTTAAAGACAGGTGTGTTTTGATTTATAATCTATAGTAATGTTACATGTACAAATGGTGAAATAACAACACACAAAGTATTTTATATGTGAAAATGCTTCATTACTTTTGATTTTCTTAATATAGTTAGAATACCGATACTGTTACTGTGCTATAAATTCTGATTCTGGAATTGTCTTTTGTTACCACACAAATCTTAAGATGAAAAGAACAACAACAACAAAACTTTGCTGCTATTTTCAAATATATTTTAGAAATCTTTATGATTACTCAGTAAAGCACTCCATTTACCTTATCAAAGTAGTTTCCTACTGCTACCTAAATGTCACATTGTTAATTTCCATTGAATAGTAATATGTACTGCAGATTGAAGAAAGCCAATAAATGAATTTTCTAAGCCAGAAATTTGATCTAAGACTGTTTTTATTGCAGTGTTGTATTTTCATTATAGCAATTTAACTACTATTAAATTCACCATCTGATATTGTTATTATGCAGCTGATGATGATTATTAATCCATTTCAATTTGCTTATAAGAATAGACTGATTTTATAATTCGGTAAATGGATTTAAGGATCAAATTTTTTAAAATTATATAATTTCATAAACAATTTATGATTGAAACTGATTGGTTTTACCCCTTGAATAAATGTCATTGCAATTTCAACTACAGAAATAAGGTTTCAAATAATATTAATGTCAGGGTTCCAAGTAATAGATCCATTGCAAGCAAAAACTCCAAGGCAGGTGGATTCCTCAAAGAATAGCTTTATTGGAAATATCATATTGGCACATATCTGGTGAAAACCAACTCTGAGGGGCCCCTTTGTTTTCACCTAATTAAAAGTAAAAGTTTTTCCCTCAACCCCAAACAATGTCACGTGGCCCAATCAAGGCAGCATCCGGTCTGGTGACATCACTCCTCCTTCCTCCGGCCAGGTGTGAGAATGTCCTTGGTTCCCAAGAGAAAGCATTTTATTTTGAGTACACAACCCCAGCTATCTCTAATCCCCCCTCCCTATCCCTCATTCCAGTATGGCAGCACTGAAGCTTCAAAATGGCTTCAGCCAGATCAGACTTCAGGGTTGACAATTAATAATTACCATTGATGATGTTCACTTTGATATTCCATTACCAAAAGTGAAATATTTAGATATTTTCAGTACCTGTAAACTTACTGGTATAGAAAAATGAATATTTGTAAATGTGTATGGGATTTAGCCAGTCATTTTGAAAATTCTATAGTTCTGCCTCGGAACATGATAGATTGAAATTTATGAGTTTCACCATAAAGGGCTTTGGCTGCTTGGTCTTGTGAAAACTCAGTTAAATCTGCATGTGTATGGGTGTGTGTATCTATGTATATGAATGGCTTACCATAAATATATCTTAGAACACAGAATCATAGGATTGGAAGGGATCTTAGAGGTCTTGTAGTCCAACCCCCTGCTCAAGCAGGAGACCCTAGACCAGGGGTGTGAAACTTGCAGCCCGTGAGCCGGATACGTCATGCACTGGCCACGCCTACCCCCAGTTTAGCAAAAGGAAAAAGTCACGATACGTCACATGACAACGACGTGATGAGAAGTTTGACACCCCTGCCCTAGACCATTTGTTCTATGGGTCTACCATTTGTTCTGTGCAAAGGCTTTCCTCGATACAGCAAAAACCTTTGCTGCACAAAGAGCCCTTTCTCCCATGGCAAGGAAGCTGCAGACCAATTATACACATGGGGGCCAGAGCCCACCCAGCTACGCTTGGATTCAGGGGAGCATCAACCTATAGGGACTGTAGGTTATCCAACGTAATTGTCTCTTAGATCAAAACATATTTTTCAAAGTGATTGATGCTTGTACATGTATTGTATTTCTCTGTGTAACATGCTTTAAAATAAGTCTATTGTCCACAGTCATTTTTGCTATTTATTTATTTATTTATTTATTTATTTATTTATTTATTTATTTATTTATTTATTTATTTATTTATTTATTTATTTATTTATTTATTTGCTTATTTATTTGCTTATTTATTTGCTTATTTATTTGCTTATTTATTTATAAACTCTCTGTGTAATTTCAAAATTGCCATGAGGAAGACCTTTTCATTTTCTAGGCATCTCCATTTTAAAATTAGCATAATGTATGTATTAAACATTGCTAAAACATCCATTTTAGTTGTTTCTAAAATGCTTGCTAGTTCTCTCTTCCTTTTATACTTTGATTTAAACCTGTATTTTCATTAATTGGAACTCCAGATTTTAATTTATATTGTTGACCGTGTGTTGGAAATAAGGATTGACTGAACACCAGTTATGACTGTATAGCGAAAGTTTCTTTGTTTAATGTAAACAAGAGAAGTACCATTTTTTATTTAAAATCCCTGTTGCGTTCACTTTGATTCCCATTTTTCACAAAGCTACTGCAGTTTCACAGCATCACAGTATATTTTAGAAGTTATCAAGACACTTTCAGAAATATGTTTGAACCTTTAAAATGTAAAGGTAAATTTTCCTTTGCCCTAAGCTTTACTCTTTATGACATAAGTGGGCAAAGAGCTTTATTCTTTATGACATAAGAGGGTTATGAGTCCAGGGGTGAAATCCTCCTGGTTTGGGCGAGTAGGTAGCGGTTGCGGTGGCTGGTTCGGAGAACCGGTAGCGATGGCAGCACGAGCCTCCTCCCACCCGCCCCGACATCATCACTTCCTGGGTTTTTAAAAAACTTTTTAAACCCGTTTTTCCCTGCCGGTTCGCCTGAAAGAAAGAAAGAGAGAGGGGGGAGGGAAGGGAGAAAGAAAGAGAAAGAAAGAGGAAGGAAAAGTTAGAAGGAAAAAATCAGGACTCACTTTCCAGCTGGGAGATTGCTTGGCAAAGAAGAAAAACAAATGCTGTCGCTTTAAATCAGAAGTCTCCAAACTTAGCCACATGGCTGGCTGAGGAATTCTGAGAGCTGAAGTCCACAAGTCTTAATGTTGCAAACTTTGGAGACTCCTGCTTTAAATTGAAAAGCCTTTGGAAACTGCTCGGAAGGAGCTTTTTAATTGTAGAAGCGAAGTGACATTCTGGGTTAGCTGAACAACAAACTGGATAAAAGAAAGGATTCTTATATGGTTCTATGTTTTTGAAGTTTTGGGGTTTGTGCAATATGGGCTTTGTGTTTCTAAAAGGGTTTGGGTGATTCCCATTGTGGCTAAATGACTTTGGTACTGTGTCGGGTCTTGAGTGTGGGGCTGCTTATTCTGATTCTACTACTGTATTTTGTTAGCCGCCAAATCTTGCCATGGGGAAATTTCAAAATATCCCGTCTTGAATGGGTTTTCTAGGGATCTGTTTGCCTGCTTGTGTGAATGGAGCCAAAGTGAGGCTTCCACTTTCTATACAGTCATTATCTCATTATCTCTATGGGCAGGAATGTGGAATGAGCTTCAGGCAGGTTCTTTGTAAGCAGCTTGATTTTTCTTTATTTTTCTGTGAGCCTTTTCTTATGAGTAATATTTTATTTTGGGAGGGGGTTGCTTCCTACAGAAGGAGGGAAGGAAGGAGGGAGGGAGGGAGGACTGACCACAAACCTGGCTGGCACTAAACACAACTTCAGAGGATGCTTTGAAACAGCACAACAAAGGCTGGAAGGGACCTCAGAGGTCATCTAGTCCAACCCCCTGCTCCCTGGCAAAATGGACTGCTAAATTGGCCGCACCCATCCAGTCACATAACAACCTGGCCATGCCCACCCAGTTACATGCCCACGCCCACATGAAGCCACACCCACCTGACCTCCAAGCCACACCCACAAAATAAGCCACGCCCACAGAACCAGTAGAGGAAAATTTCAAATTTCACCCCTGGTTATGACAGTAATCCTCTTTCTGGGATTTTTTAAAGTAAACAACCAAGCCTAGCCTAGACTTGATAAGGTTGGTTAGCTATACAAGATTCTCGTTCTGTTATGTGTCCTCGTTTACACGTTATCAGCTTCATGAAGGCCAGAGAAATCTGTATTTTACTCCTTCTTTTATGTCTGTTTAAATTTTTATTCTCTGAAATAATAGACAGTGTTCCAAACTATTCCCGGATCAAAAAGATGGAGGTTAGTATAACGTTTCAGGAGCCTATTTAGGAATAGAAATGTCTTATCTTCTCTTTTTAAATGCATGGATGCATAGGTGTTTGCTCTTATTTTAAGGCTGTAATCACTTTGCAGAAACTGCTGAATCAAAAATATAATTTCTTCACTGAGGTCTCCATGATTCTCATGCATGAGTGATGTAAATTGGAGGTTATCCGAAATCTTGCTCTCCATGCAACCGACCCATGGCAAAGCATGGTTTATGCAGTACTCACTGAGCTGCCATACCAATACCACATTTGTTCTCTGAGCTTGCAGTCCTATTAGAAAGCTGCTGTTTTAATCTATTCTATTTTGTTTAATCTTTTTTATTTGCTCTTTTCCCTGCCTGAAAATGTTGCCAATGTTGTAGAATCTATTTTCCCTCTTTTGTTTTTTGTCTTTGGGTCACATTGGACTCCGTTAAGTATGTCTTGTTGGTCCTGTTTGTGAGCTGTTCGTTGTGAGCAAGCTTTTAGAGTGACAGACTTTGTCTTCTTCTAAAGCTCCAACCCTGCCTTAGAAATTGGTTGGGGACTCTCTGAAGCCCATTTGAGCACCTGCTCTCCTATTCCCTAGATCTTTGCAACACTGCCATAGCCACTTGAAACCGCTGGAGAATTTTCAGGAGAGCTATTATTACTAGTTAGAGATTTCCACATTTTCAGGCTATTTGAGATAAATGTGTTTGCATGAGAGTGTTTGGGCTTTTTGAACTGAACGTAAGCATTTAATAAATGTCCGCTTCTACATATATGCTAGGACCGTGATGGCGAACCTATGGCACGCATGCCACAGGTGGCACACAGAGCCCTCTCTGCAGGCACGTGAGCCATTGACCAGTTCAGCTCCACTGCGCATGGGCGTGTGCCTCCCGCCGGCAAGCTGGTTTTTGGGTCAGACACGCGCATGCTTTCTCCTCACTTTCTGTGGCCAGTGCCTTCCTATATCTGTGGAGATTCCACCCCAGCGCTGTTTGGGTACGCAAGGCTTTTCCCCCCTCACAGCTCCATTTGGGGAAAGGAGGTTTTTTCCCCCTCACAGCTCTGTTTGGGGAAGGGAAGTTTCCCCCCCCTCACAGCTCCATTTGGGGAAGGGAAGTTTCCCCCCCTCACAACTCCATTTGGGGACAGGAGGCTTTCCCCCACTCCCAGCTCCGTTTGGGTAAAGGAGGCTTTCCCCCCTCCCAGCTCCATTTGGGTAAAGGAGGCTTTTCCCCCTCTCAGCTCTGTCTGGGGAAAAGGAGGCTTTCCCCCCTCACAGCTCCGTTTGGGAAAAGGAGGCTTTTCCCCCCTCACAGCTCCATCTTTACATTTTGGCTCTTTTGGAGAAGACCAAAACCTTAGATTTGTTGGTAATTTAGCATCATGCTATTTTCCTTTTAATGTTTGACTGTAAAATTCATTGCCTTTTTGAGTTTTATGGAGGAAAGAGAAAGGAGTTCATCTTCTATGTATTGTATAAAAATCTCAATACTGAGATTTTTCAGCCTGTTAATTTAGGGGCATGCCACATCACTGACAGAAATGTTCACTGATTCAGTTATGGAATTAATGAACCAATTGAACAGGGACGGGTTAGGATGTATCCCTACCTATTGCACACTTTCCTGCATACTTCCAATCTGGAGAGCACCCATTGTTGTTATTACACATTACCTTTAGAGAGGACTTAACATACAATTTCTATATCAAATAAAGAAGCCATCTGTCATAATAATATTCTTGAGCTTACTTTACAGAATATCTCTAGAATCAAAAACAGATTTGAAGTCAAGAAACAGCATTTATGAAAATGATTTTAAACTGTGCATATATTTGTGAATAAGGTATAATACTAAAATATGGTCTATAGTTGAGTAGCCTTCTCTGAACCCTACTTGTTCATCTTTATCATTGCTTCTAATTTCATCCTTGTCTGAAGTTTGTTGTTTAGATGCTTTGTCTATAATTTACTTGCAACACTTAATAGGTCTGTAATTTGCCAAGTCTTCCTTATTATCCTTCTTATAAATAGAGACAATTACTGCAATCTCCCAATCCTTGGGAATATGCCTTATCTAGACAATAAATGTACTGTAAATAAGGATATCAACAAAGAATTCCACAAATTACTATTACATCAAACACTTCAGGTAAGATAAAGTCGTTACTCAGGACCTTGCCAGTTTTAAACAGTATCATTATTTTGGCCACTTTTGTGGCGATGACTGGGGGCCAGCTGTCCAGCATGTTGAGGTCAAAACATAATTATTCACTATTATGGCTGCACTCAGTATATAGGGCCATATAATGTGCCTCTCAAATAAGACTTTCTTTCTTTCTTTCTTTCTTTCTTTCTTTCTTTCTTTCTTTCTTTCTTTCTTTCTTTCTTTCTTTCTTTCTTTCTTTCTTTCTTTCCACTTATCTTTATCAAGCAACTCTGGATGACTTACAATATCATAAAATAAAAATATAAAACAATTAGAATATCAAAAGCATTATAACATGAAGCATTAAAAGTGAAAACATTAAATTAACAACTGGATAAAAAGGACTAATACATTAACAGAGTGGAGGTGGGATCTGCTCCTAATTTACTAACCACCTCCAGAATGGGATACCCCATAAGGGCCCCAAGCCAGTTGGCAGAGTCAGGTTTTCAGATCCTTTCAGAAGGCCATGAGAGAGGGGGCAGATCTCATCTCAAAGGGGATAATGTTCCAGAGGGCAGGAGGCACAGAATATTGGAAGAACACTTTTAGTTTCTGCATCTTTTAATTGCAGGCTCTGCTTGTTCTGCACTGTGTTTGCCTAAGCCTTACAGCAAAGCTTGTCGTTGTCTATTATATAAGCAAAATATTTTGGAAGACAAGATACCAATAAACATCTTGAAGTAAATGCTAGAGGATGTGGGATGACAAATCAATTCTAAAGAAAAATATTCAGATAACATGCAAATACAAAGTCACTGGCTCAACTATTTTTAAAACCTGCAATCCTTATATTGCAGTGTTTTCGACTATACTTCATGGAGCTTCAGAATCCACACGTAAATAAACAATATAAACAATAAACCTTATGCTGTTTTGAAGAACTTTAGGTCTGATAATTTCTAGCCAGTATCTAAACTACCTCAGTAAAGGTAGCAACAGTGAAAAGGGTATCAGCATCCCGAATCCAAGCTGAGACAATTTATAGATGGTGTTTTTATGTGTTTACTGTCTAGAATTTTGGATCAGCCTGTCACAGTCTCTTTAACGTTTCCCTCCCTTTTCCCCCTTCAGCTTTCTAGCAGGATTAGAAATAGCTTTATTGGTAAAAGGAAGGCAGAACGACATGGAGAGCATTAATCTGTGTTTCTACTGAGTGTTAAGCTGCCACTAAGAAAAATACTGTTTTTGCAAGCTTGTGAAGCCTATGATTCTGAAGGCACAGGAATCTGCAGAAGGTGTGAGCACGTTCCCACCATAGAGTAATGTAACTGTTCAAACAGTAACCTGTAATTAGTAACCCATATCAGTTAAGTCACATAAATATTTGATATTTACCCTAGAACTATCTTCTCCAAGCTGTCAGACTTGAAAAAGTAACAATTTCTAGTATTCACTTATATTTGTCATTGCAATATCTACAAAAGAAGTCAAGGGACTCATCCTTTTATTAAAAATGCAGATATGCTCTTATCTTGTCCAAACACTTGATAGTGGATAAGTTATGATAAGGCAGGCTCTCTTCTTCGGTATGCATAAATCCGCAGGATGTGTCAACATGAGAATATGTTGCATGTATTACTAGCTGCGTCTAGGGCAGATGCAAGCAAAAAGGCAATCCTCAAAGGTGCAGAATTGCTTAAAGCATTTTAAATAAATTGCTTAAAGCATTTCAAAGCAAGCATTCATTGATATAATTTCTAATGAAAGTTTGATTCCTGTATTTAATTCTATACCATTTTCCTCTGAGCGCATGAGTGCTAAGAATGCATCGAGAAAATTTAGCATTTAAATTATAGCAAGCAATTTTATTTGCCAGGCTTAGGCTTATTCGGTGGGAGGAGGAATGATGGAACTATTGCAAAGACAATAGCCCCAAACACATAAGAGCAGCAGATTTTTAGTTTGTGAACAGTTTAAACAGCCTGTGGCACAGAAAACCATAGCAGCTTCCAAAAGAAACAAAAAGAATATACATCCCGAAAACAACATTCATACTCTGAATAGTTCCCTTTGGCAACAAAGTATGTATCATAATTATGTGTACATTCTAAGGTGACATAGTACTTTTTTCGGATACTTTGCTGCTGCTGATAAGCATAATTTTTCTATAAAATGGCAATCCTCTGTAAAGCATTTTAAGCTATTTTACAGGACATGTGGTCCCCAGCAGTGATGTCTAGTTTTATTCTCTAACATTAAAAAAATCATACTCATTGAAGGAGTCATCAGATGCATGCCATTGCTGCATGAAACTTTTTTTATGTTTACCTCCTGAGTATTTAATCACTCAATTGTTAAATTTAACAAAAGGAAAAGAATAATATAATTCACCACTGCAAATACCTCTGAGTATTATGTCTTCTCTTCTTTCATTTTGGGACTGATGTTTTGTATCCTCAAAACAGCAAAGTTTGTTTAAAGCACCGCTTGCAATAAATAAATACATCTTTTGTGGCAGTGTAAAATTAATCCATGGATCTCAAATAGAATCAAAGTGACTTTTAAGAATATTGATTTTTCAGTGAATGTTTTAAAACTAGGTTGTACTAGATAGCCAGCCTCCCGCACAGATGCCATGATAGACGGAGACAGCAAAACGTTGTAATATTCTTAGACACGAGAAGATTTCCTACTTTGACTTAGAGCCAGGCCTCCTTTCCTATCAGTGCATTAATATCTTTATAAAGTTTATCATTTCTTACAAAATTCTAATATATTTCCTGCTTCCTTCCTATTTATCTCCTGTACTGTCATACTTTACTAAAGAAGAGGTATAGTCATATGTTCAGGTTATCTCCCACAAATAACAAAATTTGGGAATTTAGCTCAGTGGTCACTATTGCAATGGTGCTAATAATATACCTACTCTAGATTTGGTGTCATGTCTTACATGAATAGAAGGACAGATGACCAGTATAAATATACTCTACCCTAAAAGCTGAAAGAGTTTCTGTCATATGATTAATACTGGAAGTAAATATTTACCTGTATTTATCATTTATCACCTTAGATTATACAGTGCATTCATATACATACATAAAGAAATTGTAGCCACAACTTCTCATGTGATTACCCAATTAGACACATTGGCTGAAGTTGTGCTAACTGTAGCTAATTTATTAAAGTCTAGCAAATCAATAAAACAATTGTAGTTAGATTACCACAATCATTTCTATCACTTCAGATGTTGATATATTGCAGGGGTGTCAAACTGGCAGCCCATGGGTCAGATGCATCACGCACAGGCCACGCTGACCCCAGCTCCACAAAGTGGAAAAACGTCGCAATACGTCACATGATGGCAATGTGACACCCCAAGTTTGACACCCATGATATATTGCTTTTTGCTTTTCCTCCACATCACAATGCCACCTGAAATAAGCTTTCACATCTGTCAGAGAGTGAATACACACATTTCTGATGCAACAACAGCTGTTCTTCTTCTGGGAAAAGTGAAAAATATCTTTCAGATCAAATTGTATTCAGAGAAACAGGAATACTTGGATTATCTATTTTGCTATTCTACAATTGTGGCTAAAGTTTCCCTGACCCATGTAAAGAAGAAGCAATCTCAGGTCATGCAACTGAATGACAGAACATTTCTGGTTGTAATATCACTTTTTCTTTTTTTACTATTTACTATTACTATGCCATTTCTTTATCAGATTTCTTTACTAGATCTAAAATCAGATTCATTTATTTCAGAAAGAAGCTCTGGAAAAGTTTGCTTTCTTGACTCAAAATTTTCTTCCCTGATTTTATAGCAGTCAAAAATAATATTGAAATAGAGTTTTTGTTATTGTTGTTTTATTTTTGAATTCATCTTTTTTCCCCCTTGCATCTATGATATCACTTTCCCAGTAAATTTTTAATGGATCTTTACTATTGCACGAGAACTTCTGTCAGAAAAAAATGGAAAACGACTCTCTTCCATTCTCCATATCATTTAGCATAGAATGGCAGAAAATGCTGGTGAAAAAAATGTAGCTTCTGCCTATCTTGGTAGTTTTCTGAAAGAAACCTACTGTTGCTCTTTTAGTATGGAATTCTCATGCGGTTGAGAAAATTTCAGAGCTATTAGAAGCAAAAAACTTATTGTTAATCTGTGGTATAATTAAAGAATAGTAATTATATAAATATTCCACAGGATAGCAATAGTTTTTGTTAAATTAAATTATTCTATATTGATTGGGAGGAATGGTGATGCACTTTGGTTTATTCTGTTTTTCTGAGTTTATGTCAATAGTGAACTTAATGCTATGAGTTATTATGTGCATTGCTGGATATGTTGACGCATCTCTATATTTTGGGTCCAGATATTACTTTTTGTTGTAGGAAAAATTCAGAGAAATATCTCTATTCTTAATGGTATAAAACCAGGAAACAGTTTTTTTCTGCATGATCTGCTCTTTTTCATAGAGTCTACCGATTAAATTTGCTTTGAGGTTGTTTCTTTGAATGCAGAGATTTGAATATGAACAACATCTGTGCTTCTCATCCAACAGCTTGAGCTGCCCTTGTAGTAAATGTTTTCTAAAATGCTGAGCTGTGTCTGTATGTACATGAACACATGTAATCCTATTTTGGTTAGTCAAAAGATGGCAGCACTGCTTCAGCCTTTAATTCAGTAGTAATCTCATGTCAGCAACAGGGTAATAATTCCAGATCATAGTGTGTTTTTAGAGGAAAAAAAGACTTCTATTTATAATCAGGGAACATTAATATTCTTGCCATTACTAATCGAGATAATCTTTCACCATTTTAAATCTCTTTAATGCAACATCTCCATACTAATTTGTTCTTTAAAAAAAGATTCATGGTGGTATCATCAGCATTCACAGTGTAGCAATACACAAGAACCCATCCATGGGTTGTGCTGAATATAAAAGACAGCATTTCTTTAGATCAAGAGGAAAAGATACACATCTTTGGAGCAGAGTGTATGCTTTAACTAAATTCAACCTTTAGTCTTTCAGATATGAGCTGTCCTCTGTTCTTCATTCAGAGCAGAGTTCCCTTCTCTGACCTTCTTCCTATAAACAATTATCTATACACAAATAGACACATCAATGAAAACTACAACAAAGTGTGGGCTGCACGATAGAACATATATTTAAAAGTACAAGTGTGACTACAATTTAAAAAGAGGTTAATATCCTTTAAAACATTAAATATAGCCTTTTTATTGTGACAAAATAATCCTATATAAATAAAGTAATCCAAATATTAAACTATATTTATACCTCATAATTTTATTTTAGATAAACATAACACATTTTAAATAAAACCATTCTAAACAGTTGGATATAGTATCCAATTAGAAGTTCATTTTCTGTCACAAATGTTCCATGATTCTATCGTTCCACAGTTCCTTTGCCTTTTAAAAACAAAAGCAAAACATATAATTGCTCCAAATGTTCCCCCTTCTACTTCTTCATTTTATACTGTGAATCTTACTGGCTTTCTGAAATAGTTAACCCAATACCTATTTCATCCAGAATTATTCCTTTCTGAGTTTGTAGAAATATAGTAATAATTGGGAGCATTCTGAATATCTGAAATATTTAGAATAAAGGCTTTTCTTTTTAATGAAAAGAGAACTTTACCTCCTCCTGTTTTATTATACAGCTAGTCCTCATCTACTGACTGCCTCGTTTAGCGAACGTTCTAAGTTACAAGAGTATAAAACAAGTAGCTTTGCAACCAATCCTCACATTCATAACCATTGCAGCATCCCACAGTCATCTGATTGCCATTTGGGCACTTCATCAACAGCCATTTATGACTGTTGCAGCATCACATGGGCCATTTGTGTGCTTCACAACTGGCTTGCAACAAGTAGGGGTAATAAAGAAGGTGGAAGTAAAATAATAAGTCACAGTCATGTGATGTTTTGCATAGTGACTGTGATTCTTCATTTAATGATGAAAGGGCCTCTTGCAGTCATTTAATTTTCCACTTAGCGAACATATTGCCAATCCCAATTGTGGTCACTAAGTGAGGACTATCAATATAGTAATGTATATTCTGTAGCTTAGTTTCCTAATGGAGAAATCCAGGAAATCTTTTAATTCAAGGTTCCCCAACCCCTGGGCTGCGGCCCACTACTGGGTCTTGAGCCAGTCAGAATCAGGCTGCGGAAGTGGCAGCTGAGCATGCATGTGTGCATCCCCACTTGCGCAAGCAGCGGCCGAAGAATGTGTCTGTTCACCTCTTATGCAAATGGAGCTGTGCGCCTGCGCTTGCCTGCCACTCACGTGGAACCATCCCCTCTCCCCCCCCCTCTGGCCAGGTCGCAAAGTTGAAAAGGTTGGGGAACTCTGTTTTAATTCTAACCTTCCTAACAGTAACTTTAGCAATCAGTCTGAAATCATAAGATGTGTTGTTTGCCTTACAAACAAAGAGGTAAAATGTAGATAGTTTAAATCAAGTCTACAAATAAATGTTTTAATTTTATAAAAGTATACAGTTGCTATTGTAATTATAATACATTTCATAGTGCATTCTAATCAGGCATTAACAACTATATGTCTTGGGCTGTTGTCAAATTGCAAACAGGAGCTGAACCTGGTTAGTACTAGGATGGTAGACCACCATGAAATACCATGGTTTGTCAGCTTGTCTGCCAAAAACATCGTCAGATAGATACCAATGACAAACAACGTCAAATACTGCTGCCAAAAAGAAGAGTCACTGGCAGTCAAGTCCTTCTAATCTTTATACCATTTTAACATACTGCATAATAATTCAATTTGAGGTACTTAAAGAATATAGTATAGTGAAGCTGAATAAAATAGTATAGTGTAAGTTGACCAGATAACTCTACTCTGATCATTGAAAATGCAAATAATCTGCCAGCACTAGTAATGAAAATCAAGGCGCATCTGAAAAATTGAGAATATTAAATGTAAAGAACACCAAATTAATGTCAACAAGTAGATTAACCAGCCTTAGAATTGACAATGAAGATATTAAAGTGATGGGTAACTTTTGTCTTTTAAGATCAATAAAGGAACAAGCAGTCAAATAATATGCTGCTGACTAGTATTTAGAATATGGATAAGGTGGATATTCAAAGTAGATATTCAAATATTGTGAAGTGTTTATACCACCAAAGATCAGAGTCATGCAGACAATTGCTTTCCATGGGACACTCTTCGGAAGCAAAAGTTGGACTTTGAAGTTACAGCATAGAAATAATATTGATACTTTTAAATTGTGGTGTTGAAAAAGATCGTTGAGAATACTATGAATACTACATACTGAGAATGGATCATAGAACAATCAATTCAGAGTTCTCACTTGAGGTACAAGTGACCAACTTCAAATGATCATACTCTGAATACATTCAATCAAACCCTGAAAACCCAGCCCCATTGTTAAATCTAAAATGTTGGGAATGGTGAAAGGAAAGAGGACGACTAGTGGCAAGAACAATGGATTCAGTTACATCAGCAATAGGTGCATTATTGGAATCCCGAAAAGCCAGTTTGGGAATAGATTATCCTGGAGAAATTCTACCTATAGGCTTTCTAATAATATTTACTGATTTGATAATATAGAACTAAGGCGGCTTTAATTCTAATATTGCCATATATTTTGCTGATATGTCTCATATCTCTAAATGGAAAGAAACAAGAATTTTTGCTGAAGAAATGAAAGTTACACTTCAGCCTGTTTAAAGGATCCATTACATTGTTCATTCATTCATTCATTCATTCATTCATTCATTCATTCATTCATTCATTCATTCATTCATTCAATTTCTATAACCACCCATTGCAACCAAGTGACTCTTATAATCAGGGGTGGGTTGCCTACTTACTGATACGGTGCGCTGCATGCGCATCTCCACATTGCGTGCGCATGCACTCGCTATGTGTGTGCGCCCTCTCGCGTGATTTTGGCAAGATTTTGCTTCTGCACATGCGCGGTAGCAAAATCTCACCGAAATCTTGCGAGGGGACGCGCGCACGCGCGTGATTTCACCAAGATTTTGTTTCTGCGCATGCATGGAAGCAAAATCTCACCGAAATCACGCACGTGTGCGTTCCCTTGTGAGATTTTGGTGAGATTTTGCTTCCGTGCATGCGCAGAAGCAAAAAAGCCGAAAAATTGTTTAAAAAAGATGGCGACGCACACAACTGTCCAGTGAAGACGGTACCAGAGCAGTCATGCGCAAGTTGCGTAATTGGCGGGTCCCTACCAGAACTGGACCAGTAGGAACCCACCCCTGCTTATAATTCTAAAACTGTAAAGCAACTAAAAACACTAAAAACAATTAAAACATCCTAAAGAATATACTGTATGTATATACTGTGTTTTCCCGAAAATTAGACCCTGTTTTATATTTTTTTGAAGCCTGAAATACGCGCTTGGCCATATTGCCATGCACTCAAAAGCCCAATTGGGCTTATTATCAGGGGATGTCTTATTTTGGGGGAAACAGGGTATATACAGCAGCCAAGATAGTTAACCAACTAATAAAGTAAAGGCAAGAAGTGGGACTCTTAACACTTTCATAGTCTCATGCCCAGTTACCAAGTTCTTAAATCTCATGGAAAGCCAACAGGTCTGGGGCCATCCTAATCTCCAAAGGGAGAATATTCAACAAAGCAGGGGTGTGAGAGGGCAGGTTGCATAGCAAATGGCCAGTACCTGGGCTGCTGTTGTCCTCTCTCTTTAAGCCTTCTCCCCTACACAGCAACTTTGGTTTAAAAAGTTGTGCTAAGAGACAATTGGGTGTACTGGTGTTGATGTGTGGGAATGAAGTGTGTCTTCCTGTGTGGAAATAAAGTAGTGTGAAGCAGCCTACAGCAGCTGGAAAGAGCTACTTTTTTCCAGTAGTAGGACTTGCAAGGAGTAGTATTGGGGAGAGTGGAGTAGTGGTGAGCAGTGAGTACTAGCCTGTGAATGCTTGTGTGATCATTGCCTAGGACCTGTAATGTGTTGGCTCTCTTGTGTTTTGGAGCCCTCTGACTTGGGTATACTTAAAAGAACCCATGACAAAGTTGTGCCAGTGGTGGGATATCCACTAAAAAGGTGAGATATCCAGAAGGTGGGATATCCAACACAAGATGGCAATGGCACAAATCGAAGTGACTTAAATTTGAGGAGTTCATTAAACACTTGATGAAAACAAAACTACGTAGCTTGGCTGAAAAAGGGGCTACAGTGGGGAAGGCCCATGTCCTGTGTCTTGTTTCTATGTCTGTTTTTTCCCCATTAACCTTGAGACTACTCTTACAAGGCTTCATCTTTGCTTAAATTAACTGGGCAAATTGGAAACCTAATGTACATTACAGGAAAGTAAATTACACTGATTTCTCAGGGACTAAGCAATATATTTCAGTGGGTGCTTCTAGAATGTGATAAGGTTGGAGAACAAAAATTGGAGGTAATAAAATTGGGTTTTTATCAGAGTTAAAATGCATATTCAGTGAACAAAAGAGGCAATGCTGGTTAAACACTAGCAATAAATTCAAGAGACATTCAGAAATAACTACTCCCTTTGTCTCTATGAGTAATAGGCATTGCTCAATAGCTATGAATTAATCCTTTAATTGTGAAAATTATAACCAGGTGGATAAAATATCTATGTTTGAGGGATAAGACTCAGATATCTTTAATAAATCACAATGGTAGATTGTAACTGTACAATATATGAATCATTATTGTGTAGTTGAACTGATGAAAATAATCAGATATGTCCAAAGAGGGAGCCCCAAAAATACTTTCTCCTAAGACAGGGGTGTCAAACTCACATTGTCATGGTGGTGTCACGTGACATATCGAGAATTTTTTTCCCTTCGCTAAACTGGGCGTGGGCATGGAGAGTGTGTGATGCATCCGGCCCGTGGGCTGGGAGTTTGACAGCCCTGCCCTAAGAGCTACAAATACCTGGAGCCCATTATTTGTAAGCCACCCAGAGGCATTGACTGATATGGGTGGCCATAGAAATGGAACAAACAAACAAATAAATCATAGTCGGCCTGTGGGGAGATAGCTCTAATCTACATATAGATTTCTGCATGAAAGCTGAGCAAGTTTTCAGCCTGACGTTAAGTAAGCACCTACCATATTTTCCTAATTACTCCTATAATAGGCAGATAGCTAGTCTATCATTTAAATATTATCTTTCCTAAAAAATAAGTCACACTGGTTTATAACATCAGAAATGCAAGGAAGAACTTAATGAATTGAATGATAATTTTTTTCAGTGAAGCCAATGTGGCAATGGTAAAAATAATTAATGTAGGAACAGGATACATATAATGCAGATAAGGAAAACCTTCTAAAATATTATAATTCTGAAGATCTATGCATCGAATGACCAGACCTAAAAACAATTTATTTCATTATTTGAATTCTGGGTAAAACGGTGAATATAATGGTTAAGTGTGTTAAAGACATATTAGAGCATCAGATAAATTTTAGGTATTTTATTGTTTTAGCTCTTTTTATAGAAATATTAAGTGGATGTCTATGGAGATTCTCAGTCGTCCAGGTTATGGTTGTCCCAAAGGTGCTGTTCAAAAGGCAGCTGAACTTTTTGGGGGGGTTTCTTGAAAATGTTTGCTTCTCATCCAAGAAGCTTCTTCAGTTCTGCTTCTTCAATTCTATTAAGTGGATGATTTGTTATGTAAATTTGTTGTCGTATATAACTCAGTTCTACTGGAAAGATGACAGTTTTTTAAAATGCCAATTGCATGCAACATATTCCAAAATATTTTGCAGACACATACAATTATAGATATTATCAGGCACTAGAAAATCAAAAACAGCCAGTTGGTGTGTTGAGTGAGGTATTGGTCTGGAAACTAGGAGTCTGTGAATTCTAGTCTCAGCTCAGGCATGAAAAATTGGCTAGGTGACTTTGGCCAATCAAAACACAGGCAAAAACTTCCCCAAGTGTCAGGAAATGCCAGTTTTTAACACCAGTCACTTTCAACCCAAGTCCCTTTACGTGATTCTGGGGTAAATAGGAGGAAGGAGTTTTGTTATATTTGCCCTCTTGAGTTGTATATGCGTAAAAAAGCTGGGATAAAAACCTTTTAAAAATCAGAAGCTTATGTGTGAAAGGAATATTCAGGAAAGACCTAAGAAAGCATTACATCTCCATTAAACTGAAGATTTTTAATTTAGATTCAAATGCAGGCATTTGGAGGATTGTCATATGATATAACAAACCATTTCAAATATTTGACTTAAAAAACAAACATTACAGTACTTACCAATTTCCAATGCAGAAGATCTCTTCTCAATGAAAGAAAGCCCTAAGAACTAGAAGCTGTTCGCAATCTCACATCTTTTTTCACCACACAGTTTTAAATCTGTTATCACAATGTATCGTGGTATCCAATACAAGATTATGCTCTTTGTACATATCACAATAGATGGTGTAAGAGAAATGTCTAAAAGATGTTTTCCTTGATCCAAATAGGAACTACCGTATTTTTCGGAGTCTAAGACGCACCGAAGTATAAGACGCACCTTAGTTTTGGGGAAGGAAAAAAGGCCTCTGCCTCCCAGCAATTTGCCAAACAGCAAACAGCAAACAGCACAGATGATATACACTGTTTGCTGTGTATTTATGTGCATGTGTGCCTGACCCATAGAAATAGTAAAGAATTGGAGAAATGTACATTATGCCAGAAAATTTTCTTAAATGTAGTCACACTAACTCCTCCCAATTATTTAAATAGATCTACTCCAAGGTAAGTCAGGATTTAACTCTAATACTAAACAGGACACTGTTACATTTCAGACTATACTTGTACAGAGTTGTTAAAATTAATTAAAATTTCTGGAAGTATACATTATTCTCTATTATTTAAAAGAAGATAAATGCTTGCTCTGAAGAGGCACTGGGCCTCTTCAGAGCAAGCATTTATTTTAAAAAGCTTCTTTATTTTGTTAAGTTGTCTAGACTCTAGAACAATAATAAAGCAGTCTTTTAAAAATAAGTAATAATTTGAACATTCTATAGACATTTATAGTTATTCACTTATCCCCTTGCATCCAGTTCAGCAGCAAATAAAAAATTGCGTGTCTCTCCCAGCTATTTCCCAGCTGGGGGTCGGGAAGCTGCTAATGACTTGCTTGGATTAACACGCTTTCCCCTGTTTGTTGCAAGCAGGTAAATTGCTGGAAGACAAAGTCCAAAGGGTGGGGGTGGCTGGGTGGGTGGGGCTACATTTGGTGTATAAGACGCACCCAAGTTTTCACCCTCTTTTGGGGGTAAAAAGGTGCATCTTATACTCCAAAAAATACGGTATTCTCAACGAAATAGGGAAAATAACAGTGAAGTTTAAATATAAAAAATACATTGTCTGGGCAAACAGGAAAGAGTCTTGAATAATCCCCTTTGCTCTGCTTTAGCCTACAAATACTCCTTGTTGCATTTTTCATAGAAAAACTATTATGAAGCATTATTTTGCATTTTTGTCTAGATTAATGCCAAAAATTATTTACATTGATGAAATATAATTTGATTTCTATATCATTACCCCAAAATCAGTTGTCTGATGCATTTTTTTATGCTAGAGGACACCTTTACTATGTTAGGGGTAGGACTTAAAAAAAAAGATAGGGCCAGGTCAAAGAAGTAAAAAGTAGATAGACAAACTGTTACTTTTCATTTACTTAATAATTTCCTCTTATGCCATGTTGGAAATTGTAACTTTTGGGAGGGACTCAGAAAGCCAAATGCAAATCTTTCAAGAGGGAGAGAAAGTGAGGAAGGCGTGAAGGAAAAAAACCTTTACTCAGATTAATTTAAATAAGGTTGTTGCAATATGAAATATGCTTTATATCTGTATATTGTTTAACACCTAATCTGTAATTATATGGAAGTTTTCTTGCTTGTATATTCATATTATACAATAAAGATGTATTAATTGCATTCACAGATGTGGATGAGGTTGCATTTTAAGGAACTCAGAAATTGTTTTATGTTGTACAAGATAAAAATATAATATATAATGTGTTCTTTGGAACAAAATTGCTACAACTGTACTTATGGGGCAAGGCGGGAATACCACTTTGAAAGAAGACATTCAAAAGGAATGAATTTCATAAAAAATGCAATTTCTAGAAAACCTCTGATGATTTCATAAGTTCATAAATGACTGGTTATTGGAAGATTTACCTGCTGGATTATTGACTGGTTTATCTAATATCAAAACTGCAGCCCCAAAGGTTAATTTCATATATTGCTGCTTTAAAAAATAATTAGATTTTAAAATACTAGGATGCTTGTGGTAGTAAATATTATTGGATTTAAAACTGGAAAGATCTCAGTATACTCACTATCATAAATCATCCTATATAGTAGTTTCTCTAAAAATATTAGACACTGTCTTTTTAAGGAAATAAATCCTAAAACTGAATTACACCAGGAAAGCAATAATTCCAATTAAAATGGCAGTCAATGTTTCATAATGCATCAAAAATTCTTAAGAAAGGCAATCCTGGATTGCTAACAAAGTAGAAAAAGTATTAAGTGAGGAACTCTTAAAGAAGCTAAATCAGCAAATGACCAGAAATTAGATATAAAGTAGACAAAAGCAAGGCTGTTTAAGTACTATAGTAAAATAGTTATCTGTTTACTTGCAGAAAAATAATCAGCAAAAACAAAGTTATCCAAAGAAATGTATTGTAAAAACAATTATATCTTTAAGATAGGTTATTGTTGTAAGAAAAAGGAGGACTATTAAGGGAGATTTTAAACTTTATTATAGTTTTTTTAAATGATGTTACAAAAATATGCTATTTTAATTGTGTATTTGAGTTCTAGAAGTCAAATATTAAACATAGTCACAAATGTATCCCCTTGAAAGCAGCAGAATAACTTCTACCCAAATTAGAATTCTTTTCATCTAAATCTCTAATTACTCTGTGCTTCCCTCTTGTGATCAGTAAGTCATGCGCTGCTGAAGAGCCAATGCCAATTGGACTGGATCTCCAATATAATGATGGCATTATCACAATATACTTTGATTCTTGCTTTTATATTTTATTTTATTTATATGCTTGTTTATCGGATTCATGTGTTTTATTTTGAACACTGAAATAATTCAATCATGTTTGTATGTTGAGCTTTCTTCATGTAATTAGAATATCTGGAAAAGCAACATTTTTATTGCTTTGAGATAACAATGTTTACAGAATGTAGGGTCCTTAATTCTCTCTCAGATTGTTTTCTTGCAGATGTTTCATTACCCAAATAGGTAGCATCATCTGTGCTAGAAGGGAGTGGGGTTTGCTTTCAGTTTATATTTAGGTGGCTTGCCCTGTCAATGTTGATGGGAGAGTTTTTGGTGGTTCCTTGAGTAGGCTGTTTACTGTTTGATTGTTTGTCTGAATTGGAAGTTCGAGGTAGTGTTTCAAGCGGAATGGGACATTTAGGCACGGACCCTTGGCCGTGCCTCCTTTATCCCCAGCTGGCCCTCTCCTGGCCATTCTCCACTGCCAATGGGCCCCTGGCCCTCCACCGCTCACCCTTTGTCCCTGCCCATTCACACAGACACCATTTGACTTGGGCCTTTGGCTGCAAGGGACAAATAGCCCCCAGTCAATCAGGTGGCAGGCAGAAGCAATGATGCTGCAGGGGCAGTGTGTGATGCAAGATTTTTTAAAGTCCTGCAGCTGCTCCGCATGTTTTGGAGCCTTGCAGATCTGTCACCAGGACTGGAGTGAGGGGGAGTAACAGCCGCCGGGGCCACTGGGGGCACAGACAGGTGAGAGTGTGTGTTGGGGGCACTTGGAAGGGAGGACGGGGTACCAAGGGCTTCACAAAGACTTTTTTGTCTTCATTGGGGTTTTTTAGCAGTAGTACTGTAGCAAGGGGAACTCTAGTCTTGCTGAAACACCGAAGTGTTGTACTTTCCATACAAAAGTAAAATGTCAAAATGAAGTGTTATATCTGTAATTTTACAATTTTAAATTATCATTAAATCTTGGTAAAAATTTTAAAGTAGAGACTTCTAATTTGCTGGAGATAATTATAGCAAGGGATTGCAAGCACCACACAAGGTGCAACACACAGGATAGTTATAAGGGGGCTTTTTTAAAGGTGGGCCAGAAGCAAGATAATGTAATTAGTGTATTCTTGAACTTGACTGTTAAAATGGAAACATTTAAATTGGTAAAACTATTATGTTGGGCTCGTGTTATTAATCTTAAAAAGAATGGCAAAGGAATTTAATGAGTTTTAAATGTGAAACTAAGATTAATAACATTACTTTTTAATACTCTGTGCAGAGAAGCATGAAAGATGGTTAATTCGTGCAAATACCATGAAAAGTTCAGGTGGCAATTAAAAAAAACAAATCCAAAAGATAGGTTTATAGCCAATAAAGGAGAATATTTGTAGCTGATGATGTTACCTAGTTTGGATAATGAAACATCTGCAAGAAAATAACCAAGCTCAGAGAGCACCATGGCCTCTTCATAGGTTTATACAGTAGATAGCTATTTTTAAAATCTGTTTACAGGTTCTTTAATTTATTGCTATTTTTCTTGAAAATGTAGATTTTGGTCTGTTAGAGGTGTCACTTCTTTGTTCCCTTATTTAAACTGTTACGATGACAAAAGTCAGTTTGTCATTTGTTCCTTGAAAATAAGAATGCTGACAAAGTTTACAAAAAAATGAACTCATCAAGTGAGCTTCACCTGGTCACAATTTTCTTTTTTAATAGGAGCAGACAAATTTACTCTAAAACTGTTACTATTTATACTTAAGAATGAGTATATATTTTGTTGAGGTCTATATGTATACCTGCGCAACCAGCATTCATTCACTAAGCTGGCAGCATTGGTAACTCTTTTTGGTGGATACTTTAACGACAAAAATTTTGTCCTTAAAGTTTTATTTGGTTTAATATCTTTTTTGTAGACACTGCATGTATGACCCTCCCTGGAAAATGTCTGGCAGAAACTCATAATAGTGGCCTTAATTGTTTCGTAGCAGAAGCAAAATGTACAAAAATGATACAATTTACTATCATTTAGTATGCAGGAGTGTAGACTTTGTGTGTGTGTTCAAATGGTGTTTAAGGAATTCTGTGAACTATAAATTCAAATTCAAATGTTCAAAGCTTTACTTTCCCCACTGTACTTCAAGTGAAAGAATATTCTGGCTGAGGATAGGAGCCTGGCTAGTGGTAGTCCTTGACTTACAACCATTTGTTCAGCAACTGTTCAAAGTTATGATAGCACTGAACAAAGGGCCTTCAACTCATGCCCAAAGTTACAGCTGTTGCAGTGCCCTTTTGGTCATGTGATCAACGTTTAGCAGCTTGCCTGCACTTATGACCGCGGGGGGCTTCAATTTGTCCCCTTCCACCTTTCTCCCCATTTATGCTGTGATGCCAGCTGCAGTGGCAGAGCGGCAAGGGGTCAAAATATCCCTCATACATGGAGGTATCCATCACAAGATATAAAAATAATGTCAGTTACAGATAATATGTACACTATACATTGCAGGTAGGATACAGTAACAAATTGTGAAATGGGTGTTGTAAAGGTGGTGGGTTGGTTCTTTCTTACTTTTTATTTTATTTTAGTGAAGTATCCTATTGACAATTTATTTATTTATTTATTTGTGAGATTTATATACCGCCTCACAGTGCAAGCACTCTCTAAGCAGTTTACACCAGTAAGCAATGTATATTTATATTGCCCCCAACAATCTGGGTCCTCATTTTACCTACCTCGGAAGGATGGAAGACTGAGTCAACCTTGAAGCCGGTGAGATTTGAACCGCTGACCTGCGGATCACAGTCAGCTAAAGTGGCCTGCAGTACTGCCTCTAACCACTGCACCACCTCGGCTCAATCACTTTGCAAATCTTTATTTTACAATTAGCAATGTAGTAAATATGCCAAGAAACTTAGTCACATATACTAACGCAATTGAACATATGATGAAAAAGACATCATGCTCAAGGATAAGTGATTCTTATTGGTGTTAAGAGACTGACACAGAAAACAACAGGTTGAAAAGAAGAATCTACAGATGATTGATTTTATTTGATATCTCTATTTTTGTAACAACAGTCTTTAATCTTTAAAAACAACTTTAAAAAATTTAAAGTACAAACTAAAAGTACAAACTAAGAAGGAAAAGAAAAAAAGTCTTATATTTTATACTTACCACATGGTTACTCGTTTATCAAGTAATTCACCACTATAATATGAACAATGCAAAATATTATTGCAAGATATAGAAACTCTGCAATAGTAACACATATTGCTGCATCTTTTGGTTGGTAGAAAATAACATGTTGAAAAGAACTATTCAGCTGTATATTCAAAAATGACCCTTTTATATTTCAGGTTGCCTGGTCATTACAATAGATGATAATTTGATTTGTTTAGCATTATGAGAATGGAACTATTGTGCGTTGTAAACTATGTTTTTTATGACAATTTGTGGCAAAATATAATCAAAATAAATTGTGAAACCCATCTATTATGTAGAAATCTCACTGTCAAGTAATGTGATGCTTGCATGAAGTAATGTGTTATTTAAAAATCTCACAGGTGATTCAAACCAAACACTCCTTAAAAATAACCAGTATTCTGATTTTTTTTTAACCTAGGAGATACACATTAGGCTATAGTTTAAAGTTGTATCGCAGTTTAGATTTTATGTGAGCCAGGGCATTGTTATGTTAGTCCAATATTTCATATATTAGGCAAATAATTATTTTTCAGTTTCCCAGAAGCTACTCACCCAGGAAACCATAGCAAGTTAAAAACTTATTTGACATGAAAATAATCTTCTTTTTTCCAGAAAATGAGGAATAGGCAAAAAAAGAATACTGGGGCAACATATTCTTCAGTTAGAAACTACAGATTCTTATTTGTTTTGAAAATGCCATTGTACATGACAGGAACAACTATTACTTTCCCTATAATAAGCCAGGCTTATAAAACCAACTGGGGAATTTCCCCTCAAGCCTACACAATCTAGTGTTCTAGCAGTGACTTGGCTAGTTATTCGTTATGAAAATAGTGATATGTTCATATTCCATATGTTCCATGGAACATATTCCAACCATATCTTAATAATGTGATATCTTCATTCAAAGATTATTTTTGTATTCTGGCTATTAGGAAGCTATCACTTCCTTTCTTCCTTTCTTTTTCACTTGATATCACTTGGAGTAAATTTTTTAGCATTAGAAATTAGTCTTGCACCAAATATTTTGATTTAAAAGTATTGTTCCCAAAGTTTCCTGAAATAATTTTAAGTTTTATTCCATCAGAACTCATTTGAAACATTTGGACAAAGCTTTGGTGGACTGTTTTGTTTCCAGGTGGAAACAAAACTCTTCCTTGTGTCTTTTTTTATTGTTATTGTTCATCACACAATCAGCCAAATGTTCAGACTGGATTTGACATTTTTGTCCACCAGTCTTCCCAAGGACCTGGGATAGGTAAATGTGGATGTCTGATGGTGTTACAGATATTGTTGCAGGATGTAAACTGTTCCAAGAAAAGCTGCCTTTTGCAATTGACCAGTGGTACTTTAGTCAATGCCAATGGTGTTCAAGTGGTTCTCTAGTTGTTTTGGAATTGCACTCAAGGTCATACGACTATTAGTATTACCTTTGCCACTGTAATTCTATTTCTGTTTCCAGGTCTTTATATTTTGTTATTTCCTCCAGTTCCTTCTCTTCTATTCTGCTGTCTTCAAGTATTATCCCCTATCCAGACTTTTTTGTCTTTCTTATTGACAATTGTTAAGTCTGGGTTGTTATGTGGCAGGTGACTGTCTGAATTCTAAAGTACCAGCACTTTAGCTACTTCATTTTCTATATAATAATAATAATAATAATAATAATAATAATAATAATAATAATAATAATAATAATAATAATAATAATAATAATAATAATAATAATAACAACAACAACAACAACAACAACAACAACAACAACAACAACAACAACAATTTAGTGCACACCCATGCAAGGAATGATTGATTGTAAAACTCCAGAAATTTTCCTGTTGACTAGTGGAGATTGGGTATTTGCTCATCTTGGTTAGCAACAAACAAAGTACTAAAATCTCACTTCTGAGGATTAGCGTCATATGCATGCTTGCTGTTTTCTTTGCAGCAATAAGGATATTGACTGTAATTTTATTTGAACTGAACAAATGCCCATGATACTTGTTAGCTTCACATAATACACTAAGGCCAAATAAATATTGTTTGGGATTTAGCATTTTGTGTGCATGCTGCTGTTGTAATTTGTAATCTTAGATGAATTCAGCTAATTTAGAAGGTGTTTGTGCAATTTAGCCAATTCAGTGCATTCAACTCATTGTTAATTGCTTCTTTAAGCAGGAGGCTATACTTTTTTTCTCTTAGGTAATCAAACTTCAACTATTTCCAATGATATTGTTGAATTTTAACAATAGTCATGGTTTGCAGAAATCATTTATGCCTCCTCCCCTTTTACATTCACACACACGTTATGTTGTTACGTTATGTTGTGTTGTGATGTGATGTTATGTTTGTTATGTTATGTTTGTTATGTTATATTTGATATGCTGTAATGCACTATTTTAAATATCAGTCTAGCACTGTAAATAAATAAAAAATCATAATTACATAAACCAAGGCATACAAAGTTACATGAGCACAATCACTGACTCACAGCCACAGGAACTGAGAAACAGGTAGCTCCATTACTGATTAACTTTTGTTTCTTTGTTATTATTGTTGTTGTTAGTTGTGAAGTCGTGTCCGACCCATCGCAACCCCATGGACAACGTTCCTCCAGGCCTTCCTGTTCTCTACCATCCTCTGGAGTCCATTCTTCTTCTTTTGCTCTCAATCTTTCCCAGCATTAGGCTCTTCTCCAGTGAGTCCTTCCTTCTCATTAGGTAGCCACATTATTTGAGTTTCATCTTCAGAATCTGGCCTTCTAAAGAGCAGTCAGGGTTGATCTCCTCTGGACTGACCGGTTTGTTCACCTTGCAGTCCAAGGGACTCACACAGGAGTGAAATTCAGCAGGTTCTGACAGGTTCTGGAGAACTGGTAGCGGAAATTTTGAGTAGTTCAGAGAACCGGCAAACACCACCTCTGGCTGACCCCAGAGTGGGGTGGGAATGGAGATTTTGCCGTATCCTTCCTCTGGAGTGGGGTGGGAATGGAGATTTTGCAGTAACCTTCCCCTGCCACGCCCACCAAGTCACGCCCACAGAACCGGTAAGGAAAAATTTTGAATTTCACCCCTGGACTCGGAGGAGTCTTTTCCAGCACCATAGTTCAAAGGCCTCAATTCTTTGGCGCTCAGCCTTTCTTATGGTCCAACTTTCACAGTCATACATTGCAACTGGGAAAATCAGTTGTTGTTATTATTAAGTTATTATTAAGAAAAGGTTCTCAAATACTTTTCTTTACTTCTCTTCTTTCACTGAAACAAAAGCCAACAGTTGCATAGGCGAGGAGAAGAAAAAAATATATTTGAAAGTGAGAATAGTTCTAGTAGTAAAATTAAGCTGAGGACCAAGCATGGAAGTAATACTCTGAAATACCAATTACTTATTCCTTTGGTCACAGCAAGAAACTAATTTGTTAGCTATTTAATAGTCCTGGAGATACAGGAAGCTAATCGTTTTTCCCTTTTCCTTTGCAGCTAGGTACAGCTGAAGTACAGGAAGAAAAATTACCTACTTGATTTACATTTCCTTTGAAACTGTCAGCACCTGCTAGATTATTGTTCATATTTGTAGGAAATCAAATCACCTCTGGCAATTATTTGCACTGTTTCATATATGGCAATGTTTAATTCTGAATCTTTCCTTAATCATAATTGAAAATGATAAACTGCTTTGAGTCACAAGCTATACTGGAATGCAAGTAAATGCTGTTTCTGTTACTGGCACAATTTCTCATTAAATTAACTAGAAAGGATAAGGATGTCAGATATGCAATAGCACTTAGACTTATATACTATTTCACAATGCTTTACAACCCTCTCTAACTGGTTTACAGAATCAGCATATTGCCCCCAACAATCTGGGACTTCATTTTACCAACCTCAGAAGGATGGAAGACTGAGTCAACCTTGAGCTGGTGAGACTCAAACTGCCAAACTGCAGTCAGCTGACAGTCAGAAGTAGCCTGCAGTACTGTATTCTAACCACTGTGCCACCACATCTCTAATTTTTGTTCCTATGCTTCAGCTGTACCAAGCTTCAAAGGAAAAGGCAGCTTCTAACTAACTACTTGACACTTATTGAGAAAGATATATACTTGTTGGGGTAATAACTTAATAGGTCGCTAGAGCAACATTCATTTTTTTCTTTGTTTTGTGGTCGTGGGATTTCATGTACTTATACACCTCTAATATAAATATTGCTAAATTTGTTTAATGTGGAAGGCTGGAATTTTGATCTTGTTTTCAACAAGAATTGGAAGGGGGCACTGAAATATATCAGCCTGTGTTGCTGCTGCAATGACAAATAGTTCAATATATCAAGGACTATCTATACTCAGAATGTACAGCTTACAAATAAGGCTAAACTGCCCTTTTTGTGTACTATATTTCTACAATTATCCAGTCCTTCTTTTATAAATCATGGTCAGTAGCAATGCCCTTGAAAACCTCTTTGAGTTTCCAAACTGATAATTAATAACTTAACCTCACCCTGGCTAGATATCCGTATCTTACTCCTGAGGTAACGAATCTTGAGTATACCATGGTGATTTTTGCATGCAACAAAGTAGATGAGTGAAGTGGAACAGCTATCTTGTATAAGGCATTTTCTATCTTTAATACAGTGATTCATGATATACTATATCATCATTTGAACATGATAAAAACAAACAAAAGTGCTACCCAGATTACTTCCAGAACTATAGAAGTGCCATAAGTAAAAACATGGCATGTAGATGTAGTTTTTAAAAAAACGTAGGCTATTTCTTTTTATAGAATTACAGATAGGCCTCAAGAGACAAAGATCATTCAAAGTTATGACAGACCCCAAAAGTTACATACGGCCCTGTTTCAAACTTACAATGGCTACAGCACCCCACAGTCAGTCACCCTTAGGACTGACCAATGGCAGGATCCATAACAATCATAGGCCGAGGACTACATATATCAGTGCAGGATCACTGTTAAAGAGTTATTGTGCTATTAAGCACATACACAGCAAAATGTGTTGTGGTTGTGGTGTTGCAGTTTGATATGAATGCTATTCAGTCAATAATCAGAATACGTATAGTATTTACAAATAGTTTACTTAAAGTAGTAGCAAAGTTCAAATAGGAAGTCCAAGTCATACACAGTAAATCAGCCAATGCGAAGATTCTTCTTCTTGCCTATCTTTGTTTTAACTAAAAAACAAAGATTACAGCTATCAATCAAATCTACACTATCACAGATAGTTACTCTTTCCACAGCAGCTCTTCACAGTAATTTCACACAGTCACAAAGTCAATTACTTAACAGTGAAGCAGCAGAGATAATCAGCAGAGAGTCAGCACTCCGGAACACACCTTCAAACACACACAGACATTAATCACCATTATGAGCATGCTCTCTTGCTTCCTTATATAGTAATCAGCCTACAATTCATTTAAAGCAATATACACACAACATTGATTTGTGGCTTGTTCATATATTAGCAAACCAATCGTTTGAACAGGGTTCTAACAATCACCAAGACAGTTTTATAACTGAATGAATTCAGGAAGACAATTTGAAGTAATACAAGCCAGACACAAAAGGAAGCATGCCAAAAAAGATGAAGTCTTGCTCTGGTCAAGTTCATGGTCTGACCTTAGCTTTTATGTCTAAAAAGAAATAGTTTCCTTGCCCTGGTTCCAGGACTTCTTACTGGTCTTCATTTCAGATCCTCCATCTTGGGGCAGCCTATTACTGAGGCGCTGAAGCTGGATCATCCACATCTGGCAGGAAGCTAGTGCTTTTTAGTAGGAAAATAGTACCTGTTCTCCTCTAAGTAAATATGCTGAAAGCTATGGAGGAGCAACAGAGGGAGGGAGATCAGTGACCTATAGTGCTTCAGTTGGGATAGTGTAGCACTGTTCCTTCCCATCTGCCCATGGGGTTGTATTTCACCCTGATTAATCCTGCATTGGCTGCTGGAGAGAACAAACCCTTGCCTTAAAGCCAAAGTCTTCTTTTTGTTCCTGTAGTCATATTGGAGTGATGGAGTACCATGTAACTGATAGCTGGCACTGCTTTCCTCTAAGGCAGTGGTTCCCAAAGTGGGCGGTACCGCCCCCCGGGGGGGGAATCCTTAGGGGGGGCGGTGAGAGGCAAGGGTGGCAACAGGGGGGTGGTGAGAGGGGCCAGGGGGGCGGTAGGTGGTTCGTCATGCTTTTGCATTTGAAGCTCCCTCGCGTTCCTCGTTCTTGTGTGCAGGGCAGCCCATTCTGAAAGAAAACGCGAGATGTTTTCTTTCAGAATGGGCTGCCCTGCACCCAAGAGCGTGGAATGCGATGGAGTTACAAGTGCTAGGTATGATACCTGTCTCGCGGACCGCCCAGCCCCCACCCAGCCCCCGCGCAGGCTCCGCCCCGCCCCGCACGACTGGTCACCCCAAACTGCATCCCACCGCACGTCCTACCTAGCACTTGAAGCTCCCTCGCGTTCCTCGTTCTTGGGTGCAGGGCAGCCCATTCTGAAAGAAAACGCAAGATGTTTTCTTTCAGAATGGACTGCCCTGCACCCAAGAGCGTGGAATCGATGGAGTTACAAGTGCTAGGTACTGAGTGCGGCACAGCGATGAGGGAAGCCGACCGCTCCCGAAGCTGCTTGGGCGAGTGCTCGCAGACCCGCAGGAAGGCCCTACTGCGGAACCTGCGCGTGCGTGGACTTTCCCGCCCGGTATCCTTGTCGCCTAGCAACCCGGTGCACGCAATTCGGCGGGCTCCCCTCCGGCATGGAGCACCCGCGGATCTCGGCCCAGCTGCCCCCCCGACATTGACCCCACCAAGGCACCTGTGGCCTTCGGCCGCCGAGGCCTCCCCAAGTTCAATGAAGAGCTGCAGCACCCCGAGCTGGTGACGCGACAGCTGGCCTTGATGGCTCTCTGCGACCTGGTGCATGACCCGGAGAACGCTTACCAAGCCATCGGCCTGGGTGAGCGGCAGTGGCCTAGCCACAGCTGGCGGGAGGGAAGGGAAGGGAGAGAAGAAGGAAAGAAAAAGGAAAGAAAGAGGGAGGGAGGGAGGGAGGAAGAAAGAAAGAAAGATGGTAGGAAGGAAGGAAGACAGAGAGAAAGAAGAGATGGTAGGAAGGAAGACAAACAAAGAAAGAAAAGAACGAAAGAAAGAAAAAGAAAGATGGTAGGAAGAAAGATAGAAAGAAAAAGAAAGAAATAAGGGGGAAGGTAGAGAAGAAAGAAAGAACGAAAGAAAGACTTATGACCACAATTGAGTCTAACATTTTGGTTGCTAAGCAAGAGCGTTGTTAAGTGAGTTTCACCACACTTTACAAGTTGGCCACGCCCACCCGGTAACCTGACCATTAAGCCACACCCACCTGAGGGGGTGGGGTGGGGGCGGTGAGGATGAGTTTGTAGCACCAAGGGGGCGGTGGACTGAAAAAGTTTGGGAACCACTGCTCTAAGGTGATCCCTGCTCTTACTTCCACGCTTGCTGAAGAGAATGCTGCCATCCCAATAGCAGTGCTATTGCTGTGGTCATCAGAAATGGCAACATTGCTCTCCAGCAAGCATGGGGGTAAGAGCAAGAAGTATCAGGTGGGAGATGAGGAGGGTTCAACCTTTGGCAGATAAAGAGAAAAGAAAAGAAAAGAATAGAGGAATAAACTCCTTTCCTTTAGCTCATGCCCCCATCAACAGCATTCCACTCATCCTGCAACACACCCAACCTCTTGCATGCCTGCTTGCCAGCTCTCCACTCCTTCGCCCCATTTCTGAGGAAGTCCCATTGTACTCTTCTTGGGGACAAGTTTGGGTATGTCAGAAATGCTAGGCATTTCAAGAACAGTATCAGTTTGGAGGGGTACCTTCCAGAGCAATCATTCCTTTCAACATTTTTGCATACACTGGATTTTTTAAAATTGAAATTGAATTTTCCATGTATCTGAAAAATGATTAACTTTCAGATCTGCAGAACTCCATTAGAAGCTTACAAAAGAGTTAGTACTATCTGAACAATAAATCATTTATATCTTCAAAAAGAACATTTTCAGAATGAAGAATGACCAGCCATCTGTTATATATGTTTATTTTGGATTATTTGTACCTGCAGCATATAATTTCCTAGATGTTTATATATCTAAAGATACAGATACATGCAAAATGCATACTTAATATGACTGTCAGAATTCAAGCTTCTTATTGACAATTGTTAATTGCAGTTAAGCAATGCATCCAAAGCATAGATCAAAGAACTGGAGGCTAAAACGTCTGATAAACAATTGTGAGAACTGGATATGTCTAATTTAATTAAGACAAGGACTAGTAGTGACATGATAGCAGTCTTCCAATATTTGAGGGGCTGTCACAGAGAGGAGGGGATCAACCTATTTTCCAAAACAACTGAGTGCAAGGCAAAAGGTAAGGTTTGGAAGCTTATCAGGGAGAGATACAACATAGAATTAAGGAGAAATTTCCTGTCAGTGAGAAAAACTAATCAGTGCAATGGCTGATTCTATCATTCCAGAAGTTGTGGGTGCTCCATCACTGGACGTTTTTAAGAAGGGATTGGACAGCCATTTGTCTAGAACCATACAGAATCTCCTGCTTAAACAGGGTTAGACTAGAAGACCTCAATGATTCCATCCAACTTTGTTGATCTGTAATTCTGTAAACATAAAAAGGATTAGATTGTAATTACCATGAGTAATGTGGATCCATCTATCCAGATTTATACAGAAGAATAACACATAACTCTGATAAGGAATGAAACATGAACTGAAAAGTAGATTGTTGGTTCGATCTTGAGAAGCAGACTAGAAAGCCCAAAGCAATGCTATAAATCCAGTTCATACACACACACACACACACACACACACACACACACACACACACACACACACACACACACACACACACAGAGTATATAGTTTCCCTGAAAATAAGACCCTGTCTTATATTTTTTTGAACCCTGAAATAAGTGTTTGGCCTTATTGCCATGCACTCAAAAGCCCGAATGGGCTTATTATATATAGAATTGCTTTACACTTTCCATTGCCATTCATATAGAGAGGCATGTTACTTCATCCTGTTGTTATGTCCATTAATGTGATAATGTGAGGATGACCTTGGGGAATGAGAGGAAGAGAAGCTGTCTAGTAAATAATTAGGCAAGAGAAGAAAGAGTCTTTCTAGTGATTTAATGGTCAGAGAAAGAAATTAGAAAGGACCCACCCTAATGGATGAAGCAGTTAGTAGCAGCATTTGCAAGATTCTATTAATGTAGCTTTACAATAAAGTAGCATTAGTTCATCTAGTCATGTTTCCTGTCTGGTTTGCCTGGGAGGGCCGAGATCAACCTTGCAAATTTGAAGGTACAAGCTTCCTGGAACTACTTTTAACTGCTTCATCCATTAGGGCGAGTTCTTCCTAAGTTTCTTAGTCTGACCATTAAGCCCCTCGGGGTTCCTGCCTCGCTGGTCTGAATGTTTCCTAAGTAGTATCTCTCCCATTCTTTTCCCCAAGGTCATCCACACATTTCATTACACCTATATTGCTCTGGAAGCCTAACTTAATATCCTGATATCAGCCAGACAAGAATTTTGTTTGACAATTGTCACTATTCAAAACTGTTTTGTTATCCTGACTTATTATTGATTAATTACCTTCATATTGATTTCAGTGTGTCTCATGCTGCCATATGTGAATGGCAAAAATTGGGATAACCACTAGTCAGCAGCAGCAGCAGGGAGGAAGGCAGGGAGAGAGAGAAATCTTTGCTGCCATCTAGTAAATACGGTAGATGGGATTTGTGCAACCCTAAATAGAGTAGGAATAAAAGATATTCGTACCAGATTGCTGATTTAGTGTTTGCTTCACATCATACTTACATTATAATCCTATAATCTATATGTTCAGTCAGTTATAACTGCCGATTAGTATTATTTTGTTGTAACAAAAGTAGCAAAGTATTCTATTGTATTATCAATTACTACAGTTGGGTTAGATGGGAAGAAGGGAGAAAAAAATGGAAGGGAGAAAAAAAGTTTAGAGGCTTAACTGGTGTTTCAGATGTGTTAGTGAGGCATTTTATTTAAGATTATCAGGTTAAACCCATGCCAGAACCATGGTGTGAAGAGCCATTTAAAAATAAGAGGATTTACTTCCTTTCAAAAAGAGACTTGACAGTTTAAAACCAATAGACAAATTAGCAGATGAAGCAATTTTACTTTTTATACAAGATGAACTTGAGAGTAGGAATAGATATCAAAAAATATTTGGCTTATTGATTAATTAAGAAACTTTGTTTATAATAATTATTTATATCCATTGGTTATTAGCTGACTCAGATTCCTTTTATTAGGGTTTATTGTTAATATTGTTAGATCAAAATACTGGTTTCCTGAATTTTATTACTACAGGGAACAATTGAAGTAGATTTTTAGTGATGGCAGTAATGTGCAACATTTAGTATGGGTGAGCTCTCCAATATACAGTATAAGTATGGCCACATTTGGAATTTTAAAAAAGTTATAATATAACCTTTTCTAGATAAAGTTGTAGAGAAGGTGGTGGTGACCCAGCTTCTGCAGCTCCTGGATGAAACAGATCATCTAGATCCTTATCAGTCGGGTTTCAGGCGCGGCTACAGTACAGAAACTGCCTTGGTCGCTCTGATGGATGATCTCTGGCGGGCCCGGGATGGGGGGAACTCCTCCATCCTGGTGCTACTTGACCTCTCAGCGGCTTTCGATACCATCGACCATGGTATCCTTCTGCATCGGCTCGGCGAGTTGGGAGTGGGAGGCACCATTTTGCGGTGGTTCTCCTCTTATCTCGCCGATCGGATGCAGTCGGTGTTGGCAGGAGGGCAGAGATCGTCCCCTAGGCCCCTACTATGTGGGGTGCCCCAGGGGTCGGTTCTCTCGCCCATCCTGTTTAACATCTACATGAAACCGTTGGGTGAGATCATCCGCAGGCATGGGGTGTGTTTCCATCAGTACGCTGACGACACCCAGCTGTACATTACCACCCCGTCTGACTTCAGGGAGGCAGTTGATGTAATGTGCCGATGCCTGGATGACGTTAAGATCTGGATGGGGAGGAACAGACTCAGACTTAATCCCGACAAGACCGAGTGGCTGTGGATAATGCCTCCTAAGGACCATGATAACTGTCCCTCCTTGGTCCTTGAGGGTGCGAAACTGACTCCCTCAGACCAGGTCCGCAACTTGGGGGTCCTCCTAGATCCACAGCTAAAATTAGATCTTCACCTTTCTGCTGTGGCTAGGGGGGCCTTTGCACAGGTTCGCCTGGTGCACCAGCTGCGGCCATATCTGGAGAAGGAGGCGTTACTCACGGTCACTCATGCCCTTGTCACCTCGCGTTTGGACTACTGCAATGCGCTCTACATGGGGCTACCCTTGAAGAGTATCCGGAGACTTCAGTTGGTGCAAAATGCGGCTGCGCGTGCTGTGGTGGGTGTGCCGAGGTACACCCACGTGACACCGATTCTCCGCCAGCTGCATTGGTTGCCCATCGGTCTCCGGGTCCAATTCAAGGTGTTGATCACCATCTTTAAAGCCCTTCATGGCTTAGGACCAGGATATCTCCGGGACCGCATTCTGCCTCACACTTCCCTCCGACCGGTTAGGGCCCACAGAGTTGGCCTCCTCCGGGTCCCGTCGGCCAAGCAATGCCGGCTGGCGGGCCCCAGGGGGAGGGCCTTCTCTGTGGCTGGCCCCGTGCTCTGGAACCAACTCCCCCCAGAGACCCGAACCATCCCCACTCTGCTGGCCTTCCGAAAGGCCGTTAAGACATGGCTCTTCCTGCAGGTGGGGGGGACAGCTTAACCCATCTGAGCTTACCCCCCAAGTATGTATGTGGTTGAATGGATGGATGTTGTTGCTGCTTTTATACTGTTTTTTTAAATTTTGTACTGTTTTTAAATTGTTTGAAATTTTGTCTATTCTTGTATTTCTTATGTTGTACGCCGCCCTGAGTCCTTCGGGAGTTGGGCGGCATATAAGAATAACAAAATAAATAAATAAATAAATAATAATCCTGAGTGGCTTAGGTAGAAATGCATAAGCACAAATTGCTATATTTTTGAAATATCTGTCCATCTATATGGTTATCAGTAAATTATTTTACTGAGAATACTAACTTGAGAATAGCCATATCCCATAGTCATTATTTGCTTTCTTCAGACCTTTCAGGTCCTTAATGTTGAATAATAAATACAGAGGTCCAATAACATCTGCAAATAGGATTTAATGATATCACGGATGTAGGCTAATGGAAATTGATTTTTATTTATTTGAGTTATATCTGTCTTTAATTTGTACAAATTAAAGCAGCATATATTTTTACAGATTCCCAATTTTTAATGCACCTTAAGCATTAGACCCAAGTTTTATATTAAAGACTTTGTCAGATATTAGTTTTAACATCGAAACTGAAATAGAAGCTACTGCTTTCAGCAGAATTAAATATCTCTTTTAAAATGGAAGTTCCAATTAACTGTAGGTAATTTGTCCCTGATAAATCTGCAAATGTACAGATAGTAATAGATTTACAATGGTTGCATAATAAGTGATCAGAGTTAGGACAGCCTAGAATTGATGCTTTACAGCCTTAAAGCACTTCTGACAGTAATAAAACATTGCACACATCCCACCCCACTGTCATGTGATTGCGATCTGGGCACATGGCAACCTATGACACTTCCGACTGGTTGCCAAGTTCCCTTCAATCATGTGATTACTATTTGCAATCTTCCCTGCCAGCTTCCCCAGAGAATCAATGCTTTCCACTTTCTGCAGGGAGGATTTTCAGCACCATAGCTGAGATGAACTTGTGCATAGTCCACCACTTACCTGAGACAGCTTACATTTCTTACATTACTGTTGCCTCTCCACTCTGGAACCTGCAGAAATCCAAACGTGCTCAAATCCTATGTGGGAAACTGTTTAGGGCTGATGGGAATTCACTGAAATAAAGTAACAGAATCAAGATCACATGAAGTGTTAATACCACTTTATAATGCCTTGGTAAGACCATACTAGGAATACTGCATCCAGTTATGGTCACCACGGTGTAAAAAAGATGTTGAGACTCTAGAAAGAGTACAGAGAAGAGCAACAAAGATGATTAGGGGACTGGAGGCTAAAACATATAAAGAACGATTGCTGGAATTGGGTATGTCTAGTTTAATGAAAAGAAGGACTAGGGGTGACATGATAGCAATGTTACAATATCACAGGGGCTGCCACAAAGAAAAGGGAGTCAAGCTATTTTCCAAAGCACCTGAAGATAGGAATTAAGTCACATGGGCATCTTTCTTAATGAATCTTGGCCCAACTGGGGTTGTAAGTTGAGGACAACTTGTACTTTCCAATTTTATTTATTTATTTTATTTATGTATTTGTCAAACATGTATAGGATAGTAATAGTTTGTATAAACATAAGTAAAAAGTAACAATAAAAAAGGACAATAGGACAGTAGGACAGGGACGGTAGGCACAGTGGTGCGCTTATGCATGCCCCTTACACACCTCTTAGAAACGGGGAGAGGTCGACTGTAGACAGTCTAAGGTTAAAGTTTTTGGGGTTTGGGGAAGAAACCACAGAGTCAGGTAGTGCATTCCAGGCATTGATCACTCTATTGCTGAAGTCGTATTTTCTGCAGTCGAGTTTGGAGCGGTTTACATTTAGTTTGAATCTATTACGTGCTCGTGTATTGCTGCGGTTGAAGCTGAAGAAGTCATTAACAGGAAGGATTGCCATTAGGATAATAACATGCTTGTTTAAGGTATGCTGCTCCCAAAATGCATACTGCTGCATATGTGCTACAGCATAGTTTTTTTTACTGTACACCAGAAAGTTTAGCGTCCTATCTTGCTAGAATGAGCTATATAAAAGAAGGAAGAACTGAACTGTGTAATCGTCTTTATAAAGAGACCAGTGTCATGCAATTTCTCCTCTTGCTTCTGGGGGAAAAGGTCTGCATGTTTCTTACAATAAAACCCTTAATTCAAAATAGCTTTCAAAACTGACTAGGATTTCAGAAACTTCTTACTACTTAAATACCTGGAACTGCAGTTTAAAAAGGGATCATCTTCCTTGTGGGCATACTAAAATAGCTTTTGTATTTCAGTCAATGTAAAATATAAAACACACTATCATAGCATTAACAACAATATTCCTCTTGTGCCATAAAATCTCATATACTATATATTTAGCATGGATAAACATTGTTTTCATGTGGCTAATTGAGCTAATGCTTTTGTATTTGTTATGAAACAAAACTGTGTTAGATGCATTTTATTCTGATTTTTTACAAGCTTGAGTTTCAGCTAGTATCTTTATCCATCTTCCTTACTAGCCATAACAAATTTACATGCCAAGATGGAATGATGAACAAAAACTCCATGCGGCAACTTCTGAATGAGCTTACATTTTTTTATTTTGATTTATAGCACTACATAATAATGAGGACTCTGTGCCAAAATTGATATTGACTTTTTTTTTTACAAGCAGTAGCACGAAGGTTGCTATGAATCGTGCACAATAATAAAAAAACAAGATATTTAATTTTTATATAGCCAGGAGCACCTGAGGTTATTTTTTCTTCTGATTTCATCGCTATCCTTAACTGCAAGGGAAAAATCTTCTGAAATGGAAATAAGTAAATAAATAAGTCTTGATGTAATATGGGAGTTAATAACTTAAAGAGAATGTGCATGGGGAATCCTTTGGGCATGGCTATAAACACTCTGACCTCCAACCATATAATTGATTTAATATATTTGATATTGCACTGTAACTCCTGAAAATGCTGAATTTATGACTAATGCTAGGAATTAGTAAATTGGTTTCCTGTACAAATTAGAGATGGATTTATTGAACTCCATGAATGATTCTAGAATGAAATTGTTGTTTTACTCCTTTCAGTTTTTGTTCATGGAGCCTACTGTTAAGACTAGATTTATTCTAGTTAATACTAGATTTATGTGTCTAGATTGACATTCCATGTCTGACATTACTATCTATTATAAAATGTAATGATTAAAAATATTTGTACAGTCCATGATATTTGTCTTGCACTGAAATTAGTTCAGCTGATAAATTAAGAAAGATGGGGCAGGGTATTAGACCTGACTGTTGTATATACAATTAAATATTAAATTCAAATTATATATGCTTCAGGAGGGATGGATCAATAGAATTCTTAAAGTATCACTTAAAATTTCTTCTGTATGACATAACCATTTAATAATGTTTCAACATCATGGACTGGGATATCTGTTTAATTGATAAATTCAACCTTTTGATTTTAATCTGGACATTTCCATCAACCGATTACCAAATGTCAGATGTCAACATTCTCCAAATTCTGGCAAAATAGATCTAATTCTTTACTATAGAAGACATTTCCTAAATGTTTCGTACCTCTTTTTTACAGAATGCTCATTATTATTTCCAAGATAAAGACTTGTAATTTGGTGAGTTTCTGTTTGTCATGTAAAAGATCATGAGTTTAAACCTTGAACTATCAATATAAGAATGAAAAGAACTCAGCTGTGAAAATCTGAAGAACTGCAACAATTCAATACCTACAATTTGGACAATATGGATCAGTACTATCAATTAAGAAGTTTTGAAAAAGTTGTTGCCAGATATATCCAGAATATCTTTAAGCTTGCTGCATTTTGTCCTATAATGGAGTAAGATATTAAGAAATAAAACTCATGTACAAAAAATGTCAAGTTTGTCACAACAGAATATACTACACAAATTTAAACCATAACTTCCTTTCCAATTTAGCTGCTTTCTCTAGAAAAATCCTGGGTGTACAAACAATTGAATTCTCCTGGGACAGCTGATTAAGGTCCATATACTAAAGTACACAAATGTTGCCAAAAAGTGCCATTTCCGGATTTTCTGCTATCTCCTCTATCTTTTCCTTTTTTTCTTCTTTTTTTAACCACTGTATAGGAGGACATGTTATACTAATGATCTGAACATTGTTTGTAGAAAGGTTTGACAGTAAGGCTTGAACAATCCAAACAATTCAGATAAAACTAAGGATCAGATTTCTTCTCAAAATGATGTACTTTTAATTATAAACATAATACTATCACTTACTTGGATATTTTTGTAATGAAGTGATGTGTCTGTCTTGCTTCAAAGCAGGCAAAAGAGAAAAGTGAGCAGCCTAACCTAACAAGGAACTGGGGAAAAATGGGCAACTTTAAACATTCAATTGAACCAGCTAATCATTTGTTTAGCTTTTGACTCAGCGTATGTGTGAAGTGAGTCAGTGTCTGTCTTGACACAACAGCAGTACAGTGATTAATTGACAAACAATTACAAACCAACTACCCTCCTCTCCAGAATGTGCATAGTTCTTTAAACAAAGACTAAGGCAAATTCTAACCTTGAGCTGTCATTTGGAGATTAACAGAAACAGGGATTTAAATCAAAAGCTTGCTTTTCATACATCCAAAACTGTGTCTGCTCCAAGTTGGATGATGATGGAAGCTTCGGTGTTTGGTTATCAATCAAGCAATGTTTTATTATGGTCACACACCCAAATTAAAAATTAATACATTAAAATAAAACAGAACAAGATATAATAGTATATTACCGTTAGTGGTGAGATCATCAATGGGCAGTCAAAGTGTGCCAAATTTATAGATAATATAGGAGAATTTAGCTACTTTCAAAGAAACTGTGTCATACTGATCTAATGGTAATAGCTGTACATAAAGTGATCAGAATTTTCTGGATATTTTACCAGGTGAGGAGTTTTATGAATCCATGAATCCTTATAGAGGATGCAGTACAAGCAGGCATGAGCTGTATTTTCAATGGCCCCTTCTACATAGGGGCATAATCTCAGCTCATATGGGGCTTTTGTGAATTGGCCCTCCAGAATTGCTATGGGAAGAGCATTAAAGTGTACTAGAGTTAGTGCCCTCCAAAATTTAGAGACCATTATATAATATAGGTATCTCACTGGTTTATGACTGCTCAAGAAAACGTTCTTGGGTAGATCAGTCTGGACTTCCTGACTAACTAACTAACTAACTCCCTTGGAATGGGTTCGCAATTTGGGAGTTCTCCTAGATCCACAGCTAAAATTAGACCAACATCTTACAGCTGTGGCTAGGGGAGCCTTTGCACAGGTTCGCCTGGTGCACCAATTGAGACCATACTTGGAGAAGGAGGCTCTACTCACGGTCACTCATGCCCTTGTCACCTCTCGATTGGACTACTGTAATGCGCTCTACATGGGGCTCCCCTTGAAGAGTATCCGGAGACTTCAACTGGTGCAAAATGCGGCTGCGCATGCTGTGGTGGGTGTCTCAAGATACACCCACGTAACACCCATATTCCGCCAGCTGCACTGGTTGCCCATTGGTCTCCGGGTGCAATTCAAGGTGTTGATTATCATCTTTAAAGCCCTACATGGCTTAGGATTAGGTTACCTCCGGGACCGCATCCTACCTCATACTTCCCTTCAACCGGTCAGGTCCCACAGAGTGGATCTCCTCCCGGTCCCGTCAACCAAACAATGTCGGCTGACGGGGCCTAGGGGGAGGGCCTTCTCTGTGGAGGCCCCTGTTCTCTGGAACCAACTACCCCCAGAGATACGAATTATCCCCACCTTGCTGGCCTTCCGAGAAGCTGTTAAGACATTCCTCGTCACTGGAATAATAATCCTCCATACTCACCAGATTTAGCGCCTTCAGACTATCATCTCTTCGGCCCCATGAAAGAGGGTTTGAGAGGCAAACATTATTCCAATGACGAGGAAGTGAAAACTGCAGTGAAGAAGTGCCTCAAAGAACAGTCAACAAAATTTTACGAGACAGGGATACATGCTCTCATTCAAAGGTGGAACATTGCTATTGAGAGAAACGGTGACTATGTTGAGAAGTAGGGATGTGATCCACAGAGGACCAGCTTCATTTTGATGTATGCTACATGTTCCTGTGTTGGTAATTATACCTGTCCTAAAGAAACTGGCATTACGTTTTGACTCACCCTCATATGTGTATATAATTATATTATAATGGGAGCTGGTTTGGTGTTTTGGTTAAGGCATCAGGCTAGAAACTGGGAGGTTTAATCTCATTTTAGGCACAAAGCCGCTAGCTGACCGTGGGTCAGTCACTTTCTCTCATGTCTCCTGGTTTCTAGCCTGATGCCTTAACCAAAACACCAAATTAGCTCTCACTTTTATAATTAGAAATCATTTAACAATAGGCTGTCAGATTATTTCAGTGCAAATCTTTTGAGGTCTCACCTGCAGTTTTTTTATATTTTCTTTTGGAGTATAATTGGTCTTTGAACCTCATTTAAGTCACATTCAGAGAACAGAGCTTTATTACTTCAACATTTCCTTTACTGTGGGGTTACCAAATCTGAACTTAAAAGAAAAACAGCTGACCATTTGATAGCAGCAGAGAATAAACAGGTATCTGTTTGTTGCCATTGAGTGTTCATTCAGACCTGCAACTTGGATCTGGTACTGCTATTTGAGAGCCCCCACTACTTCTTCAGGACCTGCTCCTGGAAAATAGAGGACATTTGAAAATGATCTGCAGATAGAGCAGACGTTATCAGATACCATCATTTCCTCAGAGAAATATAGGATTGATGTAGAATCCAAACCAATAGACAACATCCCAGAAATAAAAGAGTACAGTAATCATTGAAATAAATATCAACTATTATAATCAACTATGCTATATAGTCTCTGTTTGATGTTCCTCCATTGCATTCGAAGAGGACCTTGACATCTATCAATTGGGGGGGGGGATGTCAAGACTCGCGTGTGAATTGGATTAAAGTGAGGGAGAGGTACGCATAGTCAGCCTCACTTTCTCTTCCCAGATTCCATCTTGCTCCAAATAGCAGGACAAGAGTCGAGACAGTTGGAGATGGGCTGGGTGCAGTGGTTGACCAGGGCGTCTTTCGTGTCTTGCCGTGCTCTTAGCGTACCACATCACTTGCAGAGACCGCCTTCATGACTGTTGTCCTAGTAGGTTTCATCCACTCAGTCCACCAGAATCTGTCTTCACATAGTCTCTGAAGACTTCAACAAATGCTGTTAATTTAGTGTCAATTCAACCTTTAACCCAAAGTTTAAGAATATAGGTAGTCCTCGACCTACAACCACAATTGAGCCCAAATTTTCTATTGTTAAGTGAGACATTTATTAAATGAGTTTTGCCCCATGTTACAACCTTTCTTGCCACAGTTGTTAAATGAATCACTGCAGTTGTTAAGCTAGTAACATGGTTGTTAAGTGAATCTGGCTTCCCCATTGATTTTGCTTGTCAGGTCGCAAAAGATGATCACATGACCCCAGGACATGTAACTGTCATAAATATCAGTAAGTTGCCAAGTGTCTGAATTTTGATCACATGACCATAGGGATGCTGCAACGGTCATAATTGTGAAAAACTGTCATAAGTCACTTTTTCAGTGCTGTTTTAACTTTGAACGGTCACTAAACAGTTTTAAATCGAGGACTATCTGTAGTCCAAATACTGCTATAATTTATACATGGTTCCAAGCAAAACTAATTTTAGTAAATCAAATGTTAAAGTCAAATAGCTTTGTCAACTATTTTAACAATTTCATTCTTATAAAATGTTCCAAATATTATTGTAACCATTATTAAGTGTCATCTCTTGTATGAACATTTTTTTCTGATTTACTGCCAAATTTAGACTACTAAGATAACTTCTGGGACACCTTGATATTGTTTATCAGTTTATTACAATACTAAAGATTTGTGATAATGCAGTTAAGTTTCAAATTCAATGGTTTATAATAATCCCTCCAAGATTTTTGTCAATTTTAATGTAATTTTATGGTGTTTCTTTTTTTCTCTTTTTTTCCAGTTCAGCTGAAGAACAATTTCACTGGCAAACACAAGGTAAAGTTTAATTTTTCAGAATTCTGTGCTGAATCTAGTTGCTCAGAGGCTCTTTTTCCATACTTGTTCTCAGATTGTGTGTTCATGGATCTATAACATCTTGAACAGAAAAAAGATCAAAAAATATTTTCAGTAGTGCTTAAATGTTTGTGAACCCTTTTGAATTTTTAATATGTATGCATTAATATGACTTAAAACATGATCTGATTTCCACACAAGTCCTAAAACTAGATAAAGAGAACCCACATGTTTATTTGACTCATTTGTTTAATTGAATTTTCTTTGTCTAGTTTTAGGATTTATATAGAGAACCGGTAACATTTTAGATCTTTATTTATTCAGACATATTGAAAATTTGAAAGGGTTCCCAAGCTTTTAAGCACCATTGTATGTTGAGAATGACCTCTAGGTTCTAGTTTTTGTAGTAAACTACTTACCTCTTCCTGTATGTGAACAGAATGCAAATCAGTTGTAACTGAAATAAATTGAAGAGCAAAATCTATTTATTTGCACAACATCCCTACATGTTAGATTGGGCAATCTGTAAACTCCTAGCTTCATTTTTGCAGCAAAGATCACACTATTGAAATGTGATGGTGAACTTTTGATTTACAGCAGCAGTTTCAGTTGCTTGAAAAAAATAGTAATTATATAGATTTGCAATAACTTGCTGATAGGGTTAATACAGATGTTTTTCAAATTCAAATACTTAATTAAAACATACAGGGAAAGTGGAATGTAAATTATGCTCTTCAGCCCTCCAGTGACATTACTGGGTTATCACATTTCCTGGTGAGGAAAAGAAAAAAATAATTCCAGTCCAATGAAATTATCATCTTTAGTATTCTTAAATTGCTATTAGCAGTTCAAGCAGTTATGGAAATGGTACTGAAGATAACTGATACTGTAGTTTAATCAATTTGGCTTTTTAAAGGTTCTTAGCTTCAGTTTTCCAAATTTTTCTTTATGTCTTTCCAGATATTTGAAATGTTTAAAATAGCATTTTATTACAGATGGTCAAAAGGATATAGAAGATGAGCTTACAACTGGTCTTGAACTTGTGGACTCTTGTATTAGATCTCTACAAGAATCAGGAATACTTGATCCACAGGACTATTCAACTAGTGAAAGTAAGTTTCTCAAGAATTGTTGTTGTTGTTGTAGCCTACCCCCAATTAAAATTGTTCAGTCTGTTCAGAAAAACATGATGCTTTTAAGATAAAAGGCCTCAGGGCTATTAAAGATCTTTTTTATAGAATCTTGAATATTTAAAAGCTTGTGGTATACGCTCAGCAATTGATTATGTATATATGTACAATAATCATCACTCTTGTTTTAGAGCCTTTTTATAAAGCACACCAAAAGCAGCATGGGATTTCTTTATGTACTGATAGTTTACAGGAGGAATGTGTAGAAAAGGAAAAAGCACCAAGGGTTTAGAAACATTATTTATTTTGGTAAGTCAAGATGATTAGCTTTTCTCCTCTATCAAAACATTGAATTAAGTTTTCAGAAGATTTTATTCCACATGGGTAATATGTGATCATTGAGGAGTTGGCTCCTTATTAAAGCATTAATTTATAATAAGAATTCATAAATAACCATTGTTTACCATACTACTTTTGAACTTCACTGATACCAGTTATAACTGGTACTTTATTGCAATTGCCATGAGTTTACAACTGCAGTAGGGAGAATCTGAACATATTATCAGATCCTTCCTTCCTTCCTTCCTTCCTTCTTTCCGCTTCAAATACTTTTTACTGATTGGAAAATAGAGCCTAAATATCTAACTCCAATACAACATTTTTTGTAAGGACCATTTTTTTCCTATTTTTCTGTTTTATTAACTATGCTGGTATTGACATTCCTCTTTCCTGCTGCCTGATTAGCAGAATTTACAGAGGAATTGGCCAACCATATTTTATTGTAGTAGGATCAATGTGATCTGTCTGTTGTTCAATGTGTCATGAAATTCAGAAAATTAACTTAGTAAATTATGGTTAAAGTAATCATGCTACGTGTGGCTTGTAAATGGAGCTATATAGGAAAATGATAGAGGCTACTCATCAGACTTGGCATACAAGTATAAATAGAAAATAAGAGGCGTTTGTTGAGCTTTTGCTTTCCTCTACTCTATCTTCTCTTTTTAAATTTTAAACGAGTGTGTATTGTTTAGAATATATTGGTATTCTTTACATTCAAACCTCTTTAAGATAGGTTTGTATAAAAAGTAGGATGGTGCTGCTGCTGCTAATAACTTGGTCTCTGAATCAGATAGGAGCAGAAAAGTGACCATATGACAATCTACTGTGTTCTCTAATCCTTCTCCAATACATGTGCAATACATGTACAAGTTCCTAATAAAAGTTGGTGGCCAAGCAGCAATGTAACATTTCCCCGTGCTCCCTCGTGCAATGAAGTGAGGCTGCAGTTTAAGTGCTAACTACCTGACTTTAAAAGACTTATGTTTAGTTCTGCATATCCTGGGATACTTTGTGTTTTACATGTTGGACTACAGTTATTTAAAGCTAAGCAAGCCTGACCAATTATATAGGAATATAGGAATTTTCATTTAACAATGCTCGAAATGTAGCTGAACAAGAAACAAGTGGTCCAGAAAAATGTTTTTTAATACTGGTGACTGTTTTTTTTAATAAATATGCTTCATTTATTTATCACCATGGTCCTGCTATGTGTGTGTGTGTGTGTGTGTGTGTGTGTGTGTGTGTGTGTGTATGTATATGTATGTATATGTATATGTATATGTATATACATATATATATATATATATATATTGTATATATACATATATATTATATATATATATATATATATTCATATATATATATATATATATATATATATATATATATATATATATATTCATATATATATATATATTTATATTTATATTTATATTTATATTTATATATATATATATATATATATATATATATATATATATATATATATATATATATATATATATATATATATATATATATATATATATATATATATATATATATATATATATATATTCTAGCAGGACCATGGTAATACATGTGTGTGTGTGTGTGTGTGTGTGTGTGTGTAACATTTTTTGCTGATAAATGAAAATAAAGGGAGACTATTATAGATCTATTTCGAGCTGTTTTCCTCTCGTCAGATAGCCATACCCTTAGTGGGATTTGAACCTGGGCAGTCTGCTTGTAAGGCAGCAGTTTTTAACCTCTAGGCCACAAGGTTCTCTTCCCTATCAGCTCTTCACCAGGAAAGGGTTATAAATGTTTCTGTCGAGTCATCCTGGTGTATGGAAGGAAACATCACAGCTTCCTTTTGCCACACACAGCTTCCTTTTTGCCGTGTTTGTGTGTGTGTGTGTGTGTGTGTGTGTGTGTTTCTGTCGTATTATCCTGTTGTACCCAAATATGGGAGAAAGCATCACAGCTTTCATTTTGCCTTTCGGCCCCTCTCTGGGACCATCCAGAGAGCCGACACACTATTTTCAAAGAACATGAAGTATGTTTCTTTTGGTCTTAAAATGAAGCTAATATCAACAAAATATTTGAATATTAACTTAGTTCAGTGAAGATCTAAGAAAATTTCAGTAGTTCTGATGGTTAGCTATATAAATAAGTAGGCTGGCTATTAGTTTACTTATATTAGTATACAGCGGGTGAGGTGACAATCATATGGTATGGACTTTTACTATTTCCCCATTTGCACTTGCTATCCAATGTTAGTTAATATGGGGCTACAGAGGTACATACAGTTTAAAAATATTGTTTCAGGAGAAGCTTGGAATCAACTTCCCAGTGGAGGTAGTGGGTCAATCATCAGTAACTGAGTTTAAATATGTTTGGGATAAGCATGTTTTTCGACTAACAAAATAATAAAATAAAACGAAACGAAATGAAATAAAATAAAATAGTAACCAAATGACAGGAGTATGCTTTGTTGTTCAGAATAGCTTCATAACTAATTTGACTATATCTAGCTTAGATACATTCATTTTTAATGGTGGTTGGTATTTCATTTTTGAAAGATATATTCATGATGAATAAGGCTATAAATGGTTATTAGTTATGATGACTTTGCATCAGCAGTACTGGAACCAATATGTCTCCTAATTTCAGTTGTTTAACTTACTATTAAAACATGTAATCCAACAGAGGCACAGAGCCAATTTTCATGTGTTGTGTGTGTGCATATAATGTATGTGTGTGAGATTGCATTTACTTAAGTAATTTATTGAAACTGAGAAAACCTATAGATAAATACAGCTTTACATGACAACTGCATAAATATGGAGAACTTTTCCATTAAATTGTAGGATACAAGAAACACTTTCTGTCTCTTTCAAACTGTATGCATTTCTCTGCAGTTATAGTTATAGACATCAAATATGCCAGGTGTTTATAATAATATGAGAATCTCTATTTATGCAGTATGAAACATCATTAAGCTATTTTCACTTTGTTAACAGTCTGCTTTTTGCAATTCCCCAATGAAAAATAACAACTTTTTTGTAGAATCTGCAACATAAGCAGGCATTTGCTTATGAAAATATTTGGTTCTTGATTTTTAAGATCTGATTCTTCTACCTGTCACTTCCTCTTAAAGCATAATTAAAGGTACATGACAAAGGACTTAAAGCTACCGGTACTTTATTAGGTGCATAAAAAACAATTCAATCAAATTCTCCATTTTTAAAAAATATCTACCTATCAGATGGTTGAAGAAGCAAAATAAGACTAAATCTGGCATCCTAAACTGGCAGTTTGTTAATCAGTGAGAGTTAGTTTCTTATAATCTAGCAAGGTAACCTTATTCTGCTGATCTTGACAGCATCTTGAAACCAAGTGAGGAATATTTTAATCCCACCGAGAATAATCTGTCTGATTTCAAGAATAGGAACCCTGAAAGTTGATTGGATAGAAAGATAAAAAGAAATTAATTAGAAGGTTTAACAATATGTCACAATATGTTAAACCTGGTATATTACAAGTGTTAATTGTAATGCAATTAACAATGCTAATGCTACTATCTTAATATTGACATTTATATGTCAGATACTATCTGTTTATATTTACCATTTTGCCTTAAGAAAAATTAAAATGCTCATAAAAAACTTAACACAAGAAACATAACAATAGCCATACAATAATTAAATTATTTTATTGCTTGATTAATTGATTGCATTAATACAAAAGCATTGATTAAATATCATTTTGACTGAAATTTCCGGTGATGATCTTCTGATTTTCCCTGTGAGATTTTCCCCAAGATAATTTGGAAATAAGTTTTTCAATTCCACATGTTGACCCCTGGACCTCTACAGTGTGGGGTGCTTCAGCATTGTCCTTCCTCTTCAAATTCTAACTGACATCATTAAGGGAGGTCATCCAGTGACACATTTTCAGGTGCAGCCAGACACATAATGCCGTCACAGTATTGGACTAGTGTCTGAAGGCTGTAAAGGTTAGATGGGACTGAATCCTAGCAAGGAGTGACACTGACTCAATCCTAGCAAGGAGTGACTCTGAGTTTTTGGTCTTCACAGATCTGATAAGGGGTCCTTTCTGACTCTTGCTGGGATAGCCCTCCCCTGGACAGAACTGGTATGCAATTGGGGGGGGGGTCACCTTCACACAGATTCATCTTCTACACCAATTCCACCTACTTTGGGGTGGGTAAGCCTTGCTCAGTCACTTATGTTCTGGTTATCTTCCACATGGATTATTTTAACACTCTGTACATGGTGCTACCCTTGAAGACCTTCCATACAAAAATCTCTTGGGAGAGCTGTGCAAATTTACCATATATTCCTGCCTGGTTCGGCATGTGGCAGCCCAGGTTAATTATAAGGATATACTACAGCATATTCATACAACACCACTACTACAATAGCTGCATTGACCATTGTTTAGTTTCTGGGTGCAATTCAAGTTTTTGTTTTTCATCTTTAAAGTGTATGTTTCATGACCTAGATATCTCCAATCCAGGATCGAATGCCTGATATGATCAGGAGTGAGTACTGCAAAAAAGGGATGCCTTTGCAGGTTATTTACACCAAGCCCACTATCAAGGCTTAGTTGTTCCTGTGGAACAACTTCTGAAACATAGTAAAAACATAGTTCTTAAGGGAGAGGGTTTGTGGACAATTGGAAATTATTCAGCTTCTGAAAGGTAGGACATTGGATTGGGGACTAATGGATATATTGTTTTGTTAGGATTTAATCTTATATTGGTTGCATAGGCTGCTCAGGAACTATGAGAATTGAGAGGCATAGAAATGAAATCATCATTATTGTCATCAACTATATAGCACTTCAGTGTACCCAAATCTTTAGGATACTCTCAGAAATAGCTGTGTTCAAAGACAGATTTATGAACAGTGCTTACGTATGTGACTATTTCATCTGTTTCCATTTTTCCTGTTCCATCCTGTCCCTTTGCCATTTTTTTACCATTTATGAGAATCTATAGAAAAAAACTATAAAGAGAAGCATATGCAACATGTAAAGAGAGAGAAACTATAAAGAGGTATCATGCAACAGTCAAGTAAATAACATAGAGTGCTCAGATATATACAAGCATTAGCAAAGTATTGTGTAATTATGCTTACTAGATCTAAAAGTAATTACTGCGTGAGAGACAGTGCAATTTAGGGAACTGAATTAATCATGTATTTATCTGGTAATTATATAGTATCTTGTAAATAACCTGACATTACATTATAATTACCATCTGAAAAAAGCTAACTTAAAAGAAAGGAAGAAAAAAGGACAAAATTTTTAGCTCAAGGAAAAGAGAATATGTATTTATTTCTTTGAAATCTGTACATTCCCTTCAAAGCACAATTTTTTTCAGTCAACTTTTTGGAAGGGTACAAAAATCAAAGGCAATCTGAACCAAAGAAACACAAAATGTAACTTCTTGGCAAGCTTGCCCAGCAAATGACCTTTTCTAGTGATCATGATTGGTACTGGGCTTAATGAACTATATGATGAATACTTAGTCTAATGACGTATATACAGTACATCTGAACAACAGGTGAATGGAAATACACCAGCATACTACAGTGGATTAAAGCAATGATATGCCAAAGACCAGAAGAAGATCAAAGTATTACAGATGAATAAAAACATCAAGATTCAGGACATGAAATTCCATAATCAAGAACTGTCCAAGAACAGCTGACCCCTCTCCAATTTTTTTCTAAAATTATAACAATATTGCATGACAACATTGATGAGAACCAACTGATCAGAATCAACATTTCAGGATTATAAAATAGAAGATGAAGAGGAGTATTGGCCCCGTGCGTGTCAGTTAAATGAAGTGTGCGAGTGTGAAAAATGTAAGAGTTTCTCATTCTATAGCTTACCACCGTGATGGCAAACCTATGGCATGCATGCCACAAGAGGCACGTGGAGCCATATCAGTGGGCATGCGAGCTCAGCTGATTTTCGGGCCTTCTGGGTCCACTGGGAGTCGGGAAACAGCCTGTTTTCAGCCTCTAGAGGGGGTGGGGAAGGCCGTTTTCGCCCTCCCCAGGCTCCTAGAAAGGCTCTGGAGCTTGGGGAGAGCAAAAAATGTGCCATCGCGTGCCGGGAGGGGAGTCACGCGCGCATGCGTGGGGGGCCACATGGAATTATGGGGGTGGGCACACACATGTGCGACCCCACGCCTCCTTTTGACACGCGAACCAAAAAAGGTTCGCCATCACTGGCTTACCATTTTGTTTGCTGCTTTTTATCTGCTATTTCTCCCATTACCATTTTTATACTTGATTGAGAAATATATAATTGAGAAATGCATTCAAGGGGGAATTATATTCAAGCTTTAATTCAATAAATCTGTACATTCGTTATTGGGTAGTAAACATGATCTTATACCTAAAATATGACCAATAATTGTAATAATGTTTTCAAACAAAATAAAAAAGAAGAAGTTAATAAAATAATAATATTGGCTAGCATTTATGTAAACTAACCATCTTTTTATTTCTATATAGTAGATAAAATAGTTGCTTCTGATAAACTTATGGAAGAGACTCTAAAGTTCTTAAGATATCATAAATAAAAATAATGTATATTTTCCTAAGAGTATTGCACTATTTTGTACCCCTAGCAGAATCCTTGTAATGTGTTTTGGACTCATTATAGCTTTGATTTATTATTTATTGATTGCTAACTGTATACCCTACCTTCCCTTCAGGTGCTCAAGACAACTTCATTTTATTGCTTCAAATTATAATTCAACACTATTTTAATATATTTCTTTTCCTATTTGATTTTGCCCTACAACTATTTCATTTCCCCACTGGTCGTTTATTTTTGCCAATTAGATTTAGTAGAACAACATTTTTAAGCACCCAAGTAGTCTTTTATCTTTTGGAAAATAATAAAATGAAAATGTTTAAATTAAACATGCTGTAGTATAATGTTATTTCTGACATTACATGATACAGAAATCAGAAAAAAGGTAGTTGATCATTCTAATTGTTTTTGTGAAAATACCTGCTTTTCCTTTCACTGATACTTGAAATTATTTTCAATACAGGGCCCAGCCTTCTATCCCAGAGTGCACTTCAGCTCAATTCCAAATCAGAAGGATCTTTCCAATATCCATCAAGCTACCATAGCAACCAGACCCTAGCCCTTGGAGAAGGAACAGCATCCCAGCTCCCAGCCCGCAGCTGTCAAGCTAGAGCTTCTCTACAGAACTATGGCCAGGTATGTTTGGAGAAACAATCAAACTCATTTATATTAATTAATGTTAAGATTATTGAACATTTTTTTGACTGAAAATATTTTACACGCATAAACAAAGTTCACTTACATATTAAAGAGTGTGCTTATAATTTAGCACAGCGTAATTAATAAAATCAAGCAAACAAATAAACATTTGCTGAGTTGCAGAAGCTGTGGAGAAGGTGGAGGCCTTCTCTGAAGTAGCCCCTATTTTATGGAAATCTCTCCTTCCAGAAGTAAATGTAACTCACACCCTTCTGGCCTTTCAAAAGTACACCTTTATTTCATTGTGCTTGTGGACGAATGCTAAATGCTGGTGCTATGATGCTTTTGTTTTTTCAATATAAATATTGTTATATTACTTCTTTGTTTAATTGGATTGGTATGGTTTTTATTGGTCACAACCTTGGGTCCACTGGAAGTGAGGTAGCATAGAGAAGTCCTAAAATAAATAAACATTTGTTTAGAAACTTGTGAATGTATAATTTACCTTTCAAGTGTATAGAACACTGAAATTCTGTGGGGTTTTTTAAAATCCAGTTATACAAAATTCTGAAAATTAGAGCTGTATAAAAGTTGTTTCATTTTTATGATTGGTTTGCACATCGACGTGTGAGATTTACATCATCCCGACATCCAAATTTCAGAGTGCAAACTATTGGGTGCTGCATATGATTCATATTTGCTGTGCCATATCATGCTCCCCACTAAAGCATTAAAGAAGTATATTGTAAGTCTGAATTATTATTCTACATATTTAGTTGTTTTAATTGTGGCTTAATTATGCAACCATTAAGCTGTTATTGCATCAGGATCCTTTGTGTTTCTTTTCTTCTTTTATCCATTTCAGAACAGCATTTTCAAACCCATTCTTAGGGACACTAATACGGAACAGCAAAACTGCAGCACATTTTTTAATGGTCATATTTTATTTGTCTGCTTATTTTGAAAAACAATGTTGCCTTCTAAGATTATATAGAAAGCTTGAGAATATTTTGGCAAAATAAAGATCCCCATTTGAAAAATATGTAGAACATGGCCCAAGCATTTCCAAACGATTCTGGACAGAGTGGCACATTCTGCATTTTGACAAACAACTATGGGCATAAAACCACTGCAACAAAGAACATGCCAATTCACAGAAAGGCTGTGTTTTAATGACATAGCTAGTCACAATATACATATACCGTATTTATCGGCGTATAACACGCACCGGCGTATAACACGCACCCCCATTTTAACAATAAAATTTGAGTAAAAATTTTTTTAATTAAAAATAAATGACTTGGAATATCTGAACTTAATGTTGGATTCATATTTATAACATTATAACATGAACTATAACATTAACTCCTCTTATAAGGCAAATGTGAAATGAAAAAGCACCTCTTTGAATGAAAAAAGAATTGCTTTCTGGGAAACCAAAAAATTCTTCATCTTCACTTTCCTACCATCTTTCTTTTTCTTTCTGTCTTCCTTCCTTCCTAACATCTTTCTTTCTTTCTTTCTTTCTTTCTTTCTTTCTTTCTTTCTTTCTTTCTTTCTTTGTTTTTTCCTTCTTTCTGTCTGTCTTTCTTTCTTTTTTGTCTGTCTTCCTTCCTTCCTAACTTCTTTCTTTCTGTCTGTCTGTCTTCTTTCTTCTTCTTTCCTTCCTTCCTAACATCTCTTTTTCTTTCTTTCTGTCTTCCTTCCTTTCTAACTTCTTTCTTTTTCTTTCTATCTTTCTTTCTTTCTTTCTTTCTTTCTTTCTTTCTTTCTTTCTTTCTTTCTTTCTGTCTTTCTTTCTTTTTCTTTCTTTCTTTCTTTCTGTCTTCCTTCCTAACTTCTTTTTCTTTCTTTCTTTCTTTCTTTCTTTCTTTCTTTCTTTCTTTCTTTCTTTCTTTCTTTCTTTCTTTCTTTCTTCTTTCTTTCTTTCTTTCTTTCTTTCTTTCTTTCCGTCTGTCTGTCTGTCTTCTTCTTCTTCTTCCTTCCTTCCTTCCTTCCTTCCTTCCTTCCTTCCGTCTTTCTCCCTGTAGGAGAAAGAAGGAACCTCTGTTGCCGTCTCCCGCGGGGCTGCAGCCACCCGACTGAGTCCCCGACTGTGGCAGCATCCCTGCTGTTCTCTGGCCAAGCGGCGAAGGAGCCCTGGAGCCCTGACTCCGCCCTGCATCTCGGTCTCTTGGGGCTTGTCCGGCAGCCTGCTGGGAAGGCTGCGACGCAGGGAGGGAAGGAGCTGCTATTGCCGCTCCGGCATGTCTCTGTGGCTGACCGGGGAGCCGCGTCCTTGTTAACAATGGAGAAGCTGCGCGGAGCAGAGGCGCCTGGCGAGCGAGGCGAGTGGCTGCATCGGCGGCAGGCTCCTGCCCGCGTCTCCCGCCCGCTTGCCCACCTCTTGCCTTAGCATTTAAAAGAATGAGAGGTGGGCGGGCGGGAGATGCGGGCAGGAGCCTGCAGCCGATGTAGCCACTCACCTCGCTCGCCAGGCGCCTCTGCTCCGCGCAGCTTCTCCATTGTTAACAAGGACGCGGCTCCCCGGTCAGCCACAGAGACATGCCGGAGCGGCAATAGCAGCTCCTTCCCTCCCTGCGTCGCAGCCTTCCCAGCAGGCTGCCGGACAAGCCCCAAGAGACCGAGATGCAGGGCGGCGTCAGGGCTCCAGGGCTCCTTCGGCCGCTTGGCCGGAGAACAGCAGGGATGCGCCCGCCCGTTTTTGAGCTGCCCCCAGAGCGGTGAATCAGCTGGGATCGGCGTATAACACGCAGGTAGAGTTTTGGCTTGTAATTTTAGTTTTAAAACTGCGTGTTATACGCCGATAAATACGGTACATTTCACAGAAAACAAAGTGATGATGATAAAAGAGGAATAACTTGCTCAAGAGCCTAATTACAAAGCAGTAGGGTCTGAATCACCAAAATATACATTTGTTGTTTAAGATAGTTATTTCACAGAAAGAAAATATGATTTCTCTGAAAGCACACAGGAGATCCCAAAGTCAGATTATATTCATTTGTGTTCTACAGATGAGCGAAGTCATTTTCAAATTTCAAATGAAGATCTTACCTGGCAGTTCTTTAATTTTATTGTCGCTTCTGATTCAGATTTTTTTTTTTAACCTTTGCTATTGATTGTCAATGTATATTGGTTTTATATAAACCACATCTTTTGTGGTTTGAACAATGATTTTTGCTGGAAGATAAAGAAATTGTGTTTCTTAAAATACATAGATATAGTAAATACACCTACTCCTATCTTTATTATGAACTTATGAGCCTCTGTGATGCAGTGGTTGGAGTGCAGTACTGCAGGCCACTTCTGCTGACTACGGCTGCCTGCAATTTGGCAGTTCAAATCCCACCACGCTCAAGGTTGACTCAGCCTTCTGTCCTTCTGAGGTGGATAAAATGAGGATCCAGATTGTTTGGGGCAATATGCTGACTTTATAAAACCGCTTAGAGGGGGCTGTAAAGCACTATAAAGCGGTATGTAAGTCCAAGTGCTATTGCTATTGATAAATTGTGGTGATAGGTTTTATACTTTTAGTATCTCTAGCTTTGGAGATGCTTCATAAATAAGTATCTTCATTAAGTTGATGAAGCTCTTAATTAATTTACCTATACGCATTGCAGTTAAAACAGGCCACGTAAATATATTGCAAAAGCGTTTAGCATTTCAATTTAAGTGATCATTGGAAATACACACATCCTATCATATTTTTTAAAAAAATGTTCCTGATAGTTTTACTGTAGTCTCCAAGGTGGAATTCAAAGCACTTTATATTTCTCATTTTGCAAAAATGCTGATGTGAGGAAGGACCTAATACCTAACAACTTCAGCTAGCTGATTTGGTATGCAGTGAAAGGGAAGAAAAGTCTTAGTCAAGTAATTGTACTTTTTACTGTCACAGTGAAATATTTCTAGACTTTTCTAGACATTCTACAAAGTACCAATAACTCTTGGTACTTTATGGAGTTTGAGCTTGCAGAATTATTTGCTGCCCCAAACCATAGAAACTAATGTATTATATCTGTATAATAATCAGAATAAGTTGTAATAGATTTTCCCAAGAAGTAAAATGATTGCACAGAGTTCCAGGTCACATTTGACTGTGGCCTTTGATTCTTTGTTCTCTTTCTCCACATTCCTATAAGGCAGTGATGGCTAACCTTTTTGGTGCCGAGTGCCCAAAGTGCACGCGCACCCCCAAAATGCAATGCGAGCATTCCCCGCGCATGTGCCCCACCCTCGCCCATTTTTGGTTTCCAGGTTGGTGCAGGAGGCCTTCCAGGCCCCAAATGGTGCGTGAGGGGTAAGTGCAGCCCCCTGCACCCCGTTTTGGATTCCAGGTTGGTGCAGGAGGCCTTGCAGGAGGCACCCCCAAAATGCAATGTGAGCACCCCCGCACATGCACCCCTACGTGCACATGCGTCCCCTACATGCGCCCTGCCCCCACGCATGCGTGGCAGAGACCTGAAGGCCAGTTGGCCGGCAGGAGGCGCGTGCGCATGTGCGGTGAAGCTGGGCTGGGGCAACAGCTGGCGTGCCTGCAGAGAAGGTTCTGCGTGCCACCTGTAGCACGCGTGCCATAGGTTCGCCATCATGGCTATAAGGTATGTTCTTTTTTTTTTTAAACAATTAAGTTTTTTCTTCACCAGTATGCTGAAAACAAAATGTTAAGTGAAAAAGTGTTAATTCACTAGAGTTCTTAACATAACTTTTTTTCACTTACTTAAGTAACAATCCTTCAGATATGATGTACATATTTATGGATCCAGACAAAAATGTTAGGGTTTCTGATAGCTATTTACATACCTAATTAAGAAAGCGGATTTCAAAGAAAAAATGTTATGGTTCAATCATAGAAATCGGTGTGTGGGTGTGCACGTTAATATGTGTACACAAAGAGGGAGGGAGAGAATTTCCTACCCTTGAGTATGGCTTTTTAAAGACTTGAGCCTTGCTGTCTAACATTAAAAAAAATTCCACAGTTCACACTAATTTACCATAGAAGCACAAAATCTCCTCCAAAAAAGGAAAGTCTCAAAAAGTATTTCACAATGGTAACTTTACCATTCTGAAAAAAAACAACACTTTTTGAAATCCTAATTATATACACATTTCTTGTGGCATGAGTTTAGCATGTACTCTGTCAGAAAAAATTATCTGAAATGCTGTCAGTATTTGCATAGAACATTGTTATTTTTTCATCCTTTTTTGTAAAGTTTATTAAAACATGTTTTAGTTTGTTTCTGATGAAGATACTTTAAAAGATATTTTAAAAGTAAACTTAAAAGCAACTGTTTATATAATGCATAATTAATCTAAATGGGAATATACATAAACGGATAAAGGAACATGCAACATTTAATTTCTGCATCAATATAAACAGGATGAAAAGCTTAAGCTCATAAGCAAAACACAAAAATAAAGCACAAAGCATGATATTATATTGTGTAAGTGTTTTCAACCGAACAAATTTAACCATGGCTACATCAGTGCTACGTTGCTTATGAAACATTTTTAAAAGCAGAGATTGTCCCAGGAAAATACTGAAAATGAATCAAGGTCGAAAAAGCTGTAAGAGCATACAAAAGATCAAGCTCTAGTCAGTCACAGCAGAAACCTGGCATCCTATTTAATCCCAGATGTCTCCAAGAAGCCTAAAAACAGATCATGAAGGTATGAATGGAGGTGAGCAGCTCTCTCCCTCTGATGGCAGGCCTCTGACATCAAGTAAAGCTATGGGTCTCTGGATGTGCAGGGTAGCAGTCTGGGCTGCTAGGCATCTGTCCAGCCAGTGGGGATTCTCTTCTGCTCATACGGTGTATTTTAATGATACTACAATTGGCTCCTGCTTATGCAGAATCTGTCAACGTTAAATTTCACTGAATAATGATGTTCCAAGAACATGAATCTCCACATTCTCCATGCCATACCTAATTTTATAAATCCCTAATATGCCTCCTTTTAGCTTTCTCTCGCTGAACTAAATGCTTTAAGTTTTCTTTATTAAAAAAAATTCAGATTCATTTACAATTGAGATTTATAATTACTTTTCTTTACCTTGGGAGTCAAGAATTGTAACCACCATTCACAGTTGTAAAAACTATCCCAAATGTATCCATACCATAAATATTTATTACTAAGGCATAATTATAACAACAAAAAATATTTTTATTTCAATTTCTTTCCTAGTTATATAATACACACACACACACACAAAAACACAGAGTTATATTTCCTAGGATGGCCCATATTACACTTCTGCTCCACCAATTTCACTGGTTACTAGTCTGCTTCTGAGTGCAGTTCAAGCTGTTGGTTATGATCTCTAAAGCGCTTAATGGCATAAGTTCAGGCTACCTGATGAACTGCCTCTTCCCACTAGGATAAGCCCGTCCTACTTCTGGCAGAGAGGGCCTACTTGAGATCCTATCAATCAAACAAGTGCAACTATTGTGATGCAGAAGAAGAACCTTCTCTGCTGCAACACTCACCTTTTGAAATATCTTGCCCTCTAAGGCAGTGATGGCAAACCTTTTTTTGCTCGGGTGCCAAAAGGGCGATAGCGTGCGTGCGCATGCCCACACCCATAATGCAATGTCATTCCCCCCCTGCGCACACAACCCCTCCACACTGCCCCCCCTCGCATGCGTGCAGGCCTCACTGAAGCCTCCAGACTTCCGGCAGGCTTGTTGGGCCGTTTTTCACCCACCCCAGGCTTCAGGAAAGCCTCCGGAGCCTGTGGATGGTGAAAAACGGGCCTACCGGAAGTTCGGAAACTTTCGGCCTTCCGGAGGGCAGGGGGAGCCCATTTTTGCCCTTCCCAGACTTCAGGAGGCTTTCTTGAAGCCTGGAAAGGGCGAAAAACGGCCCAACGAGCCTACCGGAAGTTCATTTCCTAACTTCCAGTAGGCCTGTTGGGTCCATTTTTCGCCATCCACAGGCTCCGGAGGCTTTCCTGAAGCTTGGGGAGAGTGAAAATGGCCTCCCCCGCCTTCTGGAAGGCCAAAATCAGCTGGCCAGCGCGCACATGCCCGCTAGAGCTGACATAGAGCAACACCTTGCGTGCCCTCAGATATGGCTCTGCGTGCCACCTGTGGCATGCGTGCCATAGGTTCATAATCATGGCTCTAAGGTAAGATTCACCCTCAGCCTCCTATCCTTCCACAAGAGCCTGAAGACCTGGTTCTGCCGGTTGGCCTGGGGATGAAATGGGGGGATTCCACTACAGGTGGGTCCTGGATTGATGGCAGACTCCACCTCCCCCTTGCTTTCTGCTCTCCACCATCTACCTTTTTGGTTACCATATTAATGTATTATTCTCATTGTGTTCCTTTGTCATTTTTTATTTCATTGTTCTATTACTTTATTTTTGTTCTAATTACACTCCTTTCATTTTTCTTCCTTTTTAAAATCATTGTAAGCCACCTAGAGTCGCCCCACGGCAAGATAGGTGGCAAACAAATTTAACGAATAATAAATATACAGTATGTTCACATTTTTATTTATCATATTATTTTCCTAATTAGGTTATGTACTAGTTATATTATTCCTAGTTGGTGAGACATGCTGACCAAGTAAAGATGGACTTGGATCTCTTCTGTTGTTAAACTTAATTTGAAATATTTAGATGACCTGTGACCAACTGGTCATCATTTCAGAGGTGTGTCCTTACCTGGATCCTCAACACCTCAGCACAAGGATGGGGATCCTAATGTGATGCCTTCACTTAAATAGCTGGGCAACACTCAGAAATAGCCCTGTTGAATAGCCCTGTTGAAGGAAGGAAGGAAGGAAGGAAGGAAGGATGGATGGATGGAAGGAAGGAAGGATGGATAGATAGAAGTCCAAAGTCATCACAATTAATGTCTTGTGACATTTTGTATTATGTAATAATCTTTTATCTAGCTGTAGATAAATGCTCGGAGAGCACCTTCATATGCCCTACAGGGACTGCACCTTTGAATATGAAGGTTGACAAACAGAGCCCTTATGCCACCAAAATAGGCATATCACAGTTCTAACACCAAAGGCAAATGGCAAACCTTTAGCTTAAAATCCAGTTTATTCCCCATATACTGTATGTAGTGATCTAATCTGCTTTTTGGCTGAGTCTCACCTCAGAAAGGGTTTTAGTGGTTTTGAATTTGATGGAGGATCCAAATTCAGCCTATTTCTGAAATCCCAGATCAGTTAATCAGTGGAATGGCTTGCCTTTAGAAATTGTGGCTGCTCCATCACTGGAGGTTTTTAATAAGAGATTGGACAATATATATGCATGCAAGCATACAGAAATGTCTAGTTTTCCCCAGATGCTTTATTATAATCCACTTTTTTGAATACTCATTATTAGAATGAGTGCCTTTTTTATTATTTAATGCAAATCTCAAAATCTCTTATTTTTTACATCTCTATACTCTCATTCCTTAAAGATATAGGCTTTGTAGATATGTCTGTAAATATATATCAGTCAAGTTCTCTTCATCTGCAAATGCCTCTTCACCCTAACAATAAGAATTAAACTAATATAAAAATAGCAATCTGTTACTGTTTCATGACAAAATCAGCTAAATACAGATAGTCCTTAACTTACAACCTATCACTTGATAATTGTTCAAAATTACAATGGGACTAGAATGAGTACTTTACACCCTATAAAGCATGCCCACCACAAATACACCAGGGTTACATGACCAAAATTCAGGTGCTTTGCAGCCAGCTTGCCTTTATGACTAGTTGCAATATCCAATAGTCACATGACTATGATTAGCAAGTTTTTTTGCCAGTTTCTTGCTCAGTCATGAATACAGCAAGCTGTATTTTGCAAATTCAGTTTATGGTTTGTATTTCAAACTGAACATTGATCAAGATACAGGGCATAGATGACTTTATCAAATTATAGAAGAAATAGTTTCTGAACCAGTTATTGTTACTGTGATTTATCTTCCAATCTCATTTCACGTTCTTTCTCAGAAAATATACGGTACTTTTAGGGAATAATTTCTTTAAAAAAAAAAGCCCTTGATTCTGTTCTTATTTCATTTTCATTCCATTCCATTCCATTCTTTAGAAGTGAGGAATGAAAACATTAATTTTCAACAATAGCCTCAGCCAACATACAAACTGTATCATAGGAGTAGGATTTAATTTTTTATCATATTAACTGCCAGTTTCTTCAATCTATAAATTGCTTGCAACCTTGAAAATAATGTGTAGTGACTACAATATCTTTGGGCACAAAACATATCTTCTCATCACCAGTCTGTCCTGTGTCTCAAGGACTATAAGAGTTTTTGGGAGTTCTTTTTCTGTTTGTGATAACAATCATAGGAATTTTAGTTGTTACTTAAAATGCACCTCAGATAATGTAACTTTTTCATATGTCTATATGTAGTTATTTTTTATTATTATCATAAAGCAGTTTTGCCATATAAATGACTTGAGAAAATACAAAAGTTATATACAACTTACATAACTAAACTGTTAGCTTATATGTTCAACACTACTCATAGATATTGTTCAGCACCATATTAATTCACAAGGCATAATATAGTTGACTGTAGAAAGACTAACAACAGGAATAGTAAATCTGCAGAATGATATCTGAAATCACATTTTTTACTGAAGAATTAAATGACTGAGACACATTTTATCACTGATAAACTGATCCAGTTATCTACTCTAAGTCTCACATTGTATTGCCTGGAGATTTTATTACATTCTTGTAGAATAGAATCTCCAGTTTAGATTTCTGATTACTTTCCATTATAGCAGGCAAAATTTTAGTTGTTAAGCATGAACATAAAAATTTAATGTATGGATAAATACCTTTCTTTTAGAGGTTTTTAAAAAGATAAAAATTAATCGAAATGAATATACAATAAGAAAAAAAATCAACAAGAAACCTAAAAGTACAAAAAAGAGAGGAAAAAAGTAAAGGAAAAATAGAAAAGTAAGAATAAAGATGCAAGGAAGTGGTTTCCAATCTTTTTTACAGCAGTGGCAATTATAATTATAAACTTACCTTTTACTCCACCGTTATAACACTCTTCTTTCTGTAATCTGTCTATCTAATCAAAAACTATAGACCAGTGATGGCGAACCTTTTTTGGTTCGCGTGCCAAAAGGGGGGGGGGGAATGTGGGGGATCACGTGTGTGCGTGCCCACACTCATAATTCCATGCACCCCCGCACATGTACGCATGACCCCCCTGCTCCCAGCATGCAATGGCACGCCCATTTTTCGCCCTCCCCAGGCTCCAGAGCCTTTCTAGGAGCCTGGGGAGGGCGAAAACAGCCTTCCCCACCCCCTCTGGAGGCTGGAAACAGCCTGTTTCCCGACTCCCAGTGGGCCCAGAAGGCCCGAAAATCAGCCGGCTGGTGCACACATGCACGCCGGACCTGAGCTCACGTGCCCACCGATATGGCTCCGGGTGCCACTTGTGGCACCCGTGCCATAGGTTCGCCATCACGGCTATAGACCATAAGTTCAATTTTTTCTATTAATGCAAAACTTTCCAATCATCAGTAAACATATAGTTTTTTCTATGATTAAAGAGAATTACAGGATTTTAAAGATTAATTACAACTCAGACTAAAGGTATTTTGGTGGGAAGGGGGGATTGATGGAGTTGAAAAATGTCATGCCATTTAGCAGCAAGATTATTATATAGACAAAGATAGAAAGATTCAGCACTATCTGCAATGGAGGAATGGTTGCTGAAGATGATGGAACTTGCTGAGATGGCTAAATTGACCTTTTTCTCAATTTCACTTGAAACAGTTTCTTCCATGCATTTTGTTGAGAATTCATGCTATTCTGAACTGCCATGACGTTTATTCTGGTTCTAACAGACTTAGGAAAGAAATCAGTAAATAATTCCACTTGTTTTAAAGGTGGAATTAAAACCTGCTGTGAGCCACACAGAGTGGATTAAAACCCCTTTGCTATCCCTCTGAAATCAGGACAAAAGCTGTCTTCAGGTATTTTGCTCAGTTCATCTTTAAAGTGGGTAGAAAACAGGTTGAACACTTGGCGCTTCCTCTTTACTTTCATTGAATTCCACTCTTTAGTCTGAAGAACAATTGACCTAGCATTTGCCTGATTCAGGAAAACACTCCACCCCCAAAATACGTTCATACAAATATTACTATTTAAAAATATATACCCACACTTTTCTTTATAGAAGCAGTCAAGGAAGATTACAACCATAAAGTTACAAATGCAAAATTCAACAATAAAATCAGTATAATTAAAATTAAAATCAAATGCTCACAATTATAATGAGTTTGAAGCTTTTAAAAATTGGCAAAGGAGATGCATCATTGCTATTTTCCTAAACAATAGGAGAGTAGTGCATCCTTGCAGAAAGTATTCTGGGAGTCATATAGGGAAGACCTGTTTCCATCTTCCAAATGGCTGAACTTATGGTATCAATGGCATCTTCAAAGGGGTCTCTCCTGCTGATCTAAGTGGTTATGCAGGTTCAGTGGGAGAGATGTCCCTCAGATACTAAAGTTCTTCTTCATATCTTCAGTTGTGGAAGAACTGAATGGGGTCAACATGTACTCCCCGTTGTATACCAGTTTGAACTTCTCCATATATTCAGGTGGGCAGTAGAAAAGGTCAGATAAAAACAACTTCAGCATGTTCTATGATCTCCCCAGTATCTGTGATATCTCTATGAATATATTGTTCCAAACAGTGGAAAAGACCATGAAATGCAGAGTCCCAGTTCCTTAATTTCTAGACCTCAGCTGTTATTCACTAGTAAGGAACCTATCAGCTTTCCCCAGAGCCCAAGAGAGGAGAACCAGTGCAAAATTCAGAAAGCTTCCTACTGAATACTTCAAGAGGTTTATCCTGAAGTGAAATAAAGCGATCATTCATATCAAAATAAAATAACCAGAAATACATGCCCAACATGCTGTATTTGAAATAACTGAATAGATATACTAAATCCTTAGTTAGAACAATCTTAATTGTTATTTTAATATAAAATAAATCCACCTTTAAAAAAATATTTTGAAATATTTACAGATTCATTTAATAAAAAACATTTAAGAGGAAGACATATAATAACTTATTTATAATTTACTTCCAAATTCACATCCTTAAGATTGCTGAATCTTTTGCATGATCATATATGCTGAGCCACAATTTGGTCTGACTGATTCACAAATAGCTTTGCATATTGTACAAAGCCAAAAGCAATTGCAAACTTACCATTATAATGGTTATGTTTTGAACAAAATAAAGCAAAATTCATCTGGGATGAAAAGATATATTAAATATATTTTAGAGTTTATTAATTTTCACTTAAAAACCCTAATTTTTACAAGCATGTAGCTATTCTCTTTTATCGTACTTCTCTATTTGATCTTGAACAGAAAAAATGAAAATTAAAGAAAAGTCATGTCAATTTCTAATATTTGGAGACATTCTTCATTGTTTCAAATAAAACGTCTGTATGTTGAAGAAAAACAAACAAAAAGGGGTGTTGCCACAAAAAATATTTTTAATAAGAGTGTGCTTTTTGATGCTTAACTATCTCTTAGTTGCAGTTTGCAGTTGCAGTTAATAGAGGATTTTAATGTTACAAGATTAACAGCTCTTGTTGATCTCTTCAGCCTAAGATGTCTGATAGAAACTAAAATGCCGTTCTACATTGAGAGATAAGAGATTTTATTCTTTAGTGTTCCAGAAGGGGTTTAGGCACATAATTGAAATTTATAACAAGAAGCAGAGAACTTTCTTTTCCTCCTCCTTATCTCTTTTACAAGATTTAAGGCAAATTCCATATATAACTGGCGAGATCCCGTAGCCTTGTGCAGATATGTCTCACAAAGTATGGTTTTTATTCAAGATGAAATTTCTATTTGAATTGGATCCAATTTTGATTTCACAATTTTCCACAGCTCCATCTCAACCCTCACTTTCTTATATTCCTGGTAAATAACTGTTTTTTCAGTTTGGAAGGGATAGTTGCATAGGATTCTTGTACACAAGAATCACACAAACATATACCCATATTGGTATATATGTTGAAACAGAGAACACAAGAGATGAAGAACTAGATGGTTGTGTGCAAAGCTAGTGTTTTGGGGTTTGTTTGTTTTTTTACATTTTCTTCATTCACTTCAGTTTTCACTAATATTTATTTCAAGTTGAAACAAAATCCCTCTACATTTTCAGGAATTGGATTTGAACCCTACTACTATTTTATAAAAATAATTAGGTCCTTTCCAAATGGCAAAGAGGATGCCCACACCAGTCCCTGCTGTTTTGTATTTTTAGCTTTCTCAGAGTAGTTTTGTACATTGAAAGTTTCACAGATGCTTTTAAATTTTAATTTTAAAATGTATGCGTTGCAATCTCATCGATTATTTTTAATCCCTAGAATCAAACTGAAGTCATATATTTAGATGCTGATTTACCATGAATCAGCAAAAAAATGTTTGTAGTCTAGCATCCTGTTACTGCCGCCAACCATCCAGATGATGGTAATTTATATGATGCATGTTGCTTGCTCCAACTGGTATTCAAACACACCCTTTTCTAAACTCAAGGCTGAGCTAACCTTACTGCACTTATCCTACATGAATTTGTTTAATGCATTTTCTAAATATGGTGACTTCCAGTTGTATTACCGTATTTTTCGGAGTATAAGACACACCGGAGTATAAGACGCACCTAGATTTTAGAGGAGGAAAACAAGGAAAAAAGTATTCTGAACCAAATGGTGTAGTAATATATTATTTAATAAAATACCAGTGTAGCAGAATACTTTTTACAACCATGCATACTTTTTACAACCATGTACACTTTTTACAACCATGTACACTTTTTACAAACTTCAAACTTGACAGCTTTAAGACTAGTGGACTTCAACTCCCAGAATTCCTCCTCCAGTCATGCTAGATGAGATAATTAGAAGGCAAAAACACCTTTTTTTTTCAAAAAATGGCTCGTTTTTTTTCCCAAAAACAGGGCATGCAGAGGCTTTGGGAAGCCTGCAGAGCACTCCTAGTGGGTGGGGGAAGGCAAAAATGCAATTTTTGCAAAAAATGGCCTGTTTTTTGCAAAAATGGGATGCGGGAGCGAGGCTTCGGGAGCCCAAAAAATGGCTGTATTCGGTGTATAAGACGCACCAACATTTCCACCCTCTTTTGGGGGGCAAAAAGGTGTGTCTTATACTCCGAAAAATACAGTATATGATTTTCATTCCCCAAATTTCCAGCTAATAACTATTGGCTGAAAATGGGACTCCCGACACATCTGGGGGACATCAGGTAGAAGACAAATATTGTAACCCTTGCTAACTTTACCAGATTAAACAAGAAGCCATCCATATTTACTGTGTGATATAAACTGATTGTGCACTAACATTTATTTGGGTATAGCAGTGTACAATATTTCTATGGATACATATCACAATGCCCACCCTCCTTAAAAAGAAAACAGCCTACTCCCTTTTGCGTCTTAATATGACTGCATTCAGTTTCCCCTTCTATCTGTGTATGAACTGATGAAGAATGGACAAATAGATACTCACTTGAAATTCCTCTGTTTTCTTCCCAGAAGAGATTTATCTATCTATTGATTTCTAAGGCTGTCCACTTGATATACAATTCAATAGTGAACAGCCATTTAAAATGATCAATAACAACAAACAAAACAAAATTTTATTCTTGGGATCCATAAGAGCTTTTAAAAAAATTATCCTGGTGAAGTTTTTGAATTACCTTTGAATTACCTTTGAAGTGGTAAGAAAGTGCCACCAGAGTGAGTTTTGTTCTTTCCTGTTACATCTTTCACTCACTTTTAAGCCTCTCTCGTTACCATCATTTTTTATCTGAAATAGCTTTTTGGGATTTGGAGCATGGAGAGAAAGGGTAGATAAAAGATTTTACCTAGGAAAAGATGACATTCACATACACCTCTCAACTGTGCAAAGTCACCATACTCCATAAGATTTTCACAGAAATTCACATTTCCAAAAGAAATTTCAAAAGCATATTTATCAAATTGAAAACCAGTAGGGAAAATCTTGGGTGATTTTTTCCTAATCGCATTTAAGCAATTAGATAACATAAGTTTTGACCCATGAGCTAGCCAGCTCTTTCAAGGCTAAGGGAGAAGTTCCTAAGAGGTCAGAAAACAGATATTCCAACTTGTTTCTGCTATGCAAGAGGATTTGCGCTTCAGCAACTATTTCCACCAACTAGAATGTAGGGGATATTATTTAAGGTGAGGTTCTACCTATGTGTATCACAAGAAACTTTGAGGTCAATTGATGATGCACTGATTAATACTTGAGAAATATAATCCTATCCAAGAATTCTAAGTAGAACAAGGTGCCAAGCATCATATTGCTTGTCTTACATACTGGAGAACATGCTATTATATAATTATTGACTGCTTTCAAAGGGGACATTTAAATCAGTATTTGCTTTGCTTTTTTAAATTGGTAAGTCAAAGAAAAAAGCTTCAGTTCTTTGAGAGTACAAATAAATGTATTTCTTCTACTGCCTTATGTTATCATTTTACAAAACTGAGTTTATTATAATCCTGTAAATGAGGATAATATTTCTATTGCAGTTAGTGACAAACCCCAGGCTAGATCATTTCAGACATTCTGTTTCTTAACACATGCATGAAAAACTGTAAATGTGACATTATATGCATACAACAGAACTGAAGGATTACTGGTAATTCTTTCTGTAGGCAATACATTTAAGGTAGTTGTTGCACAACATGCAATATCCTTAGAATAACATTTTAATACTAGTGTATCAGCTAAGGCCCTCCGCAAAATACCCTAAGAAGTGAGATTTACAATGAGGGCTATTATACTTTGAATATCCCAGTAAACTATTCTCAAGACCCTCTTGAGGGAGAAAATTACTTTAGGTGCACACTACAGTTTGTGCCACTTATGTGTTTTACACAAATATGATTATTATTCAGAGTGTATAAACTTCGCAGTGAAAGTCGTTTTCTTGCCCATTTCTCCAAGCGTGCTTCGGGGTAGAGAAAAAAAAACTTGAACGCTGAACCTTTTAAACGCTAGATGACCTTATTTCGGCTACGGGATGCTAAAGATGTAACCGTAGTTACCATAAGCGACACATTCGAGTGAATATAGTAGAACAGCCTTGAGTAAAGAGGACGAAGAAGAACTTTATTTAACATCAAACCAGAATATATGCCAGATGCTCGAGACCTGCTTAAGGAGTGAGCAATCCGCCGAGCCTCAACCTATACAGCAAGGGCATTTGCGCAGTAATTAAGTGCTTATTTTCAAAGCATGTGGGTCCAACGCGGTAAAGATTCAAAAATATGTCGCGGGGGCGCATTTAATTCCCGATTCTCCGGACTGGATGGGGGCGGGTGGGGGCAGGAAGGGAGGGCTGGGAGTGGGCTGGCCAAAACCGCCTCCTTCGTTGACCGCCTCTCGTCTGCCTGTTTACTTACTCGCTCTCCCCGCCCATCCCCCTCCTTCGCAGGGCACCGGCCGGACTGCCCACCTCGCCACTTCGGAGCCGCCGCCACTCCCGTCGCAGTCGCTGCCCAGGGAGACCTTCGCGCCCAGCCATGGGAGCGCTTTCCACTTGCCGGACTCCTCCTCCTGCTCCTCCTCGCAACAGCCACACTCGCCGGCCCTCTACTACTCCAGCTCCACGCTGCCGGCGCAGAGAGTGAGCTCGCCCTTGTCCATGCAGCAGGTGGGCTCGCCTACCAAGCTCCAGCGGGCGGGCTCCGCCTCCGAGAGCGGCGGCGGCTACGGCACCACGCAGCGGGTTTCTTCTCCTAAGCAGTCGCCCAGCCGCCTCGCCAAGTCCTACAGCACCAGCTCGCCCATCAACATCGTCGTCTCGGCGGGGCTCTCGTCTTCCCCGATCCGGGTCACCTCCCCTCCCACCATCCAGTCCAACATCTCCTCTCCCATTCATCAGCTGAGCTCCACCATCGGCACCTACGCGACCCTCTCGCCCACCAAGAGGTTGGTCCACCCTTCCGAGCAGTACAGCAAACATTCCCAGGAACTATATGCCACGGCCACTTTGCAGAGACCCGGAAGCCTAGCAGGTGAGAGAGAATATGCTCTTTTTCCTTTTCAACTCTCTTGAAGGCGCACCCTCCAAGGTCCGTTGAAATAGATCTATAATCCTGAGAACGTTTGTAATTTTGATTTGCTCTGGTTCGGAAAGGAGGGAGGAGCGGAAGGGTGATGCTCACGTTCTCCTTCCTATCCCAAGTCCTGGCTTAAGCGATTCCTGCTTGTAAACTAAACTGTTTCAGCCTGCGGTCAAATAAGTGAGGATCCCAACAGAAAATAAGTGCCGAATAACAGATTATATTCTCCTAGCCCTGCTTAGGTAGAAGTGAGGCACTGCTGATTTCATTGGGATTTGTTATAAAGCAAGAAGTATATTTAGGTTTGAAGTCTTTGCTGTTGACCCTTAACATTTTTTTCCTTTCCACCATACTTTTCTTGCCAGGTAGAAAAGCCCCATGGAAGAAAGCTTTTTTTAAAAAATTCCTTGAATGAATGCATGGTTTCTTATTTGGCTGGTATTACATTATCTGATGCATAGCGATGCTATCAAACAGATTTTAAGAACTATTTCTTGTTTCCAGTAATATTAAAGTGGTTGATAAGTGCTATGGTTCCCATTCCTTAGGAAACACCTGGTTGTTGTTTCTTTAAAAAGAAACCCTTGCAATTGAAGAGCAGTTATTGATCTTGGTAATCAGATAACTAAACTCTGTTCTTTTCAGTGGGGAATTTTTGCTGTTGTAAAAACCACTTGAAAGATACTGCTGTAACACCAGCTGTCATGCTCATGTGTTCTCTCATCTGATTTATGTGGCTAAATGTGACATTTAAACGAATTAGTTGGGAAGTGTTTTTTTCTAATACCTGGAAGATATTCAAGTATCTCTCCTTAAAAAAAATAAAGCAAAAGGGTAGTCAGCAATCTATTTTAGACTTGTGCTGTGTTATTGAAAAATGAGGCAAAATTAAGAAACAGATTTGTTCTCTAATTGTATTTTTATAATATCCCACCCTTCAAAAAAAGGGACTGTAGGCTAGACTGAGAGATGAGGGGGAAATCATGGAAGAAATAATTGGCAAACAGTTCCATAATTCTGTATTAAAAAAAACCTATTCTATCACTAGGAATCAGTCTTGACTTAAGAAGTCCATTTTTAATTATTTACTTGTTTGCATTGCTAATGATCTGCATTTGATGGTTCCAATCATGTGTCCAGTTCTTGAAAGGCCCACATAATAAAAGATACATAATATTACGAAAGATATAGAATGATCTGTGGAGTAGTTGTGGCCATGATTATTTACCAGAGAGTGGCAAATATTAAGTTGAGCAAATGGCATGTTGTTTCAATAGTACTAACACTTTCCTTTTCCAGAGGTGAAGAAAGTTGAAAGAAATGTGAATATGTACATTCAGTTTATGTCCTCTACAGCTTATAGATATAGGACTGTTCCTTGGTAGTGTTTCTTATCTGAGGTCCCTGCAGGCACTATCTGCTGGATGTCTAAAAATAGTGTGATTTATCTTTTGTATCATACTGTTGAATACCCATTTTGTCCCTGTTTAGCAAACAAAGGTATTGTTTGCTAAGTCTAGCAACTGATCCACTCAATAAATTATTGTTAGCTAACCTGAGGCCATAAGACTAATTTTCATGCAGCCTTTGAACTAATCTCAAAACCAAATACAGAAAATTGGTTCAGGCCTTTGTTGAGAGTGGTGACCTTTTCTGCAGCCTGCAGCGTGGAATGAAGAGAACATAGTTTCAGAAAGAGAAAAAAGAGGTATCTGAGAAAAAGAGCATCTATATCTAATTTTGGCTCTGGACCCAGCCATTGCTTGCTTCAATCTCACGCAACAGACTACCCTGAGGAGCAGGAAAAAATGGCTTGCATTGCCGGATAAGTGTCTTCTAGAGTTGTATCTGGGAATGCAAGGACACTTTCTATTTGAGGTAGCAGTGATTGATTGAACCTGAGATTATTTGCAGTAAGATTGCAATGTTTCAGTAAGCCGTGGGTCACTTATAATAGATTAGCCCATATTAGACCATAAAAAGTCTTTTTGTGGTCCTTTTAGTAGTAATTAAACAAAACATCAACAACCTTGAAGCTGTAATGGCAGATTTGGCGCCATTTTTTTTGTTCCTATTCTCACTTGGCCTCCCTTCTCTGTATCTCTTCTTCTTCTGGTGTTCCTTTTTTTGGCCAATGGAGGGGACCAGGCATGTCTCTTTCTTGCCAGGCAGTTTCTTCTGGGACTGCAAGGCTGAAGAGAGACCAAAGCAACTGGCAGTCTAGACAGTACAGGTAGTCTTAGACTTACAGCTGTTTGTTTAGTGACTGTTTGAAGTTACAACAGAACTGAAAAAAGTGGTTTATGACTGTTTTTCACACTTACAATCATTGCAGCATCTCCATAGTCATGTAATTAAAATTCAGATGCCTGGCAACTGTTTATGATGGTTGTAGTTTCCTGAGGTCATGCGATCATCTTTTGTGACCTTCTGATACGCAAAGTCAGTGAGGAGGCCAGATTCACTTAACAACCATATTAATAACTTAACAATTGCAGTGATTCATTTAGCAACTGTGGCACCAAAGGTTTTAAAAGGGGGGAAAAACTCACTTAACTATCTCATTTAGCAACAGAAATGTTGGACTCAATTGTGGTTGTAAGCCAAGGGCTATCTGTATTAAAAGCAGCAACAATATTTCTATATTTTCAAATTAGAAAAAGCATGTTAGAAAAATATGACCATTTTAACAATTCATTTGGCCTGTATTGCACATTCTGGATACCATAGCAGAAGATACGGGTTAGATATATTTAAAATTTTACAAATGTTACTAAAGAAGTAAACAAGGGGCAAAGATTACATTAATATACAAAGTGGATAATATAAAAATGGCCCCTGGATCATGAAAATAATTTCCTAAAGATGCTCATCTTATAAAAAAGAAAAACTAATTCCAGAGTAGATGATTATATAATTGAATCATCACCTGCATAGCAAGAACATGTGTTGTTGTGGGGTTTTGGGGGGGGGGGTTGGGACAGAGGAGTCTTCTAACTCAGCAGAGACATATGGGGAAAATGCAAATCAATAGTTTTTAAAACAACCCTGTTTGTCTTTGATAAGCAAGAGAAATTACAATTCAGTTTTGGCTCTTATCCCTGCTGAAAAATTAGAGTGTGCTTGGAATCAGACGATCTGAGTACCACTTATGCTTAAGTAGGCTGTTTAACTGTCCTTTCTGTTGTTTCTATCCACTGTAATGTACAGTATTTTGCTTTTTATTGGAGAGGGTTGAAAGTTTGTTTAGTGGGAGTAAATGCCATAGACTGCATCTAAAGGGCCAGTTTTTGTGGACATATTTTGTTGAAGTTACTAATGAAAAACAAAATTTTAAGCATTGAATAAATTAGCTGTAGTCGCATATCTTTTTGTGTTTGTTTTAAAAAAAACTTGAAAGCCTTTAGGAGTAAACAGTCCTTTTCACATTGTTTGAGAAATAGCATTCTATTACTTCTCATCAGCTTTTTCACATGAATGGTTTCTTGGCTGGCTTGTTTGTTGGAAAAATCACTGAGAAGACCCCCTTCTACAGACTAGTGCCAATAAATACCCAGAGTCTTTGTATAATTATGAATCTTTTCAGATTGGTAACTAGGACATTTTGACATATTATATGTTGAGTGAAAAAGCCTAAAGGTGACAATAGATGTTCTGAAGGTATAAATCAATCAAGATTAACTGAAGCTTTCTTGAATAGTGAGTGACAAACTGGAGTTTATTGCTCTTTGAAAAGGTGAAGCGCTCTTGTTTCTCTTTTTCATTTTGAATTCAATATGGTTTGATGATACCATTTGCTTATAATATAGATCTGAGTTACTGCCACACATGTAGTTAATTTGTTCCATAATTCCAACATTCTTCATTCAGCATTTGAGTGCTTTAAAAAAAAGATGTAATCTATCAAAACTAAACTGCAAAAAGCTAGAAAACTACTAGATGGGAGATAAAGATTTCTGTATCTTTTTCTTGCCCTCATTTAGCCTTTTGGCTTTGCCACTCAAATCTGGTAGTGCTATCATTACATTAAACATTATGTTATTTCCTTAAAAAAATTGTTATATCCTATATAATCTTGAACATTGTATGCAGTGGTGGGCTGTAACTGGTTTAACGCTTACGCGCAGCGTTCAAAATACAGCAATTTGAAGCTCAGCTGCTTACCTTCTAAGGCAGCCCCAGTAAGTAGAACAGCGGAGGTGTGGAAATCAGCTGTGCCGCGTGAATCAACTGAGCCAGAAAGAAGGAAATATAGGACAGGATAGCGCAGGGGCGGGTGGACGGGGCCAGCTAATCGTAGGAACTACCGGTTCGCCCGAACCGGTCTGAACTGGCAGCAGCCCACTGATTATATGTGATTCTACACTGTGGGTAAACTGGAAGAGAAAATAATAGTAACCACAAACATAACTTTTTTCAAAATAGAAAAAAAATAGACTTTGTTCATTTGATTTCTGTTGTCAAAAGTGGGGGGGTTTTTTTGCTTTATATATTGTACATGCTAGAAATTCAAGTCTTGTTCATGATAGATTATGACATCTCAGGAGAGGAAAACTGAACAAGTCTTTTGTTTTTTGTTTCTTAGTACTTTTTCTAAATTCCACTGACTAATGAACTCTTGAATCAAAGGATGTCTTTGTTAAATATAAAACACTGCCAGATCTCTTCAATTAAACTCTTTAGAATCATGGTACTAGAACTTAAAGTGGCAGGATGGGGGATATATTTAAAAGAAGTATTGTAAGAAATATTATTTTGCCTTCTTACAAATAGGAACAGGAAGGAGTTTTCACCACTCACCTTTAAAAAGTGATACAATAATGTTGCTCTTCATGTGAAAAATTAGATCCTCTGTTTCCTGCCCTGAAGGCAGTGATGCAATTTAGCATTCAGTAACTGCTAACTTTTAAAACACTGAGTGATCATAGCTGCCCCTTACCTCTGAGCATCTTATCTTTCTGGCTTTCCATTTAGTTCCATTTAATGCTTGTGTAAGTAATGGCTATGGGTATAATTTCACAGGTTTGCCTCTTTGAAAATGCTGCCTGATAAGAAATGTATGCTGTTGTTTGTAGATATCTTTAGGTCACTCTGATGTGCAAGAATTAGCCTTTTGTCACACTTTCTCCATAGCATGTTTAGGTTTTGCATTTTGTAATCTGTGTATACAGTCTTTTTTTTAAAAAAAATTATTCATTTATCAGAATATAAAATATAAAATAAAATAAAAATAATGAGAAACCAGGAGGAGGACAAAGAGAAGAAGAGAGAGTGTGGGGGAAAAGGGGGAAAAGGAAAGAAGGCATTCCAACTCTTTTTAGCATGGTAGAAAATAAATAACAAAAAGTCTCAACTTTTTATGCACAGTAGTATATATACTAGCCATTTCTAAAACAATGTAATGTGTATATACATTCTGTGGATGTTGGGAATTCACAGTAAATGTTGGATTCTGTGGATGTTGGGAATTCATTATGAGGCCCTCATCAGTATAAAAAAAAAGCATGCTATTTAGTTGCAAATATTTTATTTGTATTTATTTCTGTGATGATGAGTTTATTTGCAGTCCTATTCTCCCCAAGGATATCTACCCATTCTACTAGGTCTGATAGGGTGGGGGCACTTTGAATGTTCCTTCCTTCAAATATTGCCATTTGGTGGGACCTGGGTAGCTCTTCCTGCCTTTGAAACACACACCCCCCAGGCAAGCCACAAAAATTCTGCTTTACCCATAGGCATTAGATGGTGTGAGGCTGGAACCCAATAAGGTTTTCTTATGAAAGTGTAGGGGTGCATGGCAGTTTGGGGATGCTTTCCTGTTTTTATTTTCCTTTTATAAGGAATGTTAAGTATATGATCCATCCCCTTTCCTCAGACGCGAGTTTTGATACCTTACTTTCATAAACCAGTTTTCTATTGTGTCTACAAGTAATAGGTGTCAGGGTTCCAAGTAATGTCATGTTTACTGATTGGTTTCTAATTTCACTTGGTAAGCTAACGTTAAACTTCAGTCCTTTCTTTGTAGCAAAATGGAAAATTGGTTTATAAGCAGAGGATGGCATTTCTATGATCTCAAACTAATACGGGTAGTCAACGGCACTGAAAAAAGTGACTGATGACCATTTTTCACACTTACAACCGTTGCAGCATCCTGGTGGTCATGTGATCAAATATTTATAATGATTGGAGCGTCCTAGGGTTGTGTGATCAGCTTTTGCAAACTTCTGACAAGCAAAGTCAATGGGGAATCCAGATTCACTTAACAACTGTGGCAAGAAAAGTTGTAAAATAGGGCAAAACTCACTTAACAAATGTTCCACTTAGCAACATAAATTTTGAGCTCAATTAGGGTTGTAACTTGAGCACTATCTGTATTTGCATTCCCCCCCCCCGCCCACGTCTCTTGTTCTGTTGGTTGCAATGTTTGATGCTGACCTAAAACAGTTATCAAGAATAGATTTGAAATATATATGTAGTTTTAAAAAGCACAACAAAACTGTAAATATGAAGCCAGGAAACTGGAAATCATTATATTTCTTGAAATAAATATTTCATGTGATCTGAGCAAGGGCTAGCTTTTAAGATATTTGTTTGATATTCCTGGGTTATACTTTTAGTGCTGGAACTGCTGTCAGCTGAATAAAATATGGTATATGGTTTGGCTTTAAAATATGCATTATCTCAGTTTTACTGTCCTGTAAATAAGCTCTTTGTTGTCTTTCCTATTATCATTTTGGGACTCATTTCTACAAGTTTGTGAATGTTGTTTGTTTTGAAGATGAACTAGATTTAATGCCCCATACTTTATAACATTACTTGTCTGGTTGCTTGGTCAAGATTTATTTGGATTTTGTTTCCACAGAGGAAAGTTTTTGTTTTCTTCTTTCTTTGCAATGTAAGACTTGGACATTTTCTTTCGTCCCCACACAAGTTCAAAGAAACCTTGGTCATCTCTGGTACAATAACTGGTTTCATAAAATTGTTAATTGTGGTACTGCCCATTTTCACATGGTTTTCGTTTTGTTTCTAAACCTCAGGTAGATTCAATGTTGCATAATTTAAGATTATCTGTCACAAAGAAAATATATTCTGAATTTTCTTCAGTGGATTTGTACCAATGGATTAATTATATTTGGCTGAATATGATCTTGTCTTACCACATGTGAGCTTTTCTAGAAAGCTTTCAAATACGACCAGTCTGCTTTGAAGGGACTCAAAAAGTTAATGCATGCATGTGAATGATGTCATGGCCTGTGCCTTATTTATTTTAACAAGTGTATTTGTTCTTTTTTTAGAGCTATTTGGAAATGTAATTGCACTCCCACTATACACAAACACATCTAGTAACAAAACAGTGCCTTAAATTTGAATGAAATTTAGATTTCAAAAAATAGTTAAGTAGTTTGTCTCAATTATTGAAGACATATTTGTCAGAGAAAAGATTACTTGGTTGGATAGTTTGTCACATAAGAGTTTAATTGAAAATGTGGTTAATATTAAGAAACAATTGCACATGTCTTCTGTAAAGTAAATTATCATTCTAATACTTTATATTGCATACTGGGGAAGAATGCTAAAGTGTATTCACATTGAGTGAGGCAGGCAATAAATTTCCTTGAATTTCCATCATACAGTATCTGTCAAGCAAAGAGGCAGATACTTAGTGGAGGAAGAGTCCAGTTGTAGACTATCTGGTTATCTGGCGCAAGACACTGCCAACTTGTTGAACAATTATCGGGATTACAAGATTTGTTGCTATAGTTAATGCTTGGTTACTAGATGAAGACCGTCCTTTCATAATGAGGAGTAAGATATAGGCAAATCTAATTGTTAGGCTTCTCGTCGATCCGGAGCTCTGTTATTGCTACAGAGGCCTTCAGGAAAGCCTTGCCAGCTGCAGAAGAAGAAATGGTCCGAGGTGTGCGAGACCTGGCTGCAATTATCCGAAGGTAAGTAGTAGGGCAGCTCCACCACACCCCATCCCCACCCTAGCTTAATTTTTACCCGTGCACCCTGGAGTGGGCAGTGTCTTAATTAGGGCTTATTTGGGGGGTAGGGTTTACATTGGGCGCATGTGTAAAAATCAAGCTAGGACTTACTTTCTGAGTAGGTCGTATTTTCGGGGAAACACGGAATATATCATTAACGCTCAAGACAACTTATTTTGTAAACTTTCTCAGATACATCTACAGCATATTAGTTTCTTTATTGCAGATCAGAATGAAGTTAGATATGTATAAATATTCTGCCTATATGTTACATGGACATCAAAGTATATGGATAAGTATTTGTTCCAGAATTTAAATTCTTAGTCTTTTCCTCTTACTTTTTCAAGTCAATGGAAATCTGATCATTCTTTTATGAGTCTGAGATTGGGACTGGCAGTTGTTCAGTATTTCTATATCAGGGATCCACAACTCCCAGGCTGCGGCCCTCTGTTGGGCCACAGCCCATTTGGAACTGGGCCACAGAAGTGGTGGGCAAGCACACATGCAGCTGTGTTTGTGATAGCGATCCCCTCTTCCTCCCACCCTGCCACTGCTGCTGTCTCCGCCAGTCTTCCAAGCCGGAAAGGTTAGGGAAATCTGTTCTATATAATCTGTTCTATATGATTTTATATGATAGACCTAAGAAGTGATATTTGCCGTACCAGCTTTAATTGACTATGAGAATAACCTTGCAGAAGAGAAGGCAGAGTCACAGCCAAGGGAATGGTTGGATAAGAGCAGGAATACAATTTGAGAAAGCATCTCATATTGGACTGTCCCTTGTTCTCTTTAGTATGAAGGCAGGAAAGGGGAAGCACATTCAGAATTGCAAGATTCTGTAACTATAACCCTATAATAAAAGCAGTTTTAATTTTCATGACTTTGGTGCTGGACTCTGGTCCTCCAAGAAAGACTGATACCAGCTCAGTTCTAACAACATCTGTACTACCGGTATACTGTCATTTCCCCCCTCATGTAGAATATACAGGTACTCTGTTGACTGAAACTATTTTATTGGGTGCTAACAGAGTTCATACATAAACATATTTATTAACGGAATCTTCTTGCATGAAAAATTACATTTCAATGAGGAGTCCTGGTGGTGCTGTGGTTAAAGTGCAGTATTGCAGGCAAACTCTGCCCACAGCCTGGAGTTTGATCCTGATGGGGCTCAAGGTAGACTCAGCCTTCCATACTTCCAAGGTAAAATGAGGAGCCAGATTGTTGTGGGCAGTATGCAAATAATAATTCTACCTTGTAAACCTCCCAGAGACCGCTGTAAGCATTATAGGACAGTATATAAGTCTAAATCAGCGGTTCTCAACCTGGGGGTCGCGACCCCTTTAGGGGTCGAACAACCCTTTCACAGGGGTCGGGAGACTTCGCCCGGACACCGCCATTTGGGTACTTTTAACCTCTGTGCATGCGCAGAACGCTTTGCGCATGCGCAGAGGGTAAAAGAACCCAAATGGCAGCAGGACGGGGGTCGTGGCAGCCGGCGCTGTGGCGGGGCATGGGGGAAGGGTGGGGGGGCAGGGCGGGGGTCGCGGCATTAGGAAGGTTGAGAACCACTGGTCTAAATGCTATTGCTATTTTCAGATTTAATGCTTTGATATTCCCTTGTGTTATTTACTAGCTTCCCTCCATTTTATGTGACAAGTACTATATATAGTGTATGATTGTCTTTAAAAAAAAAACAGAATATAAGGTTGGTTTCAGATTAGAATAGCAACCATGGAGGACAACTTGCAGTTTAATTTTCATATATAGTATTAACTTTTGGATCAAACTAATACATTTTTGAATAGGGAGATATTTTTCCTGCTTAAAATATTAAATTATCTGAATTACAATGTTGGTTCTAGATAAATCTTTTTTTCATTACGTGGGTATGGAATTATTGTTATCTTTTACCCCCATTGAGAACCCCATTTAACATCTGCCCAAAAGGTAACATGTCAGCTGGAAGATTACACCAGAGGTGGGTTCCTGCCGGAGCTGACCAGTGCATAGCTCCGGTAGGGAGCGGCCGATTGCGCAATTTGCGCGAGACTGCTCCAGAGCCCTCTCTGCCGGTCCGTTACGCGCGTCGCCATCTTTTTATGTGAATTTTTGGTCGATTTTGCTTCTGCGCATGCGCGGAAGCAAAATTGCGCCAAAATCTTGTGAGGGGACGCGCGTGTGTGAGATTTTGCGTGATTTTGCTTCTGCACATGCCCAGAAGCAAAATCACATGGGGCGCGCACGCGCATAGCGAACATGCGCACCCCCAAAACATGGAGATGCGCGCGCAGCACACCAGCACCAGTAAGAAAGCAACCCGCCACTGGATTACACATCTTATTCCTGCATCACTAGAGCTACTATCTTGCTGCAAAAACGGATAGCAGTTTATATTCTTCCTTTCAGAATACTCTGAAATGAACATATTCCTTACTTTTAGAAACTCTTAACACCTCTATATTAACCAGAATAAAGTTTGACCGTAAATTATATATATCTGTTTTATTAAGTTCAGTAAAACTTAACGTTGTTGGTAAACGTGAAAGGAAATCATATTGTCTTCCTGCATAGAGATATCTGTGCTATGTTACCATATAGCTTTTCTAAAGGCTGGATAGTATGTGGGTAAGCAGTCCTGGGATTCTTCCCCTACTTTATTTATTTTATTTGTCAAATTTATATGGCTGCCCATCTAACCCGGTGACTCTATGTGATGTACAATAAAACCAAGAATTAAAACATTTGGAAGCCCATTAAAACAATAAAACAAAAGAGCTGAGGTGGCGCAGCGGTTAGAGGCAGTACTGCAGGCCACTTTAGCTGACGGTGATCCGCAGGTCAGCGGTTCAAATCTCACCGTCTCAAGGTTGACTCAGCCTTCTATCCTTCCAAGGTAGGTAAAATGGGGACCCAGATTGTTGGGGGCAATATAAATATACATTGCTTACTGGTGTAAACCGCTTAGAGAGTGCTTGCACTGTGAGGCAGTATATAAATGTCACTAATAAATAAATAAAATAAAATATGCATGGATAAAATAAGACCATGAGAGGGAAGACGTTTACATATGGTATACCGTATGTGCAGGCTATCTTTTTATCAGGGGGTCCCCAGTCTTGCAGGGAGAAAAAACACATTTTGAGAGCTTTCCTAAAGGCCAGGAGGCTTGGGGTTAACTTCATCTCCAAAGGGTGGATGCCACAGCAGAAAATCTGCTACGTCCTATGTGTTACTGAATTCATTTGAACTACCATTAGGTAGCTTTTCTCTCTGCTTGTAGTTTTGTAGAAGCAGTGAGTGATTTTTGAAAGTTAATATGTGCACTCAGAAGCTTTGGTACTGTTGAATACTTAGTTGAGAGCCTACTGAAACTCTTGCTGTCCCTGCTGTCTGATTATTATTTTATAATTTGCAGTCAAAGGCCTTAATCTTGGTACTATGCAAACATTTCTGCCATTTTATATAGATAATCCACCTTATATATTTGTTACTTGTGACAGAATTGAAGAAAGAGTTATGTGAGAATGACAGAATTACTTTCTGGGGGCAGTGGTGTGTGTGTGTGTGTGTGTGAGAGAGAGAGAGAGAGAGAGACTCACTGGTCATATGTCATTTCAATTGTACACATTTATTAAAAAATGATGGTTATATTAAAGCAAATTATATGATGTACAGAAAAAAGACATATTTTTATACAAAAGATAAAACAATATTAGTAAATGTAACCAGTAAAAGATCTGTGACTGAGTGTTTATTCATAACATGTCACGGAACAAGCTTAGGATTTCTTTAAATGCTGAGAATTTAGTAGCAGATCTTTGGTAAATTGTTAAACTGATATGCATTACATTGTGTATTTTTCACGGTACTTCCATTTTCAAAAGGACTGTTAGAGCTTTACCATGACTGGTGCAATCATGTTTGCAGTTACTAACAATCCTCACATTTTGCTAAGGCTAGAACAATAATTTTTCAAATTTATGTGAGAGTAATTAAAACCAGGCCTTACTACAACAATTGTACCCTTAGATGTCTTTCTGATTTTATTCCTTATCCTATCATGGCACAGTAGCTTATATGAAATTGATGGGTTTTGTTTTGCTTTGGGGGAGGGGTGTAGAATCTGCACTAGTTTATTTTTCTTTTGTATAACGGCTTTTTTCACCCTCCGTTACTTCTCAATTTTTTCTGTTTTCCTGCATGTCTACTATGCCTTTTAAAACTAAGCATTCCACTTAACATATGGAATACAGTTGATTTGCTCTACCGTAATACAATTTGTTGTCCTCCCATTTATGCCTCATGAAACTTAATGGACTTCTTTTTTAGTTAGTATATAAATAGGCAGATAAGTAGACGTTTTTATCAAAATTAATAGCATTTTGGTAAATTACATTTTCTGTTCAAAAATAGGAGATATTGCTTAAATGGACATTTAATAGTGAATTTCCTTTACCTTTTCATTTAGATTGACTGTGATCTTTTTCAAACACAAAATTTGTGTTTGTGTGTGTGTGTGTGTGCAGTATTTATACCCATAGTCATCAACATAACTAAGTTTTTATGCCCAACCAAATATTTGCTAGTATTTGAGGAACATCTTACTGTGCCACATATTCTTTTAATCTGAGGAAACTGACAAAAAAACAGAATTGTCAGATTCAAAAAAAAAAAGAAAACAGTCAAATATTTTATAAGTATGAATAAGGCTGTATATTTAGAGGGAATTAGCATATGTGTTTGAATTTCTTTTTCTTAGGACATGGGATTTCATCATGTATGTACAACACAAAGGAGCAGGTTGCAAGCCTCATATACCCCATTTCAGCACTTCATTTATAGTATGGAATATATATATTTATTTATTTATTAGTGAGACTTATATACCGCCTCAAAGTACAAGCACTCTCTAAGCGGTTTATACCAGTAAGCAATGTATATATATATTTATATAATGTAATTAAAATTGCTGTTTTTACATTGTGGGACGTTAAGGAATTTGAAGAACCAAAAGAGGTGCCTTGAGTTTTGGAGAGGCATAAGGTGCCCTTTAAACCAACTAGATTGCCAAATTGGGGGGCTTTTTCTCATATAAGTTAGGAGTTAGCTTTAGTGTGTTCATGGATAGCTGGCCCTGTTTTAGATGTCCAAGTCCCTTCTGGGTAAGAAGGGCCTGGTGGAGCCTTGTAGGACGACTATGAAGATTTTCTAGGCACTGGACTGGCCCTTAGTTGGACTCCAGTCCTGTGGAGTAAAGAATATATTAGCTTGGTTACATAGGAAGAGTTTAAACTGGCTCATTTTGAAGAAGTGGGCAGATTCCTTGCTGCTGTATGTTCTGCATCCTGTGTTCTAGATCCATGCCTCTTCGGATTGGTTAAGGCCTCCCAAAAGGTTGCATGCAATTGTATCTAAACAATAGCTAATGCCCCCTTGCGATGGGGGTAGTTCCACTTGCCTTGAAGGAAGCAGTAGTGTTCCTGCTTCCCATGAGTCCAACAGTCTTGAACAACTTTTAACTCAGTTTCCAACCTTCCCTTTCTAGGGAAGATTGTTCAGGGGCTACTAAGTGATCCGTTTCAAAGGGCGGATGAAATAGAGTATTGAACCCTTTTCAGTCAGGGTTCATTCTGGGAAATTTCATTCATATTCTAATTGTGGACAGGAGGCCATTTGGCAAATGTAAGCAAAACAAAAAACAAAACCTAGGAGAATGAGCAAGCATTGGGGAAATAAATCTCAATGAGCAATGTCTGCTTGGGTACTTGATGCTCCAGGGTATTTTGTTCCCAGACTTGGCTTGAAGAACAGTAAGTATTGTGATCCATCTCCCTTTCCAGACTTCTTGTCCACCAAAAGTGCCAAATTTTGAATGTTTGCATCATCTTTGGGACAAGTCAAAGCTTGTCCTGTCTGTGGTGTTTTTTACTGGAGTGCTTTCAGATTTGATGCCAAACTTTTACTAGAGAAGATCTTAGTGTTCATAAAGCCCTGGTATGCATGCTTGAGTCCATGTAGTCTAGCATGGCTCAGAATTTCATAGATGCCATGGAATTATTTCACAAAAAAGAGTGATCATACCTCGGATATACTTTTTTCATTTGTATAGGGAAGTAAAGATCTAAAATGGGGATCTAATGCAGGGGTCGGGAACCTTTTTGACTAAGAGAGCCATGAAAGCAAAAAATTTGGAAATTTATTTCAGTGAGAGCCATATACCGTATATTCCGGCGTATAAGACGACTGGGCATATAAGACGACCCCCAACTTTTCCAATGAAAATATAGAGTTTGGGATATACTCTTCGTATAAGACTACCCCTCCTATCATCTTTCTTTTTCTTTCTGTCTTTCTTCCTTCCTAAAATCTTTCTTTCTTTCTTTCTTTCCCTCTCACTTTTTTCTCTTCCTCCCACCCTTCCTCTTCTTCTTCCTCTTCCTTCCTTCCTTCCATCTCTGGTCTTCCTTCCTTCCTTCCTTCCTTCCTTCCTTCCTTCCTTCCTTCCTTCCTTCCTTCCTTCCTTTCATCTCTGGTCTTCCTTCCTTCCTTCCTTCCTTCCATCTCTGGTCTTCCTTCCTTCCTTCCTTCCTTCCTTCCTTCCTTCCTTCCTTCCTTCCTTCCTTCCTTCCTTCCTTTCATCTCTGGTCTTCCTTCCTTCCTTCCTTCCTTCCTTCCTTCCTTTCATCTCTGGTCTTCCTTCCTTCTTTCCTTCCTTCCTTCCTTCCTTCCTTCCTTCCTTCCTTCCTTCCTTCCTTCCTTCCTTCCTTTCATATCTGGTCTTCCTTCCTTCCTTCCTTCCTTCCTTCCTTCCTTCCTTCCTTCCTTCCTTCCTTCCTTCCTTCCTTCCTTCCTTTCATCTCTGGTCTTCCTTCCTTCCTTCCTTCCTTCCTTCCTTCCTTCCTTCCTTCCTTCCTTCCTTCCTTCCTTCCTTCCTTCCTTCCTTTCATCTCTGGTCTTCCTTCCTTCCTTCCTTCCTTTCATTCATCTCTGATCTTCCTTCCTTCCTTCCTTCTTTCCTTCCTTCCTTCCTTCCTTTCATCTCTGGTCTTCCTTCCTTCCCTTTTCTCTTCTTCCCTCTTTCCTAGCCCTCAGCACCACAAGATCCTTTTTCCCAAATGAAGAAAAGAGTGCTGGTGGCGGCTGCGGTCGTGCCGAGGGAGCGCGCGGCTGAGAGGCATCTCGCGCGGGGAGGAAACTTTGTCTGGCTTGGCTTTGAGAGCGAGCAAGCAAGCGAGAGCAGCGCAGCCACAGCGGGAAGGGAAGCAAGCAGCCTGCTCTGCCACTCAAGCCAGCGGCCGCCGGAAGTAACAAGGGCGTTAGGAAAAGAGAAGGAAAAGATAGAACTGAAGGAAAGAGTGCTAGCGGCGGTGGCGGCGCTCCTCCTTCTCTTTTCCTAACGCCCTTGTTGCTTCCGGCAGCCGCTGGCTTGAGTGGCAGAGCAGGCTGCTTGCTTCCCTTCCCGCTGTGGCTGCGCTGCTCTCGCTTGCTTGCTCGCTCTCGAAGCCAAGCCAGACAAAGTTTCCTCCCCGCGCGAGATGCCTCTCAGCCGCGCGCTCCCTCGACAGCCAGCTCCTGCCCGCGTCTCCCGCCTGCCTCTTGCCTTATGCCGCCAGCTGATGGTGGCTGCTGCAGCCTTCCCAGCAGGCGACTAGAGCAGGGCAGCATCGGAGCTCCAAGGCTCCTTCGGCCGCTTGGCTTATTTATTCAAACTATCCCACCATTAGGCACCACAGAAAAAGGGGGAGGTTGATACGGCCTGACAATTAACAGAGCGGCGGGACGACGCGCGAAGGGAAGCAAGAAAGCCAAGTCTACACTCTCACACAAAGCCCCTCACCTGCCGCGCGTGCTCGGCCCCGCCCCCGCCCTCTCACCGCTTCACTCCCGCTAACCGTTTCCTTGGTTTCCCAACCGTCTTTCCACACAAACTTCCCTCACGTGGCCCCATCAGCGGGCTCTCTTATTGGCCCACCGCTCAAGCAGCGGTAGTTGTCAATGTCGCCCCTCTTTCCACGTTGCTAACGTTCTCTCTGTCTGGGCGTTTAGTTACAGGGTTTTCGGGCAATGCGGAGTATCGAAGAACCGGGAGGATTTCACCCCTGCTGCGAGCCATATGCAATCATCAAAAGAGCCACATCTGGCTCGCGAGCCATAGGTTCCCGACCCCTGATCTAATGTATAGTCACAGAAAGAAAAGTTCTTAAATTTATGGTTAAAAGATAAATAAATGTAGCAGATTATCTTTTTTATGGAATCTAAACTAGTCATTTTGACCATACATTGTATTACCTGTTTATAGATAGCCATTCATAGCAGAGAATATTTATAATTTTAATTCAGTCTACTAATAAACTGTGTTTAATCCTTTCTTGCGGTAACAAAATATTATTAGAGTTTTCTGTGTACATATCCAAAAAGACTTGTTGCAGAGAATAATGCAGCATTCTCTGAGTAATAAACTAGGGATATAAAGTAATACTGTGATCATTTTGAACTGGATATTGTTTAGTTGCTGCTACAGGCAGAAAATATAACTTTTGGGAGAACAAAAATCCAATTAACTGCCACAAATTGATTAGATCTTCTACTTTAAGCCCCTCTTGTTCATATTAATCCTTTAGCTAAATTTGGTTCTTTTCATGTGCAGTGTTTCTAAGTGACAATATGTAGATATTGAGAGAAATATACAAAGACCCGTTCTTGATTGCGTTTTCTGATTCTAATAGTCATAAAACTGTTTTTTAAATTCAAAGATAATTTGCTCATAACCAGTTTAAAATCGTAAACACTTTTTATCATGTAAATAATGTAAATATGGAGAAATCCAATTGACTGATGAATTATTTGTAACTGCAGTTGATTCTCTACTGGAAATGTAAGATTTCCAAGTGCCTTGAAACAAGGTAAGGGAGGACCCATATTTTAGAAGGAAAAAATGCAATGTGGAGAAAATGTGAAATGTAAGCTTTTCCTAATTTTTATAAACTTCCAGATATTCTGATTTTTTATGAATAATGCCATCTTTAAATTTGGTTTGCTTGTAAAATTACTGGTCAGTCTAGAACAAATCTGTATAACATGCAACCCACCAGTATTTTTTTTAAAAAAACTTGCTGCCACCAAGAAGGATTTGCTGGTACTGCTGCCCCAAAAGATGCCCTAGCAAGCGTTTTCAATGCCTCTGGGCCTCACTGCCACCATCAACTCCAATGCTGCCTCTGCTCCACTGGCTGCTGAATATTTGATTGGCTTTCAATTATTTATAACTGATCAATGTGATGGTTTCTATAAGTTGTGCAGGCCTGTTGTAGAAGATGACTTTTACTAGGATCTGGATAGAGAAAGTGCAGCTGTTTTTGCCATCTTCAAGGCATGGGTGGGTGGCATTGTTTACAGAGGCTTTAGATCATTGTTTAATCGTTTATAAAGAAGCTTCCATTCATGAGATGTAATCTGTAGTTCACACTCTTCAAACAGCTAGGTCTTCTGTAAGCCCTTTTCTGGACTCCAGAACCTTCTTAGGAGGAGTATACAAGTGCATGATTCAGATCAACTGGCAATGTATCCAGACCCACATTTCACCCTATTTATTCCTTCTCCCCCTCAATATCTTTGTTTTCTTCATCTACTAGGACTTGGTTTGGTGGGCACCATGGTGTCCTTCATTTTAGAAGTCTGAAGTTTGTGTAAGTTTGTATACTACTGTTCTGTCTCTCCTGGTAGATTTCTTGACAGAATGGTATAGTACAGGGGTGTCAAACTCGATTTCATTGAGGGCCGCATCAAGGTTGTGTTTGAACTCGGGAGGCTGAGTGGGCATGGCCAGGATGGGCGTGGCCAGCTCGACATCCTTCAGCCTGCATGCGGCCCTCCTGAGCTCCCTTTTCACTGGCAGAGGGCTGCAGGAGGCCGTCACAGCTGAAAACGGAGTTTGGGAGGGCCGTGTGCAGCCCTCCCAAGCTCCATTTTCGCTGGCAGAGGCACCGCGGGCCAGTCCTTCGTTGTTTCCAGGGTGGCCCCATGGGCCAGATCTAAGCACCCTGTGGGCCGGATCCGGCCCGCGAGCCTTGAGTTTGACACCCCTGGTATAGTAGCGCTGGGCTACTATAGTATAGTAGCTCTCTCCAAATCATCCTTTCTCTGCTAGGCTCATTTAAATTTCCTGGCTTCCAAAATATTTTCAAACTGCAAGATTATTTGTCCATACATGATCAATATCAACATATTCCCATCAGCATTACTGCAGGCAGCTTTGTCAGCTTGTAAGCTGACTGTCCTTACAAATCTGTGAGATTTTCCTGTCAGAAAAGTTGATGTACAGCCTGTCAAACTGGTGGCCCGTGGGCTGGATACAGCCTGTGCAGGCCACACCCACCCCGGCTCTGCAAAAGAAAAAATCATCCCGATACATCACAATCCGGCCCGCGATGCAATCGGGTTTGACACCCCTGTTGTAGTACAATAACATAAGAATACAAAGCAGTATCCTCCAATTCAAAAATATACTATTTAATAGCATACTGTACTATTCTTTTTGGCCACTGAAGCTTTAAAAGAAATCACCCTTTCTTAGAAATCTTACTGCACTAAGATTTAAAAAATGTTTATTATTTATTAAAGAGAGACCAGAATACAACATAATTTTATTTATTTGCATATTTATATAGCTGGTCATCTTACATACTGACCTTAGGTGGCTTCCAATAAAAATAGATAAAATGCATACAAAACAAAACAAAATCCAACACATAGCAGCCAAGCATGGAAAACAACTACCAATGTAACTACGAGACAGACTCAATCACAGGTCTTATAATAGTCCACTGTTTGTGGGGGGGGGGGGGAAGACCACTGAAGTTGATAAGGAATAAAACTGCAATTGTGAAATCAAGCTGCTTTAATTTCATTGAACTCAAACAAGATATAAACAACCTGTGAAGGGAACTACAGACTATAGATGACTCAGCTTTGCAGAACAAATGTCTTTTGTGATCATTTGAAGATGACTTCTTTTGGCTGCTAGAGTGCCAAAGACGTTTGTGTGTGTGCTTGTGGAAATATTGGGACTTTTTTGCTCTTGACACTGCTCCAAATCAAAGCAAACATGCAAAAGATATTACAAAAACACATTCGTTTCTGTTTCTGCTTTTCATTTTTCTTTACTGACATCTAGAACATTCTTTTCTTTCTGCTTGTCTTTCTGATTTTCTGAAAAAGAAATACTGGGAATTCAAAGCTTGAATTATTATTGCCTGGTGAGCTTTGAAAAATACTTCTGTTCCAAACCATTTTTTAAAAGTTGGAAATTGTCATAGGATACCACCCAGATCGTATTGTTGCTGTTACCTGACATTGTTGCCTGGAAACTTTGTGCCATCACTGTTGGATTTAGTTTCAAATTAGTATCTAAGGTAATGTACAATGTACAGGCTCTTACCTGTTTCCATTGGCTGGTATAGATACTTTTTAAAACCTTTTTTTTTCTAGAAATCATTTCAAAAACTTGATGAAAACATTAAATTGCTTCTTGGTAATGAGTTCATTTTTATTTAATCTTTATTGTTTTATAACAATTACTGATCTGCTTGCTGGCTGAAAATTGTTAACTCTTTTTATCACTTAAATATAGCTCTGTATTTTTTTTATGGAGGAATAAATTTTACATTGGTATCTTTGAATCTTATCATATTTTTAATCCGTTCACATTCCACCATACACACCACCTGTTCCTTAATTTATTTTTTGGTAATGAGGTTTCAGAAACATGCTTCCAAATACAATGGTAACAGTTGCAAAACTAAGGAAGGCAGTGGCCAAAAAGTGGGGGGGGGACCACATAAAATGTGTTGGTTTTGTGATAGTTTTCCTTGATTTGTTCCATAGCAAAACATAAAAGCATTAAAAGTTGTTTGGACTTTTTTTGTGTTTCTTATGTGAATCGTTAAGTACAGAAGAAACATTTTCAAGCTGGGAGCAGCGGACATTGTGGTTATTTTTTAAAGGGTTTTCGGTCGCTTAAGCATCAAGTGACAGAATTATCATTTGTGGAGAAAAACCAGATTTGAAAAAAATAGCAAGATTATCACTGAAAATTTAAAACATTTTGCACTTTGGAAATTTATAATTTGTTTTGTTTGGGGTTTATTTCTGCAATAACACCTTTGTTCCTCTCTTTTTCAAATTGCTGGGATCTATCTTCTCTTGGATCCAAAGCTTGTTTTTAATCTTTCCTACAGATAAATAGGTGAAAGTGTTCACACTTTGCTGCTATGAAAACACATCTCTAAGGACTATTGTAAAATCTTGTTAGAAGTTATTTTAGCAGAGGTGCTAACCACTTCCTCTCATTTCCAGTTGTCTTTCAAGATGACTTGTTTACCTGGTTGTTCTAAGCACTGCATGGAGAGTTAAACAATTGAGCAGTTTCTTCCTCCCACTGCTGATTATTGGGTCTCCTTTTGGGATCCCAAAAGAAGAGCATTTCCTGGAGGAAATAAACGCCAGCTGTTGTTTGTCTCTCACATCAGCAGAGCACTCCAAATTCCAGCACAACCTCAAGCCTCAGAAAAATTTCAGGACCCCTACTGTTACTTATTAATAACAATAATACAATACATTTATTGAATAGCCCGAAGGCCTTTAAAAAAAAAAAGAAAGAAAGAAAGAAACAGAACAAACAGGTACAGAAACAACCGTACAAAAATATATATGGTACATGACATCAAAATCCAATGATATCAAAATTCAATAACTAAATTTCTAAAACTAGATAACCCAAATAAAATATCTCGTCTCTAACTCAGCTCATCTTTCGTACAATCAATAAAATTCTTTTCAATGTAGCTGGCTTTTATTGCTGTCATCCTATTAAGATAGCGAGTGATAGCCCTTAACAGGGGAGGAGAGTCTGCCTTCAATAGAAATGTTAATTTATGCCTTACATTCCAGTGGGAAAATTTATTTATAATTGGGGACAGATATTGTTTTCTTACTTCCTCATACATCCTACATTCAAATATTATTGGGCGGCCTATAAGAGCATTTAAATAAATAAAATAAATAAATAAATTATATGCACCATATCCTCGACAACGTTTGCCCCACATATACATGTTCTTTTGTCATACGGGATTTTCCGATACCGGCCGAATTTAACATTAGTATCTAAAAGTTCAAATCTAAACTTGACAAATAATTCTCTCTCCACTGAATAACAATAATAGGGAAGGTTTTCTTAACTACCCTGTTTCCCCCCAAATAAGACATCCCCTGATAATAAGCCCAATCGGGCTTTTGAGTGCATGGCAATAAGGCCAAGTGGTTATTTCAGGGTTCAAAAAATATAAGACAGGGTCTTATTTTCAGGGAAACACGGGTACTAACACATTCATTTTGGTTACAGTGAATAATTAATGAATCAAGAATCCTGTAGCAATTGCAAACACATAGAGTGTTGATAATTTAGAGTGACAACCAAAATAAAAGTGATATTATTACATAGCCACCTGGTGGGGATCATGGCCTCCCTTCATAGCTGCAGCTGTGGCACTGAGATGAAACAGTAAAAAAAGCCAGAATAATTATTTGATTATTTGGAGCTATCCTGGTCATCAAAAGAAGTTTCATGTGTAAGTTTTATAACGCTTCAAAACAGAATTAAGGGGGGATAGCATCTTATTTCAAAGAATGCTAGCAAATGGGGTACAATGGCAAGTGAAATACATTAGCCCCAGCTTGTATATCTGAAGCAAATCAGGCAATGGAGCATAATCTAAAATAGCAATTTGGATTTTTTTTATTTTTTGCTACAACAGTGGTTGCTCTTCTGTTTTTTTTTCATCAAAAGATGACATACTGTATTTGAGAAATATGTTTGTAAGCCTCATTTCTATATTAAAAGTTAGTATTGCCAATATAGGGGCCGAAAACAACAGATGACCACTATATGGCAGGAAAGACAGAAAACTCTTCGATGCAATGTGATGACCATCCATATTTTTGCAACCAAGAGCTAGCAGTCCTATTACAGCTTTTAGTTATATTTTGCTTAAATAAAAGATGCTCATGGGGAAGGGGAGGCAAGGAGTATTGTAAACAATTGTTACATCAAATCCATGACATTCTAAGTTTTTGTGTGATGTTCTGGATACCAAAAACATTATAAAATGCCGAAAGCAAAAATATTGTGAGATGTTATTATCTGAGTAGATATATAGATATATATATACACACAACATATGTGTACATATACATAACAGTTGTGGAAGTCAGCAAGTTTCATCTAGATGTGTTGCCTCAGCATGCCAGAAGCTTAACAGAAGGTGTTCTCTTTATTTCGTGACAAGTAGGGCAGGACTGTTCAATCTTTTTATAGCCCTGTGTGCATATTGAGGAGTCTAGGAAGAGAGCGAGCAAAACGGTTCTGTAGCAGGTGCCAGCTTTAACTACTTTGGGGAAATTATGATGCCAATAGAGGGGTTGATTTGGAAGCCGTTTCACAGCAGTAATTCATTTCCAAAATCAAAAATATATATCCTTAATTTAGCAGTAGGAAAACATTTGTGATATGTACAGAACAGGCTATTCTTGTTGTCTTTTTTGGCATTAATAATACAGTATTTTTAACAAGGCATTATACAACATATGATTAATATTTTATTACCACAAGCTTGGGATGGATTGAGGCTAGAGGTGATAAATATTCAAGGTGTGTATCAGTTTTTACCATATGGCCTGATACATTTTAGAGCTTCAGTTAGCTATCTGCCACATTAACATTTTTACAATACAACTACATTTTTGTGTATTTGAGTTAGTGCTGTGTGTGTTCAGATGTGAGCACCCTAGGGTGTTAACATATTGCAGACATTATTCTGTCATCTACTTAAGTAATGACATCAAGAAAATATAGCTGTGTACTAGAGATTACGGTAATTCTTCATATTAAAATGAAATGGCTCTGTTAATATAAGTAGAGTACATAGCTTCAGACCCTTGTTAATTTTATTTGCACACAGTAACTGATTCAGTACAAGATTCCATTGTAACTGGAAAAATATAATTATTTCAACATAATTTTAGCTCATTTTCTAACATACATACTGTAATTGTTAGACATACATTCTTTGTTTGCCTTGCTGTGACTAAAATGTGTAGCAATAAAATGAAAAAAATAATACATTTTTTCTCTTGTTCCATGAAATATATTAATCACCTTTCTTAGGTTCTGAATGTCAAAGTGGCTTGGCTAGAAAGAAGACATGTCTTATCTGGTAGAAATCGATGGTCCTTTCCTGTCAGAATCCTTTCCTGTCAGGATTCAGGCCTAGTCATGGATTAAAAATATCTTAAGTTGCTCTGATTACTTTTGTCAGAGGTTAAGAGAGGGAGTATATCTTTTTGGTCATTATAGGTGTCTTGGTAGCGTTCAGTACAATCAGCCGTGGTATCCTGGTGAACCATCTAAAAAAGTTGGGAGTTGGAGACACTGTAGCTTCAGTGTTTCTATTTCTACCTGAGAAGAGGGGGGGGGGGAATGAAAGGCTCCAGTCTTTAATCATGAAAGACCATAGCACTTGAAGCCATAGCTGCTCCAGTGTCTTATGCCACAGGATTTGATGTTCTTTGCTATGTCGTTGAACATTTTGAGAGGACACACAAAGAGTTCTTTTTCATGTGAGACTTAGGGGAAATGGACTATTTGGAAAGTAGTTTGGAAAGTAATTGTGACTATCTGTCACAATTCCCAACCTTTGAACTCTGCCATGGAGATTCATAGAGCTCTTTCATTCTTGATGCTTTGTAATATGCTTAATGATTTCAATCTTATGATGGGTTGATTATTTTTTATTATTATATGCTGTTTTTACAAGTTCTATTGTATAGTTCCCAGAATTTCCAGATTGACGTAGGTTACAAAAACAGTAAATAAACTAAAAAACTTTTATATATTTATTTTATCAGAAAAGGCAGACAAGATGTTACAAGCTATACAAAATATCTGTTCTTTCACATATAGTATGTGTAGAAATCTTTTAAATGTTTACATATGTAGAAGTTCATGTTTGTGTGCATACCAATTGAAAAATGAAGCATTTAATAGAACTATATATTTGTGCATGAAGAAAAACAATATTAGCCTCTTAATTTCAATAATAGTTTTCTGATGTAAGATACACCCAGTATAATCACTTGCTTGTATAGTCTTAAACTTTTTTCCTTCACAACATCTTACCCAGTCAACACACTGGCCAGCCCAAGTACATCACAGTAGATTGTTGGATGTGTTCCTGGATCTGATACTCATTTCACAAAAGGTTCTTACAAGTCTGTTGAACCTCGCTATTAAGCTGTTAATCTACTTGTAAAAATAAATCCACTGCCCTCCCTGACATTTAAGGAGATAGTCCAACATAAATTTCAAGGAATTTACGCTTAAAAACCTGTACATAAAGATTGCAGAATACAGTTTAAAATCACCTTAGTCAAGTATCTTTCTGCCAGGCAGCTGCTTTCAACCATATCCATTACTGAGCCTCATAGCATGTTTTATAGCATCTGGTGGGGTACATGTTTTACATTGTTGGATCCTGATCCAAAATTAAATAAACTTAAATAAGTACCTAATCATGGGCATTAAAATAATGACAGATACCTGGCTTTAATTTTTGTTTTGTTTTTATAAATTTGCAGAAGTTTCATTTGCTTGCTGGGGACTGCTTTGGAAGCATGCAAAGCTGTATAGGCAGAAAAAGAGAAGACTTTTTTGTTTTGCATATATGAATCACCAGTTCCTGCTGGTTAATGTAGGGATGAAAACAGAAAGGAGCAACAGTAAAAAGGGAACAGCTGCTTTCCCAGAACTCTTGAAACTTGGAAGCATTTTCTCACTTGATGCAGTTGATCAATCAGAAGTTTTGTATTAATTGCTGTTTCTAAGTCAAATAGTAGGTCATCTCCAAAGGCAGATTCACATAGAACACATTGTAGTAGTAGTCTAATCCGGCAATGATCAGGACATGAGTAGTTATCTTGATCCAGATAGGGTGGTAACTGCTATGTTAGCCAAGCTGAGCAAAGACTATCCTGAATATGGTTTCCATGTGCTGTTTAGGATTCACAAGTCACAAACCAACTCTTTCAGGAGAATTGTAACTCCATTCAAAGTAGATATTATAAGATTGCTGCAACTCTGTCTCTGTATGATTTAATCTGAGCTTGTTTTACCACCATTCAAATCCCAATAGGTTTAAGATACTCATTTTATTCAGAACTTCAGTGGCATCTTTGGTTTAGTTCAGGGTTGGGATGAAGGAGTGGATGTTGTGAGCATATTAATGAAAACTCATCCTGAAGTAGCAAAAGATCTTCCCCAGTACTTTCATTTAAATGTTACATAATTTGAGGGAAAACACTGAATCCTGAGGAAGTCCATAGCAGAGTTCTAAGGAATTCAACATCAAGAAGAAATGGTTATTAAGTTAAGAGTGGAACCATCATAAAACAATATCTCCAAGTCTCAACCTCTGCAGGTGATGCAGAAGACAATGGGGTTGAATGCTATTGAAAGATCTACTAGAAGCAGTAAGACCACAGTCCCTCCCTCTTTGAGATCTTGATTGAAGTATTGACCAGAATGACTAATTCCTCTTTAATTTCTAAGTATTGTTTCTTTCAATTAGCCAACAAAAGTGCATGAACACAGTATTTTTCTTTCCCTTAAGAAATTGCAGTGTGCCCTATCCTTATCTATAGGCTGTTAAGAAGGACTTTTGCCCCTGTATCTCAGGATATATGTTTATATCTCTTGTGTAAGTTTATTATAACTACATGATATAGATCAGTAGTGGGTTCTAAAACCCTTTACTACCGGTTCGCGTGCACGCTTGCATGTGCGTGACGCTTCTGCACATGCGCAGAAGTGTTCCAGGTGGGTGGACGGAGCCTCCCGCCGCCGGTGCTACCGGTTCTAAGAACCAGGCCAAATTGGGAGCAACCCACCGCTGATACAGATCCTCTCTCCAAAAATGCAACTCAAAACAAATTGCGAAAACTTTCTTGAAGAGAGATTACAGCCAAGAGTTCTGTTTGCTGCAAAATTCTTAAATCTTAAATTGAAAGATAGCCTTAACGCTCTATCATGAGTGGAGTGGAATTCCTTTCCCTAAAGTGATTCTTTTATGGACAAAAGATTGTTTCTCCTAGATTATGCTAACAGATGATCATATAATTAGTTGAGTCAAAGTCCACTGATTTCATTTACACCAAAGCATTCCCCAGCAGAAATCTCTTTTCCCCATTCTTTATCTACTATGGAAGATATTCTTAAACTTGTTCTGCTAGCCCCATGTCCCTGCAGTAGCTTCATTTCATCACTGTTTAATGACTTGGATCCAGACTTTCTATAAGTGGAATTTCATTCACAAAGCACTTCCCCTGGAGGATAGAGAACTTAATGTTTGTTTTGCTTTGTTCTGGTTCTTGCAACTATCTGTGCTAAATGAGAAGGTTCTATAGAGGGCTGGGGAACCATATGAAATGGAACTGTATGTAATGAAAGAGGAATAAATGAGAATTGCCTTTGTCCCCTTTCTTTTATTCTTTATGCAAATAGAACTGGAGATGTCTTAGAGGAAAAACATATTGAAGGGAGCTTGATTTCAGAGTTTAACTTAAAGTATAGGCATTAATTTTGATATTCATTTGAATATTTGCTCCATCTTCTAGAAGGTTTCATTGGTAGAAAGCTATTCTGTTTTGGAGAGGGGGGGGGGGGGAATAAGCTTAATTGCAAATGTAAAAAAGCCAGATTTGTGCAACAAACAGAATGAAACTGGCTGTGTCCTTGCTGATCATGATTAACTCTATTATATCAGTTCTCAGTATCTTTTACATTGAGTGGCACTTCCACTTTTTGATCACTTTTTTAACAAAAAGATAAATCCATAGACTTGATTAATACTGCATTCAGTTTTGGTCGCCATGATGCAAAAAGGATGTTGAGACTCTAGAAAGAGTACAGAGAAGAGCAACAAAGATGATTGGGGCACTGGAGGCTAAAAATATGAAGAACGGTTGCAGGAACTAGGTATGTCTAGTTTAATGAAAAGAAGGACTAGGGGAGACATGATAGCAGTGTTCCAATATCTCAGGGGTTGCCACAAAGAAGAGGGAGTCAAACTATTTTCCAAAGCATCTGAGGATAGAACAAGAAGCAATGGGTGGAAACTAATCAAGGAGAGAAGTAACTTTGAACTATGGAGAAATTTCCTGACAGTTAGAACAATTAATCCGTGGAACAGCTTGCCTCCACAAGTTGTGAATGCTCCAACACTGGAAGTTTTAAAGAAGATGTTGGATAACCATTTGTCTGAAGTGGTGTAGGGTTTCCTGCCTAAGCAGGGGGTTGGACTAGAAGACCTCCAAGGTCCCTTCCAACTCTGTTATTCTATTCTATTCTATTCTATTCTATTCTATTCTATTCTATTCTATTCTATTCTATTCTATTCTATTCTAAGGCCTAAATCCACCACTTGAATGATGCTGAAAGCTAACCTTTCTCCCAACTGTTTTTCCAAGAAAAAGTTCATAAGCGCACGTGCAGTTGATGAAAAATAGAGAAGCTGCTGCTGTACAATATAGGAAAAACTCTGATGTGTAGCCACTCTTGAACTGCTTTGTTTCCTTGAAAGTTTAAGTCTGCTTAACTGTAAGCTAATAAACCTGAACTATTAACTGCATTTTTGTGTTATGTTTTCTTCTTATATGGAAAATACCAATTTGTTTATTGTTATAATTGGTTTGGGTTTTTAAATTTTTTTTGCTTTTACTTACCAGAAGTTTTTAATAATGAATTCTTAATATTAATAATATTTTAAGAATAGCTCTCTTTGTAGATGCTCTTTTTTTCTCATAAAGTTTCTGATATCACTTTATTTTGCAGCTGGATCCCGGGCTTCATACACAAGTCAACATAGCCACCTGGGCTCGGAACTAAGGGCACTACAATCTCCAGAGCATCACATAGATCCTATTTATGAGGACAGAGTGTATCAGAAACCGCCTATGAGGAGTCTCAGCCAGAGTCAGGGAGACCCGCTTCAACCAGCACATACAGGCACATATCGCACTAGCACAGGTAGGTGGAAATGCAGGTTGTTTTGCTTCTTACCTGGGGTAGGTACATTGCTTTAAATGATAATTAGCTGTTACAAATAAAGTGACTGAATTCACATGTGGAAAATTTTGAAATTGTAAGTGCATCAATAATTCCAACAAAGTGGTCTATTTATCTTTATCTTTGCTGTCCAGCATTCTTTCCTTGATTGTTAATTTGCTGAAGGTGCATAGAACATGACTTTGTCATGTCATTAATAGATCACTTACAATGGGATTGTTTAATAAGTTGGAGAATGGGCAAATTAATGAGGCATTGAGCATTGAGCAATAAATTTCTTTCCCACTTCATTCATATATATATATATATATATATATATATATATATATATATATATATATATATATATATATATATATATATATATATATATATATATATATATATATATATATATATATATATATGTCTTATTTTGGGGGAAACGGTATATATTATCAGGGGATGTCTTATTATCAGGGGATGTCTTATTTTGGGGAAAACGGTATATATACCCTGTTTTCCCCAAAATAAGACATCCCCTGATAATAAGCCCAATCAGGCTTTTGAGTGCATGGCAATAAGGCCAAGCACTTATTTCAGGGTTCAAAAAAATATAAGACAGGGTCTTATTATATATGTAATACACACACACACACACACACACACACACACACACACAGATGCATGTGTCCATCCATGTATTAATTTTTTTCTGTCACTCCATGTAAATAGTAATGTATTACAGTCAAACTTACAGAACCATTGATTCATTTGTAATGCATGATCACATATCAAACATGTTGGTATACAGTTCTTAATTGGGAAATGTTCACTTCAGCCTTGCAAAATAACTCTACATGTAAAAACCCCATAAAAGTTTACAACTCTGTATGTAAAAACAGTAACCAAATCAGTAATGGCAATTAATATGTGAAAGAATCTGACACTCACACCAGTTAAAACCAAAATTGTTTTTATATTAACATAAATAGGATTAAAGTTATACGTTATTGTCCTGTTCGTTTTTGTTTTGTTTTCTTTATAATGTTGACATTTGCTCTCAGTTCAAAGAAGAGCGTTTGTAAAACCAGAAGATTGATTTGATTCTACTAAATTCCAAACAGTCTTCTCTGTTGGAGACATATCTCTATGCTTTCATTTTTCTAGTCTTGGTCTTCATGCTTCCTACATATGGCAGTTCAGTAAGTGGATGCAATTAATCCTATTTTAGGCAGGCTTGGATATCTTGGAAATTTCTTCCTGAAGGTTGTTAGTTTAAGTACAGTTTATAGTTCTTCCATGCTTTTCAGTCTCATGATTTTTCACAAATACTTTAGCCATCTCCCCAGAATTGTACCCTCAGTATGATACTGTATTAATATTCCAACTACCCCATTGTACAATATTTGACATCCATATTTTTAGAGTTTCTTTATCAGCATGCAGGGAAATAGCCTCTTTGTTGTTCTTGATTCCTAATGTTAGAGTAACCATTAAAGTCTCCTCCTTGTGTTATGTCTTAATATCCTAAACATGAATCTCAAAAGTAAAAAGCACAGTACTAGGAGAAAGGAAGCAAATTACAACATCCTGTTGGAAAGTCAATAAACTTGTTATGAGCAATAAGAAATTCACAAGTTGGGTTTTTTTTAACTTTTTTTTTTTAAGCTTAGGCAGATGTAGCTATTAAGACATTCTTCAGTCAGGGGTCCCAGTACATATCCAGGACTATTCCTGATGGTTGGAGCAGCCTTTTAAGATGGAATGGCTTGGGACCAGGGGCCAGATATCTAAATAAATCTCTCCTTCTGAATATACATGTTTGTAAGTCAAAATCTTAAGCCATTCTTAATGAAGTTGGAGAGGGATGGAGATAAAACAAAGGCCTCCAGTTATATTTCTAATGCAAAGCAAAGTATTTTAAATCCCAACTTTTCTAAGAGAATTTGCAGTTGATGTTGGATGTTCTTTTCTCTGTTTTCTTTTGGATTTTATTATGCTTTTGTTCTCTAATGTGCATAGAGATTGTTATGGGAGAAATTAAAAGAATAATAACTTAATCTCGCTAATGTTGTCTTTATACTTAAATCAGCAATTATCTTCAAAAATGATAAACTGTTTATTGAACAATTTATTTGTTATGCCTGAAATAGCTTAATGTCTGGTTTCAGGCAAAAAAAGTATCATGTACAATCTTTATTATTCCAAAAACATAATTTGAAATGGAGTAACTGATACTGCTTTTCATAGCACCCCACCTCAAATTGCTACAAATTTGGTATTGCTGACAATAAAGAATGAGTATATTATGAGTATCCTACATTGATGACTTAGCAGTTCAAACAGAAATATCTATTTAACTTCAGTATTATGGATTCTTCTGTTGAGAAGTTGATGGCTTAGTTCACATGTCTGATTTGTGTCAGTAAATAAAGATTAATAGCTGATTTTAACATTTTAACAAAATTAAACTTACTGGACCCAATATGATGATTTAGAATCTATTAAAGTTTATTTCTGCCTCAGCAAATCATTTGATGCGAAAAACAGAGAAAGATATATGTAATACATAATTTCAAACTGGGATGATTTTTGCATTGCTGTATAATATATAATTAATGATGTGCTATATGAAAAGACTATTAAACATTATCCAAGCTGACTTTTCAGTTTAAGTGGACAGTGATAATAATGAAGGAAAGGAAATCTACTATATTAGCTAAACTTTTCTATATTTCTGTTATCCATTTATTACTGTTAGCAAGATAAATAGAACATATATTGGTTACAGAGGATAACATATTCTATAGCAGAGTTCCCCAAACTCGGGCCGTGAGCCGTGAGCTATTTGCAACTAGGCCGTGGAAATGGCAGGTGAGCACATGCACACACATCCCCACTTGTGCGAGCAGTGGGTGAGGATATGCATGTGCACTTCATTTGCATGAGTGGGCGTGTGCGTGCATGCCATTCAGTCAAATGGAGCTGCGTGCACGCTTGCCGGCCACTCACACGGAACCATCTTCTCTTCCCCCTGCTGGTCAGCAAAGCCTGAAAGGTTGGGGAGCTCTGTTCTATAGGATGAATAAACTGCATCTCTGTTTCAGTAATGATTGAAAATGCCCCTGTATTACGTGTAAAAATTCCTGAATTTTTCTTAGTATATTCCAATGTGGTATTCAATAAGTAATAATTTGGTTCATCGCTGCTTGAAGTATTCCGAAATAAATGCAGACAACTTTTCCAGTATGCTAATTATAAAATGTGTGGACCTTCAAAATAAAGCTGGGAGACTCTTACTGTCTCTTTTAAAGTAGCTACCTAGTATGATGTTATATTGTGAATGAACTAAACTTAGTTTGGTGCTCTGAGTTCTCACTTTTTGAGTCCTGGTGATTTGGAGGTGGCTTTTCAGTCAGAAAGATAAACTCAATTTGCTAAGCTTTCCCAATCCTATACCAGTTCCTAAATGCAAGGTTATTATTAGAGTCTTTCCCCTCTTCTGTATATTTGGAAAGGGATTAATGGCAGAGAAGATAGTAGAGCCATTAAGCATAAAAGTGAAATGTATCAAACTAAAATCCGTATCAAATATATTACATTAAAAAAGTTTTTACAATAGTTTTTAGTCATAAATTAAAAACATATATTGTAAATTTGTCTTTTCATGACTTTTCATGACAAGAAAAAAGTGTCTCACTGATGCTCACCCCCACTGCTGGGACCTCCACACTCACACACACTCTACCTAAGTCCTGGGTTGTCTACATGGCTATATTCCCAGGTGAAAGAGTCATACCAATGCAAGTAATGATTTTGTCACCAATTGTTCTCTAGTTTTCTCCTTTTAAGGTTACTAAGCCGAAGTAATTTAGGATGTATGTTGCTTAGGTCAGAACCCCATATTGAAGTTTAAAAAAAAAGGATTAAGATAATTAAGTAAGGATTTGTGAGAAGTGTTTGTTAGGCTGACATCTATGTATCCGAGCCAGCAATCAATAATCTGTAGAGTCTAAGCAAACAGAGATAAAGTAGCAGCTTCTGCCCTCTGTAATCAGGTTTCTCCCTAAGCCCCCACACTTTCAAAGAGCCTTGAAGGCCTGGCTCTCTGCCCAAACATTTGGTGATTAAAGCCCCTCTTTCTTTGTTCCCAGAAAGGTTTTGGCCTTTCTGCCATCTTTATTCCTTTATTGTTGGTTGATTATTTCCTTCTTTTAAAATGTTTTATATGCATTTATATTATATACTATATACACAACATGTATAATATACGTATATATTTTAAAATATTATTACACAATGGAAGCAGAGACATAACTTTGGATAGCAGTGCTAGCCTACTGCAGACAAATCAGAAGGAGTCTGGTAGTATCCTTTTGACTAATGTATTTTTATTAAAAAGCATACATTTTAATAAGCTTTAAATTTAAATAAATGTTATCAGTTTAACCACTCCATGCATCTCCTGTTTCTCTTCAGATCATGAAAATCTTTTGCCTTTTATGGATAAAGTTAACCACAGCTTCCAAAAGCTTTTGCTTTTTAATAAAAAGTGTTAGTTGAAAATGGACTATCAGACTCAAATCTTGTCAGCACACTGCAAAGAAATAAAGGATCCTTCATGACAGTAATCTGAACATTTCCTGCCAATTTCACCCTACTACTGATTTTAATTGCCCTATAGCTTTTGGGATGTTGGCTTTGAACCCCTAGGCCCAATTGCATGAAATTTGTTTCCTTAAGTTTCTTTGTTTCTACCAGGGGCCTCCAGCAAAAGCCATGAAAGAAGACAGAAATCCTTACTTCCCTTTTCCTGAATCCCCCATCTCTCACTGAAGAGGTCAGGGGACATAGTCAGAGGATATTGAAAATAACAGGCCACTCACTTAAGCATGCCAAGGCTACTGAATCGACTCTGTAACCCAAGAATTTGGCAAGACAAGACAAGTAGTCATGATTAACTCTCTTTCCCCAAAACAAGGGCAGGGCAAGGAATTCTTAACTATAATGTGTGAATATAACAACAGGTCTGTTCTGGACTTCGCAATCAGGGCAGCTATTTTCCAGCATCTCTAAATCTAGCAATAGAAGTAGAAAAAAAGTATCCATGAAGTAGCTGTTAAGGGGAACTAAATACTAAGGATTATTCAAAGAGGTAATTTAAGTATCAGTTGCATTTTTCTACTAACTCATTGTAGATGATTGAGACTACTTTTGGTTTTAACAGTAACAGTGGGATTTTTTCCCCCTAATCATTAAAGCACTGAACCACAATAACCGTATATGCTCTGTTTTCATTCTTAATATAATGGGAGATTTTAAAAAAACACTTGAAAGTGGAATTATTTTTCTCTGAGATGCCTGCTCTGATGGTTCCAGAAATTAGTTTTATAATCTGGACCATAATAAGTTTACAAGTGATGCAAGAAAATTAAAACTTGTGTGGTAAATCATATTATAGAGACATCTATCATCCAGTCACCAAATGAGAGGCGGAGGTTATTACTCCTGTATAGTCTCTTAGTCTTCTTCCTTAAGTGATGTTTTGCATAATGTTACTAAAGTTTTACATTCAATTTACAAACCATGAGAATTACAAACCTGGAAAAAATAAAGAACCACTTCAATCAGGTTTGAGTAAAGTCCAGTTTCCCTAGTATTTTCAAGAGTTTAGATACTATTTTTAATTATTAGTACTTTTATGTGATTCCCACTGTTGTTTTTGTGTGCCCAGAATCACAGGGACTTTGTCTCTCTCTGTAAGGAATCTTCCTGTATCAGCTTTCAAGGACAGCTAAGGGAAAGGTATGACATTGTGCCAGAATAAAGGCCTCTCATTGTTTAGGTGACAATGAGTTTAGTTATGAATTCTATAGAGAGGGCAGAGTACCTGTTGGATTCACCAGTAATAAAGCTTGAGATCATGGCTAGATCCATTTGGTATCTTGTATCTGTTACATGCTCTTTAATAATTGCTTTGGCCTGTTATATTCCATGCTGAGTTGAAATCCTGGAGAGAAGCCCAGGGATGATATTTTAGTTGTCATTGCCTGTTTCCATGTGGACTGAAAAATCATCATTCATATTTAATGAGGCAAGAATGGGGGAGGGGGGAACAGTCTGAGCAAAGTTAAGTATGGTCATCCACGCTCTAGCCTCCACTTTCATGAAATCTATAGTCAGAGTGGCAATAGAGACACAATTAAGGATTTGAAGAGCTGATGTTTAAAAATTGTTTAAATTAAGATTGTACAAATCTTAATGGTGCAAAACTGGAGAAGGGACCTGGTGGGGATTATAGAGATGTTGTATTATTGGCTCGGCCTCAAATAAATTGAGAATTGCGGGTACGTAGTGGTCACTTCTTGTCTTAAGGGATTTAAGGCTGACATAGTCCTCATGAGTTTCCTACTGCTGACAAAATGAAAGGCTATCTCAGGTATTTGAAACAAAAGACCTGCTGGATTTTGTGGACCATCTATGTTCCAAGAATAACTCTTGGGTCTTTGGACAAATCTCATGATTTTGGTTTTCTGATAATTGAATTCTAGCTGGTCTTCCTTGCAGTGCTCTGCTAGTACTCTCACTGCTCTTTTAAGGCCAATAAGTGTTTTTGAAAGTTTTGCTGCATCATCTCTGTAGATTAGAACAAAGATGTGTCTTTCAGCAAGTGGTTAGCAGTAAAAGTCTGTGTTGTGGAGATGGCCTACTATGAAATTGATATAGAAATTAAATAAGAGAGTGGCCAATATGCCATCTTGCTTGACACCTTTCTCGGTTTCAGTGGCACTGGTGAGATAGCTTTAGGGGTTATATTTTACTTGTACAGTTGATATGTAAAATCAGTTTTACATGATTGTAAATGATTGTACAGTTGAGTAGACCTCCAGCTTTTCCCAAATTTAATTCAGGATATCGAATCAGTGCTGCTTTGAAGTCTATGAAAACAGCATAGAAGAAGTTTGTGTTGCGGAATAAGTACTTTTCAGTGAGATAGAGTACTAAGCATTGATCAATAGTGGATCAGCCTGCCTTAAAGCCAGCTTACTCCTCTGCAAGTGTGTTTTCTTTTCCAGTCAGTTCTAGAATTTCCATTGTAGAGAAAAGCAGTCAACTGCTTGCTTGAGTTCATTCTGGTGTGCAGTAAGGATTCTCATCTATCAGTGCTATGTTGTGCCTGAGTGATTTCTGCTCTCTTTCAGAAACAAAGTAACAGGTTTTCACACACACACACACACACACACACACACACACACACACACACACACACACACACACACACACACACACACCTGAATTATTAGCATCTGGCAGCACATCCAGCATCCTATTCATGAAGAGTTAAAATGTTCTAACCCACGGTCTTAATGCAAGTCATGGAAAGCTGGAATAATAATGTATTCTATAAAGTTGCCCAGTTGGAGCCTACCAACTGCTGAATCAGTATCTGTCAGCTGTGCTCTGTGATGGACAGTTCCCCTGCTAACTTGAATAGACTTTAACTCTCTTGGCAGAGCTGGTAAGAACAGAACACGATGTAGATGTGTGTTCTTATTTTACTTGAAAGTACTAAAAGAATACTAATAGAATAAAAAAAATCTGGTTTAAATATATTTAAAATGTCATACTTACAGTATATTTTCCACAAGTGACAACCCTCCTTGGTTATTAATGTCAAAGTAAATAAAACATTGATGACTTCCAGTCTGATGTAATTTCCTGCTAATCTCTTATAGTTAAAAAAATCAGATTTTATGTAATGTAAAAAGAATCACTAATTTTCATTAATTAGGCACTATTGTCATTACTGCCATGTGATTTTGCAGCTTCTCCGTTGAAGATAATTTTGCATATGTAATGTAATCCTCATACCATTTAGTATTATTTATAAATTAATTTATCTTTTTAACTTAATAAAAAGAAAAATGGAAAAATACATATCAAACCTAAAGATATTTTTAAAGACTGATTCTCAGTCTCTTGGCCAAGCTACAATGCAGAATCCTCTTTCCTTTTACATATTAGTTTATTTTTTGTTTCAATGTTTCTGTTTCCAAACTTAAATCAATTTCTTTAATATTCAGTGGTTTATCTGCTATTTAATATTAAAGAACAAGGAAATATTTCATCTTTTTTTTGTGAAAACTGAAACAGAAAAGGCTATGGAAAAGCTCTTTTTTACTTCACTATTTCTCTTTTTTTGACATTAGCCCCCACATCTCTAACTATAGCAAAACAGAATATAGTGATTTTTGGGGTAACGGCCACCCTGATCAACCACTCTTAATACACCTATCTCTAAATCTTTCACCTATACCTTTTTTCAGCCAATTGTCTAATACATTTACTAATAGGGTGCTATAGATCCCTGCTATCAAGTTGCATAAATATTGGAAGATTTTAAAACTACATTTTCAAAGCTTGCAATAAGACTGCAGTAAAACAGCAGAAGCAAAATGCAGTACTTGATTAATTTATAATTAACTATGTGAAGCCCTCCTGCTGTTTTTCTTTATATTGAGATCTTGAAAGTGTCTTTTTTTCTTTTGCACATAGCTCTGACACTTACAAAGCTATTTAGTTACCCCACACTGAAGATGTTTATCAGAATTATAAATTAAGCAATCTAAGAAATATATAAAAAGGGGGAAAAACAGCGGGCTACTTTTGGAAAGCCATCTTGTAAAAAGGGATTTGCAGTCTCATCAGTGTTCACAATTCGCTTGGTAAAACAACACAGCTCTCCCACTTGAAAATGGGCACTGCTCTCTTGTCACATATCATTGGTCATTCTTGAAAGAATTGCTATTAGCTGTCTCAGCTGAAAGGCCACACAAGATAAATGAAACTTGGTAGTACCTGTCTCTCCAACCTTTTCTAGTTTCCACCTGCATTATTTATTTATTTTTATTTTATTTATTTATTTTGTCAAATACATGTTGGTAATATACATAGATATAACATTGTTTATATACATAAGATGGGTACTGATAAGAGGGAACATTAGGACAGGGACGGTAGGCACGCTGCTGCACTTATGCACGACCCTTACTGACCTCTTAGGAATCGGGTGAGGTCAACAGTGGACAGTCCTAAGGGTAAAGTTTTGGGGGTTTGGTGACGAAACCACAGAGTCAGGTAGTGAGTTCCAGGCATTTACCACTCTGTTGCTAAAGTCGTATTTTCTACAGTCAAGTTTGGAGCGTTCACTTTGAGTTTGTATCTGTTGTGTGCTCGTGTATTGTTGTGGTAGAAGCTGAAGTAGTCGTTGACAGGAAGGACATTGTAGCAGATAATTTTATGAGCTATGCTTAGGTCATTAGCAGCAGAGCAAGACTTCTCCAGCTGATGAACAGGGAAGATTTGCAACGGGGAAAGAAGTCACGCTCTAGACCAGAGTTTCTTAACCTTGGCAACTTTAAGATATGTGGATTTCAATCCCTAGAATTCCCTGAAGTCCACACATGTCAACTTTGAGAAACACTGTGCTCCGTGAACATCAGGAACTGCAGAATACAGGCAAGACTTCAAGAAACAAGTGTTGCCTGTTCTTACCCTTCTGTACAAATACTTCAATCATTTTCTACTATTTTAAATAGGAAAGAGGAAAAATTTTAAAAAATATTTAATAATATTTTATTTAAAGATTTCCCCAACCTTCGCCCAAGAAATTGCACTTAATTTCAATTTTAAATCTGTTTTGTGAAGAAAACAGGATTAACTTCTTAATTTTATAAAATAGTTTATTTTGTATAAATCCATTTTGTAAAATAAAATGTATTTTCTTGCTTTCCTCTATGAATATTTAAGTGTATGGAAGCTAATTATGCTGGAATTATTGTTAATTTATATATTTTATTTGGTTTGGTTTGTGACAGTACAATTAATTTGGAGTTGCAATTAGCCTTCTATCATCTTATGACACTTTGGATTCAAATGTTTAAAACAGTTATTCTAATTCTATTAATATGGCTTCAACAGATAGTTCCAGTGTTATAGAAACAAAAGTGGGGAGGAGACATCACTGTCTAAGTACTGTCATTATGGCAAGAAGTCTGACATAATTGAGGATGTTTATTAAGCAAACCCTCTGTAACTGATTTATTTATTTAGCGTATGGCTGGTCACACACAATATTAAAACACTTCATTTTTACAAATTAAAAACTGTTAAAGCAGTAAGAAAAACCTAAAAAGGAAAACAGAAATAACATTTCAAAGCTTAATATCAAGTTTGGAGATCCAGTCAGTAGCTGCCGTTGTTGTGCAGCGGAAGTCCCTACAGTCTCCTGGGTATCTTCTGTTAGGGCATTCCCTCACTATATGCTGAATAGTCTGTCGAGGAGCCCCGCAATCACATTGTGCTGAAGGTGTCTTTCCTCATTTATGCAAGGAGTCAGCACACACACCATGAGTTGTGTATCGGGGTAGGCCAAATCCTGGAGGTATACTACTAGGGCTAATGTGCCCAGAGACATCTTGGGGTGTGCGGCTATTCCACGCCTCCATCCACTTTTGTGTGATGTTCTGATGGTCAGCCATCAGCTTACACGCTGTCAAGAGTGGTGGATTTCTTGATTTTAATCGACATCTTAAGAGGTCAGGAATATATCCATGTATGGGTAGAGAGGAATTTACCAGGATCTTGCTGTACTCCCGAATAAGGGCTTCTTGTCGTCGTAAGTGCGGGGGAAGTATGTGACTAAGAACTGGTAGCCAGTGACTAGGTGTTGATTTTATACACCCAGTAATTAGTCTGTATTAGTAATTATCTGTAACTGATAAGTGTGTGTAAGTACAGGTAGTCCTTGACATTGATCCCCAACTGAGCCCAAAATTTCTGTTGCTAAGCGAGGCAGTTAAGTGAGCTTTGCCCCATTTTATGACCTTTTTTGCCACAGTTGTTAAGCGAATTACTGCAGTTGTGAATCATGCAGTCATTAAGCAAATCTGGCTTTCCCCATTGATTTTACAGCCAGCCAGGAAGAATTACAAATGGTGATCACATGATCCCAAGACAGTGCAACTATCATAAATATATGCTGATTCTCAAGCATCCAAATTTTGATTATGTAACCATGAGGTTGCTGCAATGGTCGTAAGTGTGAAAACTGGTCATAAGTTGCTTGCTTCAACACTCTTCTAACTTTGGTCAATAAATGAATGGTTTTAAGTCAAGGGCTACTTAAATACTGCATCTACTTTCTAATTAATGGATGCAGGCAATGGTAGTCTCTAGATTAAGGATCCTAGCTTACTTAGTATGACTGAAATGAGTTTAGAATAAAACAACTTTATTTCCATTTATGACATACTGAATAGAATTAGGTTGAACTGGCTGGTACTCTTCTTGCTGTTAGGGAATGCTTCATGTAGCATATTGCAATGAAAACTGGTATCCTGGACCAGTATTTTGCTTGTGAGGGCCTTTGAAAAATACATGAATGTGAGAAAGTTAGTTTATATTTGTTGTTTTAACTAAATTATATGATAAAATGAATAGATTTGAATTGTGCAATGTTTTGCATGAATACGGAACTGAAAGTTATTTACTGAATGTGATTTAAAAAGTGTACAATGTAAGTAAAGCATGAAAGAGAATACATGTATGCTGCTTAAAAGTATGACAAATATGTGTGATGGGTCTTTGATTATTTAATGAATTTATGGATAATTGTGTAAGAAATGCTTTGATATTAGAAATACGTTGGTGTGTGTGAAGATAAAGCTATATGTTGGGCTGAGAATCAGAATGAGAACAATGTTAGATAGATTGTATGGTGCAACAAAGAACATGGATCTGGAACCTAATATATCTAAAACCAAAGTAGTTGTGTTTGACAGAGAAAAGGGAATGAACAATTGAATGCTATATACTGTATGTATGGAGAAAAACTAGAGCAAGTATTTGTATATAATAGTTGAAGATGGGGGAAATAAGATGATTTAAGATATGCAAATACTGGCAGAAAAGATAGTGGGTAGCATATGATCTGCTGCAAAGAAATGATGCATATTAACAGAAATGCATATATGTTTGTTTAGCAAGCTTTTGCTCATTTTGATATAAATATATAAGTGAAACTAGAAGCATCCTAAAAAAAACAAAAATAACCATTGATGCAAATGTTTCTTTTTAATTCTTTGTATATACATACAAATCTAAAATTCAACTACAGAAGTAATTAAGGATTGATCAGATATAGGTCTTCCATATTTCTGGCTTATACTATATTTCTACAGTATATATTTCTCACCACAAAATAACAAAAACAAAAACCACATCATAGCTGCCATTTATGACACCCAAATCTGACCGGAGAAGGCTATACATGACTTTATTATTCAAAATCACCTATCCTTGATGACAAACACGTCCTCTGCAAATCTGCTAAGCCATGTTGATTAAAGCCAAAGGGTATTATATATTTAATATCATAAGCGATTAAAAGGAACAAATGAGGCATAAATATTTTTGACAGTAAATACATTAAGCATGAAATACTTTTGAGATCCAAGGTTTGTGCATAGCAATTTTCATTAAAGAAACTGGAATATTTACCTTTCATTATAACACAGTTCCTAGAGCTTTTGCTTTGTTGTGTTTCTTGATGTCTTCTTGGGGAGAAAACACATAGAATTTTTATATTTGAAAAAGTCAATAAATAAATTAATGGTGATTACAATTCAACAATACTTGTACAACCATAAAATTTCAGTACTGTTGGATGGAGTTATATTGACAATTTAAAGTAAAAAAAGGTTTAATAATGTAAGCGTAAGCAGGGGGTTGGACTAGAAGACCTCCAAGGTCCCTTCCAACTCTGTTGTTATTATTATTATTATTATTATTATTATTATTATTATTATTATTATTATTATTATTATTATTATTATTATTATTATTATTATTATTATTATTATGTAATATATTAGTGTTCTCCCCCCCCCAATAAATTTTATTTATTTTTGGTCTTTATACATCTCATGTCGTGAGTGTTTACTTTCTGGGTTTCATACATCCATACAATAATCTTAACAATATTTTTCTTAATAATTACAATTCATTTATCATTTCATTTCTAATATCATCCTTCCATTTCTAAAACCTTCTAACCCTTTTCTCACATTTCTTTTCATCTTAATATCTTTTAGTCTTTTCCCCCTCTTATTTTATCTCTGTTTTAATTCTCTTTTCTTCCTCCCTTTTTTTTTGCTGTTCTTTTCCTTCCATTCCAACAATCAAAGATGTGGTCTTTTTCCACCTTATACATTTCTAGTATTAATATATTTTAGTTCACTTCTTTTTTAACAATAATCAAAAAATAATTTTTACTTCTTTCTCCTCTTTTCCATATGATTCTTACTCTTTAATACAGTGGTTCCCAGCCTTTTTGTGATCGAGTACCACTTGGAGGTCCCGTACAATCGCCACATACCACCTGGTTCCAGAGAAACTAAATTCGATCAGATATCACTTTATTTCCATAATTGTACTGTTCCTTTTTTGGCCCCGCGCCACTGGGACCAGGTGGGTGGCGTGTGGCAACAGTTGCAAATCGTTGCCAGATTATCTTGTGTTAGGCAGTAAACATTTTTGTGAAGTAAAAAATAACTAACTAAAAATCGTTCATGACCCCAAAAGTGTTCGCGTACTACCTGGAAGGCCCTCGTGTACCACTAGTGGTACACGTACCACAGGTTGGGAACCACTGCTTTAATACAACCTGATTTTATCCTCTTAACAGTTAATTCCATCCCTTTATCACATTTCTAAAAATCATTCAAAACTAGTTTTTATCTCTTATATGTCATACAAAACATTTTTCAAGGTTACCAACTTTCAATCTTCTAATTAACATTTACATTCTTCATATATTTTCTTGTGCGCGGGGAGGTCCCGTGCGCGTGTGCCCACACCCATAATTCCATGCCCTGCACGCATGACCACCACCCCGCTCCCAGCATGCGATGGCACGCCCATTTTTCGCTCTTCCTAGGCTTCAGAGCCTTTCTAGGAACTTGGGGAGGGCGAAAACGGCCTTCCCCCCTCTTGGAGGCCCTCTGGAGGAAGAAAATGGCCCATTTGCCAACTTCCGGTTGGACCGGGAGGCCCATTTTTTTTGCTCTCCCCAAGCTCCAGAGCCTTTCTAGGAGCCTGGGGAAGGCAAAAACGACCTCCCCCCCGGAGGCGGAGGCTGGAAACGGCCCATATGCCGACTTCTGGTTGAACCGGAAGTCACGTTCTTTTGCTCTCCACAGGCTTCAGAGCCTTTCTAGGAACCTGGGGAGGGCGAAAATGGCCTCTACCCCGGAGGCCCTCCGGAGGCCAGAAATGGCCCATTTCCCAACTTGAAACAGTCCATTTCTGGCCTCTGGGGGGGGGAGGCCGTTTTCGCCATCCCCAGGCTCCTAGAAAGGCTCTGGAGCTTGGCGAGAGCAAAAAACAGGCCTTCCTCACCCCCTCCGGAGGCTGGAAACAGCCTGTTTCCCGACTACCAGTAGGCCCAGAAGGCCTGAAAATCAGCTGGCCGGACCTGACTCACCTGCCCACCGATATGGCTCCGCATGCCACTTGTGGCATGCGTGCCATAGGTTTGCCATCACTGTTTTATAACTTCATTTCTATAAACTATTCACACACATATTTAATACAAATTATTTTTCCCACATTGTAACTCTTCTATATTCATAACTTATATTCAAGAATATTTTTTATTTCTTATCACCACAATAAACAATTATTTAGATTATTTAATTCTAATATATTAATTTTGCATATACATTCTTATTCTTTTTTATCCCTTATCTTTTACCCTGTTCCATATTTTTAATCCTCTTTTCTTTTTCTTTTTTGGTTGTCTCCCACATATTTCTTTCTCTCTCATTTCTACTCTTAAATCCATTTTTTTTGCTATACTCTCCATCTTTCTCTCCTCTTTCCCCCCCCCCTTTGTTGTTTTATTTTCTTTCATCTTTTCTAGCTTTTTCTTCTTTTCCCTTTCTGGCTTTCTTTTTCTCCCATATCTTTTCCATACCATCTGAAATCTTCCCCTTCTGCTCTAATCCCTTTTTCACCCTCAGTGTTTCCATCATCCCTTTATTATATTTTCTTTCTTGTTGTTTATTATCCGGTTCCTCTGTTTCTTCCACTCTTCCCAAATCCTCCATATTTTCCAGATTTATCTTGTCTGCACTTGTTATTCTTTGTATTATTTTCTCCAGTTTTAGTTCTATGCAATCCATATCTTTGAGTATTTCCTTCATTCCCATACGCTGCTTATTTATAATGTCCTTAATATCCTGATGAATCAATCCCATGTCTTTATTTCCACTTATCATTTTTACAATCCAACCAAATTTCAAAGGAAAAATCCAGGGGCTTTACCACTTCTTTTCTCTCTTTTTGGTTTACTCAGTTTTATTGATCCAGCAAAAACAAAAGTTCCAAGGGTTACATCCTTCTTTCTTTCTTTAAAATGGCGCTGCTGCTTCAAGTCAATATTATTCCTCTTTGTGCTCTCAATTTCATTATTATGTATTTATAAATCCAGTGTATAGATAGGTACGTAATAGTCAGTTTAATTATGATAAGGTAGAGACAACTTTCAATTTGGATATCAATATTTTTCTTTAAAACAAAGTATCTTTCCAGAACTACATCTTCTTTTAAAACTTTCAAACAAAGCTTCCCCCCCAGTTCCCGAACGTTTTCTTCAAGTTATTAATGTGCTTGTTCCGCTGCTAATATTTGACTTCCAAATTTCTTCCCCCTCATACTTTTGGGGTTATTCTTAAAAACCAACAATCTTTTTTAGCCCAGATCGCAAATCACTCACTTTTCCCTCTTGCTCATTCTTAGTTTTCCTGGTCTTCTTTCAGCTTTGTGGCAGCCATGTTTGCTGCCACTGCTCCATGCCGTTGGCTAGGGGCTTTCCAGCTCAGGGAGGGGAGATGCGACTCCCCCCTACTCTCCTGGCGGTCCCCCTTTGCTTCACCCCTCTACGGGGGGGCTTAGGTCTGAATCCAAACCCTTGGGCGTGAAATGTTCGGAGCTGGCCACGGAGCTTGCGGTCCCGGCTTCCGATGTCGCTGAAAGCAAAACCAGAAGTCCCATATATTAGTTTTGTTAAGTGTAAATAAAGGGAAAAAATACCTGGAAAAAAGAGAAAAACAAAGTAATGTTTTTCTTTAACTTTTGATGGTGTGGCAGATTTTAAATATTAGTTTACATGAAATAAAATTTCCAACAGTCATGTACTAGTCACTTTATGGTTGAACTACTACAATGCAAGGTTGTCAAAAATCTTCAATTTGTTTAAAAAATGTAATATCTGCAAAGAACAATAAAATGAGATATGCCTATAGTCCTATAGTCAGTAGTTCTTACTTAAGGTAAATATGCATAGATAATTATAGGAGAGAATGCATATGTTTAGCTTATTTTTTTCCATTTAGTTTGGATGTGATAAATGTGAATTCATAGAGCTGAGCTTTCAATACAAGGAAATGCAGACATATTCTGTCTTAAGTACCGCTGAGTTCAGATGAATATGCTTAGAACTTCAAGTCCTGTTCAGTCAGTGTACGCCCCTTTGGAAGCAGTTTAGAAGCAGAATGACCGCTATGGAAAACCTCTATGTGGGAGTGTTCCACCAACTGTAGAAACTGATATTCAAGAAAGCCTTGATGGGTAGAAGAGGTTCTCAGTGGCAGAGATAAAACCTCTATATGAGGAGAGAGGGATTCATTCATTTTCGGGTAAATATACAAATGCTCACCTTTGGAAAATAAATACTGTAAATCTAAGTTATATATGTGGCAGGATAAAGATTCTGAGAAAGCAAAGAAAGAATTAGACTAGGAAGAAACTTTAAATGCATTCTCTAAATCTGATCATAGAAACTCAAATCTAGTTATTTTCATCTAGTTTGTTTATTTTATTCATTTAGCATGTCTATTACTGCTTCCTATGCAATTATCTCTGAAAGAGTTCACAAAATATAAAATGCAATATATTGCTAACTGTATATTTAGACATAACTTAGACTTGGAATGAAGAACATCAGAAAATCCTTTAGGTTAGACTGGGAAACTCAGATTGGATAGTTGAAAAAATATTCTGAAAAAGTCTATAATAAATTATATCCATATCATTGCCAAGAATATTACATACAACCAGGATATAAGTTCTAGTCCTTCCATAGAGGTGAAAGCCAGCTGGGTGACTTTGGGCCAGTCACTCTCTCTCAGCCGAGCTCACCTCAGAGGGTTGTTGTTATAGGGAAAATAGATGGAGGAAAGAATATTAGTATTTTTACTATCTTACGTTGAATATGAAAAAAAAATGGGATAAAAATTTAAAAAGTTGAAATTGAGTTTAATTCAAAGGAAACTTACACAACAATACCAATGATGATGGTATAGTGTGCGTGAAAGCATACACATTGATTCTACATAGTGACAGAGAAATATAAAGAATAGTTCCAGTGGTAGTGAAGTTACAAGCATGCTCTTGTCCCTGCTCACTTTGCAACATATGCTTCATTAGTAATTTGTAACTTTCTAGATACACTCTTTGCTTCTAAAGAACTCAGTGGTGAATGGAATCAAAGAATATAACCACAAAAGCAAACTGTGCCAAAAAAAAGTATTTCATCATTAAGAAGTTATTTTTAATTGCACTTTGTGTCGCTGACAGCTGTAATTTTAATCCTATTCTAGACTCAGTGTGTGGTATGTGTGTATTTTGTTTTGTTCATTTATACCTTCCCTTTCTTCCATCATGAAACTACCCCTGGAGCCTTTCTTATTCAGAATTCTAATTTGAAGGATTCTCCCTCCCTCATTTTTTTCTCCCCCTCTTCCTTTCATGTGCATAATATGAAGTCAGTTTAGATCACTGTGTCTTATTACTGCTTTTTAGAATCCAGTATTTAAGCATGTTTTTGGAATAACCAATCCTTGAATATTTTTCTTCTTTTTAAAATTATAGGACTTTTAAAATGTATGTTACCTAAGGTGACCAGATTTTAATATTTGTAAAGCGGGACACCATTGATGGGGGAGGGGGCTTCTAGAGGAGCAAGACGGGAGGGGTCTGTCTCTCTTATCCTGCAGCTTTGTGCACTCCCCCAAACACCCCCCCTTCATCGCAGCCCTTACCGCTGCCATGGCCGGGGCTCGCCTCTGCTGCGTCTGGCCCGGAGAGGGACAGTGGCAGGAGAAGGAAGAAAGCAAACCGCGGCTGTGGTGCTTCGGGAGGGCGGGTGGTGAGGGTTCTTCACAGCCGCGTGCTGCCTCCTTTGCAGAAGCCACCGCCAGCCAGCCTGGCAGCAGCCCTCCGTGTGGGGAGACGGCCAGGCCTGCGCTTGGAAGAGGCTGCCGCTCTCACTGCCCGCTTTCTTCCTTCTCCCACCGCGAAACAAAAGTGAACTGCAGCAGCGCTGTTTTGGGAGGGCAGGCGGACGTCTGCAGCCAGGCAGGGAGGGAGAGCAGCGAGAGCGGCGGCCCCTTCCAAGTGCAGGCCTGGCCCTATACCCGCCCGGGGGGCTGCTGCCCACCCGGCCACCAGCGGCTTCCGCGCCGCACTTGTAGTCGCGTGGCCAGCCGGATTAACAGGTGTGCTGGGGACGCCTTGCCCATCGCCTCTGTGCGCTGCGCTTGGCAGGGGCCGCTGCCCCTCTCACTGCCCTCCCTCCCCGTCTGGCAGGAGGAGGCATGTGAGGTAGCAGGCAGAGGGGTGTGCAGGGCTCGGCTCGGCCGCTGAGCATGTGGGGCACCCGCCCCAGCTCTCGGGCTGCTTCCCGCTTTATTCAAATTCAAAAGCAGGACGCGGGACAAATTATTAAAAAGCGGGACTGTCCCGCCAAAAGCGGGATGTCTGGTCACCTTAATGTTACCTGATCTTTTATAAGTTTTTTCCCTTAAAAATAGTGTTAGTCACTATGACACATAGGGTGATTCTGTAATGAAAAGGAAAGCCAGTTTTTATTTTAAACAAATATATTTGTGCTAGAATAGTAGCTGGCAACTCTTTCTCTGTCAGTTCTGAAGAATCAGTTACATCACATAGGGCAAGTCTGCTATAAACTCTTTAAGTGTTTAATTTAGTTAAGTCTTACTTAAGGCATAATTTTGCCTCTTTTCATTCTTCCTGAACCTCTTCAAGTATTTTTATATGTTTTTGGGCAGAGAACATTTTAGTATTCATAAGATTTTTTTCCCTCTGTGTATTTATGTTTAATTTATGAACTAATGTTTTTAATAAGCATGTAGAATAGCATTACCATATATTTGCAGCTTATATATGAGTAATATTTCTTTGTTACTCTACCAACGTAGACAAGAAATATGTTGTTAAAATGTTTGTAAAGCAACAAATACCCAAATTTTATCTTGATATATGTTAAGGCTGATACATCTGTTTTCATGCATGTGGGCTAATATAACTTGATCATCCCATTATTTTTAAATGTCTACTAACTAAAGAATTTTCAATATTGCATCATCATTACCATTGCCATAATTAACAATTACATTTTGTAGACCAACTTGCTGTTCCATATACATCAATGAAAACTATATACACACACACGCACACATAAAAAGAAATGCTGACTTCCCAACTCAAATTGCATTTGCCTTTCTTTTAAAATGAAACATACAGTGGAAATGTTTGTTTCCTAATTTGTCTATGAGATTTTTGGAAGTTATAATGGACCATTTAAGATTCAGAAATAAGCTTATTCTAGATTATAGCATTACAGCAGTTGGTGAAAACCCACATTACAGCTATTAAAGCTATTACTACACCTATTACAGCTGTATAATGAATGTGTAATTCATGTGGTCAGAAGGACAAGTAAAGCAAATGTTAGAATATCATTTAAGTGTTTATTTTCAGGTTGTAAAAGTTTAGTATGACAATAATTAAACAGTGATGAATTATATTCCCAAACTCTGTGAACATAGACAGAAAAGTGATTTTGCATATTTTTTTTGTCATTGGTCCTAATTTATTTCTAGTGATCAAATATTTCTCATTAATGTAATGGAATTTTCTTACTAAATTTTTAACAGATGTCAGAGTTATCAAGTAATACAAGTATTCTTGCTTTAATTTTGCAAGAAAAAAAATCTATTAATGTTACCTTGGACACATACTGTAACTTGGAATGAATGTCCATTAAAGATAAACATAGAGAAGTTTGGCTGGATCTGACACTTGCTAAATAATTAAAACTATAATATAGAAATTATTTCATTATTTTCCTTACCTATCCTAAATTTGAATTCCCAGATCTGGATGCTTTATCAGAGTTCCTACCGTGTTTCCCCGAAAATAAGACAGGGGCTTATATTTTTTTGACCCCCAAAAAATGCCCCTGGCCTTATTTTCGGGGATGGCTTATTATTTTTGGGGTGCAGGCAGGCCGCGACGCACCACTTACTGAAGTTCGGCAGCTCCGTGGTCTCTCGGCTAATCTGTTTAGGGGGAAAAAAATCTTGCATAGTGCAGAAACTCTTCTCGCGAGAATTAGCAAGTTCTCGAAGCGAGAAGAGTTTCTGCACTATGCAAGATTTTTTTCCCTAGCCGAGGGAAACCCCAGAGCTGTCAAACTCCAGTAAGTGGTGAGTTTTGCGGTTGGGCGGAGTTTGGAGCTTTGGGGCGAAGGATGGGGCGGGGCGGGGCGGTGAGCGAGCAACCGATGTAGCGGCGGAAGGCAGAGCAGAAGGGGCAGCAGGCTTACCTTAGGGAAAGCGGGCGGCGGGTGGAAGGCAAAGCCAGGGCAGGCAATGCTGAGTCCGGCTTAGCCGGGCAGAGACGCGGGGCTCTGCACCTTGGTCCTCCCCTGCATCACCAAGAGGCCGGATCCCCAAGATCCCAGCAGGGACGAGCTCCCCAAATCCTCTGGCCTGCATAAAGAGGCACCGCACGGCCCCGCAAGAGCCCCCCGGAGGGTCTGCAGAGAAGCGACCCCCGCCGGTGGGGATCAGATGGCCCGCTTGGCTGGGATCTGCCGCCGCCTCCCTCGCTCACCCACCTGCCCGCCCGTTCGGATCTGCCTTCCGCCGCCTCCCTCGCTTGCTCACCCGCCTCCCTCGCTCACCCGCCGCCTCCTTCGCTCACCCACCTGCCCGCCCGTTCGGATCTGCCTTCCGCCGCCTCCCTCTCTTGCTCAGCCGCCTCCCTCGCTCACCCGCCGCCTCCTTCGCTCACCCACCTGCCCGCCCGTTCGGATCTGCCTTCCGCCGCCTCCCTCTCTTGCTCACCCGCCTCCCTTGCTCACCCGCCGCCTCCTTCGCTCACCTGCCTTCTGCCGCCGCCTCCCTCGCTTGGATTAGCCGAGACTTTTGGCACACGCCCGGAGTTTGGCAGCCCCGTGATCTCTGCTATTCTGTTTAGGAAAAAAAACTTGCATAGTGCAGAAACTCTTCTTGCTGCGAGAAGTTGTTAATTGCTCGCCTCGCGAGAAGAGTTTCTGTAGTATACAAGGTTTTTTTCCTAAACAGAATAGCCGAGACACCGCGGAGCTGTCAAACTCCAGTAAGTGGCGTGTCTCGTGGTGGGGCGGAGTTTGGGGGTTTCGGGTGGGGGTGGGGCGGCCTGTGCCGGTGAGCAAGCGAGGCAGCGGCGGAAGGCAGATCCGAACGGGCGGGCAGGTGGGTGAGCGAGGGAGGCGGCGGGTGAGCGAGGGAGGCGGGTGAGCAAGCGAGGGAGGCGGCGGAAGGCAGATCCGAACGGGCGGGCAGGTGGGTGAGCGAGGGAGGCGGCGGGTGAGCGAGGGAGGCGGGTGAGCAAGCGAGGCAGCGGCGGAAGGCAGATCCGAACGGGTGGGCAGGTGGGTGAGCGAGGGAGGCGGCGGCAGAAGGCAGGTGAGCGAGGGAGGCGGCTCAAGCCCTGCACTTGTGGGCTCACTGTACCCGACCGGCCTCGGAGACAGGAGACAGCCCCTCTGCCAAGAGAGAGGGGGCGTGTTTAGAAAAGACAAGCGTGTGCACAGCTGCTTCTGCTGCTGAGCCCGGTTGGAAGTTTGGCTTCTAGCCGGGCTCAGGCGAGGAACCGGTGGCTGTTTGCAGGGGATTCCAATGCCACTCTTTTGGCCGGGAGAGAGAGAGAGTGTGCCACCGCAAAAAGAGCGGCTCCCGGCATGCCCCCCCTTTCCCCCGGAAGTAGTTGGGGGGGCTTATTATCGGGGCGGGCCTTACTTCAAAGCATGTCCCGAAAAGCCCTGTGGGGCTTAGTTTCGGGACAGGTCTTATTTTCGGGGAAACACGGTAGTTGCATCAGAAATTGATAACATAGTAAGAAGAGGGAAACTGGAAAACTTAGTCAGACATTTTTGAGAACTAAGAGAAATGCTGTTCTCTTTTCTTCCCTTTATTTTATTTGTGATTGGGTGTAAATTGGCCTTCAAAGAGAACAAAGCTACAGGATAATACAAAAATAATATAGACAGTAGAGAAAATTGTATTTTAGCACAAGTCTGCACATATAAACTGAAAATACTATTTGTAGCATTTAACACAATTAATTTCCAAGTAAACATGCACAAGTTTGTGACCTGGTTAATATTGTTTTTCTCTAAAACTAATAAGTCTAAAGAAAACTGTAGAAAATGAATATAAGCCTATTTAATTATACCAACATAAACCAGCTAATAACTGAAATGCTTTTCTTTCATTCAGTGTCCACTATTTTATAACCTTAGATTAATTTATACTTATGATAAAATGCTTCTGATTTCATATATAAAATATATTTTAAAGAAAATCAGTAATGGCATCTTCATTGGCAGATAGATCCATGTTGATTCAGAGTTAATTTATAATGACAAAGTGGAACAAGATCATCATTGAAAAACCCACAAGTAGCTCTGTGAATTGGTTTCCAGTTCTAATAACCTACTGTTTACCCAGAGAATCTTTATTTAGAAGTCAGTATCATGAAAAAACAAACAGGCATTATTTGAATAACTTTTAAAATTACTTACACTGATGCTGTTAACATCCAAAGTGGATCATACTTCGTTTCTTCTTCATGCAGGTATAATTCTAATTATGGTTATGGAATGTACAAAGGTTTTTTTTATTGAAGTTTACAAATGAAATTCATATCCACTGTCATTATTACTCTTGGGTTATATTATGTAGACAGGAGATGATTGGATATTAATCATTTAAAGTATTTTATTTTGTAACATCTCTATAGCAGGCCCACGTTTAATAGGCAACAATGTTTTTTTAAATTCCAAATTGAATACAAAGGGAAGATCAGTATCAGAGTGTTTAGTACTCATTTTATGCTTATTGGTGGCTGGTGTTTTTTCATATGGAAATGACTTATATCTCATTATGTTTCCAGGGATTGTAATGTTGTTTTTTTCTCATCCTTTTCAAACCCCTGTTTATATGTGTGTATTTTTTTTCCTCTGCCTAGACCTGGTTAACCATTTCTGTGAACAGGTCCTCAATTTTTTACTTTGTCCCTACTTTCCTGTCGTAGCCCCATCTTCCCCTGGTGTCGACTCCGTACCCTTACAGCGCACAGGCAGTCAACTCGCCACACAGAATGCATCAGCGACCTTCCAGAGGGCCAGCTATGCTGCCGGCCCTGCCTCCAATTACGCAGATCCCTACCGACAGCTGCAGTATTGTCCTTCTGTTGAATCACCATACAGCAAATCTGGACCAGCCATCCCACCTGAGGGAACCTTGGCTAGGTCACCTTCTATTGATAGCATTCAGAAAGATCCCAGGTGGGTAAAACATTTTATATTATTAATTCATAAAGAGATGTCCAACTGCAAGCATGGGTGTCAAGCTGGTAGATTATTGCATAAACAAATAACCCAGTTGCATATTTTTTTTAATGAAGTTCTATTTCATAAGCCAAACCAATTGGCCAGGAATACTGTTACAAACAAATGGACATTTATTAGCATTTTAATCTATTTGCATTTTTAACAAGATAAATAAGAAAATGGCACACATAGTGTCCTTCTGTACTGTTTTCCATGGAGCTTCCTCTACAAATGTCTTGCATGTAATTGATATATATTAGTGTTTTTAATTACTTTCCTGATAGTAAAGGTTATTTTTTGTTGTATTTTTAAAATGCCACTCAATTTCCTAAGATAGGAAGCTGATGTTAAATGTTCCCAAGGGTATTTTCAGATGAATTTTGATTTAAATATAACAGGTTGGAATCAGGCATGAGTTACTAAACAAACTTAATTAAAATATGCAACTAATTTTTACAAGACTTTCATTGCTAAGTACTGTGACTTTTATGGCATTTAAACAGGACAGACAAAAATGCAAAGTGTATCCAGACATCAATGTTAGCCTAGGACTAGGCTTTAAACCTGAAGGCTTTTGCCTGTTTTTAAAAATTATTTTATACTGGATGAATTCTTTGGGGTTTTTTCCTTGTTTCTGTTATGTTTTCTTTAATTGCCTTCTATTTCACTTTTTCCTAACAATAAAAATATTTTAGCCAATTATTTTGTAAGTATTAAAAAGATAACATCTATAAAACGTGTGGAAACACTTGCTCAGATAAGTAGAGTACCTTCATTTTTTAACAAAAGATTAAAAATATTTAAAAACCATGTATAATAAAGGGCTCTTGTTTGTTTTTACACATGTGGTTAGGGGGCGGGGACAGTATTTGAAAGTTGCTCAGTCTATATAATAAAAGCTTTACATGGCCTCTTTGCTAGGACATTTTTGTTCTAAAACATATGTGATAAAATTTAGAAATTGTGTCACAAATGTGGTTAGATTTTAAATGTTTCTTCTGAAAAATATATGGCTGTCACTGCTTAACATGTAACTTTTTAGCATTTTTCTATGGGTAAGCTTTTTTAGAATTACAGACTGCCTGATAGTCTCATTTGCTGGATGGTCCCCTGTTGCATTATAATTTCAAATTTGGATCAAAGGGATCAATTTGGATCATTTATGCATGTGCATAAATGTAGCAGATAGCTGTGCCTACTAGGATGGAAAGCTACAGAACGTCTTGCAGAAATTCTAGGGATTTTCACACCTGAACTGCCTCCTGCTTTGCAGTAGAGGCTTGATAGTTGCCTGTCACCATCATCTATATTCCAAGGGGCCTTATCTGGAAAAGATCAAAAGAAAATAAAGACCATAAGATGATGATGCTTTTTCTACCAATCATAAAAAGATTGAAGTGGGAATAAAATTATTTCAGATTTTAAAAAATCTAAATAATGTCTTCCTGCTCCGACTGTGGTATCAATACAGACTGAAATTAGGCACACTTCACTAGCACATTACCTATAGCAGTTTCTAAAGCAAAGGTCCCTCTGCTTCATTTACTTGAAGATTCTAGCTTTTTGGGGGGGGGGGTATAAGTTTTAATCAAAGGCAGTGGAAAATAAATTTAGATCATGTTTTTACCCCAGTGTCATTTCAGTTTCTTTTTCTCTCCAGCGGGAGGAAGTAACTGACTCTCTTGAGTATGAGATAAAAAATATCTTTACCTCAGGACGTATATTCTGGCTTCTGGCCTAAACTGTTCTGAATGTCTGCCACTTAAGCAGCATTCAGAACAAGAACTACAGAGTAAGTGTTAAAACAGTTCTGAAAAATGAAATCAACTATTCTGCTCTGGAAAACCGTTAACTATGTCTAAAAGTTTGTGTTTCTATAATTGCTCTATTAGCCACATTTCTTTCTTTCTCATATTTCCCAGTTATTTCCTAAATTACGCATGAGGTGTCTGTATGAAATCCAAGGTTTTGTTTTCTAATTCTTTTGCAATAATGATTTCTCAACCTGCTATGTATCTGCATTGCAATGGGAATTTTGATAAGTTCCTAGAAACCTTTGTTAGAAAAAGTTGAAAAAATAGGAAGGGAACTCAGCTTTAGATAAGATGTAGCACTGTTTCAGGCAGTGTGCAACTTTATGTTATTATTTTTTAATGAAACTACTGACCACGGAATTCCTTTTCTGCACCAGTGACTTATAATGCCTATCACTACACTGACAGTTTCCTATTAAAGTACAAGTTAGACTTTCTAGTTCTCGCAAATTATACTTCTGCTTCAAATGCTTAAAGCCATGGATTTGGAATATGTGTCTGTGTTCATGTATTAGAGTTGTGCAGTAATTTTGCTTTGATTACACAAAGATGATTCAGAGCACATGGGAGCAGAAGTGTAGCACTTGTCTACAAATCTTTAAAATAGCTATGTTTTTCCCCAGGATTGCATTTAATCCCAAGAAGAGGCATGGTTGCTTTAAGAAGTGCAAGAAGGAGCTATGTTTAGGTGCCTTTCTGGATCAGAATTGAAACACTGCACAAGCCTGTCACATAAACACATACAGTTTAGGAATTTACCAAAAATATAACTTGTAGAGTTTGTGTTTGAAAGACTCACTTTATTGAGAAGGGGATTATGGCAAAATCACCCTACTCCGCTGTTTTCCTTATTACAGCTATAAGGATTGCAAAAATGAAGACAACCATTAGATGGCAGGAGAGAGTTACCATGTTTTGTATCTCTTTACCACCATCTAGCAATGTTCCAGATTTTTGCAGTTCCAGTATGTTGGCCTTGATCATTATTCTGGATTTGTACAACATGCTGATCTGTAGTTAATTATGTTATCTTAAAACAATTAGTTAACAACCAGTTACTTATATTTAATGGGTTTTGCAGCTACAGTATGCCCACTTGAAGCTATGGACTGTGTTTGGATGATATGATAAAAGGACTACCAATATTTGGACTGCAAATATTTGAACAATGATTAAAGGCAAAAAGGACTCGCAGTTTACTGTATACTTTGCTTCTATCTAATAGTTTTTCAAACATTTGCAGACATAGTGATTTTGCAGATATAGTAGCTGTACTATACTGATGCTTAATAATACAACATAGTCAATGGGCTCCAACTTGCCATCAATTTATTATAATTGCTTCACTTTACAGGAATACTAGACAGTGAAAAATTAAATTAAATTTTTAAAAAATATATATTTAGGTGATATTCAACTATTATATGGCAGTAAACCCTGCTGCAGTTTTTTGGTATTTCCTATATAGAGTTTTATATTATAGTTGTTATGGAAATGCACCACAGGCCTTGTTTCTGACTAATGTGAATGTTCCTGTTAATATTCAGAGGCTTTCTTCCTCTGGCTCTTGCTTTGAAAGTTCCATTTCATTCCCTCTGCTGAGTTTAATTTCCTAGCATAAGGAGAAGGAAAGTTACTGGCTTAGTGTCTTCAAAGACTTTATATCAATAGGCCTTCTTGTATCCCTTGCTTTGTTCTCTTTTCAAGGGGAACACAGCTTAATATCCCATATTCTTTGTGGACCATTGGCATTCATATTTGCCTCACTATCTAGGAAGAACACTATGTTCTTCTCAGAAGCAGTTTATTTGTTCAGTTTTTCATCTAAAAAACCATAATAAAAAGTAGTAATTACAATCTTCTTACAAAACTTATTATGAAAATATTGTGAGAGTAAAATATAGAGGGCAGAGTACAGATTTAAGATAAATTGATTTTTTTTGCCCTGGAAGTGTTCTTACAGCAAATCTGACTTATTTGTTAGGATTTGTTTTCATTCAGCATAGAATAAGAGATCAACCACAGTATAAATTCCAGTATTGTGCTGCTTTACAAGCATATCTTTTGTCTGCATTCAAGTAGTACAGATTCACATAAAGCCAAGTCAAAATTCATTGAAAGATTCTGTTACCTTGTGCCACCTTTGTAAAGTCTTTGTGCCATACACATGCAGATAGATGTGTATGTGCGCGCATGTGCTATGATGGATAAGGTGCTGGAATAGAGGTGGGGAGATTCAGGTTCTGGTCTGGCATGAATTGAATTGGGCCAATCACTCACTCTCAGCCCTAGGCTGGGAAGTTAAAAATACTTCTCTATATCAAACTGTACCGGGACAGTGTGGTAGATTACAGTCCTTAATCATTAATAAAGTGGCTTTCAGTTAATTGATTTATGTTGACTCTCTCTCTCTCTCTCTCTCTCTCTCTCTCTCTCTCTCTCTCTCTCTCTCTCTCTCTCTCTCACACACACACACACACACACACACACACACACACACACACACACACATTCTTCAAGGACTGACAGATCTGACAGAATGAGGCAAAATAACAAGTGGAGAGAAGGCTCCAATTAACAGCTGCATGCCACATCTTTCTTATTTCAGATACATCTTATGTTCATCATCATATAGATTTTAGTGTTTCCACTTATATAATACTTATTCATCAATTTAATTGTTTAAAAAAATTATATCATGATCCTAACCATTTGTAGTAAGATGCCACCTCTATAAATATTCAATATTCTGCTGGCATAGGAAGTTGTTTATGCTAACCAAAAGCACTGAGTAGGTAGCACAGCAAATTGATCACCATGAAAGAAGCTGGAAGGGAAAACAATACAACTCTTTGAGACTTGAACAAGACCTTCAAGCTGAAAGTTGACAGCATGCAAATGCAAACTGTAATAACTCATACTGTTATTATGTCCTTGGCTGTTGTTACTGTAGCCAAATTATTTTTTCCACAATATTTTCATATTAGCTTTCCATTTTCATGGCAAAAGGGACTCTTGAATTCTGACTACTGTGTTTAGCCTGATATTTAAGTTTTGTTTTTCTGTGTAAATTGTGGCATATTCAGAAAACCACATTTACACAAATTATTTCTTAACATAATGAGTGAATCTAATCACTCACTGGTCTCATTTTTAATATATTTAACTGAATCGCTCTTGGCACCCTGAATATAATCCAGACAGGAATTATATTGAGATTATATTCAGTGTGCTTTCCCTCCCTCCCCCCCCCCCCGCTTGAAAGGAAGCCACATATGAGCCGTCACCATGAAACACCTAAACACCTTGTCAAATGAAAAAGCCAGTGTGATGTAGCAATTAAGGTGATGGACTGGACTGGTTAGTCCACAGGTCACCAACCTGTGGTCCACGAGAAACTTTTGGTGGTCCATGGAGAAATCTTGGCCCCTGGGCCGGATATGGCCGAGAGCAATTAATCTAGCCCGCGTGCGGGAACACAAGGCTGCACCACCCAACATCACCCTGCCCACACACCAGCCCCACTCTTAAGGCCGTGCGCAAACCTCACCTTGAGTATAGCGGTGCGAGCCAGATGAGCTGGAACAGGAAGGTAAGACCAAGAATTCGCCATGCTCAGCCGAATGGCTTCCTGGGAGGGGGTAAGGTTCAGCTTCCTTTCGGGCCTACATCTCTCCTTCCGTGAGGCTTCTGGGTGGGAGGCCTGAGAGAAAGCGCCTGCTAGATCGGCCCCCTGCAAACTCGTCTCTCGAGGAGCCCGGCCAAAGTTTCCTACGACGCTTCAGTGAATGCTCCTCGAGAGACGAGTTTGCGGGGGGCCAAGCTAGCTTCCGCAATGGACAGTGCACCCGGGTGTAGGAGCTGCAATGCGCCAGTCCTGTGAGTGTGACTACAGCTCTGGAATATGGGACCGACCGTGGTGGGGCTGGAAATCTCTGCCCTGGTGGGGTGGCATTTGCAATGTGCAACTTTGCAGGTGGTGCAGTATGTAAAAAGTGCAGCCCTCGCCGGCCGGAACAAAATAATGGTGCTGTGGTGGTGGGAGGGCGCTGCGCAAGTGAGCCAAAGCAGGGGTTGCGATGGCTGGAAGCTGCGGGAGCGAAGCGCTACTTGCATTTGCGCAGCATCAGCATTCTGCCTTGGTATATTTGCGCCAGCCAGTGGCGCAAGGCAGCCCTCGTCTCCTGCTGCTTGGGACTCGGAGTGGTAACTGGCATCCGGTCCGGGGAGCAGCCGGAGTTTGCTGTCCATTACGGACGCTAGCTCGGCCCCCTGCAAACTCTTGTATCTCGAGGAGCCCGGCCGAATTTTCCCACGCCGCTTCAGTGAGCGCTCCTAAAGAGACGAGTTTGCAAAGGGCCGTGCTAGCGTCTGCAATGGACAGCAAACTCCGGCTGCTTCTCTCTGCTGTAGTGCGGCATCAGCATTTGCGTGGCATCAGCATTCCGCCTCGGTATATTTGCGCCAGCCGGTGGCGCAAGGCAGCCCTTGTCTCCTGCCGCTTGGGACTCGGAGTAGTAAATGGCGTCTGGTCCAGGGAGCAGCCAGAGTTTGCTGTCCATTGTGGATGCTAGCTCGGCCCCCTGCAAACTCATCTCGAGGAGCGCTCGCTGAAGCAGCATGGGAAACTTCGGCTGGGCTCCTTGAGAGATGAGAGTTTGCAGGTGGCCGAGCTAGCGTCCGCAATGGACAGCAAACTCCGACTGCTCTCTGGACCAGATGCCATTTACCGCTTTGAGTCCCAAGCAGCAGGAGACGTGGGCTGCCTTGCACCACCGGCTGGCACAAATATATTGAGGCAGAATACTGATGCCGCACAAATTCAAGTAGCGCTTTGCTCCCGCAGCTTCCAGCCATCACAACCCTCGCTTCAGCCCACTTTATGTAAACCCCCCCCCCAACCGCAACAGTACCATTATTTTGTTCCGGCCAGTGAGAGCTGTGCTCCTTTTTGCACGTTTCACCACCTGCAAAGTTGCACATTGCAAGTGCCACCCCCTATGGTGGAGATTTCCAGCCCCACCATGGGCTGGTCCCACCACGGGCTGGTCCCATAGTCCAGGGCTCTGGTAGTCACAGGACTGCCCCTTTGGTCATCCCGGAGCAGCTCCTCCACCTGGGTGCAGGAAAAGGAAAAGAAAGGAAAGAAGGAAAGGAAAGGAAAGGAAAGAAGGAAAGGAAAGGTAGAAGAGGAAAGGGAAGGAGAGGAAAGAAGGAAAGAAAAGGTAGAAGAGGAAAGGAAAGGAAAGGAAAGGAAGAAGAGGAATGGAAAGGAAAAGAAGAAGAGGAAAGGAAAGGAAAGGGGATAAGGGAGGGGAGGGGAGGGAAGGGAAGGGACTACAGTTACAGCTCTGGAATATGGGATTGACTTTCTCAACATCAGCAAGCCACCATCAAATAAGCTTCAATTATTTTGTAATAATTATGCTAACTTTAATAATTTTGTTACAATTAAACAACCTTTAAAGATTTTGTTATTATTAAATAAGCATTTACAATTTTGTTATTTTTAAGCATTTCTAATTTTGTTATATTAAATAGGTGCATTTCATATTAATTAAATAGAAGTTCTCTGATCATTATTTTACAAATGTATTTATCTTTTTTTAAAAAAATCATATTAGTGGTCTGTGGAACTTAAAATTATGAATTAGGGTCCGTGGGATTTAAAATTATGAATTTGGTGGTCTGTGGGATTTAAAATTATGACCTTGGTGGTCCCTGAGGTCCAAAAGGTTGGGGACCCCCGGGTTAATCCATTCTCAACCAGGGAAGCCCACTGAGTATTTTGGGCAAGAAAGACAAAATTGTTAGGAGCTTAACAATGAATTCTCTAATTTTAAAAGCTGGGGGAAAGTGGGTTTGTTGTGTATGATGAATAATGTTCTTATATTATCATAATTTTAACCATTGGTTCAGGATTGCATTCAAAGTTGTTTACAAGCTAAAATGTCAAGAAAATAAAATGATGATTCAAGAATCATTTCCTGATTATTTGTTCCCTTATTTGTTAAACTAGTAATAGTCATTTGAGATAGCATATGTAAAATAGGGGGATCTTCTGTATGAATACAGATAGTCCACAACTTACAACCACATGTGAGCCCAAAATTTCTGTTCTTAAGTGAGATATTTATTAAGTGAATTTTGTCCCATTTTGTGATCTTTCTTGACATAGCTGTTAAGTGAATCATTGCAGTTGTTAAATTAATAGCACAGTTGTTAAGTGAATCTGGCTTCCCCATTGACTTTGCTTGTCAGAAGGTCGCAAAAGGTGATCATATGACCTTGGGACGCAGCAATGATCATAAGTTTGAACCAGTTGCCAAGCATCTGAATTTTAGTCACATGGCCATGGGGATGCTGCGATGGTTTTAAGTGTGAAGAATGATCATCAGTCACTTTTTTTAGTGCCGTTGTAACTTTGAACAGTCACTAAATGAATTGTTGTAAGTTGAGGACTACCTGTATTACTCACTGGTTTTTTGCATTTTTATTTTATTTTATTAAAAAACTAAAAATTCACTAGATATTTTTATAATAATTCTATTGTAGATCCATTATTTGAAAATAATGAATCCCCATTTATGCTTCTTTTCTGAAAGTAATTTAACAAATAATTGAATATCACCAGGATTAAAAAAGAATAGAGCTTAACAGTCAGCCTTAAATAGAAGATATAAAACATAAAGACAGCTTTTATTTTTTCCTTCTTCTTTACATTTGTCTCACTTAATGGGAGAGTCCATTTTTTCTTTCTCACATAGTTCTTAAAATGAAATTTATCAATCCATCATGTGACAAGGGATTTAGTTTTTCAGCCAGATTGTTGCAGAGTTTGTTGCTATTTATTGCTGAGAAGGAATGGTGGACCAAAGTCTTCCAGCACTTAACAACTATACCACTTGGGCTCTTTATTTGCCCTGCATCTTTTTATTTTAAAAAGTTAAAAGAGAAGATTTGCATAAATAAGCATAGAAAACTATGTTTAAAGCACAAAACTGTCCTATTTATTTGCATCATACATCATTTTGTTTTGTTTTTTTAAGTGCTTGGTTTTGCTCCAATGTTCTCCCTTTAGGTAATATACATCTCATATCTATTTCCATACTGTTTCTTACTGAATTTCATCATTGCAGCTTTTAAAATACCATTTATTCCAATACAGATTCTAAAAATTTGCATTAAAGAAAAGTAGCTTGTAATGGTTTTATGTTGTAGATTGACAGATCTGGATTAAAAATCAGCTTTATACTAAATTAGTCCAAATGTTTTGCTGCTGACTTGTAGCATCGGGCTCCCTGAATTCTTCCTCCTTACAACTACTTTCCTGGGGCTCTTAAATGGAACTACTAGCAACTCAACAAAGGACCTTTTAATGTCTTTATTCAACAAATGTGTACTAATCAGGCAATAATATATACTCTGAACTTTGAACCTGATATAACATAAAGTTCCCAAAATACATCTATAGACCTAATTTCATTAAATGCTTGCTTTACTAGCTGCTTACAAAAAATATGGAAATAATTATAACAATATTTTGTTCATTAATTGTCAATAAAGAATTTTGTTGAGAAGGGGAGAATTACAAAACAACAGATGTTTTGCTGAAGATAAGGAAAAAATCTGGCAGAATAAAAAACATTTTTAAGCAGAATTTTTATTTTTTTTCTTGTAAAAGTAATATTGCATTTGGTTGTTGCTATTGTTCCATTAAGAAAATTAACATTTATTTGTCAAACTCTTTTCATACAATTTTCTAATTTTCTACACCTAAACATTTAGATTTTTCTTGCCTAATACAATTTTTGGGTTTAGTCTCAACTTGACAAAAGATATCATGAGTTTCGTTTCCCAAAATATCTAAAGAAGTATTTTAAAGAAGTATATTTGTTAATTTTTGGATGAAGATTTAGAAAAGAAATAAAAAATAGTATTAAATTATTAATACAAATAGTGTTGAAAACAAACATGTTTATGGAAGATTCACATTTAACCAGTGTCATCTAATTCCATGTGTCTGGGACATTGCTTGGTTTCATGACTAATTGTGGTTGCTTAATTTAATGCTTTGGGAAAGGGAATATAGTTTATAGATTTCTATTTCTTCCTATAACAGTTTCAGGTGAACAAAACAAAAATAATATATCATGTTGAATCACAAATACTTCAACAGAACTTCTCATAAAAATTATGGTTGCCTTTTCTAAATCTCAATCATGAGAAACTAATGTATCTGTTCTACATATCACATAATATGAGAAAACATACCTAGAAAAGTCATGTCTTCAAAATATATTGAGTTAATCAAAAATTACTGATTAAAAAACTTTTGTCAACTTATGTGCAACCTTGCAATCATAATAGCAAGTTACTATCTATAAAAGTGAAGAAGAAACAAATTTGTGCTCTCTATTACAGGGTTAGACTACTCCAGTTTAGATTTCTAGAACTCCAGTATTTACTACTGAAATCGAAGTGTCATTTATTTCTTTATGAATACCTCATGATTTGATTGACATGTGGGAAAACAAATATTATGTAAGTTATGTGAAGTTCAATATTGGCAATTGTACCTGCTCTGTTCTAAGCAGTCACATGTCTAGAATCATTGGAATTCACAATAGGGAAGAACATTACCACTAACTGGATCTGATTGCCAACAGACTGAAGTGTTTTGCAAAGAAAGAACTTCAATATATTATAATTTGTGGCAGAGATGTGCTGCTAACAAAGATGAAGGTTTACTGAGAACCGTTTAAGAATGTGAACTTACTGTCAGTATAGATTGATGCATGCTGGAACTTTTTTTCATGGGCTAAAGGTTCTGTACCTCATCCATGAATTTGTGCTATTCTTTGAAGCCTTTTTGTTGTTCTAACAAAATTATTCATGGATATGTAAAATGTGTTTTTGTGCTATGTTACATTACTCTTCAGAGAAGTCTTATTCATCATTACCTAGCAAGACTGTGGCATAAATGGGCTCCTCCATATTTTGTCAGATCATATTCTGGGGGTACATTATCATCCACATCACAATGTTTTAGAGAGAGAGAGAGGGAGAGGGAGAGGGAGAGGGAGAGGGAGGGAGGGAGGGAGGGAGGGAGGGAGAGAGAGAGAGAGAGAGAGAGAGAGAGAGAGAGCGAGAGAGAGAGACTGACTGACTGACTGACTGACTGACTGACTGACTGACTGACTGACTGACTGACTGACTGACTGACTGACTTTCTTTAGATAATAGACTAAAGGTCATCCTTGTGTCTCACTGTTTACATGTATTTGAAAACAATTGATATTCAGGGAATATTCAGAAAAATGTTAATATGGAGTTACATCTATAAATGGATATCTGTTCACACAGTCGGGATTTCCTCCTATTGCTCTCCATTTAATCTTAAAAGCCTTGTATAAAAGTGAAAAGAATCTGTTCTCTGTTGTAAAGTAGATAGGATGGGCTAGAATATCATTAGCTGCAGGGGAGGAGAAAGTCCCTTTGTGTACATAAATAGATGCACCTACCCATACTCAACCAGAGGTGTCTGTGGGAATAATAAAATGCAATATACCATTACAAATCCCTCTTCTGGTGTTGCCAAATGAAACAAAGCAATTTTTTTCCTGACGGTATGCTAATATACCATATAAAATGGGTTAAATTCAATCTGATGGCATGCATAAATTAAACTGAATTTATATTTATTGTCACAGCACTACATATCATGAACTCAAGTCAGCAGTACATTAGTATTATAGTTGCACTAGTAGTGAACCCTCTGCAGACATGTTTTAAACTAAGATCAAAATGTTAGTGTACATTCATGTTTTCACTGCTGTTTTGTTCTCAAAAACTATTCTCACCTCTTCCCGCACTTCACATGCATAATTCCTTAAGTTGAAGCTAAGTATAAAATCTTTGACAGTCATTAGCAACTGAAGACGATGGGGATGGGGAGGCAAGAAGGAAGTAGTATTGGTGATAAAATATAGCTAAAAAAGAAGTGATTCTCTGTAGAGGTGGCCAGAAGAGAAGATTCAACAATTGACTTGTTACAAGATGAATAGATGAATGTGATGGTAAAAGGCCTTGAAACTTGAAATTCCATATGAAATATCACGGAACAGTTAAAATTGAATAACTTGGAAAATATGATTCTTATATTGCACTATAGGTTTCATGAAGAAAAGCAAGAATTCTCATCATTAAGAGTATGATGGATAGCCAAGATACCCTGTATTTGTTTGTTTGTTTGTTATCTTTCAATCACAACCTAGAAAGTGCCTTAAAAGTCAGCTAAAATTGGTTTATGACTTGTTATGTTTGAAAACTGGAGGAAAAAATAAAACAGTTTAATGCTTACATTTCAGCAAATATTTCAAAAGTTCAAGTATTTAAGCAACAGAATTTATAGATTTATTAATGTGACATATAAAGAGGTGACCAAATTCAGATTAAAGTACTGAATTCTATAAAATTAGAGAAATTTTGCATTAAGCATTTGTTTAGAATAAATGCTCCTAAATCCAATGAGAATTACCAAAGCCCTATTCAATTCATTAAGTGAATTTACACTCATATATTTGTGGTGACAGTGCTTCCCATGTTTTTTTTAATGTAAGTGGGTTTTATAATAATACTCATAAGTGGTCTGTAAAATTCCAAAGTACAGAAAAACAAAATTAACTACGGAAAATGATGATATGCTTTTACTGAGCAAAAGGAACAGAGCTCTAAAGCATGTTAAACCTCTCCGCATGGGATTGGGATTGTTACTCCTTACAAAAAAGGAATCCTGATCATATCTTGAATATTCACTTTTGCAATTTTCAGATGAAACTATTATCAATATGGGTTGAAGCCTGCATTCAGTCCAGGTTATTCACTTCCCATGTTGGACAATCCCTTGACAAGATTTGGCAGGCAGAAAATATTGTATTCTTTTTCATTTTTAGCAGTGCTCACAGGGAGCCTGAACAGCAGGTGTGCAAATCATTCATAGAATTACTTGTGGTTATAGATTTATGTGTGAACAGAGACTTCCATTTGCCCCCTCCAGCATACCTATGTTTAACCTTACATCATCATTTGAAATTCATGCAGTTTCCTGTGGGCAAAAGCTGCAGTTCTCCATTCATTTGCAGAATTGTGAAAAGCAGTTTTGTGTAAGTTACTGGTACTTCTGATTGTCACTTTTTATTATAACGGTGAAGATGTATTTTGATTAAAGATCTCTGGAACTGAGACTGTTAGAATTTTGCTAAACAGAATTATTTTCTTTCCACCAGTTTGACATCTGCATCTTCATCAGTCTACTTGCTTTCCACTCTAGAGATTTCTTTAAACCAATTTTTTTTTATAAATGCATTCCGTAGATTTTACTTGGTGTCCTTATGTGTAGATGCACTGACATCTTCATTACTACAACATTTTAAAAGTCATGCTTAAGTTTGAAGCACGACTGGCAGATAAATTTGGATTACTTTCATATTGAAAGATTTGTATTTGTCTAATGTTTGTGTATGTGTAAAACCCTTATCCATAAGATTTGACACATCATGTCAAGTTTAACTACCTCTTATAAGTATTTATCTATTTTTACTTATTTCTTATTTCTTATTATATAATATAAAATGCATATGATATGACACATGTCAGAGCTTAATTATTTCTTATATGACACTAGGTTTATGTTGTTTTCATTAGGTAGCGAAAGGAAATTGTAAAGGTTAAAAGCTTTTTGGAAGTTGGTTTTTAGCCTTAAGAACCTCAATTGTGTGTGACTGGTTACAGATAGGGAATAGATGGTTGTCTTAACTAGACTTTTACAAAAACCATAACTGAAGAATCATATGTATAAAATGCCTGAAACGTAACAGCAGAATTTGTTACTGTTTGGCACTTTAATTCACAAATTGCTTTATATTCTTTATTGTGTTTAGAACAGTTCTTAAAGACAAATTCTACCTTGGTATACTACCTACTTTGTATATTACAATCTAAGTTTTAATATTCATGGAGCAAATTACATTTTGGGAGCATTTTTAAAATAAAATTCATTGCTCCATTTCCCCCCATACAATTGACTTCCAGGTCTGCCTATTTTTATGGATAACTGCAGTGAAAAGGCATGTCCTTATATTCATTTATAACGCATTCAGTTAGTACATGATTTGGTTTTGAGTCTCCTCATAGCCCCATGGCAAGATAGGCAGCAAATAAACTTAATAAATAAATACCTTCTCTCATACAGCCTGGGTCAGAGATATATCATCAACACTTTAATATCTCTGCCAGCAACTTCATATTGATAATTAAACAAATTACGGGAAACCACCAAGTCCTGGGGCATCCCATATTAGAATGGCTGCAGATTCAGTCTCTTCCCTGCACTCTCACTGACTGGGTTTGGCCACTCAGCAGAACTGTGCTTCCCACTTAACAGTTCTTGTAGATGGCCCAAAACAATTCTGTAGTCAATGGTACCAAATGCTGTTGAGGGATGCTACCACCATCCATGCCTTACCAGAATTCATCAGTGAGAAGGATGCATGCAGTTTCCATTCCATACTTCATTCAGCAAACAAGTGATCCTTTTCTCTCTCATGCATTATTAGAATAAGCATAATGTAAGATACGTGGACTTGCTTAGAAAGACATTTCTCATAATCTATGACCTAATTAGCTAAAAGTAGCTGACCAAGTTATTCTGATTCATTCAATGCTTCATATATTCATACACATTATTTGAAAACTGCCACCCCAACAGAAAGGACAAATCTTCATGCAACACTGGTGAGCTACATTCACCTTAGTGCATCAGAATGAGTGTCTGTGTTCCCATGAAAGGGTAAAAAAAACATGTTTTAGTATGTGTCTGTACATGCATGATGCAAAAAAAAAACACCTGTTCCTGTGCAGGACAGTGGAGTTCTGGATGAGAAGCAAGCAAATCTGGCATAGAGAACAGTAACATATCAAGCTTTGCTATTTTGGAAACTAATATGTCTCAGGTCTAGGTTTATTGTGAACTTTCTGTTTACTGCTTTTTAGTTGCTGCATAAAAATGTTTTAGATAATTTTCTCCATTTTGGGGCATAAGAGTTTTTGAAGTCATAAGATTATACTGTAGATATAGATATTTTTTCATCATAAATTTAAGACTTGTTGCTTTATCAATAAAGAATTGTTGTAGCTCAGGGTTGAAATAAGGGGTCCTTGGTGTTCTCTGAGCTTGATTGTTTTCTTCAGATGTTTTATTACTCAAGCTAGGTAACATCATCAGTGCTGATGTTACCTAGTTTGGGTAATGAAATGTCTGCAGGAAAACAACCAAGCTCAGAGAGCAACAAGGATTCCTCACTTATTTGTTTGTTATGACTTAGCATAAATAGCAATGGCACTTAGATTTATATACCACTTCATAGTGCTTTACAGCCCTCTCAAGCGGTTTACAGAGTCAGCATACCACCTCAACAATCTGGGCCCTTATTTTACCAACCTCGGAAGGATGGAAGGATGAGTCAATCTTGAGCCAGTCAGGCTCAAACTCCTGGCAGTGGGCAGAGTTAGCCTGAAATACTGCATTCTAACCACTGTGCCACCATGGCTCATAAATGTTCCACTTTTAAGTATAGGTAATCCTCACCTTTTGGCCATAATTGAGCCCAAAATTTATGTTGCTAAGTGAGAAATTCGTTATGTGAGTTTTGCCTCATTTTATGACTTTTCTTGCCACATTTGTTAAGTGAATCACTGCAGTTATTAAATTAGTAACATGGTTGTTAAGTGAATCTGGTTTCCCCATTGATTTTGCTTGTCAGAAGGTTGCAAAAGGTGATCACATGACACTGGGACACTGCAACCGTCATAAATGTGAGTCAGTTATCAAGCATTCAAATGTAAATCATATGACCATGGGGATGCTGCAATGGTCATAAGTGTGAAAAATGATCATAAGTCACTTTTTTCAGTTCCGTTGTAACTTCAAACGGTCACTAAGCAAACTGTTGTAAGTCAAAGACTACCTGTAATAGAAAAATATTCTTAGCTGATTTTTCCATTGAATTCCCTCACTCTCTTGCTGTGTGAGATTTACTTCATGAATATTCTCTTGGAAGGAGAAAATAAGCCCCTGCTGCTGTCCCTTAAGTTATGCATGTTAATCTCCCCTGGAAATATGACAAAAGTGAAACATTTTCTCTGATTAGCATAAAACCCTGCCACCTTAACAAAATGTCCTTCCAAATGTATTACTGCAACTGTTAGCAGAAATAATTCAAATTATAAAAGCACAGCATGAGTCTGTATCCTTTTGGTTCATTCATTTTCTCCCTCTGGATGTCATAGAACAAAAAGAGCACAAACATGCTTCTGAAATGTTCTGATAGCCTAGAGCAGAGTGTCTCAACCTTGACAACCCGAAGATGTGTGAACTTCAACTCCTAGAATTCTTCCCCCAATCTCACCAGCATGCTGGCTGAGGAATTCTGGAAGTTGAAGTGCATACAATTTAAAGTTGAAGTGCATACAATTTAAATGAAATGATAGAAGGTGTTGAAGCTACAGGAACCTTGGGGGCAAGTGATCATGCAATATTGGAATTCAACATTATGCAAACACAAGCAGTAGAACAAAGTCAAACTAGAGTCTTGGACTAAGAAAGCTAATTTCAATAAACTTAGAAAGAGCTTGGGAAGGATTCCATGGACAAGAATCCTCAAGGGGAAAACAACTCAAGAAGCTTGGGAAATTTTGAAAAGTGAGATTATAAAAGCCCAGTCTAGCACAATACCAATAAAGAAGAAAAATAATAGGTCTGAAAAGAAATCAGCATGGCTGCATAAAGAACTTTCTGACAAATTGAAAGACAAAAAGGACAAGTATAAAAAGTGGAAAGGGGGGGAAATAACTAAGGCAGAATACCAGCAAATAGCCCAAGCCTGTAAAGATGAAGTAAGGAAAGCTAAGGCTCACAATAAACAAAGGCTTGCGACAAAAGTAAAAAGTAACAAAAAAGCTTCTTCCAACATATTAAAAACTTCTTCCAACATATTAAAAACAAGAAAAAAGTCAAGGAAACAATTGGTTCATTGCAGGGAGAAAGTGGCAAGAAGGTGACAAGCAACAGGGAGAAAGCAGAGGTACTTAACTTGTTTTTTTGCATCTGTTTTACCTACTACTAGATAAAGTAGAAAAATATGGGTTAGACAGCAATACCACCAGATGGATTCAAAACTGGCTGACCAACCGCACTCAACGTGTAGTACTCAATGGAATTGCATCTGCAGGGAGGGAAGTATGCAGTGGAGTACCCCAAGACACTGTTTTAGGCCCAGTACTCTTCAACATCTTCATCAATGACTTGGACGAGGGGATAGATGGGGAACTCATCAAATTTGCAGATGACACCAAACTGGCAGGAATAGCCAACTCTCCAGAAAATAGGCTCAAGATACAGAAGGATCTTTACAGACTTCAACATTGGGCGCTATCTAACAAAATGAAATTCAATGGTGAAAAAAGTAAGGTTCTACATTTAGGCAAGAAAAACAAAGTGCACAGGTATAGTATATGTGGTACCTTGCTCAACAGTAGTAACTGTGAGAGGGATCTTGGAGTCCTAGTGGACAACCATTTAAATATGAGGCAGCAGTGTGCAGCAGCTGCCAAAAAAGCCAACACAGTTCTAGGCTGCATTAACAAAGGTATAGAATCAAGATCATGTGAAGTGTTAATACCACTTTATAATACCTTGGTAAGGCCACACTAGGAATACTGCATTCAGTTTTGGTCGCCATGATGTAAAAAGGATATTGAGACTCTAGAAAGAGTGCAGAGAAGAGCAACAAAGATGATTAGGGGACTGGAGGCTAAAACATATGAAGAATGGTTGCAGGAACTGGGTATGTCTAGTTTAATGAAAAGAAGGACTAGGGGAGACATGATAGCAGTGTTCCAATATCTCAGGGATTGCCACAAAGAAGAGGGAGTCAAACTATTCTCCAAAGCATCTGAGGGTAGAACAAGAAGCAATGGGTGGAAACTAAACAAAAAGAGAAGCAACTTAGAACTAAGGAGAAATTTCCTGACAGTTAGAACAATTAATCAATGGAACAGCTTGCCTCCAGAAGTTGTGAATGCTCCAACACCGGAAGTTTTTAAGAAGATATTGGATAACCATTTGTCTGAAGTGGTGTAGGGTTTCCTGCCTAAGCAGGGGGTTGGACTAGAAGACCTCCAAGGTCCCTTCCAACTGTTGTTGTTGTTATAGTTTACAAGCTGTGAGAAACATTGACACAGAGCATTGATGGATGCTCTCTCTCTTTGCATTGAACAAACTGAGAAGACTATAGGTGATATTAAAGATTAAAATTATTTCTTAAAAAGTTTGTTCTTGGTGGCATGCTATACAAAATATTATTCAATTTTCTGAGCAAGAGAGTACTGCTTATAAAAAATGTATTTATTACTATAGTTCCAGCGCAGAAGATTTGATTACCCTAAATATATACCCCATAAAATGTAAATAGTTGATAAAATCATACCTATGCATGGCTTCAGGCTAGTATTTTTCCATATCCATATCTTAAGTTTTTGTGCTAAATCTGTCAAGCATAGAATGGATTTTCTTCATTGAAAATATGTATTCATCTGTTTGTATCTACAACTTTCCATACTCATGATTTATAGAGAAATATAATGAAAATTATTATGAAAATTGCTTCTCTTCATACTCATAACAATTAGTGTTTGGGGGGAAAATCTGTTTATATACAGTACATCTTTTTCATAGGCTGCTATTAATCAAGAGCCTTGTAAAGTGGGCCAACGAATGAAATAAAAGAGAGAAGGAAAAAATATTTAATGATTCACCTTTGATTCCCTACTGACCCATTGGATAATGCAACTCCTGATGAAAATAGCCTTCAACATAAACAAATGAAAATCCTTACCTCAAGATATTTATTATTTATCTTAGATGACAATTATTTCTGCGGTCTTCTAATATGCTTTTTTGCCTAAAAGAATTTAACTTTTCTTGGTTCTTTAATGTATACATTTTGGTTTAAGCATATGTTGTCCAGCTCTGACATAATCTGTTCGTTTAATTCTAATCTTTTTATGGCAAAATATATTCGTCTGTGGAGATTCTCAGTCATTCAGATCATAGTTGTCTCAAAGGTTTTTCAAAAGGCAACTGGACACTCTTTTCCTTGAGGAAGAAGAAGAAAACATTTCATTTCTCATCCAAGAAGCTTCATTGATTGTGATGGCAGGCTATGGAAAGATAGGTACTGACAGTTGAGACTGGATGTTGGATGGTACAGTTGAGAGTGGATTCCATTCCCCCCCCCCATCCAGTCTCAACTGTCAGTACCTATCCTTCTATTTCCTGCCATCACGACCGATGACGCTTCTTTGAAGAGAAGTGAAATGTTTTCTTCTTCTTTCTCAAGAAAAAAACTGTCTAGTTGCCTTTTGAAAAAACATCTTTGAGGTAAAATACATTGTTTTAACGCCATTCAGTTTTTTTTTTACTTTTACACCTGCTACCTCTTGAATTTCACTCCAGTATAACAGTAACTCTTGTATTCAGCTTCTTTCCCCTTGCCCCTAAGTTGAGAACAATGCCATAAGCACCAGTGTCATCAGTACCATAAATGGAATTGATAATATGAAATGTACTTTATACTGTAAACAAAAAGGAAAGTTTCTGCCCCAAGGAGCTTGCAGTCCAAAGCCTGACAATTGAGAAAATAGAGGTATGTGTGAAATAGAGATTAGAGGTCTTTTACAATGGTCCAAGCTTTAAATAAAATCCAGAAATTACAACTGGAGTTTGACCAGATTCATTTCTTCTTCTTCATGAATTCCCAGGCAACAGTTTACATTTAGAATTTGACCAAGCAGAAACACATCAAGACATTGAGCAACCCATTTAAGATACTAGCAACATGAGTACCATCTCTCTTATCATTTAGTCATACCAAGAATTTGCAATTATTAACATTATTCCTAATAGTATCTTTTAGCAGCTGGTTTGCTATCAGGCTCCTATACACTTATATTAAGAGTTGATTAGAGAGCCCTACTCAAATTTATTTGGATATAGCAATGAAATTTTCTATAGTAGTCCTGTGAAAAAATCCATGTAACAGCTGTAGAGCTTTATTAGTAGGACCATGTTCCTTTGATAAATAAAACATAATGCAATATTTTCCTCCACAAACTATATTAAAAAGGAAATTGCAAGCCTTTATCTTTCATTTTGGAATAGAAAGATTTAATTGTACATGCAAGCAGAGAAATGAAATTTACCTGTTTATGTACTTTATTTTTTAAAAAAGCATTCTAGTGCTTTCTTACATAAAGCATTAGAATACTCTTTGTTTTAAAAATTGTTTTTTAAAAAAGTCTTTTTGTAGCAGGGTGGTGGTGGTTTTTAAAGCTGCTCTGTGAATGGCAGCTGCATAAGTGCACAAGGAGAATGAAGTGGGGAAAGCAACTCAAAAATGAAAATTGTTTTAATATTAATTGAATACGTTTCATATTATTTCCCATGTATTTAGTAGGTGGAATAAAGCAAAGATATCTTTGCATTCATATTTCAAATAGAGGAAACTAAGATTATTCAGATTGGAACCTACCGTATATGCTATGATTTAGCCCTCTGATGTGGAGGAGAAGAGCTAAACTATTGAGAGGGAGAAAATTGAATTCTTAACATCTACTCCTTGTAAAAGCAATATTTTCTAGATCACAATGGATTTGGGTTGTGATTTGGCTCTGCTTGACTATTTAGAAACTACAGTATTATTACTGCAGTAGTAATTTCATGTACAACTATGTAGTGTTATGTTACTATTCATTTTCTTTTTTTAAAAAAAATCTGTTAATATTTATTGCTGCTTTTCAAAAAGCCTGGCTAATAACCAAAGAGGCAAGTGGCATACTTTCTTTTGCTGAGTATTAGTTTTAAATGTTTGGACATCAATGTACTTATTAGCAACTAACCCTTGTAGTTAATTCTTCTGTGAATAACTAAGTAGTTCCAAAATGGCAAATAACTTAATACTAAATGTTGACAACAATATTTTTGTAATAACATTATAATAAACATTACAATGAAAGAATGTTTGAATCTTAATTGATAGATATTTTGTTTTCTAATTTGCTAAAACATCTCATTTCCTTTAATTGGCTGCAGCTACTATGTACAGCTTTTCAATTTTAAAAAAAAATCAATGGTGTTATAGTTTGGCTCCTTTCCAATCAACTAACTATAATGGAAAGGTGCAACCTTTTTGGCCTACAGTTACATTTTTAACTTCCAAAGCTCTGCCATAAACCATACTCGAAAAAGTAAGAAAGTTGAGGACAAGAATGAAATGTAATGCATGCTCAATTTAATTACATCTAATGTAAATTAAGGTAAACTGCTTACATGTTTCATTAGTTTTCTCTCACATTAAATTTTATAATTAGGCAGTAATCTTTAAAAAGTCTCTAGGAACCACACAAAAAATGGGGAGGGAGCGACTTTGCTCCTATGACTACAGGCTGTGTGGTTGGATTGATATATGTCTGTATCTATGAAATAGCAACAGTTAGTTAAGGGAGATGTTAGTTAAGGGCATAGAAATGCAAATAATAAGTAAATAAATGTGTTTACTTAAGACATAAAGCCTACAGTGACTAATTTGTTGAGTTTGATAAGATTCTTAATGTAAAAATAATGCATTGGATTAATGCTGTTCTTATTTCAATACTTTTTCTGTTTGTTTTTAGGGGGGGGTGTATATGTGTGGGAATATATCTGAGAGGTGATCCTTCAGAAAAAGAATATTATCATCTTAAGGCAGTATTTTCATATGGAGGTATTTTCCATTGGGGAGAAATTAAGTTTTCCTTGAATTTGCCTGAACAGATGTGCTGCTTAGAAAGAATTAGCCTATTGTATTTGTTATTTCTGAGTCTGTATTTCAACTCCCAAGATCAGAGTATTGTGGGAATCAGTTAAAATAGAAAGGTTAGGTCCCTAAACCTTGTCAGTTAACTCTTAATTAACATGTTTATAGTTTACCTATATATTGACTAAATTCAGGTCACCTCTAATCAAAACTGATTACTTAATGCCAAGAGTAGCTGAGAATTTTCAGTTTTTTTCACATAGAGAATAAGGGGAGTGTAGGAGAAAACATGTAGTCCCAATAGCTTATGGTATCAAATTTAGGATTAGTCATCATTAATTATATGAATCCAAGGAAAACAGGTGGACCTCAGCCTCTACATGAGTTTCCTTATATACAGGTATTATTGCTGTCATCTCACATTAGAGTGGCATGGTAGCCTAAAGGTGAAGATGCTTGCCTCACAATTGGGAGGTTGAGAGTTCAATCCCAGGCAGTGACAGATATTTCTCTATCAGGGCGCAAAGAGAACATATTTGCTGTGAACTCCGCGTAGACATCAAGAAGGGTATCCGGCCAGTAAATGGTCAACTCCTTTCAGTCACCCCAACTCCCATCCTGATAAAAAGGGATTAGAGGATCATAAAAAGAAAAAAATGCTTTCATCTCACATTAAAGAAATTGTTGTTAGATAAGAAAATTGTCTCAAAATGCAAGTCTTCCCTGTTATACGAGTTTTGTCATAAATGAAGGTTCACACTTCAGCTCAGAGACACTATTCATATTATAAACTTTATATCTTACCTAATTGAAACAAATATATGTGTCCCTTAAATGTCAGTATAATATTGATTGTGTTATCGACATAATGTGAGATAACCTTCACTAAACTGATCCCTCCAGTTGAATTGGATTTCAGTTGGTGATGCTGGATTGCAGTTAAAAAATTTGCAGGAGGCACCAAGCTGGGGAAAGCTGCTTCTAAAACAAACAAACTCCAGATATTTGAAATATTTTTGAAAGAAACTACAGAACAACTGATATCAGTTAGACTTCACTTTCACCATCTTTCAATGATTGGGTCAATATAAAATATTCCACAAATATATATATTCTGTTACAATTGTAATCAAAACCTGACTCTTTTTTTTCTTTTAATACAAACCTCTGCTTTTTCCTGGTTGAAAATATGAAGTTATCTGCAGCAGCCAACTGCTCAAGAAGATACTGTGCTAAGTTTCACAATAAGAAATGGATTTCCCTTCCCCCAGAGGTCCCCATTTGCAACCTTCCCCTAAGTGTTTACCATCAGAAAAGTATTTGTGTTCTAATTGTGTCATGATTGTAAATTCTTAGATTTGCAGATGAAGTAGAGAGCTCATCTCTACTTCATGATGGGCTTCAGAAGCAGACTAATCATATTCAGTGCTTCATAGCCAGAGTATCATCCTTATGATTATCCTCAAAGTTGGAGAATATATTCCCCCAAAATGTCTCTCTCTCCTCTTTGAGACTGAAATGGTAGATAGGGATTCCTTAATGGTCCATACAATTCCCCCAAAGATGTGAGTTTGACAACAGTATAGAACTACTACAGGTAGTCTTCAGCTTACAAAGACAATTGAGACCAGAATTCCCATAGTTATATTAGTGCATTTGTAAGTTGAGTCATTGTGTGACCAGACCCAATTTTACAATCATTTTTACCGTGATTGTAAAGCAAATCACCACAATTGTTAAGTGAATCATGTAGTTGTTAAGCAAATCACATGATCATTAAATGAATCCAGCTCACCAAATTTATAGTTTTGTGGGAAACCAGTTGGGAAACTTGCAAATCACAATCATGAGACTGCAGGATGCTGCAACTGGTCATAAATACCCAAATAGTGATCATGTGACTGGTGGGTTGGTATGATAGTCATTTGTGAGGACAGATCATAAATCAATTTTTCTGAAGCCATTGTAACTTGAACCTTTGTTGCACAGTCATATGTCAAGAACTACTCATATAATAGTACCGTCAATATGGGATTTGAAACATTGCAATTACCTTTTTTTTTAATGAGAAGATAAATTCAATAATCTAGCCCAGCAACTTTAAGGTAGCTAGACTTCAACTCCCAGAGTTGAAATCCACACATCTTAATGTTGCTGAGATTGAGAAAAATTGATGTACCAGTAGTATAATTTGGAGCTTTCCCCAATATTCTTTACTGCTGTCCTTTTCACTACAAACTTTTTTTTAAAGTTTGTTTTTTAAAGTTTTTTATAGTTTATTTTTTTCTCTGTGTCAGAGCCTAGGCCTGACGTCCTGTCCTCTACAAGTTTTAGGTAGGTACAGATTGAGAAAATAACAGCTAGCAAAGTGATTGGACCCATTATTTCTATGGTTCTGGTACCGGTAGTCACAGAAATAGCAAATAGCCACTTCTAGCTTTGCTTAGAATCTGGGTGTGAATGTCAGAAATCTATCAGATTTGTGCCTGAAGGGGAGGTCAGTACTGAGTTTGCAAACAAGTATCTAATTTATCTTTATTATAAGAGTAAAAAGGCAAATATGTTTGAGAAATATTTTTTTCCAGCTTTATTTTCCATTGTCATAGAATTCTAAAGATAATGTATCATCTTGGAGGGAAAAAGGAATTGTTTTAGTAATTATTAGATGAAGCAAACCTGTGCTGATAACTTAATCAAAGCAAATATATTTATTTTGGAAAAAGTGTACTTGCTAATGAAAATTTTCTGGAGCCTTTGCTGTCTCATTTCTGGTTTTAAGGGTGTAGTTTATATAATATTGTTCAACAACAGATTATGTTTCAAACAAGGCTGAACAACACTGTTTAGTCATAACCTTTACTCATTGCATGTAATTTTAATGCAACACATATGCTTGAATTGTATGTCCTTACCTTTCTTATTGACTGATTGAAACATGTGTATTTGCTTTTTTCTGCTAACTTCCACAATTCTGTTCCTCTCCAGATCTTTCATGAACACTTTTTCCTGGATGAAGGTTGCCTCCAATAAGATTTCAAATACGCATTCAAATGTGTATGTACTTGAATGATTGATTCATTTCTAGCAAATTTTAAACGGGCAGATTGCCACAGTATCCCAGCCATATAATGCATTGAATCAATGCTGATATGTGCATGTTATCATATTTTCTTAACACATATCCCGTTCCTACACTAATATTTTCCAAATAGTTATAGAATGCATATTATGCTATTGAGGCTTTTCAAATTTCTAGTTAAAGCTCTTGTGTTCTTGTTTCTTTTTCCCAACAACCCTGATTTGCTCCTGAAGCAAGGTTTTTCGGGATTTTCATTATCTGCCCCTCCCTCCATCCTCCAATATCTCTTTCTATATTTATGAAACCAGAGAGGTAGAGGGGGAATGAATAAATTTTGCTGTACCAACTCAGTGAGGTTTGCCTATGCTTTGCAAACTACTCTCTTAAATAGTACTGGGTTCATATTTCTGCTTAATAGTAGCAGATTTTTTATTTTGTGTTGGACTGCTACATTTTTAATGAGACTTATATTATGGTGTACATTGTAAACCATAGAGCAGCCTCCTTAATATGATACTGCCGTAGGTATTTAAAACTCTGAGTATAAAATCATATATGGCACTATATGGAGCACTGATTTTTTAAACAAAAATTGTGTATGTTTGCTAATTATTACATTTCTGTTTATTGGCTATGTATGTTGTGTGCCTGGAATCAGAGTCATTTCTCACCTTAAATTTCAGTGTATGGCCTAAAGTTGAATAAGAGCAGAGATCTGTAGTTGAGGAAAAAAATCTAGCTACATAAAGTTAATGTATATATGTTTAATGCATGCATTTTCTAGATTTCAGTGCTAGATTATTATTATTTCTAAATCCACTCCAACTACAGTGGAAGACTTTCAAGCAGAGGAAACTTACGACCACCTTCTCCAATCTGTTATTATCCAGATGTGCTAATAGTGAAACTTCCATAAATCTCCAGGGTGCACCACATCAATCCAGTCATAAAAATAGAGTTGTCCAAATTACCTAAGATTACCTAAAACAGATATCTCAGCATAAAATAATAAGGGAAATTGTTTTGAAGTGAAAGTGTTAGGATAGACTTAGTTAGAAATAAACTTAGTTGATGATTACCGTATTTTTCGGAGTATAAGACGCACCGGAGTATAAAACGCACCTTAGTTTTTGGGGAGGAAAATAGGGGAAAACAATCTGCCTACCAGGTATTCATCTGGCTAGCATCCTTAGTCTGGTCAGCTTCAGCACATTATTTTATCCCCTGGTTAGGACTTAAAAAAACCTTCTGAGAGAGTAACAATGAAATAGCCTGCAAGCCGGTAAGAGCTGGGAAGATAGTTAGCACCTGGTTAGGGCTAGAAAAAAACTTATTCAGAGCAAGTAGAGCAATGAAAAAAAAACCTGCAAAGACTTAGGGCTGGGAAAACATTCTTCTGAGAGAGTAACAATGAAAGAGCCTGCAAGCCGGTAAGAGCTGGGAAGATCGTTAGCACCTGGTTAGGGCTAGAAAAAAACTTATTCGGAGCAGCTTCAGCACATTATTTTATCCCCTGGTTAGGACTTTAAAAAAATTTCTTCTGAGAGAGTAACAATGAAAGAGCCTGCAAGCTGGGAAGAGCTGGGAAGATAGTTAGCACCTGGTTAGGGCTAGAAAAAAACTTATTTGGAGCAAGTAGAGCAATGAAAAAAAATTCTGCAAAGACTTAGGGCTGGAAAAACATTCTTTGGAGAGAGTAACAATGAAAAAGCCTGCAAAGTAAGAGCTGGGAAGATCTGTTAGCACCTAGTTAGGGCTGGAAAAAAAGCTACATTCGAAGTATAAGAGGCACCCAAATTTTCAGCCACTTTTAGGGAGGAAAAAGGTGCATCTTATACTCCAAAAAATACGGTAGTTTTGTATGATTTACTAAAAAATAACCTCTATCCAAATGGGATCACATAGATATGCATACTTTAACAAACTGCCCAGGGTAGAATAGTGGGTGTCAATGGCCATTTTTTCCCAAGGAAAATAGTTCTTTACAAGACATGGTTCTCTGCAGTTTTTTCTGAATAGTTGCAAGAAAAGGGTTTAAAATCCTCCCTCTCACCATCTTCCTTCTTATTTATTTTAAAAAGTGTGATCTTAATTTTTCATTCAATTTATACTACCAAGAAACTTGGAAAGCAATATATATTTATGGACTTTAGCAAAAAAAAAAGCTATTTTGTAAAAGTGTTGACTGAAGACCAACCTGCCAAATTCTTGGTGGCCACCAAATCAAAGTTCAATATTATAAATGCTAGCACTGCTTTTTATTATGTAAGTGCTAAGAGAATCAAGGAGGTAAGATATATTTAGATAGAATGCTATGTAGATACATATTCAGTAGGTTGTGTTTACAGTTCCTGGGTTGGCAAAACCGATAACTGACTTCACCAAAAGTGATCATGCTGAAGATGAGTGCCAAACCTGAATGTAAATGTGGTAGTTAGTCTCAGTTGTTCAGTTCAAGGTAAAATAGGGTGGTAGCACAAAATACAATAATTATAAACATTTTATAAGCCACAAACTGAGTATACCTTCATAAGAAATTTTATGGGTGAATTATTGTATTCCATACACATCCGGTTTGCAACAAAAATGCTAGGACCCTTGTTCAGGATCATTTTGATGTGGGAGAAATGATCTTTTACTCCAGAGAGTCCTTGTTTAGTGATCACAGTTGGGACTGGGAATTCAGTCGTTAATAAAAATAGTCACTAAATAAAACCACAAGTATGCTTATGATCTTACTTTAGCTTTTCTTTGCTTTACAGATCATAAAGGTGATAAATGTGAGGATTAGTCACAAAGTTATTTTTCATCACTGTGACTGCAAATGCTCACTGTATGAAACAGTGACTAAATGAGGACTAGCTGTAATTTTGATGCAGAAGTCTAAAGGCCAGTTGGATCTATTTTACTAAGATACTTAATACCTTTTAGAGACTAAAATATTTTCTTTTCTAATTTTTGAGTTAAGATTATGTTCTTTGTGTTTTAAGGAAAGCTGTTGTGTTTTGCCATTCTAAGTTATCCCATATTTTTAACCTGTCATTTAGTGTATATTAAGACATGCTGAATTGTTATTATTGAGAAATTTTTGCTTGTTCTGTATTTTCATGTTAAAAACACAAATCTGTTGATTCCTTAGGTCAGAGTAATAAACAAATACACTACTTCAGAGAGACAAGTAATAAAGGCAGTAGATGCATTGATATTTTTCCTTTCTGTTACATTAAAAACATTCCAGTTGGGTAACAACTTTGATTGGTGTCTAGTCAAAATATTTTGGGATCCAAATGCAATCCTGGAGCCTCAGAGTATCCCTCCCTGGTGATGGCAAAATTACATGCACTTTCCCCTCTCTATCCTATTTAATTAAGAGTTGGTGATAGTGACATGTAATTTCAAATATACTAAGACTTTATGCTGTTTCTCATAGATAAATTAATTAGCAAACCTTTTACCTAGAAAATTCAGTGTCAAAGAGAAGAATTGCATTTCATCTCCCAGATGAGAGAACTTTTCAAGGAGAGCATTCCATCATACATTTGCCTATATCTGGAGAATTAAAGAAATGCATCTGAGAGAGAAGAATATGACTTTGGAACAAATAACTTCTTATACAGAGAGAAATGTTTCAGAACAGGGAATAAATGTGAACTATTATTGATACCCCCATTCTGACAATACTAAACCCGGATCACAATTTAAGTTGCAAAAAAAGTATAATTCTTACATTACATTAATTCATAGTAATCAAAATCAGTTTTGATTAATAAACAATGATTTTGATCATGGCTACAAATGTGAGCCACTTGTGTATGTATAAAATACATGTAACAGAGTAATAGAATTGTGGTAGTTGTTACTTCTTCCCTCTTTGGCTTTTACTTTCTAGAAAACTAGGGAGGATCTCTTCTGAGACATATCCGTTTTCCTTCTGTGGGCTGAGAAACCTTTTGCATGATGGTTGTATAGGCTATGACTCTTCCTCCTGTCTCCCAAGGTCATTCCCACATGCCATTTCAACTACGGATCTTTAACAACAAGCTGCGGTGTTTGTCGTATAATTGAAATGCTTCAGGATTAAGGTTGCAATTGTAGTTGAAACTCTGACTGCTAGATGGGATTAGAGTGAGAGCTTTTCCTGTCTGAAAAGGTCTATCTGCTGATCTAAACCTATAGGAACAAGGAGGGGTCAGAAGGTAGGCAAGGGAGGAGCAAAGCATGACATTTCCAAATTCCAGCCAAAATGGAGACGTGATCTTACTGTCAACAGAAAGCTAAACCAGGCTGAGAGCAGTCATTATATGGAATCATACATACTGATTTCAATGGGATTTCCAAAATGAAAAGCAAAACTCCCCCCCCCCCATCCTCCCCTATTCTGTTCTGAGAGAGATTATTGTTGTTCACTAATTCCACCACCCTGTGTATTCTCATCTCAGGTGCAGCTTGGCCATTTCAGCTGGCTAGGACTTGGGTGCTTAACTGCAACTGCATGATACTACTTCACTTTTATATTCCTGTACATCATATGATTCTCTACATTTTGTAGAAATTTCAGGTTTACTTTCCATTTTAATAAGAATAAAATTCCTGTATGGACAGCACTATCTTTATAATTGGGTAACTTCAGTAGAAACATACACAAAAAATTGTTTACAGAAGACAGAATAAGAGTTTGGAAGGGACCTTAGAGGTCTTCTAGTCTCTTTCTGTTACAGCTATATTTCATAAAATAGATGGTATATGAATAATCATTGTATAAATACGTTTCTACCTACTCTAGAAGATAATTAATCCTCAGGAAAACTAACTCGGCTTCTTAGTACCATATCCACAAAAATTACACAATGGGGGGTATATATGAGGCAAGTTATGACTTTGAACTTTTCTTTAAACAGATATAAATTCAGCGAAGTCAACCAGGACTGCTTTATGGATTGCCTTAGTTCAGCAACAAAAAACAGCCAAGTTAATTCTGCTTTAAAGTAGACATCTTAATAATCTTCCTATGACATTCAAATAGTATTTTTTATGAAGGTGGTATTTTATGGACAATTGTTTCTGTGCAAAATAATGTTTTTGATTAGGTACTGGCCTTTGCCAGAAGACCTAATATTAGAATTTATAATACAGGTAGTTCTCAGTTAACTCATTCAGAAACTGTTTGCAATTTACAATGATCCTGAACAAGTGGTGGATATGACCAGCTATATCAGCACCTCTGTAGTTATGTGACTGCAATGTGGGCATTTAGGATTGTTGCACTGTCCCCTGGTTACATGATTGTGATTTGTGACTGTCTGCCAGTTTCCCATAAGTATACTCAGTAGAGAAGCCAGCAAGGAAGATCACAAATTGCTTGGGTAAGTCCCCGTTTCCCTCCCCCCATCTGCGCACCTTCCCTGAGCCTCCCTGTGGTTGTGGTCACACCTCCTTGGCCACCCTCTCCTACTCAGCAGCAGCCACCACAAGCCCTGTTTATATTTAGTAACTTGCATAATCTTAATGAAGAACGTATTGTGCCTCGGCTTCTGAAAATGTAAACTTGCAGTACATATTTTGATAAGGAGTCATATCATGAATCCTAAATAACTCCTAGGCAATTAGGAAGATTTATTTTTAAACCAATTCAGAAAAACTTCTCTTCATATTACCAGGAAGAGCAGAGTAAGATTCTTTTTGTGGGTTCCTGAAATATTTATCTTGAACCAATAAATAAATATTCAATTAATGTATCTGGAGCTCAACTGTAGTAGTTTAGAAATTATACAAAATTATTGTGGGTATAGTATAGCCCAGTGATGGCGAACCTTTTTGGCACCGAGTGCTGAAAAGGGAGTGGGCACGCGCTCGTCGGGGCTGCAACCCAGAAGAGGAGCTGCCCAGGGGGCATGCACATGCTGGAAAATGAACTTCCGGCATGCACGCCAGCCAGCTAATCTTCCGGTTACTGGCACGCATACATGCACAGCGATCAGCTGGCCGGCACGCATGCTCATGCCGGAAAATGGAAGTCCAGTTCTTCCAGTTTCCGGCACTGCCGCACGCACGAAGGCCAGCTGATCGTCACACATGCATGCACGCCAGAAACCCGGAAGATGAACGGGTGACGCCACGCATGCCAGACGACATGGCTCGGCGTGCCACTTCAGGCACGCATGCCGTAGGTTCGCCATCATGAGTATAGCCTCTGCTCCCTATGTCTTGTGTGTGATAGGCAAATAGGATCCATTTGTTGCCATCATTGCTTTAGGTGGTGAATTTATCTACATGTATTCAGTACAAAAGGTAAGTAATAGGCAATTCCCTTTTCTTTGCCTTATCTGCGCAATTTCTTTGCCTTATCTGCGCAATTCCTCCTAATATTAATCAGATGTCAAGCAGCTTTTGTTTTTCTAAAGTTTTATTCTCTGACACAAAATTTAAATCTCAAAACATAGTTCTAAAGTTGCTAGATTTTCTACAGATTTTCCACGAATTAAATCTTCTAAATATGATATTACTAATCAGATTTTGTGTAACACATAGCAGTAGTTCATACTATAATAGTTTTCTTAGAAAGTATCAGCTGAATGTAAATTCAGTTAGATTTTTTGCTTTCAGCTTCATTATTGCTTTATGGGACTATGGAGAGTCATGTAATGGGCAATTTATATCTGTTTATTTCACATAATATACTAATGGTTTGATCTCATTAAAGAAAACATTTTGAATTGTATTTCTATAGTGGATATTACTTGAGAAAGACTTGTTTTATAAACTGCATGTTGTAAAGAATGAACAGCATTGTTCTAGTCTTCTAAAATCAATTGAAAATGTCATGTTTAGGGCTCAGTTACAATCAGCAAGAGTATTGTTGAATGAAGAAAAGAAAGTGTTAGTTATATGTTATTAAAGAAGGATAAAGTGTATTAAAGTATCTGATCTTCTCACATAAGAAGACCCAAAAAAGAAATAACATCAATTTTTCACTTCAGACAGATGCAGGAGTGCTATGAATCGCCTTTAAAAAGAGATATAGACTATGCATGAAGAATTAAAAGATTCACCCCCTTTTTCAGTAGAAAATTCCGAGCAGCTTAAAGTATCAGTTACTTGATGCAATAGTACATCTTAAGAATATTTTTATCCTTCTTTGCCAATGATACACATCAGTACTTTATAACTTATGAAAATGTAATTGAAATAATTTTCAATCTTAAAAGGCATGAAATACATTATTTATATTTTTTGGAGATTTGTTAATAAATATACTGATAAATCTCTCAACTGCATGCCAGTAAGAGCTCTGCTAAAAAGCTACAGAAGCCCCAATGCAGCCATCTCCAATTTGATATTTTACAGATCTATGTCTATGGAGATTCTCAGTCATCCAGGTCATGGTTGTCCCAAAGCTTTCAAGAAACAACTGGACTTCCTTTGTTTTTTCTTGAAGATGTTTCGCTTCTCTTCCAAGAAGCTTCTTCAATTCTGACTGAATGGTTGGGAATGGAAGGATTTTGAAAGGCAAAGGCCAGTCTTTTGAAGACTGAAAAGTCCACGTTCTGCACAGAGAGGACCACTGGTTTGACAGAGGGGTCATTAAAATTGATCAGCCCTCTCTCAATAGAGGGGGAGGGATACAAAACCACTATCTCCTGTTTGTAACACAGTCCTTTCAACAGATCCAAAAAAGTTCCACACTCTTTTTCACTATTCAGGTGACCATGTGGGCACAGATAAACCTCCAAGTGGCCTCAACAACTCTCAGAAAGAATGCTAACAACCAGATGACTGCAAGGAATATAAATCCTTCTGTTCCCCACCATTCAGTCAGAACTGAAGAAGCTTCTTGGATGAGAAGCAAAACATCTTCAAGGAAAAACAAAGAAAGTCCAGTTGCTCTCTCCTATCTTACTGTTGCAATTGCATCTTGTGTCTTGTCTTTTCATTGTTATTCTCATTTGTCCTTCTGACATCATAATTGTTCTTCTATTAATAATGCAGAGTTGGAACTCTGGGGTTTTTTGGTTTCCAGCTCTACAATCTTAAAACCAAAACAAGCCAGAAATCCCTGTCTTCATATTCCAATAAGCAGCCATGGAGGGAGCTTAAGTGGTCTGTTTCACCAGTCTCGATGGCTAATAGAAGTAATTAAGCTTCTTCACATTAAGTCAAAATTCTTTAGAATTCTGATTCCACATGACATGAGGACAAATATAATGTAGCATTAAAAGCAGATGTTGAAGTAGCTAAGCTTTTGAGCAGAGTAACTATTTGGAAAGTTGAAATGCCTCATTAAGCTAATATTGTTCCAGGTCCGACTTTCTGCTTGCATGTTTTAACTATGCCATTAGTGTCATACTTAATCAGACATTATTAAACTTTAAATCGTACCTGAGGCAAAAAGAGTCATATTCTCTTTTTTTACTAACATAATTCTGCTACAAGTTAAAACAGGCAACACCTGCATCAAATTAGTTCAGGTAACCCAGCATTCACACAATCAAATAATTAGTACAATTCTATGTCAAAGCTTGATCATTTATCTGAACCATATATAGGAGGGTGTCTGTTTTGAATCGGTGACTTCTCCAAGAATTCCCTTTTTTACACTCTTCCTGATTTAATATATATTTAAATCACTCATATTTCATGTTTGAGAGATATTGGTGAGAATATAATATTTCTCAAAACAACCGTTCTCTCCCAAATAATTAGAAAGAGCCTTTAACATATCTTTTCTGAAATAGACATACATAAGGTACACCACCACCAGTAATTGGACTAGCTATGTGGTTCTGTCTTTAGCTACTTTTCTACCACTGTCTGAATCTAATTTACTTTGCGTTTTTATTAATGCTCCTCATTTTGTTATCCTTCCAGGCTCTAAATTTGTCCGATTCTAAGGTCAGAGGTAGGTTAAGGAAGATAGGATGCTTTCTCCAAAACTTACTGTCTAGTTAACTAACAGTTTTTAAATAATTATTTTCATTTCATTGATCAGTGACATAATGCTTTTCTTGCAGATTTTCTGTCTGATTCATCAGTAGTTCTCATCCAAATTAAATTGTGCAGGTTGTTTTGTCCTCTATCACAAAAAATGATTGGTCCTTAGTTTCATCTGTTTCCAAAGGTATATTTTTAGCATCCATAATCTGGACTAGGTGCCTAGTTTTCTTTCACACCTTTGAATATTATAATTCATATTTGATAAATAAATCAATATAATTCTATCCCATTTGAAAGTTTGTATTATGCTCTAAGTTATATCTTTGCTGTACCTGGATTTAAACCCAATATTCAGCTTGTTGCACTGAAAAGCTCAGAAAACTGATGGTAAATATGAACAGTTAGTCAAGCTATGCTCTAAATTAGAGATAAATACAAATGTTTTCATACTTTGAGCACTAAAATCCATTACTGGAAATCAGGCTCATGTACTTTATTATCTGCAGAGATTACATCTGAGCTGCTTTGTGGAAGATATTATGTTTTCTTAACCAAAAGTTTTTTTTAAAAAAAATCTAATAAAGATAGAATGGATCAATAGTGTAGTGTGTTATCATTACATATACACACTGTTTATATTTTATGTTTAACCCAGCAAATCCTTGCAATTAATTGTCACTGATTACAAATCAATGTTACATCAGTGCAAATAGTAAATAAATAACAAAATGCAATAGAATTTCTTTTAAGCAACTCAGATTGAATATGAAATGCATGGTTCATCTAACCCAGGAGTCAGCAACCCGTGGCTCTGGAGCCGCATGTGGCTCTTTCATCCCTCTGCTTCGGCTCCATTGCCAGTCGGCTCCACAATTTATAGGCTTTCGGTTAGGACAGGTAGAGGAAAAAGGACACCGCGCTAGGAGGAGACTCTATGGGTGGGGGAACCGGACTTCCGGTTGGCAGAGGAAAAAGGAAGCCATGCTAGGAGGAGACTATGGCGGGGGAAGTGGACTTCCGGCTGGCTCCAGAATTGAACAGTGGACTTCCGGTTAGGACCTTTGTGGCTCTTTGAGTGTTTAAGGTTGCTGACCCCTGATCTAACCAAAAGGACTGAAAAATTAATAGAAAATATTTATATTGGGTTGGGAACTGGACACAAGCAAACATTAATTTTCATTAATAAAATTCTGTCATATGTATTTAGTATTACCTAGAAATTGGGTATGTTTAGGTTTGATTAAATTTAGGGTTGAATTTCATACTTATAGGAAATTTATCCTTTAGATCAGGGGTCCCCAACCCCAGTCCATGGACTGGCATCAGGCCATGGCATGCCTGAAACCGGGCTGCGCAAACAAGTGAAGCCCCATCCGTGGGATGCAGGCAGCATGCGAAATCACGCCACCTCCAGTCCACGGAAAAACCTCTCTCCAAGGAACCGGTCTCTGGTGCCCAAAAGGGGCTGCTGATTTAGATTACCTGAGTAATGCAATACGTTAGAAGAATCATATATTATTTTTGCATTTTAAATCTTTCAATGGGAGTTTTTACAAAATACCCTAAAAAACTGCACCAAGCAGTTTTTTCCCCCTACAGTCAATGATACAAACTGTCAGCCACTGCTTTGATTTGATATTGGTAGTAGTTTAGAGTGGATCTGATAACAGCTAATTTTAGAATTAGTTATACTCTCATCCTGAAATCTGCAGCAGTTGCTAGATTGCATTTTCCTAGTTTCTAGAAAATGAATATCATTGCTGATACAGTTTTTGTCTGATAACTGATGTTGACAAAAGGTATTAAATTTGTGAAGAATGTTATTATACTTGATCCTGGTTATACATAGGCTAATTCTTTCTTTAGGGTTGAAATGATTTTTGTAATTAAAACCTTGAAAGAACAGGACAAGAAAGGAAAAAATTAGAACAAATACTATTGATACTCTTAAAATTAACCAGAAAATAGAATGCCTCTCTTGCTCAGTTAAGAACTTTCAATGTTCCTCCTATTTTCCTCTTTTACCTTCAAGTTGCTCTTGTACACATAGATATATAAAAATATATAAAGAACATGGTGCAAGAAATAATAGCTATACAATATAAACTATCATAGGTCAATTTTGCTGGCAGGCAGTAATAAATGTGTTAAAATATAATATCCCTCATTGGGTCTTCTATTTCTATAAGCACAATAGTAAAAGTAATGAATTAAAGCTCTACAGCTGACATAAGCTGTCAGTAATAGATTTTGTGTAACTACATATAATGGGATCAGATTATTCTGAGCAAGTACAGTCCATAATAGGAATTCAGAGTTGCTTTCAGTAATTCATCAGTCACACAATGAAAAGAGGTGACTTCTGAATGATAACCAGCATGCTTTTTGAAACCATCTGTTTGTGAGTGGTCACACACACTCTAGGGATGCTAAAATTTCATCATGCCAGTACATTATATCTATTACTCTTAGTTTATCCTCTGAAAAGAGGTCTGAATCCTTTATCTGTTGGAGAAATATAAATGCTAATGTGTATCTTCACATCATTTTCTGCTGTTTGTATCTCCTTTACAATTTTTACATTCTCTGCAGAATTTTGAAAAGAAATTAGGTTAGAGGATGTTGGTAACTCTAGGGATATATTCTCAGTAAGTGGGTTCAAATTTCAAGCTTGAGACAAATCAGGTTCACTTAAAATGTTCCAGTGAAACATTTCAAATTGCTTATTTGAGTTACACTTCAGCAGAAAATACTGAACCCGTTTTGAATGTCATGCCATATAGGAAGAACAGAAATTCCTCCTGATCCTTAATATGCCAAAAAACTATAGTTATCCATAGTGTATCTAAATAATATTGTACTTTAAAAAAACATTTGTTTTAAATAATTGTGGATTGATTTCAAACTATCCTATGTAATCTTAGTTGAAAAGAAAAATTTGGCAGCCTTCTTGATGATACAATTTAAATGTGTTCACTAGATTGAGAAAATTTTAAATTTCTTTCTTTCTTCTTTTCTTTCAATGTGAATTTCATCCAAGATATGCAGAGGGTATTTATTTTTCATATTTGAATGCAGGACGTATGTGTGCAGAAAAAGCCAATTTTGATAGACTCGTCTCTCCCCTCCCCTTTCATGATTTTTGCCTGAAATAGCCTTGGCATTTAAAATCAGACCTAATATCTACTTCTTTATTAAGGATGTGCTGTGGAAATTATGCTAATTAAGCTGGAGTGTAATTATAGACTAGAAAGATTATTTCACAGTCAGAATTGAATTGTTGTAGATAAAAGTGCATTAACTTAATCGTGTGCAGATAATTAGTTTTTCTATTTACTGAGGGAGGGTAAAAAGAGATATAATCAGTTACACAAAGCTTGCTCACTCAACTGAACGCATATCTATTGGGATTCCAATAATGAGCATTTTCCTGACATCTGTCTCCATTTTTTTTCTTGTAATTAAAATGGTCAGTAGTGACTAATTAACCCATTTAACTTTATTTCCATTTATGACATTTCTTGTACAACAGAGCTAAATATGTTCTATATACAGAACATATTTGCAATCATATTTCTACTTTCAGTTAAATAAAAGTATTGTTTCAGGTAAAGGGCTGAAATGTACAGCATTGTCAGCAGGTGTACATTTTTTCTCTTATCTTCTACTGAGGAAAAAAGGAAGTTACAAATATTGATAGAGTATAATTGATCTTTTATTTATTTTGCACTTCATACCTCATTCATGCCATTATATCAGAATTTTGAATTTTAATGCTTTTTCAAGGGAAGGGAAGAAGGCATTTCGCATGATGTCAGTACACCACATGTATCTCTGGGTGGATAGGATGCAGGCAAGAAGATTGTAGTTTATCAAATATTCTAGATGAGAAATCCTAGCTTGCATAGAATACAGTGAGCACACTTTGGGTAAAACTGGCCTTTGGAAGTGGTTGTGGAAACAGATAAAAAAGAGCGAAAGATTATACAGTATTTATTTATTTATTTGTTTGTTTATTTATTTATTTATTTGTGAGATGTATATACTGCCTCACAGTGCAAGCACTCTCTAAGCGGTTTACACCAGTAAGCAATGTATATTTATATTGCCCCCAACAATCTGGGTCCTCAGATTGTAGATTATGTAGATTATACAGAAATATATGTATGTAGTGTCTTCATTGTTAAAAGGAAAACATGTAGATGGTGTGGGTGTAAATAAGGTTAGATATCTAGTCTCTGTGTTCTCTATATTACTGACAAAATATGAAAGCCTTGACTGACGAACCCACATTGAATGTTGTAGATCTGCATCTGTGGTGAAACTGGTGTCAACCATAGCATATGGAGGAGTGTGACTTGAAATGGAAGACATAAATTGTAATGAATATGAAATAAAACAAATGAAATAAAATAGTGAATGGGAATGGTGTAATAAAGCTGAATGAAGGTGGCTTTACTCTTATGAAATGGAGTCAGTGAATATATGCAGGGAAGTGAAGTTGTAGGTTTAATTATCAATGCAAAAACTCAACTGTATGTTCATCAATAAGGATGTTGTCTTTCATACAACCTGGGGGTATATATGAAAGTAGGGCTCTATAGATTGGTGATATTCTAATGTTATGCGCAATGAGCCAGACATGATTTGGGGGGGGGGGATTTGCAACTGTTGGAACAAATTAACTCTGAGAACACAATTTTCAACTAGTCCAAGGGTGATGAGAAATTCTGCATATAGCCCATTTTGGGGCTACTATCAAGCGTAGTCTTGGGAAAAATGGGTAGGGAAGAAAAGGAAAGATGTAAAGCAAACTGGAGTGAAAAAAGATTTTCGGGGGAGGGCTTATTTTTGGGGAAACACGGTATGTTCAGATGGTCTTCCATATTAAGATCATGTGCAACTTTACTGCTCTTCCAAATTTCAAGCTGATATTCACCAAACATTTGTCTTTTACATTTTATTCTTGCACCTTTTCTCATAGAGGTCTAACGGAGTAAATAAGAAAGTCAGAAATGTCCATTATTCTACACTAAATTCAGACTAATGGTATAGCAATTACTGAAGGGCCATATTTCATAGCAGTTTAATGTATCTTTGTGAAGACAAATGATTAGGAGAGCACATTAGCAAATACATGACAGCTGAATTGCCCTCAACAATTACACCTGCATCTGGAATAAGTGGAGTGTAACAAAGCAGGAAAGGAGGGAATAAACACACAAACTCTATGTTTCTGACAAATCAGATGTAAGTTTCATCTTTCTGAGTTAATTTTTGAGTAAGTTTTTAATTAGTCATGATTTTTAAATTTTTCCATTGTCAAATAAGACATACTTTAGTAATTTCTGTGTCGTCATAATCAGATCTACCCTAGTCTATGTTGTATTCTGTGCAGAGGTAGTATTCAGCCAGTTCGCACCGGTTCCGGTGAACTGTTTGCGGAAATTTGGCCAAGGTTGCCGAACCAGTAGCGATGGCTGGCTGGCCATACCCCCAAACCAGTCCCCCGGCCGCCAATCACTCACCCCGGTTGCCATGTTCGTTGCCGCCATGTTCTTCGCACACGCGCATCCCATTGCTTTGCAAGTACAATGGATGCGCATGTGCAAAGAATATGGCTGCAACAGCACGGCAGCAGCTTTTTCCGCAACCTCCAGTACTTTTTGGTGGCCTGCGGCCAGCCACCACCTCTTTAAGAGCTGCTTTGCAGCTGCAGCTTCTGGCTGGGGGCCACCGAAAACTCTGGTCAGCTTGCCTTCCAGACTCTGGACCAGCCGCCGCGGAAGGTAAGCAGCCCAAACAAAGAGGCGGTGGTGGGCGAGGAAGCGGGGGAGGAAGCGGGGCTAGGGCCGCTAAAGGAGGAGAAATGGGGGTGACTGGTGAAGGGAGGGTGGGGGTAGATAGGTGGAAATTCCCAAAAAATTCCTACCTTTTCCTGTGGGTGTGGCTAGGTGGGGGGGTCATGTGATTGAGTGAGCGAGGGCAAGAGTGACATCAAGTTGACCATGCCCACTCAGTCACATGCCCCCACCTAGCCACGCCCACTGAACCGGCAGCGAAATTTTTTGAAACCCACCACCGATTCTGTGATAATATGGAATAGTCCCATTCAACCTCTAGATTTATTCCCTCTAACAGCAATATTGTCACTAAAGTGCTAGGTTGAAAACAGACATATCATTTTATAGATCAAGATTACATCACAGATCTAAATTAGGGATGACATCTTATTTTGTTAGTTGTTGACTTACTCTCTCTTTAGGGAATTATTTAATGAGGATTTTCAAATATTGATACACTGACTGCTTCAATTAGCCATGTTTGCTTTCATATTCCTGTCTAGAAAGAAGCTTGGTAGTTCTGTAAAGAGAGCCCAATTTATCCATCTTTTTTTTCCCCTCCTCTACCTCCAAGTAATCTCTGTAGGAGATGTGCTATCAGATATGTCTCCTCTTTGAAATCAGGAAGTTGGAATGGAATTGGAACTGATTTTGAGTGCTTTTTGAAAGTCTCTTGTATATATTATCATGAGAGATTATCTCAAAACGGTGAAGCAAAATGTTATTTGATTAGTACTTAGATGGGATTCCACCAGATAGCTCAGGATTGTAAACTAAGCTAAAAAAAATGGAATAAAGCAGTGCAAAATTCTTGCAGTATCAATGTGCCATGTAGTTACTATTAATTAAATTCAGCTCAAGCCAGTGTATATATGTGTGTATCTGTGTGTATAATACAGATACAGTATAATAGTCAAAAAGAAAGCAGTTGAAGAATCCTGACAAGCAGTAATAATTTCTGTCATTGGTGGTTGCTTTTAGTAGTAAAGAAATTTAGTCTCCAGTCTTTCTTATAGCCCTTTTCTCCCTTACTACTTTATAAGTGTCCTTTCCCCCACATGTTATTTTACTTCAAGATAGAATAATTGGCAGGTTAACTATCTCAATTGATAAAGTAGTAATGCTTTGAGCAACATACCATAAATATAATGAGATAATTAGGGCTAATTTTTCAAACATGTTATATCATTTGAAGGAGTTCATTCTAAATAATAGAATGGGACTTTTCCCATTCTATCTAAGCATTTTAAATTTCTTGCCAACAGTTTTTTTAACAGTATGCTGTGAGATCAGGTTTTTTATGACTGACTTTTGCTTTTCACCAGAGAGATGCATGTTACAAGCAATTCATCTCAAAGAACCCAGGCAACAATATATGTGTTGTGAACTATTTTAGACCAACACATCTATCTGGGTCTCAGATTTTCCACAATTCTTAGTGCATATTTTACACAATGAAAAACTAAGAATATTACATGAATTCAGTAGGAACTGCTAATAGCAAAACAGGAGGATAATGAATTTTCATAATACAATAGTAAATGGATATATATAAGATAGCAGAACCAAATCATTAAAGGAAAACCAAAAGCCTCTGTTGGTGGAGATGACCTAGGTCCTAGGAGGTCTCTAGTTATACAATCACCTCAGTGTGGGAAATGCATCCAGTGCTGCAAAGTTTAATCGTGTTCATCCCTCTCGTCTTTCCTCCTCCTTGACCTATTTTGTGAGGATAAAGCTGAAATCCTGCAAAGATAAGGGATGAAGTGCATTATGCTATTACAAGATGTGTGGTTCTTTTTTCCTGTGTTATATTTTTGAGCCCCATCCTAAATTATCGCTTTCCCAATGTTGACAAGGTAAAGGGGTTTCAATAGAAAAGGGATAGAGCAAAATTTCTTCTTTCAGTGTAACCTTCAGGTATGCTAGATGGCAATTGCTTTCACTGGCAATCAGCTTAAGTGATGGGATGTAAAATATAATACATCTGGGGGACACCAGGTTGGCAATATAGCTTGAACAGAGATCCGTCAAACATGATTCAGTAATGCTTTAAACCTGGTATTAATACAGCCCATTTTTTGTGGCTTCTATGTGAACTTGGAAAAAGTTACAACTGACTTAAGAATTATTTTAATGAATCAGTTCCTAAATAGTTGCACTTTTTAAAGCTCTTCTGGAAGCCTGAAAAAGCACAACTTCTTGTATTGAAAGCAGAGAAATATGCTTGTCCAAGATCTAAAAGTTTCTACAGAATCATGTTCAAAACATACATAAACCTGGCAAATAGTGGGCATTTTAGCTTAGTGGTTCTATGTTTATTTGTTTGGGTGGTGGTGGTGGTTGTATCATCTGGCTCTTATAGAATGGATACGTTGCTAAACAGCTGCACTTGTAATAATTACTAAAATTATTTTTAAGAGTTTTATATTTTAAAACTTCAGAGTTACAATATGATTTGCCATCTACTTAACAGAACTGAAATTAAAATTTACTTTGTGTATTGATAATAGATCATTTTTAGTTTGTAGTTTGGTAGTAACAGCCACTGTCTTTGCATGATCTGGTGCAAAGTGCATCCATTAAAAGAAGGTAGTATCTTAACAAGATTGCTTACATTTTATTAAGATTTTGTGACCTTAAAATATATCATGACTGTCTTCCAGTAAAGCAAATTAAAAGGACTGAACTATAGAATCCAAACATTAATCTAACTCTGTCAGATATTGAGCCTAGTTTCATTTTCCACTGGAGATTAAAAGGCCCACACTTTGCAGGCTTTTCATCTGAAATTAGATTTTTAAAAATGCTGTGAAAACAAATGCTGATTTAAGATGTTAATCCATATACTATTGTTCCTTATTCTGTGCCAATTGTTTTCCATCTGATTTGATTAATTGCCTTTTCTTGATTTGTGGTTTGCATTATGACAGTTAAAAAGCCAACCTTGTCTTTGAAAAACTCTTGATGCAAATTGTTTGTAAATAAATAAGGATAAATATTTCATGAATCCACAGCAAGCAAGAGAGTCTATTATTGTTCAATTCGCTGTCTTAGCTACTCATACGTACAGTATCCTCTCCCTGGGAATGACTCATCACAGCTTTGTTAAATACTTCATGTTTAGAGAGAATATATCTTTGTTCATGCTGGAGGGTAAAATGGAATAGTTTCTATCTTCATTTTTTATTTTTGGCTTTTCAAAGACATCTGGTTGGCCATGATTGGAAACAGTGCTGAATTAAATGGATTTCATTGCCTCATTCGGCAATGAAACAAATTGATGAAAAACAATGAAAAAAGAACACCAAGGGCATGATAAACTATAATTACAACATCAGCCTCAAAATTTTGATTTTTCTTTTAAATGACTGATCCCATTTTTATTAAATGCTTCCTATAGAAACTTTGTTGTACAATGCTCCAAGAAAAATTTCTGAACAAAAATGAATGGAATTGCAGACCTTCTATACTTTAACTGCTTGATTAATATGTGAGCATCCTATTGTATAACAAACTATGGCTAGAAGTTAATATACTAAACCTTGGAAATTTGCTATAACTAAGGGATATTTGTCACACTGCCCAGAATCTCATGGTAAAACAGTGCCAGTGGTGAAATATGTAACAGTGTCTATATTCTCCACTCAGCACTCATGTATTTGTTTGCAACACCTTTTTTTCCAAATAGAAAGTGACGCAAATCTGCAAATGAAGACAAATGATCTTCTGTAGCACAACAAGCAATAAATAATGGCTAATTTTTCTGATGGAGGGATGAAAGCTCTTATTGTGCTTTATTGATGTTTAATCTTTCTTTTGAATATCTTACGCTACCTTGCCAAAATCTGAATAGGCACGTGGCATGTTTGCTAGGCTAAGATTTAGTTGCAAATTTTCACATTAATCATTTCAGACTTTAGAATGACATTCTCAGTCTCTGCTGGTATTCTGATATCAATCAACTTTCTTTTGGTAGGCATGCCATGTAGATTAAAATTAAAATAGCATTGAGAAGCTGACACAAGGTAGCCACAAGATGAGGCTAGCCAAACCGTGGTTTGCTGAATATAGTCAAGTTGTTTGGGTTCGCATATGACCATGGGTGCACAAATAATAAAAATTGGTTCATATCAGATGCATAATGTGATAACCCAACCTGTGTCTTGGTGCAGAAATAAATTATAAAGTTTGACAGGATATAACATGTCCTAGCACGTTTACGTATTCTTCAAACTCAAAATTAAGGCAAACATTAGGATTTTCTCTGACATTGCAAGAGGGAAAAGTGTTCCTGTAGAAGCCTGAAAAAAAGACATGGCTGTTTTAAAGACGTGTAGCATTATTGTTGCCACATATTCCAGAGTATCTTTTTAAAAAAAATTTAAACAAATGCTGCCTCACTAAACATGTCCAATTCCCCTTTTATGCCATGATAAGTTTTAGTGTCTAGTTGCCCGATCATCCTCATTGCCTTTCATTATACCTATTCAGGTTTCTTTTAAGATTTTGTAAAATACAGTCTAATAACTGGATCTAATACTTAAATGCTACTTTGATGTAGAGACAAACTGTGAAGGTTCACAGAATATAAACACATTACAAATTAGTATATTTTAAGCAATGAAAAAGTGGGGTCAGGCCAATGAAAAATCCAGTGTATTATACAGGACCAGCTCCTTTTCAAAATCTGTTTCACCCTTTTAACTTATCTTCACTTTGGTGCTGAAAGTTTTTCAGACATGACCAAATCAGATATTCCCCATCTTATATCTATATATTACTTTTCATTAACTTTCTTTTGCTAATAGGGAGGTTGAATTTTTTTTCTACTGTCCTGTGACAAGCAAGCATAGATAAATGAAAGTATCAATAAAATAAAAATAGAGTCAGGTCCAAAAAACACCAACATAATAGCAATTGCATTATAAAACATTGGGGCCTAGTTTGGCCTCCCTTCAGCAGCTTTTCCCATATAATCTGAATAGAGAAAATCTCTCTAACAAGCTGTCCCTCAATCCTGATCTGCCTCCAAAGTATCAGTTGCCTAATCTCTATTGTCTTGGATGGCACACAAATTGAAGTGGACAAGAATATGATTTTCTTGAGACTGAAGAAGGGAAGAATCAGGGTGCATTCATTTTCAGATCAAAATACGTATGCTTCCTATTAATTCTAAATAATGTCTGTGAAGTTTATAGATAGCAATAGCAATAGCACTTAGACTTATATACTGCTTCGCAGTGCTTTACAGCCCTCTCTAAGCGATTTACAGTGTCAGTATATTGCCCCCAACAATCTGGGTTATCATTTTACCCACCTTGGAAGAATGGAAGGCGGAGTCAATCTTGAGTCGGTGAGAATTGAACTGCAGTCAGCAGAAGTAGCTTGCAGTACTACATTCTAACCACTGCGCCACCACAGTATTCAAGTATGCAAAATGAAGAAATGTTATTGATTTTCTTGGAAGCCAAAAAGAATTTATACTATTTTAGGTTTCTGAAATAATATGGACTAATTGCACAACTAGAGCAATTGTTACCTATAATAGTGGCCCCCAATCTTTTGGGCACCACTGATCGGTTCCACGGATCGGAGGGTGTAGTTTTGTATGCTGCCTGCATCACGTGGATGGGGCTTTGCTTGTTTGCGCAGTCCAGTTGCTGGCATGCAACAGCCCAGTGACGGTCCGCAGACTGGGAATTGGGGACCCCTGTCCTATAATATACAAGTGCTGTGTTTACTTGCTTTTAACAGATGCTGTTGAGAATGTAATAGATTTATCCTGGTTAATACTGTACTGATTTAAATTAAAGCACAGTCTGATCACTATTGTCAACCAATCTTGCAAAGCAGATATATTCTTATTAAGTAGCTGATTTATATCCATTTGTTTTGCATTTATTTCCATGTGCAGACAATCAGTGTTCTAAACAGTATATTGGGAAAATTGACAATCTCTTGCATATTAGTGGGAAAATACTATCTGAATATTTCTGTAATTAATGCTCTTCTAGAAGAGAATATGTTTTAAGGTTTGAATTCAAGTTGGGGGACTTATTTAAAGATTGATTCTCATTTTGAGAAAAAAATAGTAATGTAAGGGGGGGGACCCAAAAACATTCTGTAAGGTCAACCATATCTTTTATAAATGTACATTAGGTTTTAAGACCTTGAAATGTTGCAAATTGTCGTGAAAACAGTTGTAAATGTAGATCATGCTGGAGTGCATGATTAATATGATGCAGTTGTAGAGACTTAAGCAAAGCAAAGAAAAATACAAAAATAAGTTTTCACTGAACTAATTCAATAAAGCCTTATTTTCAGAATTTTATACAATAGAAATCGTTGGTCCAACAGTGATACATACATACCTCCATACAATGACTGAAATCCTGTAAAATGCTAAACTGTACATAGTTCAGATTATGATTAAAAGGTGTAAAACCTCCTGAGTCTGTAATCATAGCTTATTGTAAGTTAGTTTATTTTCACATATGCCAGCATTTTTTCCAAGCCTGATGAAAGGTGCAAAAAATAATATAAAATCCAGAAGTGACTGCCTAACAGAACTCTGCATTTCTGTTTCTCAAGCTCTATGGACTTGCATGGATGACACAAAGATAACAGAGATTAGCCTTTTCTCATTCTGCATTTGAGAGTCCCAATCCTGACTGTGTTGCCACATTTTGGTTTAAAACAAGAATAAGTAGAAAAATATGTATTACTTCAACTAGAAATATGTGCCACTGAGAATAGAATAGAATAGAATAGAATAGAATAGAATAGAATAGAATAGAATTCCATTTTTAAAATGAACAAGTAGTATTCTATTCATTCTGAAAAAAATCACCTGCATTTTTGGATTCATATAAAAAAAAATCATTTACCAATTTATTAAATCCTTGCAAAATTGATCCTGTTATCAGAATTCTTTTGTACCTCAACTGATCTATAAATTGCTAGTGAAGGAGAAGATTTGCTTCCACCTTTTAAAAAGTAACTTTTATAAATATTAACATTACATTAGACACAGATTACAGGACATCTTGATTTTTATTAATTAAGAACATCAGTGGAACAGGGTGGAATATAATATAAAATAAAATATCTTTATTGATGCTCTACATCAAATTTTAATTCTAGGTCATAGGATAAAAGGTTTAAAACTAATATCTATAATCAGTGATAATTGTGAATTGCGCACATTGTGTTCTATAACAATTATTAATTTGTTCCAAATATCTTGCTTCTGTATATGATGAAATATTCTGGAGTATAATCTTAAAATATGACAAAACTATTTTTGTGGGTGGTCACATTAATTTTGAGTCAATTTTATTTAGTTTTTTAGCCCATTTAGAATTTTGAGAGCCTGTTGGAGCAGTCCCACAGAATGATTGCCATGGGATGGTTGTTCATAAAATGATTAGCATGGTGGACATTATTAGCCATGAAATGTGCATTTATCCAAAGCCTGATAGTTTGATTGCTGTGTTACATGATGGTGCCAACATCCAGACTACTTTTCCCTTTTTCTACTAAGCAGATGGACACAGTTTTAAACAAACACTGAACTATGGGCAATTGCTACTTTTGTGTATAAAATGGCAATATGCCATTTTTTTTCAGGATTAGAAATATTACTGCCTCTTTACAGAAAAGGCAGTTGAGTAAGTGACTCAGAATATTGGCTCCTTTTTATGTTCCCTTTCTACAAGACACATGATCTGAAGCAAATGCATATATACACCCAACCACAGACACAACATGAGAGAATGCACCGTGTTACTTTGTTATACAGAAGGAAAAAAACGTGTTTCTTCCTAAGCATTCTTTTTTAGTAAGAAATCTTTATTTCTTCATCTCTCCAAGAATTGTTCCAAAGCTAAAATGTCATAGATAAACAATAGTATGTAACAATAATAAAGTAAAATATATATCTTTGAAATAAAAATGAATATCATAAAACTGATCACATAGTGTATATGCTTGTGCATGGTGCATATCCTGGATCAGTGACCAAGAATCAGTCTTTAGCTTAGTATGAGATACAAATGCAGGCAGTAATTACAAGGGAGTCAAAATAAAGTCGTGAACCTAACAATGAATTTTATCTCCTAGGACCGTGATGGCGAACCTTTGGCACGCGTGCCACAGGTGGCACGCAGAGCCATCGCCCCAGCTCAGCTCCACCGTGTATGTGTGTGCGCCTCCCGCCGGCCAGCTGGTTTTTGGGTCTCTGCCACACATGCATGGGGGCGGGCGCATGCGGGAGACACACGTGCATGCACGGGGGGAGAGCAGGGGGGTCACACGTGCATTGCATTATGGGTGCACGCGTGCTTTTGGCACGCAGCGACAAAAAGGTTAGCCATCACACTCCTAGGAGTATAATATGCACCCATCAAAAGAAAGAAGAATTAAATTATTCATTTTTCAGAAGTATTGAGTTGTTTAGTTGCCAGCAGTCTAGATTGATCTGAATGCAGAAAAAAGAAGAAATTATTTACAAAAGCAAATATCGTGGTTATATTTATGCATTCCATACATATATCTCTATATGTGCAGAGAGCAGGAGATACAGATACAGATGCAGATACAGATACAGATAGTCATATATATGTGTTGATAATTTTGCTATAGTGCTAAGAGAAGCTATGTAGGGGAGGCTTTCTCTCAAAAATTTGGAAATATCAGAGGTAGTATAAAAGAAACCAAAGTAAAGAGAGGAATCTCATGCCTCCATAAAAGCAGTGCATTGGTCCTGTCTGTTGAAGAGAATAGGCTAAAAGATTTTGCGTACTAAGGCATAGTGACTGCTTCAAGAGAGGATAGGAATCTGCTTGTATTTGCATCTATAATGCCTTTTCTTGCTGCAGTATGTGGCCATTCAGGGCCTTAACCTCTAATGTCTTCTCTTGTGAGAAAGCTGTCTCCCCCCCTCCCTGAATTGCTATTGCTCCACATCAGTGAGATGGCATGCCTGTGTATATTGGCTGTGCTTTTTGTGTATTTTATTTTTGTAATCCTTATCAGGGCTTCCTATAGTGCATTCTATTTCTATTATTTTAGAATAATAGAACTTGAAGATCCTAATAAAATGAAAGCTATTTTCTATAATTATTATTTTTAATTGGGGTGGTAATGGCAGTAATTACCTTTTTATATACATTCCAGGAGTAATATTCCCCCTTACCCGCAAACAATTTCCTGTTAATACATTAAACTGTTAAGCATTTCAACCACATGAACACTGATGGATCTTTTCTTGTTTCTTTGTATACAGAGAGTTTGGATGGCGAGATCCGGAACTTCCAGAAGTTATTCAGATGTTACAGCATCAGTTCCCCTCTGTACAATCTAACGCTGCTGCTTATTTACAGCATTTATGCTTTGGTGACAATAAGATAAAAGCTGAGGTAAGAAAATCATTTAATAGGAGGGAGTATATCTCTGTGAGTGTTTGTGTGTGTGTTCGCATCTTGATGTTGCAATTTTGAAGTGGCTTCATCAGACCAGTATAAAGTACTTCTGAATAGTAACTTTGTTTGAACTGGCTCAAGACCTGACCATTTGGGGGCTAGTAAAGGTATGTGCAACTTTCAGTGCTCTCTGTGTTATGAAAAATGTGTTCATCGATTTTGATACCACTTTTTGCTTATTTTTTTCCTTACAGCTATGTCTTGATAAGAGGGGAAATACAATTTCATCTGGTTTAGTCGGGTTAAACAGGTTCTCTAAAATGTCACTTTTCAAAAGCTGCTCAGTACAAAATCAAAGTATTACTGTCAGGGTTCCAAATAGCATCCAACATTAATATTTATATTAGCCTGTCTTAAGCATTCTGGCTTAACCAAAAAAAAAAAGCAGACTCCTCTGATTTTTATGGAATATGATAGTTACCTGATCCAGAGACTTTTGTCTTAAGTTGGTCTTAAAAGCAAGTCATATCATTTCTCCTTTCAGAAATACATGAGGGTATGTAGCATTACTCTAAATCTCTTTCTACAAGGAATTGTTCCAAGAATAGATGACTTGTTTAGTTCACATAAGGCATTGGGAGCTAAGGAGCAATCATATTGATGGGGGTACTTATGACAATTTCACCAAAAATTGTACAGGTAGTCCTTGCTTATTGACCATTCAGTCAATGACCATTCGAAGTTACATTGGCCCTGAAAAAACAAGACTTAAAAATGGTCCAAAATGGTCCTCAAAGTTGCAGCCATAACAGCGTTCCTGTGCTCATATGGTCATGTATTTGGCACTAGGCAAGTGGCTCACATTTATGACAGTCGTAGTATCCTGCAGTATCCTGCAGTCATGTATGTGAACTCTGTATGCAACTTCATAGGCAACCTCATTGACAAGCAAAGTCAATGAGAAAACCAGCAGGAAATCACAAGCCACAGTCATGTCATGATTATCGACCTGTGGTAATTTGCTTAACTATATCCAGAACTAACAGACACTGCCATTGTAATTTGGTGCTTAATGACTGTGCTGCTTAGTGATGGAGCTGTGAGTCCCTATTGCAGCTGGTAAATGAGTTTATGCGGTCAGTAAATGAAGACACCTGTAGTTGTAATTTTGTTTTGAAAAGATTTTGCATTTATTATTCTCATATGTATAGTTTCCCAATATGTTTTCATTTTCACAATCAGTTTCTACTTAATCTTTCATTAAGATGATTATTCATCTCTTGATTTTTCTTGGAAAAGAAGCTAATAGCTAATAGTTTTTTTAAATGTACATTGGCAGGTCTTTTCCATTGACATCAAACTGTTCACTCTTAGTTTCTGTAAGTTGCCATTAACTTCAGAAAGTCCTTTGGGAGCCTTATTGATTGAATAGCTGATCAGTCCATTCTGCACATTACCTTTTCTGATTAGGTCTTATAGATTGCTCTTCTTGCTAGAGCTGCAGTAAGTCAGCAGCATGAAGCTTATTTTTCCATATTCTGAGCAAATAAGATTTAAGCTATGAAATGAGAACTTGTTTCAAGTGGCATACTTCCATTTCAGACCTCAAGGAATCCTGGAGTACTTAATTTGAATCATAGAATAAAAAGGATCTTACAGATCATCTAATCCAGGGGTGTCAAACTCGATTTCATTGAGGGCCACATCAGGGTTGTGTTTGACCTCGGGGGCCCACGGGGGGCATCGTCAGCTCGATGTCACTCATGTCGTGGGCGCCTGTGGTGGCCCGAGCGCTCGGCCAGTGAAAACGGGCTCCTGAGCTCCATTTTCGGCTGCCATGGCCTCCTGCAACCACTGGCAGAGGGTTGCAGGAAGCCATGGCAGCCGAAAACGGAGCTCAGGAGCCCGTTTTCACTGGCAGAAGCACTGCGGCCGGTCCTTTGCTGTTTCCTAGGCGGCCCCGTGGACCAGATCTAAGTACCCCACGGGCCAGATCTGGCCCCTGGGCCTTGAGTTTGACACCCCTGATCTAATCCAATTGCCTGTCCAGGGCACTATTATAGCATATCTGACAAATGGCCAAACCTCTGTTTACACACCTCCAGCAAAGCAATTTACCTCTTCCTGAGGCAATCTATTATATTGTTAAACAGCCCTTATCAGTATGAAATTCTTCCTAATGTCCAAACTGCTTTCTTATAATTTAAACTCAAGGTTTCCTGGAACAACACTAAACAGAAATGCTTACTGTCTCCTACATGACAGCTCTTTAGCTACTTTAAGACAGCTGTCATGTTTCCCAGCAATCTTCTGTTGTCCGGCCAACAATTTCTAATGTTCTTTGTATTTCTGTTATAATGATGGCTACTCTCCTCTGGACATAGTCCAGTTTTCCAGTGTGCTTCCTAAACATAGTGTCCAGATCTGGATGCAATATTACTGGTATGGTCTAACCAGTACAGAATAGAGAGGAAATATTATTTCTCTTGATTTTTACACCATACCTCTGTTAATGCAGTTTAGAATTGCATTTGCTTTTTTTTTTCCCTTTTCAAGTTGTTCACAGTGTTGGCTAATGTTCAGCATATGGACCATCAAAATATCCTGATAGTTTTCATGCACATTTTTACCCAGTAAATGGTGTCCTTGGTCATATCTTAGATTTTTTTTCCTATTTGAAGAAAAGCTTTCCTTTTCTTTCTGTGAAGATTTTTCTGTTTGGTTTCGGTTCATTGTTCCAGCTTGCCACGATCCTCCTGAACCTTGATATTGTCCTCTAACATGTTTGCTACAATCCATCTATTTGTTATCCACATATCTCATAAACTTATTTTGTAACCCTTTATCCAAATTATTTGAATAGTAGAGGATCTAGAACAGAGAACTGTGGTACATTATTTAATTACTACTACCATCTGGATGTGGGGCCATTAACATATGCTTGTTAGGTACAATTGTTTAGCTAGCATAGAATGCATATAATAGTAGCACAGAGCCATTCATATATTACCATCTTCTCAACTAGGATCTCAACTTTGCTGGTCACGATTTACTTTGTCTACCACATTCCCATGATCAACTAAACCAGCCACTCTAACAAAAGAGAAAATCAGATTGATTTGGGAATCTTTTACTCCAGATTTAACTCTGATATTAGCTAAGTACAGCAGCTGCTCCAGGCATAAACCTTAAAAGACAGTGAATGAGAGCAAGATTTTGAAAAATAAAATTTGTTGCCCTGCCATTTATGTTGCTGCAGTCAGATATGATAAAAATATGCTGTTTCATTACAAGTGCTAAAATAAAATTCTAATACCAATTCAGTTCACTTCTGAATATAAAATGGAAGGAAGAACGGTTGTCATTCATTGTGGGAACAAAATGTTTGAGGCAGCCTGTTTTAGCCTCATTTCAGATAGTGCAACTGTGATACTTCTATTGTAGCTTATACCTTTTTTGTTTTGTATTTTCTCACTTATTAAATTCTTAACTCTACTGAGCTCCTTTGTACAATTTGCAGAAAGTGCCTGCTCCAGAATCACAATTAGAGATACAAGTAGTCCTTGTTTACTGATTGCTCATTCTGCAACCGTTCAAAGTTACAATGGTGCTGAAAAACTAACTTTATGGCCAATTTACCCCATTTACGAACCTCATAGTGTCCTATACTTACTTGTTGTTCTGTGCCTAACCTATTCACAAAACATTCTCTGTTGCTGCTATGGCCTAGAGGTGGAGCTCTTGCCTCACAATCAGGAGGTTGTGAGTTCGATCCTAGGTAGAGGCAGATGTAGGGTCTCCTGCTTGGGCAGGGGGTAGGACTAGATGACCTGCAAGGTCCCTTCCAACTCTATTAATCTGTTAAGCTCTGTTAAGCTTATATTGATTTCATTAGGAAGGCATTTAATTTTTCTTTTCCAAATTTATATGGTTGCAATAGCAATAGCACTTAGACTTATATACCACTTCACAGTACTTTACAGCCCAATCTAAGCGGTTTACAGAGTCAACATATGGCCCCCAACAATCTGGATCCTCGTTTTACCGACCTCAGTAGGATGGAAGGCTGAGTCAACCTTGAGCCAGTGAGAATTGAACTGCCGAACTGCTGGCAACCAGCAATCAGCAGAATTAACCTGCAGTACTGCATTGTAACCACTGTACATGACTAATATAATGGATTAAATGGTTCTGACTATGAATGGCTGTATTGAAAAGATCCAGATGATTATTCTGGTATTATTAAATTTTGCCATATCTCTTTTAAAAAAATATTTTCTTTCTGAACTAGATTACATATTTCTGCTTCTAACTAAGAACTGAAGCTACAGTGAATGAAGGTAGAAAGGCATAGCAAAAATCCAAACTAAGAATGCATTGTTTGTCTGAATAATTTTTAAGCGCAAAATTAATACAGTACCAAAATATGTCAGAAATTACTCCAGCTGAGCCAGGGCAAAAAAATGGAATCAGATCAAAGACTATTCTAGACTAGCATTCTTTTTTGCATCCTTGCCAACCAGCAGCTGGTATATAACGCCAGGTTACTTTTGCTATCGGTAGTATGGTACAATCATATATCCATTCTTAGATTAAGAAATGAGTCATTTTCATTTAATATGCAATAAAACAAACATTTAATGCTACTACTCCTGCAAAAAATTCAAGGCAATTCTATATTTTGATTTCTTTCGTTTAACCCAGTGGTTCCCAAAGGGGGCGGTACCGCCCCCCAGGGGGCGGTGAGAACCCTTAGGGGGGTGGTGAGAGGTAAGGGTGGCGACAGGGGGGCGGTGAGAGGGTCCAGGGGGGCGGTAGGTGGTTCGCCGGTCCTGTCCCCGTGCCGCCACCCATGTCCACCCAATCGCCTGCTGCCGCTTTTCCCGCCATTCTTTTCCCGGTGGGGACTGGGCGGGCCACGAGACGGGCATCTTACTGGACTTTTAACAGCTCCGTGTATCTGTCGTGTGGTCTCTTTGCACTGGTCTCCAACCTTGGCAACTTTAAGACTTGTGGACTTCAACTCCCAGCAAAGCTGGCTGAGGAATTCTGGGAGTTGAAGTCCACAAGTCTTAAAGTTGCCAAGGTTGGAGACCCCTGGAAAGCTTGCAAAATACAGAAACTCTTCTCGTGAGGGTGAGCAATTAACAACTCGCAGCGAGAAGAGTTTCTGTATTTTGCAAGCTTTTTTCCCTAGAGACTAGCCGAAACTGTTAAACAGAAACACGGAGCTGTTAAACCTGTAAGACACGGGATTGGGGGGGGGCAGGGGTTGGGGGGGTTAGGTTGGGGGGGCAGGAGGAGGAGGAGGGAGACCTTGTGGGGAAATCGCAGCTGCCTCTTTTCCGCTCCTTCGGCCAAGAGGCAACGTGGCCGGAAAGTCGGTCCAGAAAGAGGGCAGTGATGGCGGGGGAGATCGGGAACAGTTGCCCGCCAGAGTTTCTGCCGCCTTCGCCTGCCTCCCTTTCCTTTCCTTTCCTTTTTCCTTCCCTTTCCTTCCTTCCTTCCTCCCTTTCCTTCCCTTTTTCCTTCCTCTGTTCCTTCCCTTTCCTTCCTTCTGTCTCTTTCCCTTCCTTCCCTCCTTCCCCCTCCTTTTCCTTCCTACTTTCCTTCCTTCCCTTCCCCCCTTTTTCCTTCCTACTTCCCTTCCCTTCCTTCCACCTTCCCTTCCTTTTCCTTCCTCCCTCTCCTTTTCACCTTTAATTTCCCTCCCTCTTTCCTTCCTACTTTGTTTCCTCCCTCCCTCCTTTCCTCCCTTCCTCCTTCCATTTCCTTCCCTCTCATTCCTTCCTTTTCTTTCTCTTTCCTTTCCTTTCTTTTCCTTCCTTTCTTCCCTCCCTCCCTCTATTTTTCTCTCCCAAACAACCCCAAGTTAAATCCTCCCCTTGGCCATTGTGCGTACATGTGTGTCTCATCTTCTAAAAATCATAACTCCCCACCCCACCCCAAACGCCCAATACCATCTCCTTCTCCATCCCACTGATGATCACAGGTGCCCAGCCTCCTGCGCCCCCCCCCGCAACCTCTCCGCATGCCCGTCTCACGATGTGGCCTTCGGCCTCGCCTCCTCTGCCCACCTACCACACTGCTCTCGTTCGTCCCTGCGATGCCATCTTCCCCTGCCCCCGGATGGATAGCAATTTAGGCAGGCATGACACACCACCAGGTGAGGAGGGGGCTTTCTAGCTGTGCCTGCTGGGTACAGGAGTACCCCCTCCACCCGGCCTCTGTTCCAAGGAAGGCAATTCGGAGGGTGCCAGCGCTTCCCACGGGGGAGGGGATGTATTTCCAGGAAGCCCCTTGAATGTGCCAGTGTGGGGGGAGGGGGAGAAGACCCTCCCCCATGTGCATCTGTCCCACCCACCCCCTCCATTGACCACTTCTGCAGTTTTCTTTCCTTTCCAGGCTCTGTTTGGTCATCCAGTTGAGCCAGCCTTGGCGAGGAACCAAAATGGCTTGTGTGTTTGTTTGTTTTTGCAACCAAATACAAACCATGTTTGGGGGAACCGGTTTCAAAACCTCCCAGTTTCCCAAACCTGGACATTTTCGGCCACGCACGCACACACACACTCACACACACCCAGTGGCTCAATGTGGGATAGATTTCCCACCCACCTCCAGCCCCTCTTTTCAAACATGCCCCTCTTCCTCGCAGACAGAAGCACATTTTAAATTGCCATATGCAGAGCCCAGAGGAGGCAATGTAGTCCCGCGGTGTGTGCGACACACACACACACACACACACACACACACACACACATATATATAGAGAGAGAGAGAGAGAGAAAATAAGGAAAGAAAAAGAAAGGAAGGAAGGAAGGAAAGAAAGAAAGAAAGAGAGAGAGAGAGAGAAAGAAAGAAAAAGAAAGAAAGAAAGAAAGATGGTAGGTAGGTAGGAAGGAAGACAGAAAGAAAGAAAAAGATGGTAGGAAGGAAGGAAGACAGACAGACAGAAAAAGAAAGGAGGGAAGGGAGGGAAGAAGGAAAGAAAAAGGAAAGAAAGATGGTAGGAAGGAAGGAAGACAGAAAGAAAGAAAGAAAAAAGTTGGTAGGAAGGAAGGAAGACAGACAGACAGAAAAAGAAAGGAGGGAGGGAAGGGAAGGGAGGGATGTAGCAAAGAAAAAGGAAAGAAAGAAAGAAAAAGAAAGAAAGAAAGATGGTAGGTAGGAATGTAGACAGAAAGAAAGAAAAAGATTGTAGGAAGGAAGGAAGACAGTCAAAAAGAAAAGAGGGAAGGGAAGGGAGGGAAGAAGGAAAGAAAAAGGAAAGAAAGAGGGAGGGAGGGAGGAAGGAAGACAGAAAGAAAGAAAGAAAGAGAGATGGAAGGAAGAAAGAAAGAAAGAAAGACAGACAGAAATAAAGAAAAAGAAAGAAAGAAGGGGAAGGGAGGAAAGAAAGTAAGAGAAAAAGAAAGAAAGAGAAAGAAAGAAAAAGAAAGAAAGAAAGAAAGAAAGAAAGAAAGAAAGAAAGAAAGAAAGAAAGAATTATGACCACCATTGAGCATAACATTTTGGTTGCTAAGCAAGAGCGTTGTTAAGTGAGTTTCACCACATTTTACAAGTTGGCCATGCCCACCCGGTCACCTGACCACTAAGCCACGCCCACCTGAGGGGGTGGGGGCGGTGAGGATGAGTTTGTAGCACCAAGGGGGCGGTGGACTGAAAAAGTTTGGGAACCACTGGTTTAACCCATGCAAATTGCAACAAATATATTAGGTTAAAAGGATAGTTTTGAAGTTAAGCCCTGATTTTCACCACCTAATCTCACTCATTATTGCACTGCACTTGATCTTAAAACCCTAGCAACATTTTGAATAGTTCATTTATTAAATGTTTACTAGTGACATTAGTCAATATTAGTTAGCAATTCATTTTAGAGCATGCCATCAACAGTTGGGATTAGATTTTACAAATGTCCCAACAGTTAATGATTTGTTGGTCCACATATGATCAGATCGAAGTTCTTGTGACAATAGAAATTAAAATTAAGCCTATGCTTTCTTTGAGTTTGGTAATTCTGCAAACATGAAGAATTAATGGCAAGTTCTTTGCAAAACAGTGGCCAGACAAGAAGGCATGAAAAAACATGTACCAGCCCTTGTGCTTCTTATTTTTTACTCATTTTTTAAAAAGAATTCAATGGAATTCAATTTTCTGAAAACGTATATACCTCCCCTTTAACACCCATACATTAAAGAAGGACAATATGTGCTTATAATAATCACATTTTGATTTTTTGAGAAATTTTAATTCTTAGATGGTATTTGTAGCTTTAATTTGATTTGAACTCATCTCTTAGCTTAATTACAAAAATCTACTCCAGCACCTATTTTGTCTAACTGGTGGTGTTGCTTTTTTATTTATACATAAAATAATGGGCAGGCTTGAGGCTTAGGTTTGGGGTGAGGATTCTTGATTAACTCCAAATGTTTATCCTGAATTGTTAACTTTAATGCAAGAGCGGTAATCATATTGTGTGTGGGGTTTTTTTTTGTTAATCTAACTGAAATCAAATCAAATTTAGCATTAGTTTTTGCCTTAATTCTTTGACCTGTCTTTGACTAAACTTTCACTCATGATTGAAAGTCCATAAAATCTAAGAATGGTCCTGAATCTGAAAAAAAATTGCAAGAAAAGAAAAGCCGAGTAAAATTTCCTGCTCATTTATAAAATGTACATGTCATCAGGTTTCAGATGGACTTTGTCATATAGTTGTCAGAATACAATCAAATTGCATCTTGTGCTGGCTGAAAACCAGCTAGACTGGTGTGGTAGAAATTATATGCCATGTGAACTGGCATATAATAGGAACAATAGGAAAAGCTGCAGCTTAGAAGTCTTTTAAATAGATAAAATTGAGGGGTAGATCTTACACTATCTTACTAAGGAAGAAAACAAGGAGAATAGCGGTACAGGTTTAGTTGCAAACTTTTTAAAAAAGGGACTCTTGTTAAACAGAAAGGTCATTCTTCTGAAGTAATTTCTCACAGTTTTAAAGTAATCTAGCTCTTCTGTATGAGATCACTTCACAAAAGGATTGTATTGCACGGTTTCACATGCCAGCATCATTTTGTCCTGATGGAAAATGGCAGCAGTCCATCAGCGGCAATGATATAACAGGTCACAAAGGTTTCTGGCATCAGCGACTTTTTTCTATATGCTAGGAAATTAATTTCACCCATGAAAGCCACAGTAGCCGCAGACTGGTTAGAGAGGAGAAATAAGGGGGCAGTGCCTAGTGAACTATCCATTCTATTTCTCTGCTTGCCTTCCATCCTTAACAAACACTTTTGTAAGTAAGAATATTGCTTTCATTCACTTCATGCATTTTTGCCCATCATTTTATTATAAGAAAAGTAATTAAAATGAACGCAGGACAGAAACTAGGAATATTTTCTTCTATTCCTTTTCTACTGTATAGCTGTCCAACCCAACTTTTGCCTACAGGCTAATTTTCACCAACAGTACATGGTCTGTCAGCCTTCCATGTATCTCACATGGAGGCAGTTAGCAAAAGATGAGAGCTACAGATGGGTGATGATCAGCTTGGACAATTACAAACTGGCTGTTCAAGCCTTCTGTAAATTGTAAGTAAAGCCAGGATTTATATGGTTGGGTTTTTGTAAGAGGGGGTGAAAGGGATAAATTATACAAAATCACAGTTACCATCACATTTAATCACTGTTAAAAAGTTAGCATTGTTTCTCAGTTGATTGCTTCTACTCTTGATCTGTATTGATCTGAATTTCTATGTTCTTGACCCTTTGACAATCTATATACATTCATAAAGAAGCTTTTATTTAATTTTGTTCTTTATTTATTGAATTAGGCTATATGCTTCTAAATAAACTGCAACAATCCATTACAAGAACTTGCTGAATTTGAAAAGTTTGCCTTCTCCATGTATTTATCCAGAATAAATGCCTAAATAGTTTTAATTACAGCACAATCATTATTTTAATTATAATCTTTGTTACACCAACTGAGATTTTTATTGCCTTTCCATTGAAAAGACATACCTAAATTTCCATCACTTTGCCATCAGTCAAGTTTATTGAAATTAGCATGTTCGTTCTTCTTTCCTCTAATTTTTTTTAAAAAGAAGTATTCTATTTTTTAATAAACATTTCATATCATATGTTTGTTTTGATCTCTGAAACCATCTTTACACAATCTTATTCGAGATATAATGCTATAGAGTCATGAGCATTTCTATTGACGTATTCATTTTCTTCTTTCCTTTGTTGCTTACTTTCTTCCTTTTTGAGAGGTGAGGATTGGGGTGATGACTGGGATAAAATGGGGTTAAATTTGTATCACTTTTAATGCTGATTGAGACAATAAACCCAGAGTTTGATTTTTTTTTAAACTATCTTCTCTTTTACTGTTTTGGGAGTTGAGGGATTTAAAACTCTACTTAATATATTCATTGTATCATGATTATATGTTGCCCAATATGATACATAATAGTCAAACCAAATACATGTAATAATAGTTTACCTTTTCCCTATTTATTCCCTGCATTTTGCTTTTTCTTTCAGATTTAGGTTGCAGGCCCTTTCGGGTTTTGTACATCTTGTCGATACATAGTGTTATGTAATTAATGAAGATAATGATGATGAATGTTGAAGTCTCAGGATTTGTTACATCAGCCCTAGATCATAATTTTTCTGTAATGGCAAAACCAGCTCAACTTGCCTAATTCAGTTAAGCATGCTGATGTCACACAATTCAAGAGGCACCCCTGCCTCTATTAAGTATATCCTGAGTGGCATCAGGTAGGGGAGTGCATGGGATTGAAAGAGGAAACCTCTTGAGCATATGTGGAAGTGATGTTGCTGTTCTCTCTGCATTCCAACATCAAGAAATTTTGTTATTTACAACCAAAGGTCAACTGGATAAAATGCTTAACAATAGTGAACAATAATTAAAATAATAATAAATCAGCTATAAGAGCATAATTTTTCCTTGTATCTTTACCCCTAACCATTCCTTTTGATGAGATGAGAAGGAATGTGCCATTGCTTTGCTTTAGTGAAGCAGTCAACAACCCTGTATTGATTCACTGTAATTCATTCAGCTTCCCTCTAACTATCCCTTTTAGCAACAATTTCTGCTCGCAACAGAATACCTTATTCCACCAGACTTGAAATTTTGGGCTTAGATAGCTTAGAACTTCGTCGCCTTCGATCTGACCTAAATGTAGTTCAAAAAATCATCTACCACAATGTCCTACCTGTCAATGACTACTTCAGCTTCAACCGCAAAAATACATGAGCACACAATAGATTCAAACTTAATGTAAACCGCTCCAAACTCGACTGCAGAAAATACGACTTCAGCAACAGAGTGATCAATGCCTGGAATGCACTAACTGACTCTGTGGTTTCTTCCCCAAACCCCCAAAACTTAGACTGTCCACAGTCGACCTCACCCCATTCCTAAGAGGTCTGTAAGGGGCGTGCATAAGCGCACCATTGTGCCTACCGTCCCTGTCCTACTGTCCTATTGCCTAATTTACCTGTACCTACTTTGCTAATGTTTATGTTTATACCAATACCTGCTATCTTGTACATGTTTGACAAACAAACAAATAAAATAAATAAATAAACATCTGGAAGATGCCAAGTTAGCTCCTGTGGTAATCTTAATCACACTTTATAAAACATTTTCAGTATTCATAATTATTTCGTTAAAAGTATTGTGGCTTTCCTTCTATATGATTTTTAATTTCATATTTTGAGATTTTAAAAACTAGTCAAGATGTTCACACTAACATCATTTTAACTGTGTAACTATTGAAAGTAAAATATTCTGCAGTTCTCAGAGACAGTTTAAATTGGATTTATATTCTGTTATTCTATGTATTTGTTTACCTAAATATTTTATGCCATGCTTCATTTATACAGATTCTGAAGTGGTTTACAACAGTTTAATAAAGCAGAGACATAAAATGAAACTGTCCAATTCAATGGCCAAGAACATTACTGGAATTAATGGCTGGGAAAAGCCATCAGGGAAAGACATTCTTAAAACATACTTAGATTGAGGTCTGGTGTTTTATAGGGGGAGGCAAACTATATGCAGGCAAGCTATTAACTTTCATTCTAATATCTCACTTTGCTAAAGGGGCTAACCTGTATGATAACATAGGATGTTTCAATGCATACTTGAGAATTACATATGACACAGCAAGGCATATATAAATATCAAAAGTATGCTTTTTAAAGGGAAAAAGAACTGATGGTTTCATAGAAATGAAATCAGATATACCCCCAACCATTTAAATGTCTATAAATACTGTGCATTACATTAAAAACATGAAAAAGGAGAAGTTGGAATCTAATATTTATAATGTTTTTAGGATTTTTCCCCGTTTATTTTCCTTCTCTTTTTTGTATTTTTAAATAGTAGAGATTTTCACTTAGCTCAGAGATTTCAATTCTTACCTAATATTGCTAAAATAATGTAATGTATTTAATGTAGTTTAATGTTTTCTATGGCTAATTTGTAATCAAAGATTTATATCACTAGCTGCACATTCTTGATAATTACTCCACTTATCTATTTCTATTTTATTTTTAATTTTTTTCTCTTTCTCTTTTCTCTCTCTGTTTTTTTAAATGATTAATAAATATGTTTTTAATTAAAATCCAGAGGGGGGATATTTATGTATATCTCAATTATTGAATATGTTATGTACCTAGAAATAGCAATAGGCTAATATTTCATATGGGAAATTTTTGAAAGGTTCCTGTCAGCTTGATTAGAAATAGAGTAGTAGAGGATGGTTAGTTTTATTTATTTATTTTTGATTTGGATATTTATTGTCATTTTTCCTGCTGTTTTTCACTTGTCACAATATTACAATATAAAGTTATTTTTTTACCATTTTTGATCATGTGCTGGACATTTTGAAGAACTGCTTTTTTGTGGGAAGGAGAAAAGCAGAGTATAACTTTTTAAAATAATAAATATATACACAGGCCAGAAAATTTTAATATTTGCATGTTTTTACATTAGGTATTTACTGAACACTGAATTTACTCCATTCTTTAAAAACATAGTTCTGAGGTCAAGCAAGCTAAATTTTATATTCTGTAAATAACCAGTTTTAGGATTAGAAAAGTGAGTTGGGGAAATAGGGAGATCAAAGCCTTGTGCTATATCTCTTCCTCAGTTCTGTTATATTAAGCTAGTTCCACTTTCTGATGAAACATCATTGGAACTTTTGGTTCTGCTGATGTCTGCAGGTCAAATGTCAAATCCCATATGGTGTAAATTGAATTAGAGGTTGTCAGTTTATTTCTGTGATGTAAGCTATGTGTGATGGTAATATTCTAAAAATATTTTAGGTTATGATTTCAGCTTCAAAAGTTTAATTTTGCTAGGTGCAATCAAAGCAGACTTCACTCCTGGCAATTGTATGCACAAACAGAAACGTCTTTCTGATAGTAGTCTCTAGCATTTCCAGGGGTACTCTGTTAATCTCTTTGATTCTATCCATCTACTTTACTCATTGTTTTCTGTTTCCTTCTAAATATAATTCCTTCCTTGCTAAATATAATCTTTTTTGCTAATCTATCCTCCCTTGACCTCATACACATATATGAGTTTCTTCTTACATTGCCTCAAGGCAGTAGTCAGCTTTTTGTTGTTGTTGTTGTTGTTGTTGTTGTTGTTGTTGTTGTTGTTCAGGAGTGATTAATTTTTCTTGTAATCCATGGTGCTCTTAGTAACTGTACCTCAAACTATGATTTCAATGTATCAGTCATCTTTCTCTTGTTCTTTCTTGGTATTCAGCATTTATATCTGTATAATACTCACTGGTCTGATTTGTCCAAACTCAACCCTCATTTTCCAATGCTTTCTCAAATTTACACTATGCATGCAGTTTCACCCAAATTACCAGGTATATTTATAACATTGAAGTACATTCATCTTTATCTTTTGCCAATGTTATCCCAAGATAAATCTAAAATCTAGTTGTGAAATTCAGCATTAAACATAACACCTTAAAGCATATCTTTTAGCAATGCTTCCAAAAGACCGAAGTATAATTTCTTATTCATCTTAGTGGGTTCATGCAGCAATTATGTGACATTTGGATCTTTAGATGATGATAAAGTGCATACTTCATTTCATGTGCGACCTTTACATTTTTCAACTTAAGGAACTAATAAATGTCATCATGTGCAATGTAGTATTTAGGCTAAAGTTAAATATCTCAAAAGGGAAATAATATTTTATTGTTTGTGCTGGGTCAGTTATCACTTTGTAAATTAAAAATTCATAAAGTCATTAGAATGCAAGTAATATCAATTCCACATAGATCCTTTTGAATGAAAATTATTACTTAGTATAATGAGTTGTTTAAGTAATGAAGCACTATTGTGAACAGTCACTTCAAATATAACATCATAAGAGAAGATAAGCATATGTAAATCAAAGGGGTAAAGCAGCCATGAAAAATTAATATTAGAATATCAGAATTGGCTTTAAACATACCTGCTCAAAGATACTAGATGAGATATCTATATCTTCATTCTATCTATACTGCCCAAAACAGTACGTTTTTTAAAAATTGGTTTACGAAGCTGCTTTTATGTTTAAAGAAATAGCAATAGCAATAGCACTTAGACTTATATACCGCTTCATAGTGCTTTACAGCCCTCTCTAAGCGGTTTACAGAGTTCAGCATATTGCCCCCAACAATCCGGGTCCTCATTTTACCGACCTCAGAAGGATGGAAGGCTGAGTCAACCTTGAGCCTGGTGAGATTTGAACAGCTGAACTGCTGAACAAGCAGTCAGCTGGAGTAGCCTGCAGTAGCTGCATTTAACCACTGCGCCACCTCGGCTCAACCTACAACCATTCATTCAGCAACATTCAGTGTTTGGAAGGCTAGAAAAACCATTCTGAACAATTGCAAGAAAGAAGAGTAGAAAGAGCTTAGAATGAAGGTTCTTTTGTCTCTAGAAGAGCCTAGAACAGTGATTGCGAACCTTTTTTGGTTCGCATGCCAAAAGGGGGGGGGGGTGGTCACGCGCGCACGTGCCCACACCCATAATTTGCCAGTATTGTTTTAAACCAGATTGATTTAAAGTAGACTCTGAAGATCAGAGTAACCACATCTGCAGGGAAAGAAGATTAGCCAAAGGTTATAAAGATGAGACCAGGTTGTGGCCTCCGAGAAGATAAAATCCATCCCTAAACAAGCGTAGCTTCTTATGTATCCTGGGACTTCAGGAGTAATTCTAAGGAATTATAGAATTCAGTCTAATACCCTATTCTAGGTTTCAAGTTTCTAGGCTTGCAGAAATAGACTCTATAGCCGTGGTGGCGAACCTATGGCACGCATGCCAGAGGTGGCCCGCGGAGCCATAGAAGCTGGCATGCGAGGGTTGCCCACCGGCAAAACGGAAGTGCGAAAAAACGCACTTCCGGTTTGCCGGTGTGCTGTTTTTTGCACTCCGGAGGGTTCAGGGAAGCTCCCTGAAGCTCCGGAATGCAAAAAACTACAAAACGGACAAACCGGAAGTGCACTTTTCCGTACTTCCGGTTTGTCCGTTTTGTAGTTTTTTGCATTCCGGAGCTTCAGGGAGCTTCCCTGAACCCTCCGGAGTGCAAAAAACAGCAAACCGGAAGTGCGTTTTTTCGCACTTCCGGTTTGCCGGTTTTGTCGTCCCAGGCTCCGGTAAGCCTTTGCGCGGGGGTGGGGGGGTGCGCATGCGCAGGGGGCAGCATGGGGGGTGTTGTGCGCATGCGTGGGGGGGAGGGAATGGGTGTGGGCGCGCACGCGAGCGCGCCCCCCCTTTTTGGCACGCGAGCCTAAAAAGGTTCGCCACCACTGCTCTATAGCATGGCTGGGAGATTACCTTGGCTATGAAAACCTTACAAAGTGCTGGAGAGAACATTTTTATACTTGGCAACTATTACTCAGCATTGCTCCTCAGGTATCTTTAGATTTTTCCACTTGAAAAGAGCCTATTTTATCCCCAAAATGGGCTCCTTTCAAGTGGAAAAATCTAAAGATACCTGAAGAACAATGCTGAGTGACAATTGCCAGGTATAAAAATGTTCTCTCCAGGACTTTGTAAGGTTTTCATAGCCAAGGTAATCTCCCAGCCATGCTATAGAGCAGTGGTGGCGAACCTTTTTAGGCTCGCGTGCCAAAAAGGTGGCGGGGGGGGGGGTTGCGTGCGCGCCCACACCCATTCCCTCCCCCCCACCAGGAATGGCACTGCAAAATATTTATTTGTATGTGGACAGCTACTGTACAGTATTTCCATTGATTTGCCAGTTATAAATTTTATGGTGATTTTTTTTTTAAACTACGACTTTCATTTTCTGATAATTTCTTTTTATTCTAAGTAGAAAGAGCCAAAAGCCTTGGTTATCTTTTCTTTTTTCCTGATAGCTAGAGAAGATACCATGGGGGATGATGAATGGGGACAAAGAAGGATTGGTATACAAATTAAATAGAAGAGGGACTAGAATACAGTATATCCTTGTCAATGTCTCACACTTCTCTGAGAATCTGATTCTCAAAGTGATGTTGGTTTAGAACAGTGCTTCTCAATTATTTTCTGTTACGCCCCCCCCCTAGGAAGAAGTAAACCTTTCGCGCCCCCCCCCCAACTCTCCGATCTGGGCCCCAATGGAATTTTAGTGTTAATATTTATTATTTTACTTATTATAAGCTGCAAGCAAACTATTGGCTGGAGAAGGCTGCTCTACCCACTTACCTGGGAGTAAGTCACACTGAACTCAGTGGACCCTGTTTTCGGTTAGGCAGGCATGGGCTACCGTGGTTAGGGCCCTCTTTTGACACGGGGCCAGGCCAGCTTAATCAAGCTGATGTTTTGGGGTCGCCGGCCTGGCTCATAAGTGCCGTCTCTGCCGGGCACTCACAGCGAATGGTCGGAGCAGCAGAGGCCTCCCCGCAGCCCACCCTGCTTCCTGGGAGGCTGCAATGCAAGGAAGGAGCTGGCACAGGAGCATGGGTGCAACTGGTAAAACACTCCCCGTCTGGGGGAATCGATCGAGAGGGACCACGCATGTTCCCCATGGTCACACGCGCCCCCCTTGGCATCGCTCCACGCCCCCCCAGGGGGGCCCGCCCCACTATTTGAGAAACACTGGTTTAGAAGGATTGAGTGAATATCTTCTAAGGATCCCCTTGATTGCTTTATTTTCCACAGGCTATGCCTAGAATTAAATCAAAAGCAAATTTAAAATCAGTGAAGGCTTAGAAAAGAGAACCTCTGGTTTGGGAAAAGTATTTGTTAAATGGTGAAAAACTAAAGGTTGCTCAAGAACTGATTGATCCCTTTTGAAACCCGCCTGTTCTTCAGCAAGATTATTTTCCCCTTCAACCCAATAGCTTTAAATAGAGATTAAATAGAGATATTTGACATATAGCTTGCTAATTATTTTTAAGAAACTGATACCTTTGTTTTTATAGAATGGAATAACAATGGCATAACTTTACTCAATAGGGAATGTGCTCAGTTGTTAATATGAATGAATAAGTTAGCCAACACTGGCATCCTCCAGACCTTGTTTTCTTGTAATAATCATGTAGCAGTGCATAAATTAACAATTCAAACAACAGTATAATGAGAATGTGGATGGAACATATAAAATTGCCCAAGGCCCATTTGGTGGTCCATATACCACCAATTATTCATCTCTGAAAAACAGACCTGAATCACACATGAAGCCCCTACATGTTTTTGTTTGTTTCAGGGGCGAGTTGCTCACTTACCTCGCTGCCGGAGCCATGCGCGTGCATCTCCATGCTTTGGGGCGCGCGCTCGCTATGCGCACCCCCTTGCACGATTTTGCTTCTGCGCATGCGCGGAAGCAAAATCGCACCAAAATCTCGCGAGGGGACATACAAGTGCGCGAGATTTCAGTGCGATTTTGCTTCCGCACGTGCGCAGAAGCAAAATCGCCCGAAAATCAGTGAAAAAAAATGGCGATGTGCCGGGTGGACTGGCAGAGAGGGCTCCGGAGCGGTTGCGAAATCCACTGCTCCCTACCGGAGCTGCGTATCTGGCAGCTCCGGCAGGAACCCACCTCTGGTTTGTTTCCTTTGTTTTGTTTTGGACATAGCAAGATCTATGAATCCAGTCATTATGGTTTATTACATCTATTATTAAGCCATACTGTGCATGTTAAGCCACTATGTTGAATTCAACAAAATTTTATGTCATGGTTTTAACATTATTAAACCAGTTATTGATTGTGTTCATCTGTCATACATAGTTGTAAAACTGGATTTATAGTAAATGCATTCATATACCGCATAACAGCTGGCTTTGTTGGCAAACAGGTATAATTTATCCAGCTAGCTATAGCTTGGTCAGCCCAATTCAACAAGATGTGAGAGTGTAGAATTCTGGCTTCCTTTACCTAGAAAAAAGCAATAGAATTCTCTGGCTTCCCACAGCCATAGGAAAGGGAATCCCAAGGGGCAGGAGAAGGCCTTGGGAAGATGGGAAGTAGTCTCAACCTACAGACTGTAATTGTCTTAGTGTGCTGGTCATTTCTGCTGACCAGCTTTAGTTAGGCTCCCTTGCAAGGCTGAGTAACCAGCCTGACAGCAGGTCGAGTCCTGGGGATGACAAGGAGCAGAGCACCAAGTGCCTTGGGGGTAAAGGAGGCCTTGGGTTCCCTATCCCTGAGGCACCCCTCCTCCACTTAACAACCTGCACATTCATTTAACAATTGCATTGGACAGAGCAGGGATTGGGGGCGTCATTAATTGAGACACTTCATTTAATGGCCATTACAATATGTGACCCTAATGAGCAGGCTCCATTACAGTCATGAGTTGAGGACTACCTTTAAAACATTCAGCCACCTTTTCTCCTCTCCTCTCTAAATTGTTCTTTTAAGCGATTATTGTCTTTGTTTCATTGTATTTTCTTCATGCCTCTCATTCTGATCACTTTCATCCTGGGTTGAAGGCTCTAGAGAGTACATGCAATAATGGATAAAACTGATTTGATTTGGTTTCTTTCTGGCTAGTGGGAAAAAGGAGATTCAGTAAAGCCTTCTTTTTTCTATATAACCATATTGCTTTGATGGGGGAGGGAGAATTTCCGAGATATGTTTCTCTTGATATAGTTCTGCATGGGGAAGCAATGTTTTTCTTTCTGTGCTTCTTTCCCAGGGTACCTTGTAAATAAAGGTGGTGCCTATGATCTACCAACATTGTAGAAATGAACATCAAACCATAGTGCAGAATTTGTGATAATAATTTTTCAAACAGAGAGTATTTGCACTTTCCTCATTGTCCATTATTGAAGCGATACTTCTGAAGCAATGTGTTGGTAAAGTAAACACTGCAGGATTGCCGTCCTTTATATGAACTTTCTGTTCAAAAATCCCTTTTGTGTGTCTCTCTCTCTTAGCTAAGTTATTAGCTAAGTTCAGCAATAAACGTGCTTTAAAAATTCCTTTTCCATTAAATTCCCCAGGAATCTGAATTTTTCTGAAGTTCTGGCTAGACTATACTGACCTTTAAGTCATTCTCTGAAGCAAAAAGTCTACCTTTTTTTAGTAGACACAACTTTGACTATTAAAACAGGCAAAAAGTAGTATCAAAATACGTGGCAGTCAAATTCCCAATACCTTTCTACATCAGAGTTTGTAAAATATTTGTCTAACAGATATATCTCAACCAAACAGTGACCAAAAGCCCCTAAGTTTTACTTTTCAGGGTTGGCTTCAGCATATGTTCTACTTTTTGCTTTTACTCTTTCTAAACTAATTTTTACTGTTATGGCCTATGTTTGCTATTTCTGACTGGATAGCATGAAGATACTTTTCACAACTTTTGCAACACTTTCTAGAGATTGGCTCTCTGTCAAGGAATATATTTATTTATTTATTTTATTTATTTTGTGAGATTTATATACCGCCTCACAGTGCAAGCACTCTCTAAGCGGTTTACACCAGTAAGCAATGTATATTTATATTGCCCCCAACAATCTGGGTCCTCATTTTACCTACCTCAGAAGGATGGAAGGATGAGTCAACCTTGAGCCGGTGAGATTTGAACCGCTGACCTGAGGATCAGTGTCAGCTAAAGTGGCCTGCAGTACCTGCCTCTAACCGCTGTGCCACCTCGGCTCTCTATAGATCTGACCTTGGGAATAGTGAAAGAATGAGCAAGCCATTCAGAGGAAATTCTTGAAAAAAAGTTACCCAGCCTTGAGAAAGAGGAAAGCATGAAAAAGAAACTGCAACTGACCCATGATTTTTTTTTTTTGAGAGAGAGAAATGTGAAGAGGCTTTCAAGATTCTATTATTTAATTCTAGTTTACCAGTCTAAACAGCATTCCTGGAATTCTTGCCATGGTTGATTCTTGACCGTGTCCATTTCAAGTCTATTGACTTAAACTAAGATTCTACCAGGATTTTACAACTTTAATACGCTACTTTTATCATGTTTCTGAACTCTGAGTTCCACTGGTAAAGTTTGCAAATATTTGGGACAGAGTTAAGGTAAGGAATGTAGGACGCTTCCTATCAAATTAGCTTGTCAGTCTTTTCCCCAAGAGTATTTTTCTGTATGTCATTGACCTGTGTGACCAAATGCTTTGTCTTCACAATTTTCTACACCTAATTCAGTAGTAATCTTATCCAATTAAATCATGCAGGTGGTGTTTTCTATGTTGAAATTAAACCCCAGTACATATTTAACCTGAGGAGAATTGGAGTACTTCAGAACAAATTTTGTTTCATGGAAGGCAAAGTAGACAGGTTTAACCAACCTTGTTCCAATTCAATTGTTCCAACTGAATTGTTCCAATTCAGAGCTGTCTATGAAGTTGCAGTCCCAATATGTTTCTCTGGGTGTCTTGCATGGCTCAGCTGCATATTCTCTCCAAAAAAAGGGGGGGTGTCAATTATGTAAAACATTAAATTCAGTCATTATGCTTAAACCAGAGTGATCCTTGCATGTCACTAACCCCATTTGTCACTTGAATCAAGGAATTTCAGAAAAATTAAATTATCTTATGGATAAATCATATATTTTACCATTCTCCCCCTCCGCCCCCACCCCATTCTTGCTGTTCTCTCATCATGATTCCTTGGATTGCAGTGTTTAATGAGCTGTTAATCTTAATAGTTGCTTTATTTTATGGAGAAGAGCAGTGAATTAATTTCTTATACTTCACTGATTTAATCTCCAATACTTCTGCTTCAGTGCTGGATATCAGTTCCATCTCATTCAAGAATGTTTATTTATTTACGGTCCCAGACCAATAAAACACAAATGTAATACTTCAAAGTACAGCAAAGCCAAATCTGAAACAGTAGTGAAAAAGAGTTACCAATTGACTCTGGCAAGCAACTGCTATTGTTAAGAACCTGCCAACATTTTTGATCTTATAGAATAAGTTTGGTAAATTCTTAGTCAGAAAAACAACAATAGCAATAGCAATAGCACTTTACTTATATACCGCTTCATAGTGCTTTACAGCCCTCTCTAAGCGGTTTACAGAGTTCAGCATATTGCCCCCAACAATCTGGGTCCTCATTTTACCGACCTCGGAAGGATGGAAGGCTGAGTCAACCTTGAGCCTAGTGAGATTTGAACAGCTGAACTAGCAGTCAGCCTGCAGTGGCTGCATTTAACCACTGCACCACTTCAGCTCAGAACAAACAGTTCTGACAATTGGATTTATAAATGCCATATGTCATGAGTGATGCAATGGACAGTTTAGTAATACAAGAGTTATTGACTTCAATTTTGTGTCTGAACATATACTCAAGAGTGCATTGTAGGCTTTAGGGACATCAACAAAAAACTTGCTCAATTGATTATTCCAACATGTAGAAATTTCGAAATGGATGCCTAGATACCTGGAAGGTCTTAACCTGATCAAACGTTGTCTTTATTAATTTCCCATTTAATAAAGGAATTGAAACACTTTCTAGAGAAAATTAAAACCTTGGTCTTTGGATAGTTTATTTTAAGAAATTCCCTAGAAAATGAGATGCTAGTGCAAGTAGGCATCTACAAGAGCTGACTTGAGTTATTGATTTTTTTGGTTTACTTTACAAAATTAATTCTAATTTGAAACCATTCCTGGACTACAATTTTATATAGAAAATTGTGCCACATTAACATTGGGTTTCAAAGTCCATATTATAATACATGCAATAGTATTGGTGAAATGCATTATTCATGTTCTTGGAAAAATTAAAATGAAATAAAATGAAATAATTCACTTGAGTTTACAGCTAGGATGGCCACATTATCTGCATACAGAAGAGTGAAATTGATTAATGGGCAAGAAAGAGTTGGAAGATAAAACTCTGGCTTAGCAAGAACCATAACAATATCATTAATACAGAAGTAAAGGAACAAGAATACAACCCTATTTAATTCCTTTTATGATAAGAATGGGGGCAGTTAGAGTACCAGTATAATTACCTCTGATTTGAATAATAGTATTTTGGCATAACAAATGGATGTTGTGGCAAATTTCTTCTAAAGTCTTTCATGAGGAATAGAGTTGACAAATATTTTTAAAACAATAGAAGTGATCTAAAAGGCTGGAATATTCCTTAACTAACTAGTTTAGGACTGAACATTGATTCATAATTGAATATCCTGATCTAAATCCTATCACTTCACGGGCCCATATAGTCTCTAGATACATCCAATCTAAAAGTTTGATAGAGAAAACTAGTATACATCCTACTAATTTACTGCCAATAAATAATTAGAAGGCAGTTAGAAGAATTTTACCTATCACTTTTCTTATAGTTTGAAAATATGATGGAATTAAATTACTGTTTAAGAAGTGGTAAAGAATTGTTAAAATCAGTAGATATGGGGACTAGCACAGAAGCCCATATTTTCAGTAATTGAGGCAAAATAATATCTTTACCTGGTGCTTTATAATTTTTCAACTGAGAAATTATTGTCCTTTTTTCCCTCAAAGTTGCTTTTTCAAAAAGCAACTGGACTGTTTTTTTCCTTGAGGAAGAAGAATGTTTCGTTTCTCATCCAAGAAACTTCATCAGTTGTGATGGCGGGATAGATGAAAGGATAGTACTGACAATTGAGACTGGATGGTGGGTAGAGATGTAAAATTTCTGGAAATTTTGAAGGTCAGAAAAAAAACCTTTTTTTTCCCCCAGGTTTTTTTTTGGGGGGGGGAATGGAATTTTTTGGAAAAATTGAAAAAAAAATGCTACAGGAGCTTGGTCAAAGACCTATTCCTAAATTGCTGAGTCAATTTAGGATGACCTTCTCCTGATGAGAATGTTCCTGTTGCAAGTGTGGATCCATATTCCTCACAGGGATATCAGTCAGTTGGACTGGTAAGTTGATATAATAAAATCTTCATTGAAACAAGGGCAAGCAGTAGAATGTACATGTCAACTAGGAAATAATTGTATCAGCATTTAATAAATTGCAAGAAGGAAGGGCTAAGTTGCCATCAGAGTGGCAATGTAAATCAGATGGCTTTTCAGTCTCTTTAACAGACAAATTGGACTCTTTGTACAAAAAAGTTGTATGGCTATTTGTAATCAGACTAGAGAGGTCCTTAGACCCACAATTATTTTTAAAAAAACTTGTTTTCTGACTTGTTGATTGTTAATTTTTGGATAGCAGAGGAAAAGAGTTTATTTTTTCTTTATTTTATTTATTTGTCAAGCATGTACGGTATAAGATAACAGATATAAGTATAAACATGATTATGGATATAGATAAATGAGGACAGTAGGGCAGTTCCTGACTAGTTTCTTCTGTCAAAGTGGGAGAAAGGGAAGAGATTAAGACATCTAAGAAAGAATCTTTGTAGTGCTTCTCAAGGTCAGCTTATCAAAGTTTGTTGTCATACTATTTAATAGGTCCATTTTGTTTTGTTTTCAGTTCTACTATTGGCAGAGTGCCCAGATTCAGGGGAAGGCCCTAAAGGCTTAATTGTCAGATCTCTGAAGATCTGATTACCATGGAACTGAAAGGATGCCAAATGATTTGTCATTCTAATTCATATAAGTGGAATTGTAGAAGAATTAAGTGAAGTCCTACAAATCCTTTGAATTTGGAAGTCCCCCCATGTCCACTACATTCCCTTGCAATATGTAGTCACAAATTCAAGGAATGGGTGGCTTTTTTGTAGAATCCTATCAGTGAATATTTATACCATTATTTTGAATAGCAAGTGTGATTTCAACCACCTATAAAATAGAGAATGATATTAAAGAGTGGCTCCAGGACATTCCTCTATCTGTTGAGATACCTTTTTTGGAAATAATTTTTAAATAATTTTTCTTTTAATTCAGAGAATTAAGATGAAATACAAATCCCCCCCAAAAAAAGGAAAATAGGATTCTTTATTGGCCAAGTGTGATTGGACACACAAGGAATTTGTCTTTGTTGCATATGTTCTCAGTATACATAAAAGAAAAGATATATTTGTCAAGAATCATGAAGTACAACACTTAATCATTGTCATAGGGTACAAATAAGCAATCAGGAAACAATATTAATTTAAATCGTAAGGATACAAGCAACAAGTTACAGTCATACAGTCATAAGTGAGAGGAGATGGGTGATAGGAACGATGAGAAGACTAATAGTAGTAGTAATGCAACCTTAGAGAATAGTTTGACAGTGGTGAAGGAATTATTTGTTTAGCAGAGTGATGGCGTGTGAACAGAGTGAAAAACTGTCCTTGAGTCTAGTTGTCTTGGTGTGCAGTGCTCTATAGCATTGTTTTGAGGGTAGGAGTTGAAACAATTTATGTCCAGGATGCGAGGGGTCAGTAAATATTTTCACGGCCCTCTTTTTGACTCGTGCAGTATACAGGTCCTTAATGGAAGGCAGGTTGGCAGTAATTGTTTTTTCTGCAGTTCTGATTATCCTCTGAAGTCTGTGTCTGTCTTGTTGGGTTGCAGAACCGAACCAGACAGTTATAGAGGTGCAGATGACAGACTCAATAATTCCTCTGTAGAACTGTATCAGTTGCTCCTTGGGCAGTTTGAGCTTCCTGAGTTGGCACAGAAAGAACATTATTTGTTGTGCTTTTTTGATGTTGAGTGACCATTTTAGGTCTTGAGATACGATAGAACCTAGAAATTTGAAGGTCTCTACTGTTGATACTGTGTTGTCTAGTATTGTAAGAGGTGGTACAATGGGAGGGTTTCTCCTAAAGTCTACCATCATTTCTACGGTTTTGAGTGTGTTCAGTTCCAGATTGTTCTGGTCGCACCACGAGGCTAGTTGTTCAACCTCTCGTCTGTATGCGGTTTCATCATCTCGAATGAGACCAATCACTGTTGTATCATCTACAAACTTTAGTAGTTTAACAGATGGATCGTTTGAGATGCAGTCATTGATAAATAGAGAGAAGAGAAGTGGTGAGAGCACACAGCCTTGGGGGGGCTCTGTGCTAATTGTACAGGTATCTGATGTGATTTTGCCTAGCTTCACCTGCTGCTTCTGGTCTGTTAGGAAGCTTGTGATCCACTTACAAGTGCCTTCAGGTACCGCTAGTTGATTTAGTTTAGTTAGGAGGATGTCCGGTATGATGGTATTGAATGCTGAATAAAGTTTACAAAGAGGACCCTTGCGTAGGTCTTTGGTGATTCAAGATGTTGTAGGATGTAGTGCAGAGCCATATTAACAGCATCATCTGTTGATCTATTTGCTCGGTATGCAAATTGCAGGGGATCTAACAGTGGATCCGTGATGGTTTTCAAGTGGGACATCACTAGCCTTTCAAAGGTTTTCATAACTACAGATGTTAGAGCAACTGGTCTGTAGTCATTCAGTTCCTTGATGGAGGACTTCTTCAGCACTGGGATGATAATGGAGCGTTTGAAGCAAGAATGAACATGGCATATCTCTAGTGATTTGTTGAAGATTTGGGTGAAGATGGGGGCCAATTGGTCAGTACAGACTTTTAAGCAAGAAGGAGTTATCTTGTCTGGGCCTGGTGCTTTTCCTGGCTTCTGTCTGTGAAATAGATTTTGCACTTCCTTTTCTGTGACCACTAGGGGTTGTGAACCCAATGGGATGGGGTCAGTTGTAGGAGATTTGGCTATTGTTGTTATGTCTGGGGTGGAGGTTGTGGAGATAGGTGGTTGTAGTTTCATTTCAAACCTGCAGTAGAACACATTCAGGTCATTTGCCAGTTGCTGATTTCCTTCTGCTTGGGAAGGAGGTTTGCCGTAACCGGTGATGTTTTTAAGAGTTTTCCACATGTTTGCTGGTTCATTTGTTGAGAACTGATTCCTTAGCTTTTCAGAGTAGCTTCTTTTTGCTGCTCTCATCTCCCTTGTTAATACATTTCTGGCCTGATTGTACATCATTCTAACACCTTTTCTGTAGGCTTCCTCTTTGGAACGACGTAGCTGCTTAAGTTTAGCTGTGAACCAAGGTTTATTGTTACTGTATATTGGCAAGTTCCTGGTCAGTACACATAGGTCTTCACAGAAGCTGACATATGATGTTACAGTATTTGTGAATTCATCCAGGTCTGCAGCGGTATCTTCAAAAATATTCCAGTCCGTGCAGTCAAAGCAAGCCTGTAGCTTTAACTTTGCCTCTTCGGTCCAAGTCCTCACTGATTTAATTGTTGGTTTCGTGGCTTTAAATCTTTGTAAGCAGGTACAAGGTGAATCATGCAATGATCAGACTGGCCCACAGCTGCTCGTGGTAAGGATCGATAAGCATCTTTTAGTATTGTGTAGCAGTGGTCTACACAAGTTGCCTCTGGTGGGACAATTGACATGCTGAAAATATTTGGAAGCTCTTTCTTTAAGTTACCTTTGTTGAAATCACATAGAATAATGGCCAGTGAATCTGGGTATTTGGCTTCAGCTTCCATAATCTGATCAGCTAGAGTTTGTAATGCCTTGTTTACACAGGCTTGTGGCGGGATATACACCACAATTAGTAGAAATGATGAGAACTCACGTGGAGAATAAAAAGGTTTGCAGTTGATAAGTAAAGACTCTAAGTTTTCATCACAGAATTTGTGTTTTATAGTTATGTCCTGAGACCAGCTGTTGTTGATATATATATACATAATCCTCCTCCCTTTTCCCCCCTGATAGTTCTACAATCCTGTCTGCTCTGAGTATCTGAAACCCTGGTATATGCATGCTATTGTCATCAATTTCCTCATTTAGCCAGGATTCAATAAAGCATAGGGCAGATGCATTGTAAAAATCAGAATTGCATCTGTGTAAAAGGAGTAACGTAAATTGGTAAGAAAGATTGAAGGGAGCGGGGTTTTTTTAATTCCCTTTTTCCTTAGTCTATTCAAAATTCCCTCCCTTTTACCTCTTCGTCTTTGCTGGCTGCGTTTGCTTTTGGTGATCCATAGTTCCGGGGAATTAGCTTCCTCCTGTGTTAGAATCTCCTCTGTGTTTGTAAAGACAGGTGGGGGTGAGGTTACAGAGAGCTGCTCCTTAAAGAAACGTTCCTTAATTCTTAGCAGATGGTCTCTTGAGTATGAAATCCGTAGAGAATTGCAGAGAATAATAGAAAATAAAGAAACCATTTGAGAGAATTTCACCGAGGCAGCCTTCTCCAAAAAAGAAACATTACAAAAACAAAAATAGACAAAGTTTTAAAAACAAAAGAAAAAAAAGTGCATTAAAAGGACAAAAGAGAGAAACACATATACATATATTATCCTCCCTAGTTGAATACTGATAAATATATTGCAACAATATTAATTTCTCCCCCTTGTGTAACAGGCCCGAAATTTATAAACTACTACATCTATTTGCAACCAATTTGACCTGTCATCTATCTACTGTATATAAAAACAAAGTAGTTAACAGGTGAACCAACAGAAAGTTAAACTTCAAAGCCCTCTGTTAACAATCCGTTATTGAATTTAACATAGAAAGTTCTTGTAGGTAGATTCTTATCTACCATAAATCACTACAAACATTATCTCTGATCAGTCCAGGAGCAAACATCCACATTTGATTCTTAATAGCAAAACTTTTCTTTAAAATTTTGGTTGAGAACTTTCCCAGCAATTGTATCTTATTCCTCAGAATCATAAACCTCTGTTGTCGAACTATCTTTCCAAAAAAGTCCAGTCCAAATTGTTTTCCAGTTAGATATAAGAAATCCATTCTCCAGTCACCATCTATCTCCTTTAAAAAGTTCAGTTCTTCACTCATCAATTCTATTAACTCTAAATCTGTAGAATCCATATTTCTCTCAGCCTTCTCTACCAAATTTGTAGTTTCCAAACCAAGTTCCTTCACTGCCTCTATAGATAGACTATATTTAGATGCTCTCAAAGAGGAACAAATATTACCTGACATGATTAAGATTGATTTCAAACTGGATTTAAAAATGGCATTGAAAAAGTTGTTTCATTGGGCTTAGAAAATAAACTGACTGATGTCTTAATAATTAAAAAGGCTACACAAATAACAAACTAAGACAATGGCATGGATAAGTTTCTTATACTGGTTTTACAAAAGAGGCTAATTAAAGCTTTGAATAATATTGTGAGAAGGGACAAAGAAAAAAATGAAGATAAATCAAGGCTAAGATATTATTTGAAGGAACTAAAGATCAAATTGGTAGTAAAAGGAATACAAAGTTGGTTTATTTAAGGTTAATAGATACGTTGTTATCTCTTAATGGATTTTTGCTGAGATCAGGACTGAAATGACACATTTTATGGATTTATTATAGATAAGAGATGGGATATGAGGAGAAGAAGATATCATTTGTTGTATTTTAAGAAAAAATGATAAGTTACTAAAATTTGTTTAAAGTGGTGAAGGGGAAAACACTTCTTTATTTCTTTTATTCTTTATTATATTATTTTTTCTACACCTATTTTTCTTTTTTCTTTAATTTGTATTGTTGTAAATTATAATCTTCAGTAACATTAATGTAAGAAAGATACACACTATAATAACAGAATCTGGAAAGTGTGACAGTTTCTTTTTCCTTTCTTTTATACCCAAGAGAGACCAGGCAGACCAAATTTGAGTTTCTATCTCACTCCTTCCTGTCTTTCCAGCTGATGCTTTTGTAATGGCTTTCATATATTTTCTTCCAAGTTATCTCTGTACTTCTCTGTGGTATATCAATCTCTAAATGTTTCAGGGCTTTCTTGGGACTTACAGCCAGAGATTGTTCTCTTCCCTATTAGAAAGATAAATAGAAAGAAATATCTATCAAGAGAAAGCTACTAAGGGCCATGCAATTGGGTTAAAAGTAGATTTAAAATCTGTAAAATAAAAACAGAATGCTTAATTGTTTGGGAATAATTACCATTTCCCTTTGTATAAAGCCCTCAGCCTAGCTGTTTGAAATTTGCAGTGATACCAAACAGAGAAATGTGTTTTCAAGAAATACTTTGTAATGTGTCATCCATTTTCCTGCGCACCATGAAACCTCTGGTTTGGAGGCTTTGCACAGCCCTACCAATTTCTTTGAAATGCAACATAATGGTGTCACTTTCCTACAATTCTGATGGAAATTAACACTGTAAAATGTTATATGTTATATAATGCTAAAGAGATTAGAAGTCTCGGCTGTTTTCTAAACCACTTTATATCTCACTCTAAGGAAGATTTTATTATCTTCGAGATAAGAGGAAGCGGTAAAAAAGACCTTAAGAAGCCCTGGACACAACTCTCGATGAAAAAGATGGTTTCTGAATGCCCTTAAGTTGAAGGAACATGATTGTAATTTATCATACATTATCATTTTGTCATTTCTGGTTAGTTTAGGTATTTACACCAATGGAAAAACTAAAGTAGGAGTAAATAAGTTATGTGTCATTGGAATCTTGGCTTCAAATACAGTTATTCTCTATGAACAACCTCACTGTTAAAAGTTTTGTTAATAATATTGCAGGGTGGACGAGAGGGAGGGAGGAAACAGCAAATTTGATGCATTCAATTACAGTGAGTGCACCGCTGTGAATCCTTGGGAAATTAGAATCCTTGTGAAAGAACAGATTAGGGATAGATTGTTTTGGAGAAAATCTATGTCAGGAGTGGCAAACTTGTGTCGTCACAACAGCGTCACGTGACGTATCGTGACTTTTTTCCCCTTCGCTAAGCTGGGCGTGGGCGTGGCCAGCATGTGACACATCCGGCCCACGGGCCGCGAGTTTGACAGCCCTGATCTATGTGGTTGCTAGAAGTGAAAACAGCTTGATGGGCCATAATCAAATGAAAGAGTGAATCATGAGAAACCTATTCAACTCAGTTGATACAGTAACTGCAACTAACATACCGGTAGTTGTACTTACAGAAACTTTATTCAGTTGGTGCTTTAGAAATGTAAGAAACAGTGGAATTAGTTCTTTACTTGAAAGTTCCTTTTTTTTCTTCATTTCTTCATAATTTCATCTGCAGAACACCACTGAAATATTGTATCCTATGAAGAACATGATATATGTTCTCTCCTCCTTGCAGTAGATTGCCACATTTGCTTGTTTGATTTTATTTACAGAAATCCATATGTCACGCAATTCAACATATTTGGATTGCACACATCTGGACCCGCAGTAGCTTTTAACATTTTCTTTGTCTTTCTGTTGCCATCTAGTGGTACCCAGCCCAGCTGTGACTGTCTTTGTATACAGTAGATATATTATGATTTTTAAACCCTTTTCCTTCTTAAATATAAAGATTAACAAGGATCCATTTCCTTTTTTAAATTGGAATGAGTGACCTTGATGCTCACTCAAAGGCAAGTAACTGAACATTAATGGAAGCAATAGGTTGTAGTGTGCTCAGCCACTTACATACCCAGCTATAATTCATTCTCAGGCAGTTAAGATGAGTTAAGTACCTGGCTGGTACTTATCACAAGCAATAAAAGGTGGAAGTTGGGAGACAGAAGAAGGTGAATATAATTTGTTTACTTCTTGGCAATGTAAAATTATCCCACCACCAGTTTCTGATACTTTGGAGAAGGATTCTGGAAAAATAGTGGGATATTTGTTTTCCGAATACCATAAATTCCTTCTTACCTTTAAGAGCGCTCTTCCTCTCTTCCTCTCCTTCCCCAATCTTAAAGAAAGGTTCTTTAAGAACGTAAATATTATAAGAAACTAATTTCTCTCATCTACTACTCTCCACTAACTTAAAAAAATGCATACAAATTATGGGACCCATTTACTCCTGTTTAGTTGAAATTCCAAGGCTTTTCACAACAATTTTATTCTCAAAGTTTTGGTTGCTGCAGTGTCACAGTCAGCCACAATCATATGGTGATTTCCAACATTCCCTTCCAGCTTCCCACAAGAAGCTGGCAGAAAGTCATAAGTCACTCTTGCTCCCAATGCATTTTTGCTTGCCTAAGGTGATTCTGTTTATCCATTTAAGTAAGGAAATCTCTCTAAAAGGATGACCCAATGGATGATGGATTATCAATATTTTATATGATTCTGGACATAAGAATTTTTACACAGTACTTTTTCTCGAGTGTATATTTGCATGGGAATCTCTACAAATGGAAAATGATAGTCTTTGCTTTAATTTCAACAAGCTGTTATAAAATCAATAAAAACTATTGATTGTTCACTCTACCATAGTGAGGAAACATACATCTCACAATTTGGTAACAGTGGCTAAGATATTAGTCCTTGATCCTGCTTGCTGCAGATATTTCAAATTAAGTTCTCAAAATGTGCATATTTTGTCCTTATGTAGCCAGGCATTCTCATTAGCAATCCTACTTTACAGAATATTTTATATACAGAAGTACAGATAGCCCCAAGCCTTTATCAATTCATATTGTTCCAGCTGCTTTTAGCCCATAGTGGTGATTGACCTTATCATCTTATGTCATTTATTATTAATATTATTGATCGTTTCAATTTACTATATATTCTTGTTTCTCACCCAGTCTGTACAAGATTGCAGTGGCTGATAAATACTGTTAATTAAATAAATAGACCAAAACTGCCATTTAGAAAATTTACTTTGTACAACATGACTCTGTATGTAATAATAAAAGGGCTACAATCTTATTAGGAACAATGTAGGAAAGGCTTATGATAGATCATTCATTTCATCTATCATTTATTATTATTATGATTGGTCACAAATTCAGCCAGATTTTTAGACTGAATTTTGCATTTTTGTCCATCTATTGAGTCATTATTAGTCATTATTATTTATCGTGTGTGTGTGTGTGTGTGTGTGTGTGTGTGTGTGTGTGTGTGTGTGTGTGTGTAAATTCCTGCCTCCTATTTTTCCATACTACAATAACTCTGTCCTTGGAACAAGGTGGAGAAGATCAATCATTTTTTTTCAGATAGCCCAGTATAAAAAAAGTTTATGTGAGCCAGTTGGTAGAGTGGTAAAATATTGAACTAACCTTGAAGGATCATAGATATTTTAGTTCACCCTAGGCCACAGAATCCACCTGCATGACTCTGGACCACTCATTGTCTCTTAACCTGACCTGTAATGGGGAAAAATAGGAGGAAGCAACACCATGTATGCCATCTGGAGTATCTGGCAGAAACTGGCAGGAACCAAATCTAGTAAATAAATGAGATGGAGAGTATGTAAACCAGAGGTGGGTTCCTCCCGGTTCGGACTGGTTCTATGGAACCAGTAGTAACTTGGTGGCCTGGGTCCCTGGAACCAGCAGCGACCCAGGCCTGCCACGCCCCTGCGGTGCCATAGGCGACACCATCTTGTTTTTTGCTTCTGCTCATGCACAGAGGCTGGTTTTTTAGCACTGCGCATTCGTGTCAAGGAGAAACCTGGCAGCAAGGAAAACCAGAACCCATCCCTGATGTAAATGTGTCTTTTAAGAAAGCTTGAAAATTAGGAGGTTAATTTGATCAATACCTAGTCCAACTAATGGACATGTAAGAATTCCATGTAAGGGAATATTTGTGGCTCTGGAACTTTGTAGCCCATGTAAAGTATACAACACTGTTTTCAATCTGAAATCCAGAGAGTATTAATAAAATGTTCTTTTACATAACCTAAGGCACAAGACAACTTTCTACTGAAACAGGGCTCAGAACAGGTGTATTCGCCTGTTTGCCACTTTGAGCTATTTGTAAAAATAATAAAAATGGGATACAAACAAATAAATAAATTTAGAACTTCAGTATAATTAATTCTGGTTTTAACTAATGTCTCATTTATTCTCCCAGTAATTTCTACACATCCTGAATATGCACTGTAGCTTGCTTTAAAAAACATTTTAATGTTTATATTGGGTGCATTTATATTGATGTTAAGTTACAATATTTTAGGAATGCGTTGTTGAATAATTTAGGTTTGCAAAAATGCTAGGCCAAAAACAAAACAAAGAATACAGTATAATTTAATGTTGTGTCCAAGCTATACGAGTCTTTTTTTATAAAGCAAATGTTACAGACTTTTTATTTTTTCATAGCAATAAATTACCTTGCAAAAGCTAATTTATTGGTATATAACTACTGTAAGCACTTAGAAACTGGAATGCCATTCAGTCGTCCTTGATAAAAAAAATTCTGACTGACAGATTTCTCTACACACAGGACAATAACATCTTAAACCATTATTTTTTCTATGGTATGGGGGAGGGGTACTTTCTTTCCAAATACTTTTTTCATAATCTGTCCAGCTGTTTTGATCAGTGCTTGAGTTTTTGGAAAAGATTTTGCTTTCAAAGGTATTATAGGAAATCAGTCCAGCATCTTTCCTTGCTGGCTATTGCATTTTCTCCTCTAATTGCTGTCTAAAAACTGAGGAATAACCACACTGAGGATTAGTTTCTGATTTCTTTGGTTTTATTTTGCTGACGCAGATAAGAAGACAAGGAGGGATACAATTACTGGTGGATCTATTGGACCATCGAATGACAGAAGTCCACCGTAGTGCCTGTGGGGCTCTGAGGAACTTGGTATATGGGAAAGCTAATGATGACAACAAAATTGCTTTGAAAAACTGTGGGGGTATTCCAGCACTAGTACGATTACTCCGAAAGACTACAGATTTGGAAATCAGAGAACTGGTCACAGGTTTGAATATCTTTCCTTTATTGCATGTTAACTTTTTAAGAATTAACTCAGTACCTGAGATACGTTAATACATTGCTTGATGAAAACAAAACACGGGTTCAATATTGTACTTATATATTTGAACATATTAAAACAAATCTTGGTTTTGCCAACATGTAGAATATGCACATCCAGCAAGACACATACATATCCATATTCCATCTTGAGTAATGTGCAGACAGCAGTTTTCATAACAATTGTGATTGCTACTGTGGTTAAGCTCTGGTACTGTTGCTTCAAATTCTTTGACTAAGGGAGGAAGGAGAATGATATCTCCTACAGTGTACAATGTGGTTGATAATTCTTTAAAATACTATTAATGGTATTCTGATATTCTGTAAATCCTGACTATGTTATTTTAATGACTTTGGACCATCCTTTTAAGATCATCTTCTACCTTCTCTTTTAAAAAAAGTAAGTTGCATATATTATCCTGACTGCAGGCTGTATGATTCAGCTCTGATTACAGATTCCAAATATTTTAATCATTTCATCTTTCAACTCTTACCTGTCAAAGGCAGAATTCATTAGATACTCCTTGTTGTGATGATATGATGCATCATATCTGAGTGACAGAATTACTGGCAAATAATAATAAAACAATAAATGTTAGCTTTGTTTCAACCTTCCACTTCAGTCCTTGGTTCTACTACCTGTCCTTGGTCTCCCTGAAGTAGTTTACAACCTGACTTGAAACAAAGCACAAACTGTTAATCATCTTAATTATAGTCCATCTATTTAATGCTCGCTTAGCTCACTTAACCATCAGATTGTCCTGGATCCCAAACATCTGACATAGAGCTTGTTAATTTGGGCGACATTTGAGCTGGCAGGACCTGGCTTCGGGGAAAAGCACTCTACATGTGTCTAGAAACACCATGAAATCATAGTATTTCTGGTCATATGCTGAGTGCTTTCCACCCAAACCAGGTGGATGACTTTGTGGTGTTTCTGGTCATGTGCAGAGTGCTTTTCCTCAAAGCTGGGTGGTTGGTTTCATGGTGTTTCGCGTCATGGGCAGAGTGCATTTGAATGGAGAGTCACAGCAATATTCCCCCCAAAGCCGACACCAATGCTGTGAAAATAGAAGAGTTTTTTCCCCCCCCAGTTTGGACTTCAAACTTTTTTGTCCAGGCAGCCCCATTTCCATAGTTCATCAAACCTACAGCTAAATGCGGCTGCAAACTTTGCAATCTGCTTGATCGACAAGGATTTGAATGCAACTCTAAACAAGCATTTTTAGTTTTTAAAAAAGCTGACATCCCACCCCATTGCTTCCCAAAACTGCCCTTATTGTCAGAGCAAGAAACCCTCAAACATTAAGCAATGTAACTTTTAAAAAAACTTGCAGGGCAGCATGGGCTTCCCTTTTGACACCCCGCCTCCACTCACTTCCCATCTGGGCAGCTCCGCCCATCGCCACCTCCTCTGACAGCCCGCTTGCTCACCTGCCCTTCTGACTCTTCATCCAACGCCCGCAGCGAGTTATCCCCGCAGCAAATTTATGGTGTTGAGATGTCCTGCAAAGAGATGGCAGCAGTGAGTTGGCAGCGAGGACTCTGCAGTGATGAGAAGGGTGCCCCCTGCTGGCCATGTTGAGCTAGTGGCATTGAGTCATCATAGACCCCAAGGAACAAGGAGCATGAGAAACTGCAAAAGTACAACACCTGAAGGAGGAACTAGAGAGGATATGGAAAGTAAAAGCCAAAGTCGTCCCAGGGGTGATAGGAGCACTTGGGGCTGTGACTCCTAAACTGGGAGAATGGCTCCAATAGCTCCTAGGAAAAACATAAGAGCTCTCTGTCCAGAAGAGTGCAGTGCTAAAATACTATGCAGAACCCTTAAACTCCCAGGTTTGGGAGATTAAGGAAGACACATACCACCCATAAGGATGAGAAGAGATTGTTATAGTTTGTATTTGGTTTTAATGGAGTTTATGGTTGTTTGCCACTGAGATAAATGACTAGATAGATAGACAGGCGGGCAAGCGAGGGGGCTTTTGCAGAAGTTCATCTTTTGTACCAATTGTATCTGTTCCTAGATTGGGAGGGGATTACTTGTTATCACTCAAACTGTAACTGTCTCTTGGTTGGGCTGTTACAACGGGCTGCTTGTATGGGCTACATGGGGCTACTACCCTTAAAGACAATCTGGAAGCCACAATTAGTGCAGAATGTAGAGACATAAGTAATTATAGCTAGTCCTTGAAACCAAATACAAGCTATAAAAACCCCTTCTCGCTCCTATGAATGGTATGTGTCTTCCTCTACCAGCATAATAACCCTGCTCTTCATGCTACACTTAATATAAACTAATAAATAAATAAATATATGCAAATATTTTCAAATGTGAGGATCACTGAATTATAATCACTGGGTTTTAAGTTTGAAGCAAAAGAAGCTGTTCTGGATGTGAAGAACCTGATTCACACTTAAAACTGTCTCTGACTCAACTTTTTTCAGATTGGGAACACTAAATTTAAAACATGTTATGCACATGTACATTTTCCTGACAGAATGCCTGGTTATGCAAGTATTATTTCATAAATAGCACTAGTAAAACATTAGTAAGGGTCAGGGCAGAACTTTTGAAGTCACTTTGATTGAAAGTTTATGACTGGAGGAAGTATAGGGAAGCTGACATATGGGATGTCTGATAATGAACTTGAGGCAGTGGAATGGCATTCATCATAAAGCAAAAATGTGGTAAGTGATTAAAATATCCGAATAGAGGTTTAGATGGAGAAAATTGCTTTTCTTGTGATTTCAGTATTCAGATTAAAGAAGAATGGAAAAGAAGTTTACAGAAATGATGCAATAAAGATTTACATATTTTTTCTCTGTGTTGCATAATTGTTTAAAATGTTGAAAAACAAGATTTTACTGCCTATTTGGTTTTGGTAAAATTCAATATAAATGTCCCTATTCCACATTTTCTTCCATTTTAGATATTTATTTTCTTTTCCATTGTAAAATTATATTTTGCATAATAATTTACATTAATTCAGACCACTCCTTCCCCCAGAAGCGTTATATTCAAAATAAACCATTTAGTCTGAAAAACAGATTTGGAAAACATCTACGTCTTTTAATGCAGAGATTTGGATGTCAGCCTCCAAGATCCCCAATTATAATATGATTTTCCCTATTGGGGTTAGAGGTTGAGAGATGACTGTTATTATTACAATTTACTACAAAACATTTCCTATTTTATGCATGTCACACAAAATGTAACATTTAGATTTCAAATGATCAATGTCTTGGCTAGATTCTAAAATTCTCTCTTTTTGTCAATCTAAGTGCCTTTCAGCAATTATATCATCATTACATTTTCTTCAAGTTAACATAAATGGGCATGAAGACTATTAAGTGTAAAATAATTAGAACTGACTGGATGCACACCTGAGACTTTGGAATTAAAACTTTTTGACCAACTTGTAGCCAGCTGGTTTCTGCCTTCTTTTTCTTCTGCTTGGAGAAAAGAATTAAAGTTTGAATAATCCCAGTACCACAGGATGAAAGGGTAAAAACAGAAATGAAAGTCCTAAACTTGTCACTCATCTTGATTACAAGATTATAGAAATCAAATTGCAATCCAGTTTGCCAGTTACCAGCTCCTCTAGCCCGCATCCACTGTGAGTTTGGTAACACCAAAGAAATAAGCCAGTGAGATTATCTCCTTTCACAAAAGTTACCTTGGTTTTATACACCCTGGCTTACCTTCCTGTCTTGGCACAACTGTTTGCAGTACTTTCTATACTAGCACCTATCTGCTTTACAGATACGTTCCCTCTTAATGTTGGCATATGAATCCCAAAGTCTGTACTGGCAAATCCCTGAAAAGCAAGAACGATAAATGTGAAATAACTCTATTATGCTATCTTCTGTGGTATGAGCTTGAGGTATGATTATTTGTAAATCAGACAGAAATGGCCACAGTTAGATACAAATGAGAAAACTAAAATCATTTATTGTATGTTTAGATCCTATCAGTCAACAATATTTACAATATTTGAAGAATGATGTATATGCTCATTTAAAATCAAAGGAACCTCTTCAATGTTATCAAAATATTGGTTCAGAATCAATAGGCTCCCTTGAAAGTGCTCTAAAAATGTACGGGAAGAAGATTGAGGATTTTAATTAATCCTCTGCAATTGTTTTTGGTATAAGATTCCCTTTAAATCTGTTTCAATACATGGTTGAGAATTTAGTAAAGAAATTCTACAAATCTTAAAATCACATTTGCTAATAAATATTTCTCCTGATTATGCTAATTATAAATAAATATATATATATGTATTACCAACTCTGCTGTTCAAACTTCATTTATTATTTTGGTTGAGACTTTTTAAAATATTTACACTATAAGTTTTAGTAATTAATTCTACTCTAATTTAATTGTCCATTTTCCTGAGAATTAAAAATAGTGTACTAAACATTAATTAGATATTGGTTGTTAATATAATTAAAATTAAAGTACTTGTCTCTGTGCCTCAGTGGTATTTAGTAGTAGCATCTTTATTATGGTCATTGACTAGTGTTTTATGCAAATTTTGTAAGAAGTTACAATGCTCAGACAAAATATATAAACATTTTCTAAAAGATCAATAAAAGTAAATAAAATGTTTCGGACACACTATAAAAACAAATAGTACAATGCTAAAGATCTATATACTTAAATTTTATTAATGAGATTGTAGAATTATTTTATGAATATAATACTAAAATGCTTACATGCTAAATAGTAAACTACTCATCTAATTCTTCATACTTTACTCCATATATACAACTAGGGGATTTGTATGTAAGTGCTGGAGAATCAATTAATTTTTTTGCTTGACGTCCTCACGCCAAAGAATACATTAATTTCCCTGTTCAAAAGTCACATCCACACAGCTGCTTTGTCGGGCCCATCTCTCCTCCCAAAGCTGATAGTCAATCATGCCATCCTAATTTTTGCTACCCCACGGGGTGTGCCCTTAGACACCCAGAAATGGCTGTACTGCATTGCACAGAGCATTCTAAGGGCCATGATTGATGGTTTCTTCAGTGGAAATCCCAGCCTTGCCAAAATTGTTTTGTGTAGATCCACCCACCTGGCATGCACAATGCTCCATGTGCTGCCAGGATTCTTTTTTGTTTTCTCCTTTCCCATTCTGCCATCAATTGATTGAACTAATTATTCCTGGGTTGAAACTGTGGATTCTCTATCAACTTCTAGATGGCAGCAAAAAAAAAAAGTTTTAGCTGCTATCTAGTAGTTCTCGTATTTGTCCATCAAAGATACAATCCAGTGAGTAAATTCTGATGGTAAGCTGGATTTAATGTTTTTAGCTGTGAGGATCTGCATGGGAGCTTAAAAATGTAATGTGAGGAGAGAAAGCAAGGATCAGCCATTGGGAAGGGAATTCCCAACCACACTTGCTACAAAAGTCCTATCAATTATACTTTCAAATGTTTGAAATAAAGAAGGGATGGACTAGTAAAGGTTTTGTGTTTTATAGGTTGCTTGTTTGACTGTTTGACCTTTGGTCAGCAGCAGCAGCAAAAACTTTTTTATATCTATTATCTAATAGTTGTCAAAATTTCTGTAGCTGAGATGTGACCGCTGAATAATTTGGGTGTAAGTGTCGGAGATTAAGAAAGAGGTTCAACTGTGAGGAATAAGTGAGGAGAAGCAGGCAGAGGCTATAAGCTATCCTATGAAGACAGAATGTGAGGATCTACCTCTTCCCTGTCTATCTAGGAAGGGAATTCCCTGATAGGCAAGTTACCGATTACAAGAGTCAAATTCTTGCAATTATTTTAAGTAAGTCATTGATTGGTTAGTTTCAAGGCTTGTTATAGTTGACCAACTTATTTAAAAAAGAGAAAAAATGTGATTGCAGAAACTGGAGTTTCAATCTTCTTGTAGCCACAAGTGGGCTGAGCAATTGGCCAAGAGATAAGAAATCCAATAGAAAGGGGATCCCACATAAAGGACCAGTTGGAGCCACAAGATGGTCAGCATGGAGCATATCATTTCAGACTGCATAAATCATTTTGGTGTACATAAATGTACCATGTATTGGCTGCATACAATGCTTTCAGGCAGGATAACGGGAAGCACCATTTCCAGTACCTTGGGCTATGATGAAACAGTAGATAAGCCTCATGCCAGGGCAAAGAAGATGTGTGGATTTGCCTGGGGGCTGGAAGGAACTACCAGGCACAAAGTGGACTAGCTTCAGAATCTTCATCTTAGCCTCTGCAGAAAAGTTACACAACTTTTAGTTCTCAGACCGGAGAATGAGGTGAGGGGAATAAGAGCCAAGGTGGCACAGCGGTTAGAGGCAGTACTGCAGACCACTTTAGCTGACTGTGATCCGCAGGTCAGCGGTTCAAATCTCACCGGCTCAAGGTTGACTCAGCCTTCCATCCTTCCGAGGTAGGTAAAATGAGGACCCAGATTGTTGGGGGCAATATAAATATACATTGCTTACTGATGTAAACCGCTTAGAGAGTGCTTGCACTGTGAGGCGGTATATAAATGTCACTAATAAAAAATAAATAAATAAATAAATAAATAAATAAATAAATAAATAAATCCTAGCACCTGTGAAAGAGGAAAGAGTACAGATTAGTGGGTAGTCCATGGATATGGTGGAGGCTGTTTTCAATCAGCTGAGCCTTTGCACTCTTTTTCTGTCTCTTGTTCTCTAATATTTGAAACCTGTAGCAAAGTAGAACCTAGCTCTGAGCAATAGCAAATGAGCAAATAGTCTTGGATAGTGCGATTTCAAAGGGAAGACAATGAAAGCAGCAACTCAAGAAAATTGTCCACTGCTCTTTAACATTCAATGCAAACTTGCATTCTCATTCTCATTCTCTCCCTCTCCCTCTCCCTCTCCCTCCCTCCCTCCCTCCCTCCCTCCCTCCCTCCCTCTCTCTCTCTCTCTCTCTCTCTCTCCTATACATGTGGAATTTTAATGTTATAGAAAGCATTCAGTCGCACTACTTTGCTGAAAGGGAGAAGTAGGCATAAGGAACAAATAACAAAGGGGAATTCTGCTTCTCAGTATGCCTTTTATCTATGATTTATTAATGAATTAAAGAGAGAACATGGCAGTTAATGCACCTGCATGCGCACGTAAGAGAGAGAGAGATGAGGAAGGAGCCTCTTCTCTTTACTATAAACAAACATATCAGCAAAGCATTATTTTTCAGCGTTTTCTCAGTGAAACATTCTCGGCTGTAAAAGTCAGCATAGGGGAAAAATGTGAAACTAGTTGTCCCTCATCTTGGCCAGTTTACTATCCATTCCTAAGAAAATATTACTTTCTTTATCAGATTAATTCACAACTTGCTAGTAAATAGGCATCTGTGAATACGTTCAAGAATAGTTCCCTTTCATTGTCGCATACAGACTGGCAGGGATGTGAATTACAGTCCAAAATGAGTGGTGGGCTCTTGACTGATTAAAACTGATGAGAGCATTGTTTGTACTTAACCAGTGATCTGCAGTGCTTCTCTCACTTCCAGCACTGAACCAATCCCCTGGCCAATTTTCTCCAAGCAATTTGTTCAGACAGTGTGGAAAAATGGGCAGAAAGGGCTTGCTGGAAAACAAATCCTAGTACCAGCCAGGCAGTTAGTTCCTCCCTACTGGTTTTTCTCCCATTTCAGTTACAAATGCTTGAAAAGGTATGCCTTTTCTTAGGAAACTGTACAGTTGAGACTTCTGGATGCCAGAATGTTCACAAGAGAAAATAAATATAGAAAGTATGACATTTTCAGAGGAAATTTGCATAGTTAGATAATGTAATACTTTCATCAATTTCTTTTACTAAGTTTTATGTAAAGTATTTTGACATGTAGAATAAGATAGTATTCAGATTTGCTTGAAAAATTGTGAATGGGTAGAACATGTCTCATGTATATGTTTAATTAATGTACTAAATTTCTGCAAAAGTATTCTTGACATTAGCTTCAGTTATTGAAGTGCGTAGTCATGGATATGTAATTCTTTATTGTGACATTTATTATAACATTTTATATCAGTTATTCATGTAGCATGTGCCTAGACATAGACTGAAAATATTTTTTGTAAGTGTGGATGGGGTGGGAAACTCCTACCTATTATGCTGTCCGAGTGTGGACCTTTTTTCCCCTAACAATATCCAAAGGACCACAAGTTCCATCTCATCTTTGTGGGATGTATTCATTCCAGCAAATGAGCTCATATGAGTGTTTGGTATTAATACATGAATTATCCATATAATATTACATATAAATATGATTAGGTAATTTATATTACATATAAATATGATTAGATAATTTATATTACATATAAATATGTTTAGGTAATTTATAATCAATATGATTAGGTAATTTTGTGTCAGATTCCCATTGTTTGGCGCCAACACAACAAAAGGGAAGTGATGGGTGAGATTTTTTACCCCATCCAGTCCATCAATCCAAACAGTAGAAAAATTGTTTTTTACTATGGACTTGGAAATCATTTAACTAGTTCAGGAACAATATTGAGATGCATTCAAAAATAACGTAGGGGATTGACTAAATCTACCTATTGGTATACAAGGTATAAAAATGAAGATCCTAATATAGAAGATGCCCTGTAGATCCCAAAATATTTTGCCCTGTAGATCCCAAAATATTTTGTACATATCATTACAAGGTATGAAAAAGCAATTCTTTGGCAAGGTTTCAAATTCAGTCTCTGCCATCTTTATATTTCACTGGGAGAGTTCTCCTACTGAAACAATGGCTAGTCATCTCTAGTCCCTGTCCACAGTGCGGAGTTATATACATTAATAATTTATTTATTTAGTTTTATTTATTTATTTTTGTCAAGTACGTGTTGGTAATATACATAGATATAACATTGTTTATATACATAAAATGAGTACTGATAAGAGGGAACATTAGGACAGGGACGGTAGGCACGCTGGTGCACTTATGCACGCCCCTTACTGACCTCTTAGGAATCGGTTTCTTAGGAATTGATTAATCTCTATCAATGCACTGCATATTCTTATTTATATGATACATGAATCTGTAATATTTCCCAACAGTAACAGCTAAACAGTTTTATTTAAATTAGAGGATAAATAGTTTCATTTAAAGGATGTACATTAAATTCTTTCCTGATTGTTTTATGTATTCATGTTTTAAGAATGGTATATATTCATGAAATATTTGCTTAATTAATTTGCCTTTATTTATTTATATTTCATATTTCTAAACCACGCATCTCCCTCAGAGAGGGACTCTGGGCAGTATACAATATAACTTTTCTTTTTCCCATTCTGTTTTTCATGTGATGATGAGAAATTGTAATTTTTTTAAATTGTAAGCCACTCTCATAGTCACTGAGCTTATAGACTACAACAAATAAATAAAAATAAAAATCATATTTTTTGCTACAAATGAGGATGGCAAATATGGAGTAAACACGTTTTTCAAAATTGATCTCAATGTAGGCAAGTGGCACTATACTAAGAGTCTACTGTTGTAAATACATTTGTGTAGTCTTATGAACAAGATGAGATCTAGAAAACTCAAGAAGTCTGTGAGCCATTATGCCTCCTCAGGTTTGTCATCTGAGACTGGGAAGCCAGAAAGCTATATCACATCAGACTGTTGTGATACTTGCATTGAGCAATGATCCCAGAATGAAGTTTGAGGACATGTTGTAACATTCTTGTGGAGACCTACAAGACCTTGTGAAGTCTCAGTCTGGTTCAGCCTAGTTAGGAGATCAAATGGGAATACAGGATATGACTGCATTAAATGAAATAATGGAATGAGTTAAATAACTGAACCTTGATTATTATCTGTATATATTTACGTGCCCTTATGTGTGATGCCCTAGTTTCTGTAGAAAACACTGAACATTTGAAGACTCAAATATGAATGTTCAGGTAGTGTTGTTTTTGTGCAGTATCACTTCATTCTGATTTTAGAAGAAACGTCAATTCCTTGCTTCCTTCCTTTTAGGAGTTCTCTGGAATTTATCTTCTTGTGATGCACTGAAAATGCCAATTATCCAGGATGCTCTAGCAGTGTTGACCAATGCAGTGATCATTCCTCATTCCGGATGGGAAAATTCCCCCCTTCAGGATGACCACAAAATTCAACTTCATTCATCACAGGTGCTGCGCAATGCCACTGGGTGCCTAAGGTGAGCTCGGATAGCTAAACTGCTTGACATTTTCTTCCCTTCTACTTTCTTAATGCTATAGAATTTAAAATCATTCTTTAGGCATCATAAGAAACACAACAATGTGTTTTTATAGTATGATTTTTTAATAACAAAATTCTCCCATTATTTATAAAGATGGGGACAGTTAATATATATATAAATAAAGGTAGTCCTTACTTAATTATGGTAATTGGGAATAGAATTTCCATTGCTGAACAACGCAATTGTAAAGTGCAATATCACATGACCACACTGCTTAGTGATGGAAATTCTGGCACTTCTGGCTGCCATGTGCTACATCCTTCTGGCTTCCCCATTGACTTTCTTTGCAAGAAGCTAGCAAAGAAGGAAGCAGAGTGTGCCCGGATCACAATCACATGGCTATGGGGACACTGTGATTGTTGTAAGTACAAGAAGTAGTCATAAGTACAACATGTTCAGTATCATTGTAAATTCGAACAGCCACTGAATCAGCGTTACTAAGCAAGGATCACTTGTATTCTCAACAGTCTTCTGCATTGGGCATCTATAACTTGTAAAATATATACAGTAAACTCTGCTGATCAGCCATCAGGGATTTCATAATCCGTATTTTCTGCTGTCTGCCTGGGTTTCTAAAGAGATAGGAAGTATCAAATTGATCAAAAGCTCTTACTGGTCTAAACTGCAGGGCTATCTATAGCATGTTGGTGAAATTACTATTTATTTCTTTGTATGTGTCATAAACAAGTGAAATGGCCTTCAGAGTTGTTGTTGTTTTAGAATAGCTTATAGCATTTACTTGTTATCTGTATCCCACCTTCCCCTTCAGAAGATCAAATGAACATATACTGTATCATATTCTCTCCATCACAGTATCAATCCTTTGAGGTATCAAGAGGTATGGTAATTGGTGTTGCTATAAAGTAGGTTTAGATATATTTCCTTTTCCTTTCCTATCTCATGCTTTTCTCCCTTTTTGCACTCTGCATAACATTGCTTACCCTGAAAGGGAATGTATCATATTATGTATGTATCAGAGGTGGGATCCTACCTCTGATTGCCGGTGCGGTTAATTGCTGACTTCGCGGCAGAGCCGAAGACTCTGCTCGAGCCTGCTTCCGTTCGCGGAGCGGGAGCCTTTCCCGGGCGCTTTCCGCGCCTGCATGGATGCCGCCAATTGCGTTCTTTTGCCCTCTGCGCATGGGGCCATGCGCGGAGGGCAAAAGAACGCCATTGGCGGCATCCATGCGGACGGGGAAAGCGCCCGGGAAAGGCTCCCGCTCCGCGAACGGGAGCAGGCTCGAGCAGAGTCTTCGGCTCTACCGCGAAGTCAGCAATTAACCGCACCGGCAATCAGAGGTAGGATCCCACCTCTGGTATGTATGTATGTATGTATGTATGTATGTATTACTGTTCAGAATTTCAATATTTTTTTGTAAAAAGGTTAGAGGAGAAATGACAATATTAAATTAAGCTGATGAGATAAATCCCTGGTCATGTTTGTTTTTACCATTTGACTGTAGCAAAGTAGTGAATGTAGGATCACGTTTTTGGTTACTGCTATAAAAATATTAACATGCTAATAAATTTTACAAACTTAGAAGCATGTACTTTCTAAACATATTTATTTTATTCATCACATTTATACAGCTGCCCATCTTACAATCAAATGACTCTGGGTGGCATACAAGAAAGGGAAAAACAAAATATATTGCTTTGGAGATTTAGGGTGCAATCCAAAAAGCCTGTGGAATAGCAATGTACAACTTTGTTTGTTTATTGTTCACAGAATAACAATCTTACTCTGCATGACAAACAATTTCTGAAATTCTGAAACATTTGTGTAATGTCTGTAGAGAACTGGTTAACAATTTGTGATGTGCAAGGATGCCATTTTTCAAAAAACCTTGCTAGCAAAAACACCGCTGAACCATTTAATGGAGCACTTTACATTATGGCTTTAGGCTGTTGTTCTTAAAAGACAGTACCTATAATATTCTTGCAGATATTCCACAGACATTGCTCAGTAAGACTTGGTGGCATAAAATTTAAATTGATTTGAGTTGTAGCTTCTATATAGTTTATCAAAAGCCAGCTGTCTTTAGTTTGGCTAACAGTAACTTTTGATAAGCAAACCTTTTGCTAAATTATACCATATCTCCACTCTATGTATGTGTATTCATGCTTGCTGCATGATTTTGGCTCTTCAGGTTTACACTGTAATTCAGGAATTGTTGCTGGAAATGATGCAAATTTATGTAGCAATAATAAATCATCTAGAACTTTTCCTATTTTGTGTTGTAGAAGTGAAATTGTGAGGGAGGTAAGAGTTATTTGGTGGCTTCTTCAAAATGATCTTCAAAAAGCCTGGAGATCCATAATGAACCATTTATCTTTGAGCTTGAGCAACCCACTGACATCTCCATTAGCATATTTTTTGTTTTGCTCTATTTCTGGAGAAAGTGGTCTTAATGATGTGCAATTTCTGAGAACTGGAGCACCTGATGCAGAAGCTTTCTAGGATACGTAAAACAAAAGGAAGAGGAAAGCATGCTTTCTAGAACTTTTTGCAACCCCTTAAAATAGCTTTGCTTAACCTCTCATGACTCGGTTGGGCTTAGATTAGGGGACACTCTGATTCACTGCCCAACTGCCTTTCTCATAAGGACGCAATGGGAAAATTTTAAACTCTGCAGACCTAAGTTGGATCCACCTCATTTTTAGATCCAATCTCTCTCTTTCATTTTTTTTCCCACCATACAAAATTTGGTCTCGTTCTGTTCAGGTTTTGGAGACTTGTCCAATTGACAGACAGACAGACGCAAAATCTTGAACCGTCTTATCTTTTTTCTTTTGGTATTTCATTGGTTTGGAAAAAATGAAAAGGAAGCAGATTCTCTTCAAAGTTCCTTATCAGTATTTTTAAAGGTTTTCCTGGGTGTTTTCAGAAGTCAAGACTCTTTACCTACTTTCCCATTTGAGAACTTTTTCCCTTTAAAACTATTGTATTTTAAAGTAGTGGTTATAGCATGATTCCCATCTCCTAGTTAAAATAGTAGCAGGTTTATACAAATAATTGCTTCAATCAATATCTAGAAGTAATTTAATTAGAATATATCAAGTTATAATGAAATATGAACTGCAGAATAATTATAAAATAAAGGTAATCATCACAAAATATGCCATTATCTCTGTCTTCCTTTTCTTAAAAAAAATATCAGTGGTTGGTGTGATCCAATCCAACCCCATAGCACTGTTATAATTAATGATTGGATGGACTTCATATATGTTTTAATGAAAGAACACTGGTGTTGAAAAAAGACTGGCCTAGATATAAAAATAAGTAGGAGTAAAAATAAAACAGAGTAGCCTTGACTGAAAAGAATATTATTTGATTGGAGAACCAAATTTAAATATGTATAATGTGTAAGTCTATATATTTTAAAAGATAGAGATCCACTCTAAAAGACTATAGAGAGTTTTTCTCTATAAACGTAAAGTTTGTTGCAACATATAAGTGCTGCTATGGTGGAGAATGTATGTCATTCAGGATTAGAGTTTTGGGTTGTTCATGGAGAAGTAAGGTCTGTTGGTAAATTATGGAATTCCGCCTGCCCAGTATGTGGTTAGGTGACCTATAGTATTGGATGTTAATATTTTCTGCAGATTAAGATGTTGTTACTTGGCTTCCATTATAAAGGAATCTGAGGACCCAGATTGTTGGGGGCAATATGCTGAACTCTGTAAACCGCTTAGAGAGGGCTGTAAAGCACTATGAAGCGGTATATAAGTGCTATTGCTATTGCTATATAAAGATATAATGCCTTATTTTGCTTAACTGACTTTTGGTCAATAGTTGTATAACAAAGAGGAAAACAGCACTGATCACAACAACATTCCCTCTATATCAGTGGTCCCAACCATTCTGGCTTTGCGGACTGGTGGCAACGGCAAGGGTGGAGAGGGGATGATTCTGTGCAAGCGGTGGGTGCACACACATGCCACTTGCACAAATGGAGCTTTGTGTGCATGTGCGCTTGCCCGCCACTTGCGCAGGTGGAGCTGCAGATGTACGCTCGCCTGCCGCTTGTGCAGCCCGGTTTCCCTGGGATCCCTGCTCTATATCACATACCTGGTAACCAACATCTGGATAAAATAGTATTGGATCAGCATAACCAGATAATGACATGGCAATCACATATTACATAACACACAACACCACAACCTGCCCAATTATATACAGGGCTGATAGGAAGGCACTATATGTATTCCAATCCACAATTAATCAATAAACCTTGGTTCTCCAAGTTTATAGCACTGACAGTGTTTTCAATGGAGGTAGTGAAGTATCTGCAAATGGGAAAACTCAAAGAGAATCCCTGCAACTCTGCCTGTATACATACTGTACAGTGAATGGCAAAACAGGCAGTTTTGAATGTCTGTTTTGCATAATAACTAAGAGGTGCAATTCTGTGCATCCTTTAATGCCCCACAGCTATGGAGGCAATATTCTGAGATGATTGAAAAGTATAGTGTGGGCGAGGGTATGACTACTGTATCTTATTTCTGCTGCAAAGGTCTGGATGGGCTCTATATGTAGACCATAGAAACAAATACAGACCATGTAAAAATTCTACCCTGTAACAATCTTACATGATTGCTTTTATTTTGAAATAAATAATATTCTGAATAATACTGTGCTAGATATTTTTAGCTTAGTTGTCATTTTAGATGATGTTTTGGTTCTTTTGCAGTAGTCTGTAGAAAAAATTGATTTTATTTAAATTGGGGCATGTCTGTAAGAATTATATGCCATTACTATAAAACCTTAAAAAAAGCTTAAAATGTAAATATTTTTTTATTTTAAATTTCAATGGCATGCTGAATATTCCTAGCAATCAAGAGGTGACGTCAGCCTTTTCTACAAAACTTCCCTGATCTGTGTTAGAATGCCTAAGGGCCATAACTGAATAATTTTGCTTTAAATACATTTAACTCTTTTAATTATTTACTTTAGGAATTGCAGGACTTAGAACAGTTATACTGTATATAAGAGTTGGTTGCTCTTTTGCTCTCACTTCAATCCTGAACTGCATTAATGAACAGCTGCTATTCAAATAGGAGAGAAATTGTTCATTTGAGCAATGCAAATGGTAGACATAGGTATTTACATAGTGAAACATTATGTTATCCAATATTATTTGAAAGAGGGCAATCAAATAGTTGAATCATTAGCAGTCTTACCTACAGTTTACATGTCAGAAAATGTATGACTGCCAGAAAATATATCTTTTAAGATCTATTCCAGTATTATCATTGCAGGAGTCCACTAAACAGATATAAAACATTAAACCAATTTTAAGATGGAAGTAACATGAAATATGTTTCCATTATAAACAATTTTTTAAAATAACAACATTAATATATTAGGTATTCCCAAACTGGTTAAAAACTCTTCCAAAGATACAATAAATAGCAATGATATAATAGATAGCAATAAGGATTAAGTAAGGATTAAAATTTACCAAGAAATTTAAGTAAACTTTTTAAATAAGATACATAGAATCAAAAAGCATACAGATGATGGATAACTTCATCAGTGCTAAAGATATTTTGTTAGGTGAAATCTGTGGATTTTTAAAAAATACATATTGTAAAAATAAGTGTTGAACTATTTAATTTATGTTCATTTACAATTATAAAAAATAGAGAAATAATTATACTAAAATAGTTTAAAGTGAAGAAAAATATAAAATGATAAATGATAAAACATCTTGCATAAAGCAAGATCTCAGTCAAATAAGAGTTGTTTTTTCATACTATGAGTGAAGAATATTATTACACAATGTTTTAGACATTGCTCTTTTAAGAAATAATGCAAACTTTGAATTATCAATATATACTTTGAAAGAAAGTGTTATCCAATACTATGTACATAATTGTTTTAAAATTTGAACAATTCATTAACCAGTATCAGAAAAATGGGAAGCAAATTTATTTAAAAAAAAGAATTTTGGAAATATATTTAGAAACTTATACCAGGAAATATGACTTAGCGGTCTATTTTAATGAATTAGTTTGCTGATGGCTTCTGACGCCACAAAGATAAGATAAACATTATCTTGGAGGAAATGACTAATATTCACCATTTTATAATATCACAGATATATAGCATATTCATGTATGATACTTAAATTACTAGACTTTGATTTTAAATGAAATGAAATACACTGTATATCATTGTGTATCAATCATATACTATTGTAGTTTTATTTTTGTTAAAGGGATGAATTCTTACTGAGAATTGATTCCATACTTATTAATAGGTCTTATGAATGAGGGGGAAATCTATTTTTTTCTTTTTTTGTGAAATAAAACAATAGATCTTAGAATAAGGGATATGTTGAAAAAATAGTAAGACTCAAGGAGGCAGAAATAACAGTTTTTACCTGTTTCTTACTTTGATAGTAGACTGATATGGTATCAGGCTATTCCCTTATGATCATCTGAGAACTGCTGAAAAATAAAATCTGCTCTGGAAGTAAAGTTCATGTGTCCTTATTCAGGAAGCTACAAATAAGCTCAGACTTGAGAACTGAATCTATTTCACTTGACAAAGCTTGACAGTTTGTTCATATTATTTGAAGGCACAGCATGTAGGTTTGGGAATGCACTAGCCAGTCCTAATTCCTGTTCACAACATGATCACTGCGACATAGATAGCTGTTAAGGATCGGGGTCTTGAAAAATGGAAGGGTTCTCATAGTGATAGGCAAAGCACAATACTATTGGTTGGGCAACTTGAAACCAATAATTATTGAGCCATCTGTAACAATAAATGTCAGTGTTGATGATAAATCATACTACTTACAAGAACAGTTTATTTGAGACAACTGTCATCTCATTGATCGTCAAGATTGATTTGGATCACTTGACTGCCCAAGCATGACTTCCTAGCCTAACCTCACATTAAATAGAATAGGATGACTATCCTAGGTAGAAAAATACCAGTCTTCAGTCTATTGTACTGTTTTAATTTTGATCCAAAATAAAAGTTGTTGAGTAGTTTAGGTTCTACATTAGACATTAATTTAATGGAAATGTAAGGAAGATTTTCTGAAGAAATGAAATCTGTTCTAGATTTCAACAGGTTGTTTAAACACTAAAACTAGGTAAGTTCTTTTAATAATCAGCACAGCGTCTTACTTGTGCTTCCAAATTTGTATTGTCTAGAGTCTCTTGTGCTCCGTTACAATACCACATGAATTAAAGAAAATATTTTCTAATAGTTAATACTTATTTTCCAGTTTTATTGTACATTATTTTAAATTACATGCTGTGTGTAATTTGCTTGATTGAGTCTTTTCAGCCATTTCTATATGTGTTCTTTCTGTGCCCTATTCTTTTTCATTTCTTGGGTTTTTCTGCTTCTCAACCCATTTTTCTAAAAGTCTCATTTGTAAAATATTTTGGTTGCTTCACTTTGCTTTAGGAGGTAGCTCTCCTTCTCTTCCCTATCTTTTCCATGATATGCAGAAGGACAACTTGATAAGAAGGATAGTTAAGAGATAGGAAATTCATTTCAGGAATTAAAATTCAGCATGTTTAGAAGTTCTAGAGATTTATTTCACCAAGTTTTTCATTGTTTCTTGACTTTAGTATTCTGTTTAATGTATTTTTAAATTATAGTATTCCCGTATTTTTCGGAGTATAAGATGCACCGGAGTATAAGACGCACCTTAGTTTTTGGGGAGGAAAATGGGGGGGGGATTCTGCCTACCAGTTATTCATCTGGCTAGTGTCCTTAGTCTGATCAGCTTCAGCACATTAGTTTGCTGGTTTTGAGCGGGATAAAAAACAGCTTCTAAAGCACAGCTGATAGAAGCAATGAAAAAAGCAGGCAAAGCATGGAAGATCGCTTCACTCGTTAGCACCTCATTAGGGCTAAAAAAAGCTTCAAAAGTACAGCTGATTTTCGGAGGGAGTAGCAATGAAAAAAGCAGGCAAAGCACGGAAGATCACTTCACTCTTAGCACCTTGTTAGGGCTGAAAAAAAGCTTCGAAAAAGCTACATTCGGAGTATAAGACACACCCAAATTTTCAGCCTCTTTTAAGGGGGGGGGGAGTGCGTCTTATACTCCGAAAAATACGGCATTTTAAAATTTACTTATTTGTTTACTCATCAAAGTATAAAGGTGGGGTAAATATTTTTTAAAAATGGCTTGATAAGTGTTCCTCTACCTAGTACACTACAGATGTGATGAAACTATAATGACTGGATCCTTGATAATTTCAGAATGAAAAGTATAGCTGAATAAATGAAAATTAACTAATTTTATGAATCATTTGACTGTAAGATGAAGAATGCAGAACCATATTCAAATTCACATTTATTTAAGTAGTTACATTATGTATATTCAAGGAAATCAATAACTAACAGTTTAAAAATGTGTGATATTTTGCTGGTATAGTCAGAAAAGGTAATGTTAGATAGACAATACAGATTTCGTGCAAGAACCTCAATAAAAAATCAATAAGCCAGTATTATATTCTGATGTTGAAAATCCCAACAAACAATTTAGCACTATTTTAATTTCAGTAGATTTGAGATGTGTTGCCATTTGTGTTTAAATATATTATAGTCCTGATTGATTTACAAATTTTAAAATGCTAACTTGAACTTTAAAATAATTGTATAATGTTAAACTAATTAACAGAAAGTAGAAATACATACAATAGCATTAACAAAATAAAATTCTAAAATTAATACTGTAAAGAGGAAAAAGAGGAAAATATAAAAAATTATGTTATGAATATTGCAAAGGCTCTGACTAGATTCTTGAAAGACTGTTTCCTTGCACTTTTATTAAGAGCGGGGGGGGGAATTCAAATGTTGACAAACAACACAATAACAATTGGTTGCTACAAATCAAGTATAGATTTCTTATTTTAATATTATATGTGTATGATAATTTTTAGCTATCCTTATGCCTGAAAATACATTTGGGACATACAGTAGCTAAGAATAACATATGCTTCTTTAACACAATAATTGATCCTGAATCATATTATCACTCTTATCATTATTTGCTCAAATAGCAGCAATAATAGTAGATCAAAGGATGTAAAATAACATTCCAACTCCTGAGTAGCATATTGAATAGCAAGTTGCAGCCAATGTAGTTAAGCATAAATTTTATGTAGCTGAAACATTTTTGTTGCTATTAACCTCATTTCAAGATCCAAGATTCAAGATTTCAATTTGTTTAAAGCAACTCTCCATTAATTTACTAGGAAAGAATATTGAAATTTAATATTCCTGGGGTTGTGTTAATTACTACCATGTTTCCCCAAAAATATGACAGGGCTTTTCAGGGCATGCGCTGAAATAAGCCCCCCAAAATAAGCCCCCCCCAACTACTTTCTAGGTAAAGGGGGGGCATGCCCCACGCACCCAGGCCGAGCCCACTCGGGAACAACAGAGACAGCCGCTCCCTCGCCCGATGACTCCCATTTATTCCAAGCCCCCCATCCTTTCCTTGGAAAGGCGGCGGCGGCAGGAGCAGCAGCAACTCACCCAAAGGGAGGAAATGTTTGGTGTTAAATCACGCCCAGCGGCGCAGTGATCGGCAGCAGGAAAGAGCCGAGGTGGCAGGAGGGCCCCGCTATGGAGCCCACTGAGAGAGTTGCCCGCTGAGCCAGAGGTGCAGGGAGGCAGATCCTGGGGTGGCCAGGTGGAAGGTCACTTTCATGTCTCCCCACGTTTCTGTGGGGCGGAGGATGGGGGGCTGGGGCTCTCCCCCTCTCACGCCACGGCGGCTCCAGAGCCTCAATCCCTGCCTTGCCTCCTCCTCCTCGCAAGCAGGAGCATGTTTCAAAATGCTGCCGGAGGCAGAGCCCAGAGGAGCCGAGCCAGTCCTACAGGGTGTGCGCATCTTGTGTCGGTGCCTGCGCGCGCCTGCCTCTCGCTTGCTCTCTCTCTCTCTCCCAGCCGGGAACCGCTCTTTTTGCGGCAGGCATTCTTTTGGCCGGGAGAGAGAGAGAGAGAGAGCAAGCGAGAGGGGTGTGCGCAGGCACTGACACAAGATGTGCACACCCGCGGAACTGGCTTGGCTCCTCTGGGCTATGCCTCCAGCGGTGTTTTGCCGTTTTTCCTGCCTGTGAGGAGGAGGCGGCGAGGCAGGGATCGAGGCTCTGGAGCCGCTGTGGCGGGAGGTGGGGAGAGCCCCTGCGCTCCCATTCCCTGCCCCACAGTGAGACACACATCTTACCCGAGTCTGGCAGCTTTGTGGCGTCTCTCAGCTGGTCTGCAGAGAGAGAAACAGTTTGCAAAGTACAGAAAAACTTCTCGCGAGGGCGAGCAATTAACACTTCTCACAGCGAGAAGTTTTTCTGTACTTTGCAAGGTGTTTCTCTCTCTGCACAGACTGGCTGAGAGACGCCACAGAGCTGCCAGACTAAGGTAAGATGTGTGTCTCGTGGCCTGGCCCGCTTCCTGCACCCCGAAAATAATAAGACAACCCCCCCACCCGATAATAAGGCCAAGGCCATATTTCGGGGGTCAAAAAAATAAGACAGGGTCTTATTTTCGGGGAAACATGGTAATGCCAATTTCATCAACTTCCTTTAGGAAGGGTGAATGGCTTAAAAGCCCTCATTCATTTCATTGCTCCGAAATCTCCAATCAATATGAAACTTCAAAAGCAGCAATGGCATTTTCAACCAAATAATCTAAATGTAAAATGAATATACTACCAAGAATCACTATGAGACATTTGTTTTTTAACTTTGGAAAAATAATAAAGTATGATTTCCTCAAAAGTAAATTGATTTGAAGTAATGTGGGAAGCCCAGTTTACACAAGAAACCCCAACATCCCAGATTTGGATGCAATTTTAAAATGGCTTTAAGTTTTTCATGGGTAAATTTGTCCAAATAATACCTGTGATAGTATTATTACTGTATGAATGAAGTTGCTTCAAAGGGACCAACGTTAATGAGTTTTATACAAAATAAAATTTAGCAAAGAATCAACATTGTTATTTGCTTCCAGGAATGTCAGCTCTGCTGGAGAAGAAGCTCGGAGAAGAATGAGAGAATGTGATGGACTTACTGATGCATTGCTTTATGTGATTCAGTCTGCTCTAGGAAGCAGTGAAATTGATAGCAAGGTTTGTTCAGTTTTTTTACCCTAGATTGATTGATTGATTGGTTTATTTATTTATTTATTTATTTTTGCACTCTCAATCTCATAATTACTAAAAGGTGGGTTTCCACCGTTTTGAAATAAGGAAAAACATGAGCACTGTAATGTCAGCCATGAAATATGTTTCATTTCAAAAACCAAATAATAACTCCCAAACTCTTCCCCAAATGAAATAAATCCTGGCTCCTGCCTTCTTTGCTAAATAGCTCCAACTATTGCAGAAATTGTACAAAAAAATTGATTCCCGAGTACTCAAGGCTTATTTCCATGCTTTATACATAGAGAATTGTAAGGCATGCAAATTGGATTTGCCTGTGTAATGGTAATAGCTAGATTTTGAGATACTTAATAAAAAGCCTTGCACTGCTTCATATGTATTCATTAATTCATCACACCTCAACAGTAAGATCAGCAGCATATAAATGTAATAAATAAATAAATAAAACATTTTTTTCAAATTCACTTTATAAAGGTGGAAGGTGGAAATGATAGTAGTTGTATTCAGTGCACCTAGAAACATAGATTAAGACAGATCACCATTCTTTCTCCTACAATTTGTTCAGCAATAAATGGAAGCATGTAGTCTATTCTTAAGACTAATCAGTTTAAACTTTCTTTAATTTGTTATATTCAAATAATCTTTGCCCTTGATTTTATTTCTGTACTTAAAGGGTTTAAGGAACAAGTTTGCATATTATTGAATGTATGAGTGCAAATCAAGGAGATCACAGTGAACAAACATCTCTTGTCTTTGAATATTTTTCAAATATATTCTGATAAGATTTGAGAACACATTGTAATGCATCCTTAGTCTAGATTTAATGAGATAAAAAGCAAAGCATTTTCTTTACTGCAGATATTGTTATTCAGTGATAAAAAGCACAATAAATATGCCCCTTACATTCCAATAAGAGCACACCTCATGGAGCAACTATACACTTCTGCGAAAATTTGGGAATTCCTAAACATTTCCATTCTTGGTGCCATAGAAATAAATGAAATGGATTTTGTTGAATAAAACAACTTCAGACAGTGCTATTTTAAAGCACGTTGATGTCTTTTTCTATCTGGCAAAGTAATTCAAGAAACTTTGATTCACAGCTATTGATTTAATTTTTTTGTAGCCAATAAAATTAGAAGCATCTATCCAAAGCATGATAACCTGCAAGATCATTTTCTACTGCTTACTAATTTATGGAGGATTATATGACATAATGTAATTTTCAAGCACGTCAATTATCCTGACAGATAAAATTTTCATACAATAAATAATCTTCTTAGTGTGTGCTACTCTTCTCCATCAAACATACATAAAACAACTCTGCTTTTTTCCAACATCTGAAAAGCTCAACAGGTGCTGAGTAGCAGCATTTAAATATAATGCAAAGGAATGCTAGACAAAACTGGTATTTCCATTACTTTCATTCTTAATTGGCAGAGCTAAATTATCATTCCATTTATTTCTTTTCATTGTGTGCATGAATGGTGGTAGAAGATGGTTATATGTCCTCAAATGCTCTCTTCTGTATTTACCAACCAGAAATGCATAAGCAAATTCCACCCCTTGTGCCTTAGGGAAATTCATGCAGTATATTCTTGTAAGCAGTGCTAGTTGTTAACAAAATGAATTCAAAATTGCTCCTCTCACCTGCAAACCTGACTTTGTGAGCACGTTCTTAGAACAACAAACTTTGAGGTTATAAACATTTTCTTCATCTTCAACCACAGTTCCTATTGTTGGCCACTGGCTTCTGTGACCCTTTCTTGAACACATCTGAGGTTGTCTCTTTATTTCTAGCAATCCCCAGGACTATGCAATTTCCTGGCATCAGAAAATGATTTGACAAACAATTAAAATCTGCTAAAACACTTGGTTCCAATTGAGGCAAAACAAGGATGGGGCCTCTAGTGATGCAACAATTGCAACTTTCCAAACCTCTTGACATCAATCAAGAGGTCACTCAGGTTCTTTAGGGTTCAAAGGAATGCTTGCTTTCTACTTGACACTAACTACACTTCTGGTTAATGTACAAAGCAGCCAGTATCTGTTTGTCTTTCAAGCTTTTTCTTAGAAAATAACCTTAATTATCAAACTTGGTTAAAAAGTAACTGTGTCCTCTCTGGATCTATGATCTCTTCATAAACTAGAGATACACCTGAGGTCTTTCTACATAGAATCCCCCTATCAGAATTATACAAAGCATCTGATGAGACCTGTTGATTGAAGACTGATTTCCAATTTGGAATATTTTGTCTGATTGTAATGGGGCAAAGAGAAAATTTTGTCACCATTTATTTAAATATTTGACATATCTAATACAAAATGGAATGACTGCAATTGACAACCAATTAACAATGCACTTATTAAGATAACCTTAAAATGACATAACCTTATGCTCTAAATTTTTCTTGTTAGTTTGAGATGTTTCACGGCTCATCCAAGCAGCTTCATCAGTCAAAGCAAGTTAGTTAGGCAGGGAACCGTTGAAATGTACCAACTCCTCAATGAAGGGGTTTCCTCCCCAAGTGTATGCGGAAGTTCATTGACATATTACAATGCACTTGGGAAGGAAACCCCGAGTTTGGTGCATGAAAAGTTGGTACATTCCAACGGCTTTCTGCCTAACTAACTTGATCTAACTGATGAAGCTGCTTGGATAAACAGCGAAACATCTCATACTAAGAAGAAAAATAAGGCCAGTTGCCATGACTCAACCTTCAGACAACTTTACCTGGATGACTGAGAATGTTCATTGACATATTGCAACACACTTTGGGGAGGAAACCCCAAAGTGGGGGAGTTGATACATTCCAACAACTTTCTGCCTGACTAACTTTCTCTAACTGAAGAAGCTCTTGGATGAACAGCAAAATGTCTCAAACTAATAAGAAAAATAAGTCCAGTTGTCATGACTTCAGACAACTTTACCTGGATAACTAAAAATCTTCATAGACATTATGCTGTAAACGTCCTGTCTATTCTTACAACTAGGGAGGTGAGATTTATGTATTATTTCTGCAGAATTGCCTATATAGGAGTCAGAGATTCTTACCTGATTAACTGATCAGGATAGAAAGAATATTAAAAAATAGAAACCTGCAAGCAGCACCCTGAGGAGATTATAGGAGGTAGCAATCAGACCCTGCAGTGCTAATTCTGCCAAATTTAAGCGTTAATGTGGATTATTTGAGGAAATCCTAATAGAGACCTCAGGAAATCATCTGGTTTTCTAAAGGCAGTTTTAATGAGTTGAAAAGGAGAGAATCAAATGTTTTTATTCTATTTTATCTTATGCAAGGCAAGACTTGTAGTTTATTTGTTCTTTTTTCAATTCTTAAAATTTAAAGGGGAGTGAATTTGCAAGCAAAGGAATAAATGACCTATAATCCTTCATAAGATTATTCTAACACCTAACCATTTTAAGTTGAGTCACAAATTGTTTTAAATAAAATAAAATGTTTTTAAGGTTAGGTTTGCCACCGAGTTTACTACATTTCAGCACAGATTCCCTAAGACTCCTATGTGATATTTCCATCAATCTTGGAGACAATTTAAATTGCAGATCTATTATTTTCACTAGAGGGATAATAATAATTATTGATGATGGATGATCCTTAACAATACACATGGTGGTATTCCTTTTTTTCTTTCTTTCTTTTTTTCCAGAACTCCATATGTGAAATGTTAACACATTTTACCTTTGGTCTTGTTCTCTTTCAATATTCACATTCCTGTTACATCCAGACAAAGATTTTATTCGCTCAAAGAAATATAACTTGATTTATTTAAATTTTTCATTGAGGTAATAATAATTTTCATACAGCAAACTGCATATTTGAAAATATGCACATAAATAGAGAGAAGAAATCTATCAGAGTTTGTTGCAAAATTAAATCCAGAAAAGCACACACAGGTAAACTGATTCAGCAGGATTCATTAATTGCTTTATATATATAATAACAGATACAATAAATGTACAATACCAAGAATAGATTCTTCCAACATGGTAGAGAGGGGAGATCAGTTACAAGCAAAACACAAGCAGAGTACAGCAGACTAGTTTCAGTTTCAATTTTCAGCACAGCACTCAGAACTGCAGGACTAAACCACGCCCAGGCTCCAATCTGTTTCAGTTCCCATTGGCTGACCTTGTTACTAAGCCTTATTCATTGGCTGACCTTGTTACCATGTCTCTGCCAGTACATGAATATTCTAACAAAACCCTTAATGGAATAAAAATGTCTTCTTTGATAGGAAAACTATCCTGTGCCATGATAGGGTATTTCAGCTAACACAAGGATATAAAGAAAACTGATAAATTTTTGATGAATATGAGCATTCTAAATGTATTATAATTTAACCCGGCTCAGGGCCAGGTTATCTTTGAGACCGCCTCCTACCTCATAGTTCCCAGCGACTGGTAAGATCCCACAGAGTTGGTCTCCTCCAGGTCCCGTCAGCTAAGCAATGTCGGCTGGCGGGCCCGCGGGGAAGGGCCTTCTCTGTGGCTGCCCCGGCTCTCTGGAACCAACTACCCCCTGAGATCCAGACTGCCCCCACTCTATTGGCCTTCTGGAAAGCATTGAAGACCTGGCTTTTCCGGCAGGCTTGGGGCCGTTGATCTCGCAATTTGCGAGGTCCGGCTTTGAATGATAAGTATGTATGTGATTTTTAACTGTTTTTTTAATATTTTATGATGTTTTTAAATGTATATTCTATATCCTGTTGTAAGCTGCCCAGAGTCCTTCGGGAGTTGGGCGGCATAGAAATACAATAAATTAAATTCAATTAAATTAAATTTATTTTTTCTTGTTCTTTCAGACCGTTGAAAACTGTGTGTGCATTTTAAGGAACCTCTCATATAGACTCGCTGCAGAAACATCTCAGGGACAGCAAATGGGGACTGATGAACTTGATGGTTTACTTTGTGGTGATGCCAATGGGAAAGATGCTGAAAGTTCTGGATGCTGGGGCAAGAAAAAGAAGAAAAAGAAATCTCAAGATCAGGTACATGCACTTAACTTTAATTGATTTGATTTTGTGCGGCCCAATGCCAGAATGCTTTTGGATAGCTGACAATAATAGTAGTAATAGCAATAAGGCCTTCTCTACAACCAAATAGTGCAGTATAATAGAGTCAAAAACAATTTTGCATTCTCCAAAGAAACAAAACTTCTGTTAAAAATATTAAAACTAAGTTAGTTCTGCATAAATTTTGACTGTTAAAATAAGTGAATGCTAGAGAATGTAACTTCAATTGACTGACCTAATAGGGACCTTTAGGGGTTCTTTATACTTATTAACTCTTCACTTACTACAATATTATTATATGCACTCTAGTATGAAGTAAATAATGTAATGGTAATGTGAAGAATTGTTTTGTTAGATATTGCTATTTAACGTCCGTATAAATAATTACAGAAAGTTTTATGTAAAATTACATTATTTGGAACATTTCTTGATTATCTTTAAAGGCTTTTAAAATTCCAAATTAATCTTTTTCTTTGTTAGACAATCTGCTTTTAACCACTTGGTCTAAATAAAGTTGGATGCCTTTATGATTTGATAATTATATTTATTCTGGTTAAAATCTGTTCCAATAAGCTAATCAGTATAGTTTGAATGAAATAAATTCTTCTCTTTGCTATATGTTTCTGGGATCTTTTCCTTAACAGGATATGTAATAGCTTCCATAATTTGTATTAACCTTTGTCTTAATACTGTTAACCTTCATTAAATCTAATTGCTATTATGACAATTCATACTAATTCCATCCATGTAAAGTTAAATTATTTATTATTGTTTATTTTCTGGTATTAAATATAATTATAAAATGTCTTGATAGCTCCAACCAGATTCTAAATCTGTACTATTAGTTATGGTCTGCATTTGACTCAAATTATTACAGATTTTAAACTTTCTCCATAACTTGTTTCTACCACCCTGAAATATGTTATTGCATTTAGAGATTTCCTGTCCTATGGAACTGCAGTGATTGGGGTAGATAGGTGATCTAGTTGTCCAGTTGCCAATTGGACCCTTCCTTTACAAGCGGTCAACTCAGTTCAGAATTTTGACAACATTATGTTGTGAAGGGAAGGAGAACTTTGCTTGATCCATAATTTGAGTGTCATTTGTAGCATCTGCTAAAGAAATATAACATGTGACATGTGAAAAAATGTTTAGGACTAATGTGTTTGATTTATTATATATTTAGTCTTTTAAATCAATATAAGGTTAGAAAAATAATTATTACATCAAATTTGGATATTATCTAAGTTCTGTATTGACATTTTATATCAAATGTTTTTAATGATCAAGTTTGGGACTAATAGTTTTCCATTATGCTATTTATAGCAAACCTGGAGAAAAAATTGAGGTGATGTTTATTCCTACCCCGCTACCAAAGCAAGGTTATTATTTCTGAAATGAGAATTTTCTTGCTAAAAAATTTGACAGATTACAGCATAAAGTTCAATTATTTATTTATTTGTTTATTGAATTTATATTGCTGCCTATTCGCCCATGGCAACTCAAGGAGGCTTACAGAATATAAGACCACATTTAAAACAATAAAAACTAACAAAAAGAATCAAATAAATTAATATAGTACAATATAACAAAATCATCAATTATTTGTTGTTTATCAAATCTGAAAATGTGTTGTGTTTCTGATGTCATACAGATGGTATATACTTTTTCTTTCCTGGGTGTCTTGGAATATACACAGAAAAATTTGAGGTTGCTAGGTAATACAGAATCTAGAAAATATACTTGCATAATAAACTTTTTGTTTATAAACTTTTTGTTTCTGTAGTATCTTATTAATCACAACTTAAGAATTTAAATGTACAAAAATTTACAATCTAGGTAATTTTACTGTAATGAATTTGCTGTAAAGAGCTGATGGATTCCCTTTAGATTTATTTAAGAATATTATGAGCAGGAAAATTTATTTATTTATTTATTTATTTATTTTGTTATTCTTATATGCCGCCCAACTCCCGAAGGACTCAGGGCGGCGTACAACAGGAAAAAAAATACAAGAATAATCAAAATGCAAGTGATTAAAAAACAAATACAAATTATTAAAAACAATATTAAAACAGCAACATTCATTCGATATCATACATACTTGGGGGGTGATCTCAGGTGGATTAAGCTATCCCCCCCACCTGCAGGAAAAGCCATGTTTTAACGGCTTTTCGGAAGGCCAGCAGAGTGGGGATGGTTCGGGTCTCTGGGGGAAGTTGGTTCCAGAGCACGGGGCCAGCCACAGAGAAGGCTCTCCCCCTAGGGCCCACCAGCCGGCATTGTTTGGCCGACGGGACCTGGAGGAGGCCAACTCTGTGGGCCCTAACCGGTCGGAGGGAAGTATGAGGCAGAATGCGGTCCCGAAGATATCCTGGTCCTAAGCCATGAAGGGCTTTAAAGATGGTGATCAACACCTTGAATTGGACCCGGAGACCGATGGGCAACCAATGCAGCTGGCGGAGTATTGGTGTCACGTGGGTGTACCTTGGCACACCCACCACAGCACGCGCAGCCGCATTTTGTACCAGCTGAAGTCTCCGGATACTCTTCAAGGGTAGCCCCATGTAGAGCGCATTGCAGTAGTCCAAACGCGAGGTGACAAGGGCATGAGTGACCGTGAGTAGAGCCTCCTTCTCCAAGTATGGCCGCAACTGGTGCACCAGGCGAACCTGTGCAAAGGCCCCCCTAGCCACAGCAGAAAGATGGTGATCCAATTTTAGCTGTGGATCTAGGAGGACCCCCAAGTTGCGGACCTGGTCTGAGGGAGTCAGTTTCGCACCCTCAAAGACCAAGGAGGGATAGTTGTCATGGTCCTTAGGAGGCAATATCCACAGCCACTCAGTCTTGTCGGGATTGAGTCTGAGTCTGTTCCTCCCCATCCAGATCTTAACGTCGTTCAGGCAGCGGAACATTACATCAACTGCCTCCCTGAAGTCAGACGGGGTGGTGATGTACAGCTGGGTGTCGTCAGCGTACTGATGGAAACACACCCCATGTCTGCGAATGATCTCACCCAACGGTTTCATGTAGATATTAAACAGGATGGGCGAGAGAACCGACCCCTGAGGCACCCCACATGATAGGGGCCTAGGGGACGATCTCTGCCCACCTGCCAACACCGACTGCATCCGATCGGCGAGATAAGAGGAGAACCACCGCAAAACGGTGCCTCCCACTCCCAACTCGCCGAGCCGATGCAGAAGGATACCATGGTCGATGGTATCGAAAGCCGCTGAGAGGTCAAGTAGCACCAGGATGGAGGAATTTCCTCCATCCCGGGCTCGCCAGAGATCATCCATCAGGGCAACCAAGGCAGTTTCTGTACTGTAGCCGCGCCTGAAGCCCGACTGGTAAGGATCTAGATGGTCTGTTTCATGCAGGAGCTGCAGAAGCTGAGTCACCACCACCTTCTCCACAACTTTCCCTAAGAAAGGTAAGTTGGAGACTGGACGATAGTTCTTCAAATCAGCTGGATCCAGGGAAGGCTTCTTCAGGAGGGGTCGCACCACCGCAGCTTTTAACGACTGCGGTACGGATCCCTCCCTCAAAGAAGCGGTGATCACCGCCTGGATCCAGCCGCGTGCCACCGACCTGCTGGCCGAGACCAGCCAGGAGGGGCATGGGTCCAATAAACAGGTGGAGGTACCCATCGCTCCCATAGCCCTGTCCACATCATCGGGAGAAACAGGCCCAAACTCCTCCCACAATGATGGACTAGGACTTGCCCCTGTCACCTCTATGGACTCTGCCCTGCCAGAGTCCAAGTTTGACCGAATCTGAGCGACTTTATCCGACAGAAACTCAGCAAATTCCTCAGCTCTGCCTTGTAAGTGTTCCTCGCTCCCCCCTTTTCCAAGGAGGGAGCGAGTCACCCTAAACAAGGCGGCTGGACGAGAATCTGCAGACGCAATAAGAGCGGAAAGATAGGATCGTCTTGCCGCCCTTATCGCCACTAAATAAGATCTGATGTAAATTCTTAATAGTGTTCGGTCAGATTCGGCCCTCTTGGTCCTCCAGCGGTGCTCCAGACGTCTCTTTTGGCGTTTCATCTCCCGGAGCTCCTCGGTGAACCAGGGAGCTTTCCGGGATCCACTGCCACGGAGAGGTCGCTTAGGCGCAATTCGGTCTAGAGCCCCTGATGCTGCGGTGTTCCAAGCAGCCACCAGGGAGTCAGCCGAATTGTGTACCAGGGTTTCAGGTATCTCCCCAAGTTCCCTCTGGAATCCTTCCGGCTCCATTAGGTGCCTGGGGCGGAACCACCTAGTCAGTCCCGCCTCCCTGCGGGGGAGGAGTGGGGTTGTGAAATCCAGCCTCAGTAGGAAATGATCTGACCATGACAGTGGGGTGATGACTATATCCCTTATCTTCAGATCATCTCTCCACTGCCCCGAAAGAAACACTAGGTCAAGCGTGTGACCACCCTCATGAGTCGGACCCTGAATTACTTGGGTCAGGTCCATGGTTGTCATGGAATCCATGAACTCCTGAGCTACCCCAGAGGTTTCGCCAGCAGATGGCAAGTTGAAGTCCCCCAGTACTATAAGCCTAGGGAACTCAACCGCCAAGTCAGCTACTGCCTCGAGCAACTCAGGCAGGGCCTTACTTACGCAGCTGGGAGGCAGGTACGTTAAGAAAAGGCCCACCTGAACCCCTAAGTCCAACTTCAGAAGGAGCGTCTCACACCCAACAATCTCCGGGGCAGGGATCCTACGAGGATGCAGATTTCCACGCGTTATAATTGCCACTCCTCCCCCCCTTCCCTGGGGTCGAGAATGGTGCTGCACCGAGAAACCGGCTGGGCATATCTCGGAGAGGGCTACTCCCCCCTCCTGCCCTAGCCAGGTCTCGGTAACACATACCAGGTCTGCCCCCTCCTCTGTGATTAAATCACGTATCAGGGGGGCTTTGTTGATAATTGACCTGGCGTTAAGCAGCAGCATCCTGAGCCCAGGGCCCTGAAAACCCTGGTTGCCAGGTATCCGGGTTGAGCAAGATGGAACCAGATCAGAGGGGCCGGAACAAGGGATCGCTTGTAAACAGCGAGGTCTTATTCCCCGAGAGCGGCCCTCCCCTCTGCTCCCGCCATATCTGCCTCTTCCCATTATGACCGAGATGGTCCGGCTCTCATCCCCACCAGAGATCCCCTCCCCCTCCCCGCTGGTCCTCCTCATTTCCTGCAGGTCATACATGCCATTCTCACAGGCTGGGGTCACTGCGCCCCCGCCCCCCCCCGCTTCTGTTTCCACACTCAGCGAGGGGGGTCAGGATCGCAGCCCCCGGCTTTTCCATTTCTTTTTCGTACATACGTTCATTAACAATCAGACACTCAACTCACTCATCCCCATAATCAATCACACCCATACCACGTCTCAGAAGGGGAGGATAAGTTAAAAGATTTTAAAATGAAGGCAAGTTCGTCCAGGTAAGGGTGTGCTGGGGAGGCAGGTTCCCTGGTTCTGCTTAGCCTCCCTATTGATCTATAGTCCCAGGATGACGGAGAGCCTCCCTTACTCTGATGACATTGGGAGTATATAGTCCTACCCCCCTCGGTATGTGATCGATTTCTATCCGAGGGGGGATTCAGCATCTTCTCCCTGCATGCAATGATCTTTAAAATAAGCAGGGACATCCGTGGGAATAGGGGTAAAATTAAGCACAGCGTCCAGGAAAGAAAAAACTCCATGGATGTAAAAAAAGTCTCTGGATATATAAATTATATGTAGATTTATGATATATGTAAAAAATTTCCTTATGAAAAAGTATCTACGCACTTAGGACAAGAAAAATGGTGAAAGATACATGTTCCATTGTAAACTATATTAAATTATAAATTCAAATTATATTACATTATATTAAATAATATGATTTCTACATTAATGGTAAAAATTCAGTTGTAGGTTATCTAGCCCATTAAAGCTTTTATTGTAATAAGACAGTCCTGAAGGTGTTACAAGATACATTTTGATTATATGATTTGTCTTTTCAATGTTTTATGTAACTTGGAAATTGCCTTCTAAAGTTGATTTTCTAGCTATATGATTTTACTCATTAAACCGCCTTGAATTCATTTGGCCTAAATCTAGATAAACAACCTTAAGATTGCAACCTGTGATTGTTTCTCTGAAGGTACAATATTCTGATCCTCTTACTGTATAGTTCAACATTTCTATAAGGTTGGATGATTATATTCAGATAAAACATTTCCACATTCTACAATTATTCTTCATCAGAATAGAATGAAGACCTTGCCTTAGCTTTCCTTGTCCATCAAAGTGACGGGTTTAATATCGTTTTCTTAAAATAAGTTGTGCAGAGAACTGTGCATGTAATTTCACATTTTTGTTCATTGGACTGTTATATAGCATGAAGATAAATTATTCCATCTTCAGACTTTAGATTAGTATAGTGATAGAAACTCAAAAAGCTTTTAGATTGATGGTTGGTATTTCTAATAATATAATTTCGTTTTCTGAGTTATTTTAACCATGGTAATATTTTTCAATTTATATTCCAAACTTCATGTATGACTTTAATCCAGAAGGTAGTATTTAATCAGTGTGCAGAGACTTGTGACTGTGACTCCCATAATCTCTTGATTCCTGCTAGCATCTGAATTACTAGATTAATTAGACTGTGACAAATGTTACAGAACCATTCTTATGTTATTCAAAATCCACTTCACATTGTAACTCTAATGGCCTATTAGTGTGTCACTTTAATATTCTCAGAGAACTGCAATTGTCTGACAGATGAAAAATAATTTGAGGGGGGAAGTTGCAATTTTGCATAAAATGTATATAAATTAATCTGTATGCATGATTGTACATTTGAAATAAATTACTATGACATAAATAAATAAAAATATCACCATCTGTGGAGGATGATTAATCGAGCTGTGTGCCCACTTGGGATAGTCTCCTATCCTGATGCTCACAGGACACTGTAAGTACCTCCTCCTACTTAAAAATATCTTTTTTTAAAAATAGGATATATTGCTACCCTGAGTTGCAGTGTACCGTATTTTTCGGAGTATAAGACGCACCTTTTTACCCCCAAAAAGAGGGTGAAAACTTCGGTGCGTCTTATACACTGAATGTAGCCCCACCCACCCCCACCCTTTGGCCTCTGTCTTCAAGCAATTTACCTGTTTGCAGCAAACAGGGAAGAGCCTGTTAAGACAAGCAAGTCCTTAGCAACTTCCCGATCCCCAGCTGATTTGCCACGTGCTAAAATGAAACTGAAACTGCAAAGAGGCAAATAGCTGGGAGAGACACGCAGATTTTTATTTTCTGCTGAACTGGATGAAAGGTGGTAAGTGAATAACTATAAATGTCTGTAAAATGTTCAAATTATTAGACTTATTTTTTAAAGACTGCTTTATTATTGTTCTAGAGCCAGGGGTCTCCAACCTTGGCAACTTTAAGACTTGTGGACTTCAACTCCCAGAATTCCACAGCCAGCTTTGTTAGCTTTGCTGGCTGTGGAATTCTGGGAGTTGAGGTCCACAAGTCTTAAAGTTGCCAAGGTTGGAGACCCCTGTAAATCTAGACAACTTAACAAAATAAAGCAGCTTTTTAAAATAAATGCTTGCTCTGAAGAGGCCCAGTGCTATTGTATCTTCTTTTAAATAATAAAGAATAATGTATACTTCCAGAAATTTTAATTAATTTTAACAGCTCTGTACAAGTATAGTATGAAATGTAACAGTGTCCTGTTTAGTATTAGAGTTTAGTTACCTTGGAGTAGATCTATTTAAATAATTGGGAAGAGTTAGTGTGACTACATTTAAGAAAACTTTCTGGCATAATGTACATTTCTCCAATTCTTTGCTATTTCTATGGGTCAGGCACACATGCACAGAAATACACAGCAAACAGTGTATATCATCTGTGCTGTTTGCTGTTTGGCAAATTGCTTGGAGGCAGAGGCCTTTTTTCCTTGTTTTCCTCCCCCAAAACTAAGGTGCGTCTTATACTCCGAAAAATACGGTATTAGGGAGCCAGTTTGTTGTAGTGGTTACAACTCCAGGTTAGAAACTGAGAGACCGTAAATTCTAGGCCTGCTTTGTATGAGATTAGGTATGTAATATTGCAGCAACATGAAAGAAATGATGACTTCATGAAACTTCGTTATGCTTATGGAATGACTTTTTGCCTTTGGAAAGAACTTCATTCAATTGCTTTTGCAGTGTTATGTTAACAGGTCAAAATGGCAGTGTAACAGGAAATTTCTAATAAGCTCTGTCAAAGGTGAGAAATCATATAATCTAATTTTGGGAAGGGAAACATTGGAACCAATCACATTAAACCTAAGCCTGATGGGGCATTTAACCAGATGAAGGTTGACAGTAATAAGTTAACAAAGTAATAATTAACAAAGGAGATAGCTTCCCCCCCCTGCCTCCCCCAGCTGACCCTTATGCATGGATAGATAGATAGATATTCAGGTAATCCATGTGCATGAGGATCCCAGAACTGGAAACATTAATTTATTTTTAATAGAGCCCATTTATTTTCAGAACATTTCTAAACATTTCAGAAAGTTTAAAATTACTAGAGCAGTTTTAAATTTATATTGAAAAGAAATAAGGTATCTAAAATATTTCTCTCTTTTTTTTAATATCTTTATTCAGTTTTTCAGCTTTAAAAAAACATACATAATAACACACGACATCAAAGAGAAAAAAGAAAAGAAAAGAAAAAAGAAAAAGTTAAGAAAAGGGAGAAAAAAGGAAAAAGAAAATACAAACACTAATACACAAAAAACAGCATTTCATTTTAACAGCTATACCTTTGTGAAACTGAATCCAGTTTTAAAATCAATCTTACTGCATTGGTTGCTTTTAACCTTTATCCCTTTTACTATTTACTTCAAACTAACCCAAAACGTATTTATACATATTTACATCAATTTTCATATTTATATTCTCAGATTATGTGCATCAATAATAATCGTTTTTATTGTTATGAAGAAGATGGTAAGGAAAGATTTCTCGGATCAAATCTTCTTCTGTGTCCATAATTTTAGATTTTTATTTGATTGTAACCAGGAATACCATTTTGTCCATGTTTCATAGAATTCAGAATTGTCTTTTTGATGAATGTCCATCGTTAACTTGCTCATTTCTGAGCATTCTAAAATTTTCCTAATTATCATATTTGAAGAAGGAATAATATCAGATTTCCAATTTTGAGCATATAATAGTCTAGCTGCGGTTGTTATTTGCTTGATCCCCAGTAAGAACATTTCTGGTTTTAATTCCATTTTCACATTTAATATCTGTTCCAACCAGTAATAAGTTAACAAAGTAATAATTAACAAAGAAGATAGCTTTCCCCCCCCCTGCCTCCCCCAGCTGACCCTTATGCATGGATAGATAGATAGATATTCAGGTAATCCATGTGCATGAGGATCCCAGAACTGGAAACATTAATTTATTTTTAATAGAGCCCATTTATTTTCAGAATATTTCTAAACATTTCAAAAAGTTTAAAATTACTAGAGCAGTTTTAAATTTATATTGAAAAGAAATAAGGTATCTAAAATATTTCTCATTCATTTAGCAAAGAAACCCCACTGTCTTAAATCTTATAAATCAGAACCACAGATACAAAATATAAACATCATACTTCTTGTGTCTATGACTGAGTGCCCACAGTCATTCTAAGAAAGGTTTTCTCGGTATAGTATATTGTTCATAAGATTCTTGTTTTATACCAGACCATTCCAGTCTATTTATAGATTGATTGATTTAATAATCTCTTGCATTTGAGAAATAAACTCACATGATATTTTAGGATTTAGATTCCCCCCCCCCCCAGATTATTGTTAGCAAAGCAGAGAAGATTCAGGGAACTCCCCATTGTAGAATCATAGAGACGGAAGAGGCTGTTCAAGCATGAAGTCCAATTCCCTGTACAGTGCACAAAGGTGATGTAAAGTATCCACTTTTCTGAATACATCTAATAAAGGGTAGACCATTGTCTCCCTGGATAATTGGTTGACCTGTCAAGCTGTTTTTGCCGCAAGAAACTTTTTCTATGGTTTCTCTCTTGAGACAAATCTCAAACTAGTTCAGTTTTAAGGGGGAAAAATTAGAATAATAAAATTCTGAAGATAAAATTAATCTCCCCAAAATATGTTTTTATGAAAAAAGAATTTGCCCTCTTTTAGATTTCTGGATTTCTGCGTATCTTTACACACAGAACGTGACCAAAGCTTTATATGTGTCCTGCTGTTGTTTAAAAGAAGCCAGGAAAAAATAACTGCGATGTTTAGTATTTGTTTTATTCATTTTATGGTTATGTCAACACCGAATCTGCCAATGTGAAAATTTAATAACTCCACTCATTCAATCAGTTCAATTAAAGAGATAATTAGAGCAAGTTATTTCATTTAACGAACAATATAAATCTTAAAAATATTAGGATGTTTCTTTGATTGTAATTTAAATTATTATATGAAAAGGGAAAGGAGAGAATAAATGAAATGACTAATGAACAGAATGAATAATAAATTATTAATGATTACATTATCAATCAAGCTCATGTAAACATTGATTAATAAAAGAACGTAATAAAAATACATTTTCCATGTTCAAAAGCCTCTCTTGATACTACAAAATAATAGACTTTTCTGAACCACTCATTCAAACGTTATGCTTTAAACCTGGATTCAAAACATTAGGCTTTATTGTAGGCAGAGTCTCCCATTCATTTGTGGATCTTAAAATGGCCCAGTCACTCTTTTCTGCCTTGTGTTTTCCATCACTGAAAAAGGCAGGTATTCTTTTTTTCTATCAGATAATTTTATGACAGAATACCAGGCCATTTATCCATCTGAATAATGAGCTGAAACCCAAGTGGATCATGTGCCACCGCAGTGATCCCAAATGCACAAGGGAGCCTACAACAGAATGAATGAAGAGGAAAGTATTCAGCATTTTGGCCACATCAAAGGGCAGACCTGTTAGAAGAGAACCACAATGGGAATATTGTTCATGGAATAGAGTTCATGCTTGTAAAGAGTCAGAAATGACAAAGTTGAGCCATTATGCCATGACAGGCTAGCCCATAATTCTTTCATGTAGTATTTGGAATGTACTTTACCAATTACTGGAAGTGCTACAATTATCATACTTAAAAATGACCCCAAAAGGTATTGAATCTAAGAGGGCAATTGCTTTCCTACATTGGCATGCCACATATTTGATTTTTTGTTTTTTATGAAATAAATGAAAGTAACAACTAGTCTTATATTTTTACGCAGAGTCCCTTTGTATCTTGGCAGGGCCCATGGGAAACTCTGATATTCTCTGGGAAATATATGCAAAAATTAAGAATATCTAAATGGAAGCAAGCACTTTTTCTCCGAATTGTGCATTATGGTCTTGGATATATGTAATATTCATATTCTAAAATCTAATGAATAATTCAGTGGACTTAATGCAGTTTGTGCAAAATCATTGTAATATGAATGGCCTTTATAATCATATGTGTCTTTACCAGTGTTTCTGATACTCTTCTGATTTTTCTTTAGATTTATTATCATCTTTAATTTTTATTATACATGTAAGACAACTCAAAATAATATTTTTATTCTAGACGACCCTCCAGAAATCACTGTGACCTTCAGTTATAGCTCTTGTAATGAGTCATAAGTTGTAACAACATTTCTGAAGTAAGAGGAAATAAACTTGAGTGTGCAAGATAAGGCTGTAAATCATAATGCAAAAGAGGATAAAAATCCAAATTATTAATATTGGCATTCCCTCACTGACTGAGGTTCTCAGATGAGAAAGCAGGTTAAATATTGCTTCGTAGATAGATCAATGGATTGATGTGCAAATAGGCTCTGATCTCTGCATGCGTACGGAATAATGAATTTTGTATCATTCAAAAACAAACAGGTGGTCTTAGCAGCCTCTGCTTCTAGACAGTTTTTAAAAGTTGGTTTTTCCCAACTTTCAATAAAGTACTGTGTTATTATCAGTTTTACAGTATTTGGTCAATTTCAACACCGCCACGAATATAATTTCTGGGATGTTTTCCCTGTGTCAGTGATTTCATTGTGTTGTTTAGACCTTCATCACAATATAACTGAAGTAGCTACTAGATTAATAGCAAAAACCCAGCTCTCTCCTTGCAACTTGTTTCCTTAGCCACCCATCTTTTATTCTCATATCGCTGTATTCTCATTGTTTTGTTTTTCATTCTTTATTTTATTGTTCCATTACTTTGTTATTTTTATGTTTACACTTCTTTTCATTTCTCTGTTTTTATTGTTGTAAGCCACCTAGAGTAGCCCCATGGCAAGGTGGGTGGCAAATAAATTTAACAAACAAATAAATAACATCTGTTTGGGAAGAAATATTAGATACCATAAGTTTATTTTGCATTCTTTCTACTTTTTAAGATGGATACCATAGATACAGTATTATATACAATAGAAAGAACTAGAAAATCACTTCCTTTTCTGAAATTCTAATGAATAAATTGACTTGAATGTTTTGCTATTAAAGGACCAAAGTACTAAAGCAGTCTTTAAAAAATCATTGCAAGAAAAATGTGTTGCTTATTGTCTGTGCTTGTATTACTATGTGCAATTTAGATGAATTCTTTCTCAAGAACAGCTTGAAATATAATGAAGATTTAGTCTATTTAATAAAACTGGCTGGGAGAGGGGACAATCCGTAATGGATGTGATAAGGGCCTGATACCTGAATTGGAGAAATTGAGGGGTAGCACATTGCAATGTTATCTAAACAAAGCAGAGAGAGCCTGTGGCGGTGCGGTGATTTCAATCTATGTGGGAGCCCACCATCCCTTGTGAATTTGGCCTTGAACCTGGATAGTTTATCAGTGGTGAGGAATCCTTTTATATTCCTAAATCTATTGCACCAACTCTGCCTGTTTCTGAAGATTATGCAGTCATAACATGCTTCTTAATTACATGCTCTTTGATCTACTATGTTGCATTTTGTATGGGGGTCTCTTTGAAACAATTTCATTTCACAGACTTAACTGATTTAGAATACTGTAGCCAAAATGGGCCCTGGGTTATTATAGGCAGCATTTTGCATTCTAACATTAGTTAGAGGCCATTTGGATGCCAGATATGATTGTTCTATAATTCTACAATCTAAAAGCTTTCTGATCAGACTATTTTTTTAAAAACATATAAAGCATACATAGTTTAAAAATAGAATAGAATAGAAGAATAGAATAGAATAGAATAGAATAGAATAGAATAGAATAGAATAGAATAGAATAGAATAGAATAGAATAGAATAGAATAGAATAGAATTCTTTATTGGCCAAGTGTGATTGGACACACAAGGAATTTGTCTTTGGTGCATATGCTCTCAGTGTACATAAAAGAAAAGATACAGTTGTCAAGAATGGTTGTCATAGGGTTCAAGTAAGCAATCAGGAAACAATCAATATGAATATAAATCGTAAGGATACAAGCAACAAGTTACAGTCATACAGTCATAAGTGGGAGGAGATGGGTGATAGGAACGATGAGAAAAACTAATAGTAATAGTAATGCAGCCTAGTGAATAGTTTGACAGTGGTGAGGGAATTATTTGTTTAGCAGAGTGATGGTGTTTGGGAAAAAACTGTTCTTGTGTCTAGTTGTCTTGGTGTGCAGTGCTCTATAGCGGACGTTTTGAGGGTAGGAGTTGAAGCAATTTATGTCCAGGATGCGAGGGGTCAGTAAATATTTTCACGGCCCTCTTTTTGACTTGTGCAGTATACAGATCCTCAATGGAAGGCAGGTTGACAGTAATTGTTTTTTCTGCAGTTCTGATTATCCTCTGAAGTCTGTGTCTGTCTTGTTGGGTTGCAGAACGATGCAACGATGCATATTTATAGTTTTCTTTATCTAGAGACATGATACTTTTGTTTCATAAAACAAAAGAGATAGATAGTAGAGTTTTCCAAACTCTTGGATAGATAGTCAAGAGTTTTCCAAACCATATCTGTTGTGTGGCTTTTTAATGTATATTAGAGAATTAATGAATTTTGGTTATGTTGCTTTCTTCTTGACTCTATTAGCTCTTAGAGTTTAAAGCTCTTAATATCTTAAAGTATAAACTTAAATACTTATAGTACAAGAACACTGAAAATATTACAAGCTCAAATTTCAGTCTGGTTTTCCAGAATCAATTGTTGGGGAGCATGAAGACAGGGAAATTACCATAGATAGTTGTAGCTATTCCTTATTCAAAAATATTCCCAAAATAAAACTTGAACAGAAATGCATCACAATATTTTTAATTTTTGAAATGTTGACACACTTGATTCCTACATGAGTCTTGAAGAAGGAAAATAGCATGGCTAGAGATTGAACACATCAAGAAGATGGGATGTAATTCTATTTCTCATAATACATAGTTCCAAAACAGGAAATAACTGTTCTAGAAATATTGCTAAGAATTTGTTGTTTGAGCAAAGGCACACATTATATGTGGACTTAACATTCAATATGAAATAGTCATATTTTATTTGCAAAAATTATCCCAACCTATGATGTAAGGAGGAGGAATAAAGCTGTTCCTCTAAAAAATACAGAATTTGTTTATGAGCACTCACACAAAATGTCCATTGCTATATGGTTTATAAGCCACTACACTAGGGAAAATCGTGACTTTTTTTTGGCACCATGATTATTTAATTATTATATAAACAACCTGGTCTTGTTTTTGGAAAGGTTGCTATATCATCCTCCACAGCTGGCATATAACACTTACAATGATGAAGTGACTATATTGTTATAGACTCCAGTGGGTTTATTGTTCTACAAAGTGGAAAATTTAGAAATAAATTATGATAAGATCTTTATAATCATTTTTATGAAGCATCCCATATCTAGAAGTTGAACTTGGAGGGTTCAAATACTTGGGAATAGTCTTTCATGCCTCTGGTAGCCAGAGGGCATGCTTAGACTCTGTATTTCATAGTCAGATCTGGCCATACAAGCTTTTTATTGCTTTAGAGATGCTCTATATGCACCAGCAGTGTTTATATTATTTATAGCCAAAGCTTGCATGCAGCTGCTTTATGGAGCTCTCATACATTCCATAATAATCATGCAGCTTTGGAGTTTCTGCAGTCACAGTTTCTGAGGAAAATATTCCAAATACTTCAAATACGTCCCAGATATGTTTTTGCATAGAATAATTTGGGTAATCAACATAAAAACTGCAACATGGGCAATTTTTTTAAATTATTGGTTAAAATTATTCTTTTTCCATATTGGTTTGGTTTCCTTAATTTTAACAGACATTTTTCTCATTAAGAGGAGTGGTTGTGTTATACAAAACTGAACCAAAGCAGCTTTTTGGCATACCTTGGCCATTATAATCCAGTTAGGAAATTATTAAAATTGGAAAAAATTAAGAGCTTTTGATTCTTAATTTCACCATTTTAATTGCTTACCATCAGTAGTTTATATTTTTTTATTGATTTAATCTTGCAATTGTTTACTTGGACTATATAATTCTATTATGGATTTTCATAAACCTTATGAAATTATCAATTGTAATGGGTAAAAAATTGAATGCATGAATGATAGAATGAAAGGATTGCCAAAAAGGATTTAACTTGGCAATCAGTTTATTAGTTCCTGCAACTAGATATTTAAGTCAATATTTAAATATTAAAGTACGAGATAATAACGGCATTAGCATGTTTTAATGTATTACCAACAGTAGTACTAGAAGGCAGATATAGAAACATCGCATATCAAATCATCTTTGTCTGTTTGAGATTATTTGTGGAGAGGAGTTCATCTTTTCATGTTATTTTCTATAAGGTCATCTCTTCACAATCAATATTCTGGCTAATAATTAAATTATCAAAACACTTAGAATTTTGACCTCACCCGATTCCTAAGAGGTCAGTAAGGGTCTTGCATAAGCGCACCAGCGTGCCTACTGTCCCTGTCCTAATGTTCCCTTTTATTAGTACCCATCTTATGTATATAAACAATGTTATATCTATGTATATCACCAATACATACTTGACAAAAACAAATAAATAAATTAAATAAATAAATAAATAAATTTGTTCTATCTTCAGTATCTACTGTCAGATAAAAATGAATCTTTTTAAATGTGTTTAAATATTGTTACAGGGCCTGTAGAATCCATAGTGCAATTACTGCTTAGTATTAATATTTTTAGCAATTTTATTAATTCTATAGTTTTGATGTTTGACTGAAGTAATAAAGTGAAAAGTTGAATTTATTGCTAGGTTTGAGATAATAATGATCACAAGAATAATGTATTAAGATCTTTTTGAGGTGATGTTTTTCTACTTTGTAGGCCTTTGACAAAGATTCAGTTATTTTAAATCAATATTTTCTTCAACACCCCACATAGACTTCAGTCTCCCTCTTTATGAACAATATGCAGCAAGCTTTGGAAACATTATGCTCTCTAGATTTTGTAGCTCACAGCACTCTTATTTTTAGCCATTCTGGCTTCTTTGCTCAGAATTGTAATTCAGCAGTATCTGGCAGATCATTGACTTAGCTTTCCCTGTACCTCAATTTTCTGTGAGGGGTTGAAAGTTCTCCATGTGAGCAATCAATTAGACACAATATATCACACTTAAGAAGGATGTATAGTTCTGTGCTGTTGAAAAAAAGCCAGATTCCCTGAAATGGGCTGTGCTGAGCAAATAGAAACTACAACCCCATTAAATTGAAACTGAAGCAGAGGAAATTTAAGCAAACATTTATCTCTTTAGCAAAACCTTTTAAAATAAATGAACAAGCAAAATAATCTTTTCTCCATGATGCTTTTATTAGTTCAGTTAGGCTTCACTGTCACTTTTGACTGATGACCACTTTTGACTGGCTATCCTAGTAAGCCTTTCCATTGACATCTTAAATTATGCAACAACTAAGGTGCTGTTAAGGTGATTTGAAGACAAGTTATTATAATACTTGATTTAATTTGAAATTTGAAATTGTTTAAATTTAATTTAGAATGAGAATTTTCTTCCAAATTTTACAAAACATTCAGTATGCAAGCGTATTGAAGAGATAGTTCATCTACTAGATAATTTGTATTGGTTTTTAAGATATTACTTGGGAACTGCCCAGAGTCACATGGAGTTGGACAATGTCTAAATTAATTAAATACATGGAAATCTCCTTTTCCCCTATGATTACACAAAAGACTTAAAATTTCTGTATGTGAAAAACACAGGGGAATGCAATGTATGGCCAACAGTATGATTCCATACTGCAAACATTTTCCATTATTGGTCTACCTCCCACACATAGAAAGCAGCATTTATAGATTTCTGCATACTAGAATGGATTGTTCTCTTACTTTTCATATATGAAGTATACCTAATTTACCTAAAGTGTGGTCTTCTCTTTTTTCTTTGTACTCATTGATAGAGATTACATAGACAAAGTTATGCATAGCACAAAGAGTTTGAGTCCAGAATATTAGCATCAAAGCATGCAACACAAATCCATAAGGAATTGTTGTAATATATGACTGTATACTTAACATTTGTCCTGTTTCTGATTTTTTTCGTTTATTTTAGAAAAGATTCATTTCCTTATTATCCCTCTATTTATTCTGAAAACTGAAATTTATTAGCAGGATTGTCTTATCATAATTATTTAATAGCTTAGAATGTTCATCATGCCTTGCTTATGGTAGCTCCCGGGGTAGCATTCCAAAAGTCAACTTTATGTAGCAGCAGTGGGGAGTATGTGGCTCTAGAAATGTTGGATTATAATTCCTAGTCAAGATAGTTAATGATAAAAGATGCAGAATGCAATATCTGAAGGACATTACCATTGTGAATTCCCAGCAAGGGCTTAAATCTCTAAAATGTCTAGTATGATTTCTCTTATTGGGATATTTCTAACTCCCTTTTGTATTAAGAATCTGAATTATCCTCATTAGAAGCTTTCTATCTCATATTCTGGCTAAAACTGATTTTCCAATTATGGATCTTTAGCTTCCCTGATTCTACAAGAAAGGTTTTCACCATCATAGAACAGGAATGAAAGTAGACAGGAAGGCTTATCAGCTTAATATTTGGCTTCACTCTATCTGAAGAGTATTAAGATGAAGCTAAAATGGGGTATTTCGATACTGATTTCCAGAAAGATTGGAATTTCCTTTTTAATGGTGGTGGCTTACCTAGGAGGCTGTTCACACCATCTAATTATTTATTCAGCCTCTTGAGCATGTTGCACAGGAGAGACTATTTGCTGGCCAAATTCATTCCTCAGCCTTCCACACTCCCAGAAGGGATATATTACAATCTTCCAATGCATGACTGCCTTACATATTAAAGGAAGAAATTAAATTAGTCACACATGTTTTATGAGATGCCTATTCTATGCAGTCTGGAGCCCAATCCTATTTGTCATCCAAGTTTTATACATCTGATGAATTGAATACTTATTCTGTACTTGTTGGTTTATGACTAGATACCGCCAGATTGATTGTTAAATTTTCTTCTATTATAATTGTTGCTTGAAAACATATGATATACTCTTGACTGTGTACGTTGTGTGTGTGTGTGTTTGATGTATAAGTGGGTGGGTGTTCTGCACAGTCTGGAGGCATCCAGTTTAACACTTGCTTGAGTATTAGTTCTGTTTCCTTTTCTTTATCACCTTCATTTTTTGTCATATGAGATGAATCTCTGACTATAACTGAAGTTGACTTACTTACATGGTCTGTGTAGAAGAAAGGAGTCTTCTTTCCATGGACAATATTTTTATAGGAAAGAAGCCAAAGAAACCATCTTTTTCTCTTCCCCTTTTCTTTTTGGAAGCTAACTCTGAGGTTCTGGAATGAACAAATCCATCTGCCCTTCTTTGCCCTTCTGTAACTAAGAAGCTTTCTTCAAGCAACAAGAAACGTTGTTTTGTTGCATCTCACCATTAAGTCATCCAGCTAAGGGATAAAAGAAGTAGCAACAGAAGTAAGGTGACACACTGGTGGTGAAGTGATGTATGTGTGTATTGCTGTAAGAATTTGAAATTTGATGGGGGAAAAGGAACCTGGAGAAAATAACATGAGGTAGTGAGGAATATTTGGGTTTTCATGAGATGAGGAAGAAAGGAAGAGGTGGTAAAGAGTAGCCTACTTACAGAGGAAATTTCACAACATAGCAGTAAAGAATAGAAAAGCAAAAGCTTGACTGAATTGAAGTCTGTGGAGACAGCCACAGAAAATAATATATTGAAAAGGAGAAGATGTGACAGATCTTAATAGTGAACAAAAAATCTGTGGGAACATGGGAGAAGTTGACAGATACCCGAGTGGCCAAATTGAACATGGCAGCATTTTTTTAAAAAGAGTCACTTGAATACATCTCTGGAAGATCTTTATCCCAAAAGACACTTGAGAAATACATATTTATAAACAAATATATAAATGAAATCACAAGTAGTTTTAAGCTGATGATTTTACTGGTTGCTATATAATATTCTTTTGCTCCTACTTGTATGCATTTGAGACATACCTTTTAAATTGTTTTAATCCTGTTTTAACTTCTATTGTTGATCCAGTTGTATCTTTCTGGTGACTGAATAATAAGCCAATCCTCTAAAGCAGACATGGGGAGAGAGATGAATACCTGCTCATATAGATCCTTCACTCTCATTTCGGGGGAAAGGGAAGGTCTCTTACTTGAATGAAACATTGGACATACCCCATTACTGGCATATAATTTTATTTTTTATAATAGTACATTGCTTTGGGGACTACTAATAGAAAACTAGCAGATACTGTGGATGGACGGATGGACAGACTGACTGACTGACTGACTGATTTAGCTCTATTCTGCTGCAGATTCAAGACTTTCCTCCCTGTTCTGAGAACACTCATTCCTAACCTTTCTGAAAAGTTTCAGAAAAGCTTTTGCTAAGCCTGCAAAGCAGCAATAGATGAGGTTTTGATGAACACAGAAGCTTCCTTTGCCCTTATTCTAAAAATGTACTTCCTCATCATCACCAGATATATTGTAATTATTTGCAGTTAGTGTGGTCTTTAGACTGGATTTAGGTCTGTTCCTTATGTTATTTAAAATCAGTTTTAGTTTTTAGTTTAATTTAGATATGTTTGTGATGGCATCAATCTCATTTGGCATTAATTTCCAAACAGTTGAATTACATTGCCCCTAAAATTGAAGACTTTCAACCATCGTAAATAAAATAACAGGTAAGTTATTTAACGGTCAAAACAAATATTTCTTTGCATTAGGTGCCCTTGAGTATGTATTAGATTTATAAGCATAGAAGTACATATTTATTTTTAATGAAAGCTTTTCTCTTTTGCTCTGTCCTGATAACATTCATCTTTGTTTCTTCTTTTCAGTGGGATGGAGTTGGTCCTCTCCCTGACTGTGCAGAACCACCAAAAGGAATCCAGATGCTATGGCACCCATCCATAGTCAAACCCTACCTCACACTTCTCTCTGAGTGCTCAAATCCAGATACACTGGAAGGGGCAGCTGGTGCACTACAGAATTTGGCTGCAGGTAGCTGGAAGGTATGAAATCTGCCTTCACTCTGCACTTGGCCAGACTCTTAAATCAGCCTAGATGTCTTAAATTGGATAATTAAAAACCAATTTGAATACCAGTTGAAACAATTGCTTTCCCTACTGTAAGATCAATAAGGAATTCTTGCTATTCATAAGATTGCAAGCATATTGGATCTACCGTATGTTCCGGCGTATAAGACGACTGGGTGTATAAGACGACCCCCAACTTTTCCAGTTAAAATATAGAGTTCGGGATATACTCGCCGTATAAGACTACCCCTCCTACCATCTTTCTTTTTCTTTCTGTCTTTCTTCCTTCCTAACATCAGCAATTACTTGTCATTCTGGGCAATCTTCTTTCAATTCCTACTCCCCTCCTACTCTACAGCCAGTCCTCTTGTGGAAAGAAATTATGACACAAAATGCAGCTTGTAGAGAAAGGAGCATGTTCAGATATGGAATGGAAAAAAAGGAAAGAGAGCGCCTCTGCTCCGCGGTCCCTCCCGCGCGCGCCCACCTGCTGGGAAGACTGCAGCTGGCGGTGGTGGCCAGCAGGAGACCGAGATGCAGCGCGGCGGCGGGACTCTGGGGCTCCTTCGGCCGCTTGGCTGGAGAACGGCGGGGATGCAGCCGCGGCCGTTTTTGAGCTCCCCCTGGCTCGGAACTTTCAGTACCCGGCGTATAAGACGACCCCCGACTTTTGAGAAGATTTTCAAGGGGTAAAAAGTCATCTTATACGCCGGAACATATGGTAAACTCTGTTTATATTGTTAATGATTCATATTAAAAATACAGGAGCCAAATTCCCTCCTTTAACCCTGTTTGCTTGAGTTAAATAAAACCATTTCATTGTGAAGATACCCAATTATATTTAGCACCAATTAACATCCTTGCTGACAGCTTTAGGAAATTGTCAAGAACAAATGAGAAAATTGAGTTAGGTTCCTTATCTGAGGTTGAGAAACAACCTTAAGCTGCTCTGTTGACTAAATGTGAAGCAGGAAATCCTTCCTTAAAACTTAATTAGTTTCACTTCAAGATGTATGGGCTCAGGTAGTAGAACTGTGATGTGATTTAATATATTTGTTTCCATATTATGCCAGCGTGTTTTATTTATGCTATGCTGTTAGTTCAATATACTAATCTATATAGACCAGGCAATAGAAGACATGATTTATCCTGCTACGGCTTGCTAAAAATAGCCTATATATCAATAAGATGCATGGCTTGTCATGTCCAAGGTAAGCATGTCTGACCAAACAATCTTTCCTTGAAATGGGAGCTTGACAAGCAAAATTGGTACAACTGAGCAGTGAATGAAATAATCTGCTTTCCCAGAAAATTCATATATAGAATAAGCAGTGTTACCTTAAGCTTTTTCATTCTGTCTTGTCAATTTGCCTAAAATGTGTTTGACCCTGGAGGATGCTCTGTCCTGAAGGGAGAAAAATGCCTAATTATATATAGACTTATGTGGACTTCGCTGAAGCAATGAAATTTTAATCTGCCACTTGCCAATAAGGGGGCTTTTTTATGATGTAGAAAATATTTATTTACAGCAGTCCAATTGCAAATAAAGCTTTCTTCATGTTAGCCAGAACATTTCTTTGAGATTAAATACCTGCCAGGGACAGCCAGCAAAAGTTTATGATATACAGTAACAGTCTCATTAGCAAAAAGTGCAAGTTCTTTCAGATATGAATGTGCATCTGAAAATATTTAGGCGCAGTGATGGAAGGCAATACAAAATTGCATGTGTTCATTTCGCTCCCTCAAGAAATTACATGTTTATATGATCTTTGTGTAAAATACTTTATTCTCTAGTTAGTTAAGCTGGTTGGATTCCTGGCAAGTAAATGGTTTGGAAGGGCCAGATACTCTTAACAATGTGTTAATTGGAGAATGCAGACAGTCCCATGGGTACTCTCATGTTGCTTTTGGGGGGAAAGGGTAAGAAACCCCCTCCAGTTTCCCTCATGTCAGCTTTGTTGACTAAGATTGCTAGATGATGTAGTTCAATCTCTGGCAAGGGCGAAATGGTGGTGAAAGGGGTCATTACCCTTCTGAATCTGCCCTTGTCACTTTGCCATTCTTTGTATATAATGGTGATAGGTTATGCAATACGTTCCTTGTGCCACTTCCCACTTTGCTGGAAGAAGCAAATGCCTGGGCCAGGCTTCTTCTCCTTCACACCAATTGTGTGAGAGATGGGACTCTCACAGCTTGAGCACTTACTTTCCTGTAACCTGTGTGTATAACACTTATAAAAAGAAAAACAATATCTCAGCTCCTGGCTATAATAGTATAAGCCATGTGGCCAGAGACCAGTAGACATTTCTCCTTTTGAGGTGATCCAAATAAAGCTTTTATGATTGAAACATTAATTTTAAGTTAAATATTAAAGTTAAATATTTTCTTTTATTCTGAAGTAACAATTGGGTAGCATAAGGCGCTAGACTATTCTTGGAGAGACTGGGCATGGACCAAATGGGTTGGATCTGAGGTTTTCAGAACAAAACATGTACGAATGGAGTCACAGAAGGACAATAAACCTCTGATTCAAAAATCCCTGGAAACCATTAGCAGACACATTCAAAATATGAAAATTCATGAAGCAGACTAAATAGCTTAATGCAAGGAATCAGTACCTCACTTACAATATTTAACTGCCTCAGAAAGGATTTTTTTCCCTGAGCTTCTCCTAGCTTGTCCTGATCCCTACTAGTGTTTCCATATGGGAATTTCTTTCCAACATTTGTCAGGAAAACGGATATTTATTTATTTTATTTATTGAAATATGTTCTTCCAAATCCCAAGAAAAATCAGGCAAAAAAAGCATTAATCAAGGTAGGGTCAGAAGGTGCTCTCTGCCATTCTGCTTGTAATGTTTGGAAGATGTCACATGTAAGATGTTGCTTGTAGTTCCCAGAACTCCAAGGAGCACTTCATGCTTGGGACAGCCAATGTTGTTGTTGTTAGTTGCGAAGTTGTGTCCGACCCATTGCGACCCCATGGACAACGTTCCTCCAGGCCTTCCTGTCCTCTGCCATCTTCAGGAGTCCATTTAAGCTCACGCCTACTGTTTCAGTGACTCCATCTAGCCACCTCATTCTCTGACATCCCCTTCTTCTTTTGCCCTCAATCGTTCCCAGCATTAGGCTCTTCTCCAGTGAGTCCAGCCAATACCCAACCTGATTCAAAAGGTCCTGTTGTCAGATGCACCATACTAGGGAGCAACCGGTGCTAATTGAACAGATTCTCAGCTCCCCTCTTGATTCCCCTTTTCTTTCTCCTGGGAGGTGTGGCCATGGAGATAGTACAGAGGGCCTCCAGATCAATTTTATGGATGAGCGAACATTTAATGATGCACACTGGCATTAACTGGATGGGTTTGAGAGCCTGCAGCTTCTTCAGTTTGCAAGTTATAAAAAATACAGAATGGAATTCAAATTTCTCATTTTAAATCCCAAAGCTTAATACCTGTCAGGAATTTGAAAACTAGTCCCATAGATGTCAGCTTTCAGTCCAAAGTTTAGGAGCTTTTCTCCTTAGCTGATGACTCCCTAGAGATTTCTGAGTTTCAGTTCAATGCTTCTCTCACCTAATGCCCAGAAATACTGCTTTTACTATAGGCACTCAATACTCTGGTCATTAAATACTTTGTCTCATCCATGCTCAAGCAGGCATTATTCTCTGTCCCTGTAGATTTTCCTCATCTGATTAAGTGTTCTTCCTCAACTCCGGTCACAGAAATTAGCTTCACTCTTACAACACTTCCCTCTTGCACAAGTGTTGCTTAGCTTTCTGCTTCTCCCGGAAACTAGTTTACCAAAACCATGTGGCTACTTTTAGTCCCCATTTTGTCCTCTTCATTCAGAAATCTTTTCTCCTTCTCCAGATTTTTTTTCCTCTGCTCCTCTTCCAGGTAATCTGCTTTTTACACATATCCCAACTTTCTTCTTTTCTTCAGTCTTAATACAAAGGGTTTTTGCTAGCAACAATAGAGTTGAGGAAAGCTTCTCAGATTAATTTGGGCAAATTTCTTCCTCCCCTACTTTAAGGCTTTGTTTATGTTAATATGAGCCCTCCTACCTGTCTGCTCAGGCAGATGGGATATTTGCATTGGCTGTTTGGTTGCAAGTTTCTCTGCCTGTCCTACATACCATCGAGGCTACTCAAATCTGGACAAAGCTGTGGGGAGGGAAATTACTGCCATTTCTTCTCAGAATGAATGGTGGATTTGGGCAATCAATGCAGATTCATGATCTCCTCCACTCAGAATTACTTCTATCTGAAACTCCACACTTATATCTTCATTTTCCATGTTGGCCTCTTAAATTGATTTAGTTTAATCTAATGGAAGAATAAAGTCAAGGAAATTATTTTTCATAATAACAATGACAAACTAAAGCATAGTAGTATATTACAGAAATTTCCTCCTTTAATTGGCGTAGCAAATAAATGCTATGGCAAAGAAAATTTTGTTTACTGCAGAACCTCAGTTTGAATTAGAATGGGCTGTTCTCAGAGGAACGTTTTCCCCTTTCATGCTGAGCAATTATTTGAATGCTGATGTCAGTCTGATTTATGGACTAACTGGATGATTAAGTATACTCCAATTTCAAAATGCACTGCCATCCCTCAAAAAATTATTTTTCTTTGTCATTTTTAAAAAATTTATCTAGTAGGCTTATTGAGCCTTGTAGAGTATATGTGCAGGACTATTGCTTAATAACAATAGTGAACATATTCAAGAATGAATTTATTTCTCAATTTTGGAAGAAGAATGAAGTAGCAGCATCTCATACTGAATTCTTTTGCAAGAAAGACAGAGGAGGATAATTGCTTGCAAACATATCCTTATTGACAGTACCCCAAGAATTCTTGATTCCACAGGATTAATAAAATATCTGAGAAGGTTCATAACTTGAAAGCATAGATAAGATTATGGTTTGATTCACAGTGACAATTATGGGATTTTTAAATGGAGTTTTCACAAAGAAAACATTATAAACAGGATTATTATTTGATATAATTTATACATGCATATATGCCTATGGTAGTTTAGGCTCCTGTCTTACATCCCACCTTAATTGTGCAGCAGTCTTCACTTTCAAAAGTGATTTATTATACAGAACATTGGAAAAAGCATAAACTCAAGATGCATATAGGAGCACACAGTGACAGAATTAGATAGCTGTCTGAGTTTGAGCTTGGACTATATGCTGTATTGTTGCGGCGTTTGTGTGAGTGTTGTGGGTGTTTATGTATAGACATGTACAATAAATGTTCACCTAACATCATCTGACTGCTTTTCAAAATGTGCTCATGATAAAGTGGATTGGACCATCTGGGAAAGGTTTTGATAGTTCAAGAAAGCAAAATATATATTTATTTGTTTCTGATCCATCCAATCATCGATGTTATCTGGGAAAAAATGGCATAGTTCACACATACTTTCTGCAATTACCCACTTTCCCATACAATATTTCCCACCTTATAGTCTGATGCAAACCTGTGAAGTGAAATGGCTAGCCACATATCTGGTTCAATTCTAAACTATACTGTCAGACAAAGCTACTCGATCTTCTACAATATGAGGATAGTAACAACGATATCTGTCAGCAATTCAAAATAAGATTGGCAGTTATTAGCTTATATAAAATGATAACTTTTTATTGCTATTTTCCATATCTAAATAACTTTTGCTGTAGTCTCCTTCTTCAGTTGATGAAACTTATCTGCTTTGTCATGTTCATATTTCCCCCCCACAGTGGTCAGTATATATCCGTGCTGCAGTACGGAAAGAAAAAGGCCTGCCTATACTAGTAGAACTTCTTCGAATAGACAATGATCGGGTGGTATGTGCGGTTGCAACAGCTTTACGGAATATGGCCTTAGATGTCCGAAATAAAGAACTAATAGGTAGGTAACAACATGGTATTTATTGGCTTCACCCCAACTTTGCTAAAATGTAATATAAATATTTCATTCCTGCATAAGCTTTGGTGAGAAATTAAACATATTGAGCACTTTAATGTGTTAAGATACTTCCAGAATGGGATTCTCTATTCTTGGTTAATCTTGAAAAGTCTGTATGTATTTTGTGTTTTTATCTTTTGGGGGAGACAGAATCCTGTCTGACACGACTCATTATATGCAAAACTGCATGTGCTTTTGAGTTTTGTTCAAGTGCTATAGGTTAAAGCTGAGAAAGGATAGAAAAGATACGAACAGATGAAAAGTTTAAGTAGAATTGGAAGGATCCCACCAGCAGGAATACTTGTTTAATTAATCTCTCTTGCATCCTCTCATAACAAAGAGTTTCCCATTCATCTGAAGCAGTTTTCAGGCAGTCTACAGAGATGAAAGACATTTTCCTGTCTTCTGCTAATAAGAATGTCATTCTGCTCAACTGGAAGCAAATTCATTGTGCTGCTTTTAAATTTGCTTTTAAAGCTGTTGTGTAGAAGGCTATTGATGTGCACATTTCTGTCTAAGACATTTTTTCAATTCATGTGAAAATATATCTGACCAATAGTATTCTGAGTTAATGTAATATACTGTATATTTTCATCATGTCATACAAAGGGTCAGCTTTGTTGTAACAATAAAAAGACTGCTTTTGGGACGTAGTCCTCGACTCCCAACAGTTCATTTAGTAACCATTCAAAGTTACAACGGCACTAAAGAAGTAAACTTATGACCATTTTTCACACTTACAGCCAGGGCAGCATCTCCATGATCATGTGATTAATATTCAAACACTTGGCAACTGATTCATATTTATAACAGGTGCAGTGTCCTGGGGTCATGTGATCACCTTTTGTGACCTGCTGACAAGCAAAGTCAATGGGGAAGCCAGATTCACTTAACATCCATGTTACTAACTTAACAACTGCAGTGATTCACTTAACAATTATGGCAAGAAAGTTCAGAAAATGGGGCAACATTCACTTAGCAACCATCTTGCTTACCACAGAAATGTTGGGCTCAGTTGTGGTTGTAAGTCAAGAACTACATGTACTCTCCTTCTTTAAAAAAAACATTTCCGTTATATCACATCTTAGATTAATGTCCAACTGCCTAATCATCCTGTCCCAAAGTTGTCAATTTATCATCTTCAGTCACCATTTACAACAATTTAGAAAAGAAAAGAATGACTAAGGGAGCTCACAGAAGGCTTTTTATTTCTAAAGAGGAGGTTTAGGCAATTGTAAAGATGCTGTTTTCACTGTTTGCAAGTTAAAGATGGGAACTTTGAAATACACTTATAAATCATATTTTTATTAGGTTTCTGGAACATCAAGTACTATAACAATAAAGACTCCCTCAAGCAAAGGCCCTGTACAGATCAACTACTGTGAATTCATCTCCAGTCTAATATTTTCTAACTGATGTGTTCATATATTCAACCTTGTTCTACCATAGAGGTAGACAGCCTCCTTTAGCAGAGAGATTTAAGTTTTCTCCAGATTTTAGTGGGGGGGATCTTCATTGTTATGCAACTGGAAACCACTGTATGCCCCCAAATCTAAGAGGTATGATCTGGAGGCTCTGCTAAATTGGGTCTAGGCAGGGGTGAAATGCTGCCGGTTCGGGAGGGCCAGTCGTTCGTTGCAGAGCCGATGAAGCTGGCGGCGGTCGCAGCGCGGGGCTTCTCCCGCCCGCTTCCCCCGCCCGCCTGGATGCCGCCATTTGAGCTCTTCTATGCTCTGTGCATGCGCAGAGCGCTTTGCGCATGCACAGAGGGCAAATAACCCAAATGGCAGCATCCAGGTGGGTGGGGGAAGCGGGCGGGAGAAGCCCCATGCCGCGACCGCTGCCAGCACCATCGGCTCTGCAACGAACGATTGGCCCGCCCGAACCGGCAGCATTTCACCACTGGGTCTAGGACAAAGCAACATAGCGACTGAAGCTTTGTTTTTTAAAAATTGAAATCATGTCCCAGATCTCTGTTTTTGTAGCAGGGTGTAGAGGATCAAAAGCAGTCCTTCTATATTTGATTTCAGATCCTGCAGCCACAACTGGTATGGCTAGTGGTGATGATTTGGGGAGTTATAATTCAAGATATTTGAAGAATATCAATTGCCACCTCCTAACAAGGACACTCTCTTGGTATTTTGTAATCATTTAGAATTATAATTATTGGAAAACAATTCACCCTTTTTAAAGGAAAAATATGGATATCATAGGTATAAATCTGCTGTGTAGTGCAGTTTTAGAAAGCTACACTTATTTGGGTTAGATTCAGAACCAGCTTAATTTATTTTAGGGTTATGTAGAAGATAATTGTCTTCTACAAACTCTGAGCACTAGAGTGCCTTCATCAGTGAAAGGTTTATAAGCTTGAAAGCTAAAGCTTGTATTATGTCAGGAGCTGCTTGTTTTCAATAATAAATTTATGTTACTTTTTATGCAAGCTACATAAATTTGAAGTCGGTAGGAACATTTTTTACTAAGATGCAATAAATGTCAAAGTATTGAACATTATGCTGATACAAAGTTACATGGATGTACAGTAATATTAATATTGAAATAAATTGGCTATTTATATGATATTTTTATATGATACTCTGGACTTTGTTAATTTATTCTCTGTTGGGTTTCTCAAAATATGGCTCAATGCAAAGAATTCGCTCAATTATAAAATAAGATATGTAAACTAGGATCAATAAAGTCTTCATCTATATCAGATAATTACTTACCTTATTCTACCCCCCAAAAAACCCAGATAGAATCCAAAATTAAGTTAGAAACTATGATTCCAAATGTGTATTCAGTTTTCTTAGCTACATTAATTTAATTAGGCAATGTGAAAACAAAGAAGAAAATTCTAGCTTAAGTGTGTGCTCTGCTTGTTTCTACTATTAACAGGGAACTTGACTTACTAGTTTTGTCTTAAAAAGTTACATGACAGTGTTGATTTCAGGGTTATACTCCAATAATCTAACTAAAAACAGGTATTTTCTGTTACAAAACTCTATTTTCCGATCACAAGCATTTTTAACTCCCAGAAGATCTCACAAATATTATTACCTTTCTTGGATCTTTCAGTAATGGTACTCTACAATTTATAGAGATCAATATCAGACCTATTTCAAAAATTAAGATTAACAGCAAGGACACGTTGTCGTCACATGATGTATTGCAACTTTTCCCCCTTCGCTAAAATGGGGGTGGGGTGGCCAGCACGTGACGCATCCGGGCCACAGGCCGCGAGTTTGACACCCCTGATTAACAAGTTCCCTTAGACATACCCAAGTAATTGATCCTGTGAAAATATTATCTGCAAACCCAGCACTTTCAAACATTTGATATTGTAAGGAAATTTATTCCCCAACTAACTGGTTATTACTTTATCTATTGCGCTTTATTTAGAATTTTGTTAAGCTATATATTTTGGCTATCTCAAAATATGTGTAAAGGTAAATTAAGAGGCAGTCCAGTGTAGTAGTTATGGCACCAGGCTAGAAACCAGGGGACTGTAAGTTCTAGTCCTGCCTTAAGCATGAAACCAGCTGGGTGGATATGGGTCAGTCAGTCTCTATCAACCTTAGGAAGAAAGCAATGACAAACCACTTCGGACTATTCTAGGCAGTCACCAGTAGTCAACAGTCACTTGAAGACCCAAAATAAATGTAAGTACAATAATTTTGTATAAAGAATATAGAAATAACAGTTGTTTTTTCAAGCTTCTATTTTAATTAGAGTTCACAATAGAGGATATGGTGTCATTTGTATGACTGCATTTTTTCTTCTCTTTGCACGTGAATGAAAATAATGTACTAGAAAAAGGAAAAATATATGATATATCATTTATTCATGGCATAAATCTGTACAAAGGGTGAGGAATATAAAATACAATAAAAACTACAGCTTTCTATTTTAAAAAATCTCCATTCCCATAAAACCCAAATTAGTCAAGTAACTTTCAATATGACTTGAAAGACTAGATTTTCTTTTGTTCATATCAGAAATATCAAAATCTCTCAATTTTCCCTTATGCTTTTATTATTTGTTGCCCTTTGAAAAAGTTATTTGACATTCATGAAAGGCTATCCTTTCTCTATTAATTTCTTATTGTTTATTTTAATGAAATATTATATTTTCTTTGAGCTCAAGTTGTTTTAACAGTAAATACATGGAGTAGCCAGAACACTGTTTAAAACACACATTAGAATCTAAATCCAGCTCCCAAAAAAACAACACTGAAATGGAACAATCAAATTCTTAAAATGTAATTTGCTGCAGTGGCTGAATAGCTTTTTCTTTCAGCTGAAAATTCTGCCTTGTTTACATTTGTTCTACATCCTTTCCTTTGATAAAAGTAAATGGATGAGAATGCTAATCTGCAAGATGTTGATGGTTATGAAATGCATTGAAGTACAATGGCTCTCACTATTCAAGTCTGAGTTCACTAAATGCATTTTTAAAGTTTTAGACTTAGATAGAGATGGACATGCAGCAGCTCTTGAATCATGTGCCCCTAGCATCCCTGAATTGTGCTAAAAAACATTGGCAAGGAAATAGCTAATTTTCAAGAGTGGAATTTCAGGACTTTAGGGATTGGGGATAATTAAAAGCTAGAGGCTTTCCACATTCATTCCTGATTTTAACTTATCCAGTGTCAAAAGACTTAGGAGTGAAATGGTAGTAATGGTTTAATAAATTTCAACACTTAAAACTAATCCATAAGATTTCATTTGTGACATTAGCAGCAGTAGCAGAGGAGCCAATCATGACTATTGCATCAGTGGTGGGTTTCAAAAAATTTTTACTACTGGTTCTGTGGCTTGGTGGGCGTGGCAGGAGAAGGATGCTGTCAAATCTCCATTCCCACCCCACTCCAGGGGAAGGATACTACAAAATCTCCATTCCCTCCTCACTCCAGGGAAAGGTTACTGCAAAATCCTCATTTCCTCCCGATCATCTGGGACTTGGGGGGGCAGAGAATAGATGGGGGCAGGGCCAGTCAGAGGTGGTATTTACCGTTCTCCGAACTACTCAAAATTTCTGCTACCGGTTCTGCAGAACTGGTCAGAACCTGCTGAAACCCACCTCTGTATCCAGGGGTGAAATGCTCCTGGTTCGCTTTTACCTGTCGGTCGTCGGAGAGCCGATCGCAAAGGCAGCACGACGCTCCACCCACCCGCCGGGACACCGCTATTTGAGTTCTTTTACCCTCTGCGCATGCACAGAATGCTTTGTGCATGCGCAAAGGGTAAAAGAACTCAAATGGCGGTGTCCTGGCGGGTGGGTGGAGCGTCGTGCTGCCTTCGCGATCAGCTCTCCAACGACCGACGGGTAAAAGCGAACCGGGAGCATTTCACCCCTGTCTGTATCGCATATACCTACATTTAGTTCATAAGTATGGTATAGCTACTTGTACCTAAAGAAAGGGGTATCAAAAAGTGTTCCAAGCACTGTGAGCTATTTCTTACAATGCATATGCAATCCTTATATGATGTTAGCTGGATGTTGTTCATTGGGAGTGTAAGGATCAGTTCTAATGAAATTGAAATGATCGTTCAGTTTGCTCAATCCATTTCAGTTCATGTTTTCAGACAATTGAGTGGTGTTTATCTAATTGGGAAGTTGATTTAGTTTGCAAGGATAGAATCCATACATGTAAGAGGTATTGAATCATTAGATGAATTCAAAGACAACAGTTTGATTCAGTGTTTTGATATAAAGTGATAATGTGGTTCAGAAAAGTGATATAGGTCAGGGGTCCCCAACCTTTCAGACCTCATGGACCACTAAGTTCATAATTTTAAATCCCATGGACCACTAATATGTTCTGCCTAATGACCGACTGGGTGGGTGTGGGTAGGTGGTCATGTGACTGAGTGGGCATGGCAACTCAGTGTCACTCACGTCAAGGGGCACCTCGCCGGCCTCTATTCACCCTTCCCTTCCCAGCCACTCCTCGCCTCCCTGGCCAGGCTCCTTGGGGCCCCAACAGGAAGCAGTTGTTGGAGCTAAGCAGCCACCATGAGAAAGAGTTGGCAAAACAGCTGGCTCAGTTCAAATTGGATCTGGCTGAGAAGGAGGCTCAGCAGAAGCACCTCATTGAGGACTACAAGCATAGGCTTTCCAAGCAGAGGGAAGACCTGTGGGAGTGCAAGGCCAGGTGCCAGCACCTGGAGGCTCAGCAGGCTGACATGGTCAGCCAGTTCCAGGCCATGATGCAGTCCCACTGGAACAAGGCCCTCCGGTTCTTTGCCACCAGCCTTCGCCCAAAGCCCTGCACCAGGAGGCCAAAGCAGACCCCAAGTTGGAATTTCTGCCCATCTCTGACCTACATAAAAAGACCCCGAAGGGGGAGACTCTCTGCAGCAACACAAACGTTCATTGCATGTATCTGTCCCAGGGGTTGTAGTTTGAGGACCCCTGATTTAGTGCAATATAAAAAATGCAAATAATTTTTCTGCGGACCACCAAAATTTTCTAACGGACCACCAGTTGGTGACCACTGATATAGGTGGTCCATAGTAAATTTCTTGCTTACCAATAGTAATAGCTGTAGTTGTAGTAGACCAGAATTTCTGTTTCTAAGTGATGCATTTGCAAAATCCTGTGTCATGTGACTTCATTACTTAGCAACAGCAATCCCAGCAGTGTGTGTTGCTTTTGTTAAGTGAGAATCACCAGTTATTAAACAAGCACCTCCTCACGGCTCCCAGCTGACTTCCAACAAACAAAAATGAATGAGGAATTGGAAGGAAGTTGTGAATCCAGGGCAGCTTGTAAACAGGTCAGTGTGTGGATAAGTGGCTTCTTCAGGCCAGCACAAGTGCAGACAGGGCAGGGTTGGCTACTGTCAGGGCAGAAGGATACCTAAGCTGCCTGACACTCCACTGCCTTTTCTTAGGTGTATTGGAATTCTCTTTATTCACTTATTCCCTTATTTAAGAATCTTTCATTCCCATGGATTTGTCCAATATCCTCCTCTTACAAAATCATGGGGAGAGAATCGTTAGAAGAAGAAAGAACAGCACCTAGAATTTTCCCTCTCAAATGGAAAGGGAAAATAGATTAAGAATTGGAAACCAGTTTGGAACTGTTGCACATTATAATTAGACATTTCGTCATGTCGTCTATATTATTATGAAATCTGGATTAATCTCAGGTCATAAGCATTGATTATATAGTTAGCAGAGATGGTTAAGCAAACCGTACTGCATCAATTTGCTTAATGGGTATTGTACCTTCTGATACTGAATTTCATATGTTAATTACTCAGGCATGATTTCCTTTTCCTTGCTCAGAATTAGGTGAAGATGGTGGTATTTCTAATTTTGTGTGTCATTAATGTTATAACTTTCTGTTCTCTCCCTTTCAGTCTTCCATTTTTACAAATGTAAAAGCTCAGAATCTTTAGTCCTACATATACAGTACAGAAAAAAAACTCCAAATCCTTAAATCATTTCTTTTTGTTTTCTATTCAAGAATGGATTATTACTGATGAATTTTGGGATAAGGCAATATGCATCTTCATCTTACTGGCTTGTTCTTTTGCCCTTCTTCTGAATTGTAGAGTATCTCAGTGCTTCTCCCATACTGTGCTGCTGTGAAAACTTTCTCATTTCTTCCATTTTCTAACAACCAGTTATTACAGTATCTCTATTACAGTATCTCTAGGCCTCTCTCAAGAAATAGTGAACACTAGAACTGGAAGCAGTCCCAAACCGTCATTCAAAGATGCATTCACCATGCATAAATTACAACATGCCACAAATTATTGTATGCTTAAATTTACAAAAGATTTTTGATGAAAACATTCTAAAATTGTGTGAACTGGCTGTACCAAGAATCAGAAGCAGCCTGAAATTAAGAAACAAATACTGTGCTTATTATGAATAATTGTCTTTACCATTTCCATGCTGTTCCACTTAAAATCTAGCTTTAATAATTTTTTTTTCATTTTTTATTTAAAGGTAAATTTTAATTTGTAAACTGTAATTTGTAATCT